>CM073431.1:36940000-38190000 GCA_037114965.1 Monochamus alternatus | reverse complement strand
ACGGACGCTGATCGCTGATCAGTGTATCAGTAGTATATTTATTACAAGAGAAATTTATACACGTAAAAGTAGCTCTTCACTATACACTATTGTGTACCAAATCTCGTTTCAATATCTCGATCGGAGTTCGAGAAGTGAAGACTATAATATTTAAGACAGAAAATTCTAAACAACCAGTGTCTCGAAAACAAAACATTTCCGGATCCATATTTAAATAAACATTTTTTGTTGTTTTTAAACATAACCTGCCCCTAGATTTTCTTAACATCATTCTGTAACACCCTGTATTTGACGTAATTTGACAGACACCAAACCTTCATATTTAAAATAAAAGATTTCATGTCTATTTTCTCAAGATTATAAATAATATACCTTTATTTCTTTTCCATCGCCATTGATATAGTTGTAGGCTCCCCTCAAATCTCCTCCAGCCTTCTTTTTTTCAGTTTTAGCTATGTCAGGTACATTGTATCCATAGAGATACCCTCCAACGCCATCCTGGCCGTGATATTGTCTAGCTAAATAAATGTCTTCCAACACATGATGAGGTTCATTACCAAGGAATCTCACCGCAGGTACATTAGTATCGATTTTTGGCGCATAATTCAAAGACTGGTCTTGTCTTTCGATGATCTGTTGAGCATCGGTTGGTTCCAAATCTATCAAACGGACCTCTGCGCTCAAGAGTCCTTGAATGACGCAAGAGAGAACACACTGCAAGAAATGAGAATATATATGAAAACTATATTTGATTTTTTAGAGTGTGGCATGATATACTTCAAATTAATTTAATGATTTTAATAAAGCAGATTTATTTTTCATGGTACAATTTAGACAGATTCTTTTTGTTTATAATTTGTGGATAATTATTTAGGTACTAAGAAGCTATGAAGTTATCTCAATATATTTATTATATTTGATACACAAAGATGATCAATAAAATTGATTTTTATGAATAACTTGTTGCTAGTTTGAAAATTGAGGTCTTCAAATTCATGAATTAAGGTCGCCGTATTTCTCGTCGTCAAATGATAAAATTTGTGGTGTTTTTTAGGTACAGAAAACTTGAAAAATTAAACGCAGAGCAAAAGTAATATCAAAAATAAAATTATTGATGTTTTGTTTATCAACTTTTACTATTTAAATTCTCCTCAAATAATATAAGAACTTTTAAAATGCATTTGTATGACACATTATTTTGCTACTCTAAGCCCACATTTTAAAATTTGTTTTCACATAGTTATAAACAAAAGTGAACAATCTTTAAGATTCACCCTGTATACAGAATAGAACCATGTAAGTTTATATTATAACAATAATATTTACATCGACAGTTGAATTTAAAAAAATACTATTATGGAAGATTTCTGTATATAAAAATTTGTTGGTTAGACCGCTTTCAGTCGTTATATATTCGTTTTACTTCAGTACCTTTAAATATTCACAGGTGACATAAGATAACATTGCTGTTATTTGCTAAACACTATTTCAAGAATACGGCGCCTTTAAGTTGAAAAAAAAAAGAACTGAAAGTGATATACTTATTTTTATAATCCTGAAACCGTTAAAACTATAATATGGTGAAATCATGGATCAATAGATAATTTTACATAAAATTTGATAAACTTATCGCGGATTTTATGGCTGACTGATTATTGAAATAGGTATTGTAACATACACTTGCATTTTTTATGGAACTCACAATTGGTCAAGAATATATAAAACGGTTAATTTTTTCTAATTGTGCATGGATATCAATATTCGAATGTATATTATTATTCTTATTATTTTTATTATATCATTTTTTACCATAATGAAAATAAATTCTTGATAAATAAGTATGCTTTAACCACAACCATTTTTTCAATATATGACGGTTTCGATGTAAAATTATTCTGCATTTGACGTACAAAGTTTTATTAATTTTTTTTTTGTGATTGGTTTTATAATTATTTTAAATTTATTTAACTGTGGATAAAATAGAAGCCACAGTTTTCTTAGGTATAGGATTATAAATTGCATTTATTGAATTTCCAAAATATTGAGTGATGTCGACATTTTAGAATTCATCGTCTCTGTCTAAATTAGGTAGAAAAATGAATTCATGTTTCATCTGTTCACATCAAATATCGTCAAAGATGATTATTTAAATAGGTACCTACTTAATTTAAATATCTGATGTTCTAAAATTCGAAAATCCTGGTTCGTCAATATTTTTAGTTGAATTTTAAAAAGATGCAAGTTGTGCAAGTTATGACATGAACTTAGAAAATACTTTGTATATCTCAAACATCATTCGTCATGGAATAGTAAAAAGTTTATTAAGTCTACTTAAAATTATCTATAAATGCATAGTTTTACCATTTCCTTTACAGGTTTTGAACATAGATAATATAAAAAAAAAAACATAATTTTTAATTCGTATGAACATAAAATATCCAAACTACTTAGTTTTGAAAATACAAGGTTCAACTTTGTTGAACCTAAATTAGGTTGGTAATTTAAATAAAGATACAGATTCGCATACAATTATATCAGAATTTCAACGGTTCTACTGAGTATTTAGAACATTAATTTCTAAGAAAAAATAAAATTTCATTTACTTTATCAGAAAAGGCAAGCCATAATAAGTTACTACATTAATGAATACATTTAATATAACTTTAACAATATTTGTTTCACAACAATTTTTGTGGAATGGGCAATACAAATTGACAAAAATAATTGGCGCCTAAATTTTTAATTCATTTGATTTCAACGACAGGTTGATTGATTTATATTTGCAACAAAAAAAATCTATAAATCCATCCTCCAATATCTCCGCCACTGGTTGTATTGTATAGAAGTGAATTTTTATGTTTCTAGATTACTTGCCCTGATTTCAATTGATTTTGGTGTATATTTGATATTTTCCTAAAGCTTTAACAGTATGTATCTAGAATACAAAGCCGCGCGATGAAGATCTTATATGTATACGTATGTACTCGTATGTTTTCTTCTTTAAAATTTAATTAATGCAGTCTATACATATAGACAGTGAGTCAAGACGTTATGCATTCGATTCCGACATCGAATTGTTCTAGAACTATTCAAAATAACTGACGATTTCATTAATTAGAACTACCAAGCAACAATAAGTTGAAATTTGAACTGGGTTACTATTTAGGACCGTTCTGTTATCATTCAACCAAAATCAGCCTCAAATTGCATATTTAACTGATCCGATCATATAGCTCTAAGAATTAAAAACATACTCACGAAAAATAAATAAATAAAAAATGATGGCCTGAATAAAAATAATTATTATTGATTATGAATTTAAATTCAGTTACCCTTCGTAAATACCATCAAATAAATAATAATGCTATGCAACTCGTAATAGTCGTATTTGGTTGTAGAATTCTCTCGAAACAAATATAATTTTCTATTTATACATTATGCAAATTACAAAGTTTATGTTATAGGTCAGAGTCGAAGAATATTACCTACGTGTATAAATAATTGTGATGCCAATGATGCTCCTAAACCTTGACGATAATATAAAAGAGAAATTATTCATGATTCAAAATATACAAGGAATTGAAATATGATCAAATCACAGGAATTTTAGATCGATTTGTTTTAGCAAGCAACAAGCGCATGTACTTAATACTTAATATTTCTTTAATAGTATATTATTATTATGCTATTACAAAATTGTCTACGAATGATTGGAATATATTAACGAATGATCAAAATTATGGAACAATTAATAGAAAATACCTATTATTTTTTTAATAAACCATCTATTTTTTTGGTAAGTTGCATAAAAATAAATCTTTAACACTTATTTTTCTCAACCAACGGCATACTATCTTGTTCTGTTTGAAAGCAGAACTATGCTTTGCACTATATCTTTATGAGTATATGGAACAAATTTGTTCAACTTAACATTTTTATTTTATGTGTAAGTGCCTTAAAAATAGTCGCATACAAATAAAATAAATTCCAAAATAATAATATTACTTATCTTTGGTGAAAGGAAAAAATAACATTCTTGGATATATCTATTAGTAGTGGTTGTACTACAGATGTAAATGACTACACAGCAATTCCATTTTATTTTATTAGTAAAGTTTAATTCAGTGAAGGTTGAAATAATATCAAACCATCACAAGTTTAAAAGTTATACAAAGTACTTCTAATGAAGTTAATTTCTAATTATATAATACAAATTTTCAAAAACTACTTACCGTAAATAAAAGCATTTTCATGCTGCACTGTTTATATATCACTGAACTGTTTCAAAATTTGTCCGAAAAAATAGCACTGGGATTTTATATATAAATTTTCAAATAATTTCGTAATCACCAATCCACCTATATATATGCATGATATCCGTAATCTGCCCCTCCATACCCACGGTGAAGATGATCACATCCCGAACCTGTGTGAGAAGTTCCTAAAATGTTAGGTAATAATACCGTATGCTGAATAAAATAAAGCTAATATCACGATAAAAAATAAGTTATGCTAATTTTACAACAATTAATGAATCTGTTTGTGTCTACTGACCAATATTACTGGCAGTTGATGAATTATTACTCATAATTGTCTTCTACCTAGAGTAGCGCGCACTTTAACAATTAATGGAAATCGCTGTGAATCTTTTTAACCTTCAGAACGTTATATAGATGTTTTTTGAACTTTTATGCGTCTTATTTTCACATTGTTTACATTTGTCTACGTTTAGCAATATTGCAAGTTGTTGTTATATTCAATATTTAATAAAGTGTGAAGAAACAGGTGCTACCGAAACCTGACTGCGAATATATCGATACAGTGACCGAGGTTGAACAAATATACAGGGTGTTTCATTTAAAATGGAACACAGCAGAATGATTTTTAAGGTAAATATGCTGATGACTGAAACATGTCGAAATAAAAAAGAAATATAATTTTGGTAATACCAATCAAGTTTAAAATTTCAGAAAATATTTATTTTTAACTTATCGATAGAAGACACAAATATTTCATTGGAGATACCAGTATGTGGTATACAATGCACTGCTGCAAATCAGTCTAGACCTGTGGCATCAATGTTGGCTTTTAAATGTCCCCACAGAAAAAAGTTCAATGGAGAGAAGGCTAGTGAACGTGAGGATCATCGAGTTTATCCTCCTTTCAATCCAATTGTCTCATAGGCATCGCGTAATTTGGAGGAGTGTCGTCTTGATCAAAAATTAAGTTTTCCAGGGAAAAAAGTTAGACAACAATACGAATATCCTGCCCAAACATTTTTCTGGATGCTGAATGTATACTCCACGAAATATTTTTGGATTGTTGTCCGGTCAATAATGGCAGTTATGATGGTAAACTTGATGAATTTTCTGCTATGATGTCAAAAATGCCATGGAAAGTTTTTGGTGGCCCACACTGTATATTGCAGATAAATTTCTCCTCTTAGTATTTGTAGAGGGATGACTTAATTAATAATACAATTACTTTAACCCACACGTTGTTATGCATTCGTATTGAAAATGTTGAATCTTGATTGCGTACGGATTGTTATTTACATAAACATGTTCATTATGAAAACATGTTCACTCAAAATTACTTTCTATTTCTCAAAAATTTTAATTCTTCTCAACTAATAACAGCAATGAATCGATGTCAGTATTGTCAACTATAAGAATAAAATATTTATAGAAAACAGCCCATACAACCATTTTGAATTTTCCCATAAAAGTATAGCTTAGGAGTGTGAAAATTAAGTGTGCCTTTTTGCAGCATATAAAAATGCAGTTGTCATAAACTTCATAATTTCCCAAGGAAAGAAATAAATAAAATTTTATAACCCCTATTTTATATCAAATTCAACTGCTTTTACCGCTAATGTTATTATTAATTAATAAAATTAATTTGTGATTTAATTAATAAAACAATTTGACATGCCTGCAAAAATTATTCAAAATGTTCTTCATCAACGATTAAAACACATTTGAGACCGTCTTACTCAGTTCTTTCGAATTAAGAAAAATGTTTTTGAACTTGTAAGTTATTGGCAGTCACTATGATACGTTCGCGTAAATCATCACTAATGTCAACTTCGGTGCGATACATTTCACTTTTTTAATACTCTCGTAAAAACAAATCCAAAGGATATGTCAGGAAATCGTAGCGGCCATGGTACTCCATCGTTCATTTAAGGAAAGGCGTTGTTGGAAATGATCCCGTTGAACGTATGTATTTTCAAAATCCCAAACATGAATATTATGAATGTTATACATCCCATTCCGTATAAAAATGGCTACATCTGTAACTGACACGTCAACTGTAAATCTGGTATTTTGAACATTTTGTATACATGTACCGATATAATTGAGCCTCGTGTATGATACACCACACTATTGATTTCTTCTCGTTGAGCAATTTCCCGGTACTTATTCGGGGATTCCTCTTCAACAATCTCTAAAATGTATTCCTCAGCTGCTGTAATATGCTGTCGACGACCTGGACCTCCATCTCTTCCACGATTCGTAGACGAGAAGCTGCCAAAACATTGTATATTACTTTATCATAAATTAAAACGATATCCATCAACTCCGAGTTGCCATACACGTAAGAAATGTTTTACACTAATGTTGAAAAAAGTTTTTTAAACGTACATCTAGGGAAACGTTTTTTAACTTTAGATTCTATTTACATTAGTTCTCTTTCTTTTTGGCGTGATCCAACTTACGTTTCTATTCAATATGTAAGATATTATAGCAGTTTTTAAGTTTTCACGGCCGATGCTATTAATTGATATGTATAATGATTTTCTGGGTTGTCATGCCGTGACCTCGGTAACTGGTCGCTGCCAGTAACAGAATTAAAGCGCACATCCCTAGCATTAGTCGGGATTTTTTTTGCCTGACCTAGTTGTTCTCGGGCTAGGCTCTGTGGGGACAGCCCTACTATCGGTATCTCTGGGTCCGCCTATATATTGATTTCGGCTGTTATTGGTATTACAACTGCCACGGTCACATCCCTTGCTTCCAATTATTGTAAGCATGGGATGCGACCAGTTACAGAGGCAGCTACGGGACGTCTCGGACGACCACCATTATCCGAGGAACGACGTAGCAGTCGTAATACCGACAACAGAAGCTGAAATCAATATATAGGCGGGCCCAGAGATACCGATAGTGGGTCTGCCTCCCCTCCCACAGAGCCTAGCCCCATAACAACAAGGGCAGGTCAAAGAATCCTAGCTAAAGCTAGGAATGTGCGCATTAATTATGGTACTGGCAGCGACCAGTTAGCGGAATCATGGCATAAAAACTCGGGAAATCACTATATATCAAATAAAGTAAGAGAGTACTGCGCTATGTCACCAAATGGGCATATGTCTCAAAGTTTAGAACTGAGAAAAGCTATTGTAAGAAATAAATTCAAGCAAATATTTATTACAAGTCTATGACCTACTAATAATTTACATATTTTTACGGATACGTACAATCAACTAAAAGAATAACATTCCTAATCTATACTTTGTCTATATCCTGGAGGTATTTACTTAACTAAAACTATTAATATTATTATTAATTATTAAGAGGTCCGGTAAGCGTTTCTTTTGATACAATAATTGGTTATCATCATAGTTGTTAATACCTAGCAACATCAAGTTCAGCTTAGATGCTAATGCAGTAATAACAGAAAAAAACCACAAAATATGTATATTTTTTAATATCCGTTAATTAATAAAATTGTTTTATTTCTCGTTTTACAAAGCAACATTTATGACACGTGGTTTGGGAAAATCTGCAGGTTAGTTAACAAAACTGACGAATCATTTGCAAATCCCATAAAACTCTTCCATTGAGTATGCCGTGAACCGACTAAAATAGTAAAATCACAGATATAGAATAGAATTGCAAAATTATTAAAAATATAATAAACAAAAGTTTTTAAAGTACCTATTTGAATTTAATTTTTTCATTATCTATTTTGAATAAATTTTGTAAAACTAGTTACTGAAATGATCATTTCTTATATAGGTGTATATTTTTCAATGTCAAACATAGAACTGAGTATACAAGGTGTTACATAAATGTATACAGCAAGCAGTCTTCCATATAAAATATTTTAATTGGGGCCTCCCCCCAAAAGTTATAGTCCGCTAATATAAACAAACTAGTATTGGCAGGAACGTAATACTTATAAAATGACATTTTACTGGCATTTTTCCGGTTTTGCTGGTTTGCTGTAAGAGAGTAACACAAAATTCATAAGTTGTATCATCGTGACATCCCATGCTTACAATAACAGGAGCTTCAAAAAATGAGTAGATGTAGAATGCGAATTTTTTACGACAGATTGCCATTCGTAGTGTATAACTTAAATAACATCGATACTAATTTCTTTACTAGTCTTTAAAATAACCTTTTTGTTCTTTCCATAACATAGGCATCACAAATAGTAGACCTTGATTATTTAATGGTATAGCGACTACAGTTTGTAAGCTTGACAAATTCATGCGCATAATTGTTCACTCTAATGATTTGTAATGGATTATCCACAAACGCCTAAGTGATACTAAAGAAGTACTGAGTACTAAGCACCCACAACGTTAATATTAGCACCTCTTCAAATTAAACAATTTTTAATTAAGAGGCAGGCCTCTTTATGTATCTTGAAACTAGTTTCAACATAACTCCCCTAATAATGATTCGACTTTGATGCGGCTTGCACCAGTTTTTTTTAGAATAAATCTAGTTTCTAGGATGTACTAAATCACATTTTTTGACACGAGTAAACTAAGGTTTAAAATGTAAAGAGAACAAAATAAATGGGCATCCTAGAAAAGGCGAATTATTTTATTAATTTATATACATTTTGTTTCTGAAAATAATTGATAATAACTTTGTAAATGTGGAATTAAGAAAGTGCATTGTAAGTAAAAGTCAAATAGTATTAGTCTTTAGGCGATGAAATACGAGGCAGGTAAAGACAGAATATGTAAGGGAAGTCAGACGGTTGCAGTGTGCGTCAACGGTCGAGTTGACTTGCTTCTAGCGTGGCCCCTAACTAATAATTTAGAAAAATAACCAAAATAAACCAAAATAAATGTAATGGAACGTAAAAATGTTTGTAATAAAATGCGCCAGGCTTACAAACACCTCCTCGCCCTCCTATTTCGACCGTTTTAAAACTTTTTTTTCGTGGGGTTCGGGACGGAAAGGGGCAGTGCGTCGTTATCTCGAATAAACGTTCCGGAGTATAATATCTCCAATTTACTAACAGCGAACATGAGCATACCAGAGAGGCGAGGTCGATGCCTTTCGAAAAGTCGCTACCCCGAAACGCGCGCGTCGGAAAAGCTTATTATGTTTGCAAATCGTAAATAAATATTTTTATATTATGTATTACCAAAAACTTTGTGTGATCGGACCGGACTAAATTGTAGCAGGTAGCTAAAATTTAATCCCCGACGATCCGTCTTTGTCTATGCCGCTTCAATTTCTCGGTCCATTTCTCTTATAAGTAAACAATATAAAAACAGTATTTCAAAACATGAGCATCATAACCGGGTTAAGAGGGTTTTTAGTAATTAAAATAAAATTATTCAATATTATTATGAAAATATTTATTTAAATTTAATGAATAGACTTTTATTCCACACAAAAATATATTTATTTTAAACATTCAAATTATGGTGAGTAAATGTAGTGTTGTATAAATGTACAATAAAGAAAATAAAAAAGTAGGTATATTCATCCTCTGAATATTCTGATGAATTATCTTTGTCTTCTAGATTGATAACGATAGGTTCCACAGTAACGTCAATTAAATTATCGAGTTCCCGCATTTTCTCCTCTTCTTTTTGTACATGATGTATACATCTTTGCCAGTTATCTGCAGTTACTCGTTCCAAGGAATTTTTTAACAAAATGTTCACGTCACTTAATTTAAACATATTATTTCGCGCTACATCTCCTTTTACCTGCGCCCAGACTAATTCGATTGGGTTAAGTTCACAGTGATAAGGTGGTAACCGTAGTACCGTTATTTGGCGATTTGTTGCCATTTCATCGAAAATATATTTTTTCTGATCTTTATTAAGATTTACAAGTGTCAAAAGTTCCTTTTTCACCATATTTGTTTCAAAAGAAATGTTTTTTCCGTATAACCACTGAATTATATCCGCTTTCCTCCAAGCAGTCGTAGGTGCTCGCTAGGTCTGCCAATGGTAACTGGCATTATCCATGACAATTACTGACCCCGGAGGAATAAGATCCAACATCTGTGTAAAATACTCTTCGAAAACATCTGCGTTCATGTTGTGATAGTCACCTGTATTTTTAGATTCAAATAAAAGTAAACCGCTATCTACAAAACCACCGGCACTACCTATATGTGTCACTATTAATCTTCGTCATTTATCTGAAGGTGCCTTGAACCCTGTTGAAAGTCCATCCAAAAATGCTTGTCGAAAACTTTTTACATTTTTATCTTGTCATACTTTTGTTACAGTATATCCCTCGTTGACCCAAGTTTCGTCTAGATAATAAATATTCCTCCCTTCGTCACGGAATTTTCTAATTGATCTTAAGTAGGATCTTCGCCAACAAATAATTTCATCTTTATCGATAAGAACTGACTTCCTGTTCTGGTTTTCCCAGCAAAAATTCAACTCTCGTAATACGGCCCATAATTTACTTCTACTGATTTTTGGATCGTTGTCTTCTGAAAGTTCACTTAAAATTTTGTATAGCGTTGGTATTTCTTTTTTAAAATAAAATGAGTGTACTTTTCTGCGAATGATATTTTTGAAGAAATCATCTATAACGATTTTTGACCTCCCTGTAGATGATTTTGGGAGATTTACAGTATCTTGTTCATTTTTTGTTTCCTTTAAAAGTCTGTAGATAGTCGATTTTTCAATCCCTGTCATTTTGGAACACTTTTCCACGATGTCGTCAACACTTTTGATAGGATTTTGGTGTTTCAATGCATTAAATACATTTAATATAATAATCTTCTCATTCTGAGACAGCGCATCTTTTCACGCGTTTAGCAGGTACGTAATCTGATAAGTTCGACATTTTACCCAAACAATATTATATCCACTGGCACAATAGTCACTAAACACAAGTCGAATTTTACTCTACTGCACTAGCACATGTTTGTATATTCAGCTCTAAGACTGGATTGATCTGTCACAATATTAGTGTTACCCGATAATTACTTGAAACGAAATATTACCACGTCCATGGCGGGTTCTTATCTCGGGGTTTTATTACTCTCTTTCATTTCCAAACAGACTATAGGCAAAGTGGTCGACACTGGCGGAGGTGACGGAGGGGCGCAGGGGGTGCCGCGAAATGATCTCACCCTCACCCCTCCCCCCAAACCGCCATCAGTCTTATTTGTACGGCACAGAAGAAAAAACCGTATTTTTAATTTTTATCTCATTCGGGACTAATTTGTTCACTCTCACTCTCGCCCTAGGGGTTGCAATCAGTGCTAATCCTTTCAGTACATACTTCCGGCCCTAACACAATGTACTAATAAGACCGGCTAAAAACCACCGGGAACTGTTCAGAACCCTATTTTTATAAACCACTCTCAAAAGGGGTGTTTTTTGGTTTCGCTCATTTTTGACACGCAAAAAAATACACTTACAGAGTACTAATAAAATGTGAAGTAGCAACAAATGTGTCTTACAAACGCTTATTGAAAATGTATTATTTTAATAGAAGAAAATTGAAATAGTAACATCAATAATAATATTTTTGTCCTTATTTTTGTTCTACATATTTTATTTTTGCCGTGGCGGTAAATACGATGATCTTAATTACACAGTCGACAAATACTTTTTGTTCTAAAGGTATTTTTAAATTGGATATAAGTATCTGGATTTGTATCGATATTCATCCACATATTATATGTATCAACTCATAAATTAACTTTGGTTACTTGAGAATAGGAGATCAAAAAAAGATACCAATTTCAAATTGAGAACGCAGCATGGAGAGATGGAGTTTGAATAAGTTCAAGAATATGTATATTTGGAGGAGCTGATAACAGCTAAGTGTGACGAGAAGAAAGAAATTAATAGGGGAATAATAAAAGCAAACAGAAGTTCGGCAGCAGTCAACCACTTAATGAAACCAAAAAAATTGTCTAAAGGAGTAAAATTTAGAATTTACAAAACAATTTTTAGGCTGTGAATCCTGGATCCTCAATAAGAAGTCAATAGAAAATCTGTTAAGGTGGAAAAGGAAGATTTTAAGAAGAATTCTAGAGAGAAAGACGGCTGAATGCTATGTAAGAAGAAATAATGAAGAAATATATGCAATGTACTAGGCACCAAAAATAGACGAAGTTGTAAACGCGAGAAGAGTGCAATGGCTAGAGTATCTAGAACGTACGGAAGATGAGAGAACAGTTAAAAAATTGAAGGGTGTAAACCGAATTTCAAGAAAAAAGAGGGAGACCGAGGAAGCGATGGGCAGTGACAATAGATGTAAGGGAGAAAGATGTAACGGATTGGAAAAGAAAGGTGATAAACAAAACGGAGGAGAGGAAAGTAACGCAGCTCTGGGCCTATAGATAGCTTTATATAAATTAAATGTCTCCCAATAAAGTATTCCCAAACATCATTGCTAATCACAAAAATAACGAATGGTTGAGTGAACGAGCTAATAATAAAGATGTGGATGACTTAAACTTCGTAATTTAGAATGGAATCAATGGTACACTTCATTAATTCAACTCTATTGACTATGTAACAAATGAAGATGAAGCCACCAACTATCCTATTGAATTTTTAAACTCCTTGGATGTGCCTGGCTTACCACCGCACAATTTACGACTAAAGGTTGGTTCGGTAGTAATCATGCTTCGAAACCTAAACCAACCAAAACTATGCAACGGAACGCGTTTGGTGATAACTAAACTGATGATCAATGTGATTTACGCGACGATACTCAAAAAAAAATTCAAAGGTGAGAAAGTTCGCGTTCCGAGGATTCCGATGATCCCAATCGATATGTTTGAGTTTAAACGACTGATTCGTCTTGCATCCAGAAAATGCATGTTCTTCTCATGGTCAATTGTACGTGACATATTCGAGTCGGAAAACCATCTTCTTTATTTGTTCTTGCGCCTGATAATAAAACGAAAAATGTCGTATATCACAGGGTGCTTAACTAAAGAGTGCAACCCACCAATTCCCATATATTTTATTATACTAATATAATAAAAAATTGAACTTATTAATTTTGTATCAATTTTAAAATCGTAAATCTGCTCATTCATTGACTGTTAGGCGGAACGAAGTTCGCCGAGTTGGCTAGTTACTCATAATCGTTAGAAATATAGGTGGCAACGTTTCAGAAATCAAGAGGCCTACTATTAAATAATTTACTTTGGAATATGGAACTGTTTCAGCAAATATGTCCCAAGGGCACTTGATGACTTTACATATCTGTTGCAGAAAGTTGCACCATCTGCTTACTGAAAGGAGATACAAATTTCCGTCATTCGTCTAAAACAGTATATTTTGCGCATTCAAAATCAAGAAAAATTATAGTATACAATGCCGTGTATCTGCTCACACAAAATGTGTCCGCAAAAGTATGAGGACTTGTATCTCGATTAATCATACTTATTCTGCCATTTGCGCCCAATGTAAACATAGCATACGAATGAATAATGTAGAAGTATATATCTTAATTAAGCATAAAGCATTTTCTCTGTAACAGAAGAATATCAAGGTGCATATGATCTCACACAAGTGGAACGTCCGGATAAGATATCCATCAAGGATTGTACTGCAGTACGCTGAGTAAAATAATTTATTTTGAAGACTACTGATTACATTTGAAATTATTGAATAATTTAACTTCACTAATTTATATAAGTACCCATAACCTTTGTAAAGCAATTGTAAACAATATAACAACCACGTCCAAATGATTTGTCACTTGATTTGATAAATTTAACAACTTATATGAGTAAGTTTCTAAATTTACAATATCCTCAGTTGTAATAAAGTATATTTCAAATTGTTTCTCAACTATAGGTATCAGTTAATTATTATTTGATGATGTTATACCAAACAAATAAATTAAGTTAATAAATTCATGTAATTCCAACCAAAAAAAAAAAGATAAATAATATAATGCAGTGGAAACTGCAAGATATCATTGCCTGAGACTGAAATCTAAAATTGTCGTTTACTCTAAAACAAAAGCGAAACAAAAAATGTTTTTTAATGTACACTGACATCATTTTATACATTAACTTAAAATGCGACGAATTTGAATTTTAATTAATTATTACTAATTGTTATTATTAGTGTTTACAAATTATTATTTTCTATTTTTATTATTTAATTTTTGATGATTGTAGAACCTATATTTACTTTCTTATTAAGCTGTGGTTACAATATTCAGTTCTTATTAGAATTTAATTAGCGATTGTTTATATTAAAAATTCTATTAAGATCCAATGTAGAATGTTTTATACTTTTATATTTTATTTAAAGAATTTATTCAAATTAATTTTGTTATCGCTCCTATCGCATCAAGTCCTGTATGTTTTTTGATGACAAATAAGTAATAATAAAAATTCTCAATTTAAAAAGGAAACCACCGAAAGAAGAAATCACTGAAATGCAGAAATTGCACTTACATATCAAGGTTGGCTGCTTGCTAATATAAGTCCAAATATGAATTTTGGAAGGTTATTTAATAATTTTAATGTTATATATTCTGTTTTTTAATGTACACTGACATCATTTTACCAGACATTTTATACCTTAATTTAAAATGCGACGAATTTAAATTTTAATTAATTATTACTAATTGTTATTCTTGGTGTTTACAAATTATTATTTTTTATTTTTATTATTTAATTTTTGATGATTGTAGAACCTATATTTACTTTATTATTAAGCTGTGGTTACAATATTCAGTTTTTCTTATTAGAATTTAATTAGCGATTGTTTATATTAAAAATCCTAATAAGATCCAATGTAGAATGTTTTATACTTTTTTATTTTATTTAAAGAATTTATTCAAATTAATTTTGTTATAACTCCTATCGCATCAAGTCCTGTATGTTTTTTGATGACAAATAAGTAACAATAAAAATTTAAAAAGGAAACCACCTAAAGAAGAAATCACTGAAATGCAGAAATTGGACTTATCTATCAAGGTTGGCTGCTTGCTAATATAAGTCCAAATGTGAATTTTGGAAGGTTATTTAATAATTTTAATGTTATATATTCTGCGTGTTTTACCAATGTGTTTTACATTAGTAGTATTTATCTAAATTGTTTTTATTTAAGATAATTATCTATTCCAACCTTGTCTGTGGGCTTATAATACCTATCTTCAACATAGGCACTTATTTAATATGAAAGAACATACATGACTCCATCTGATTGTGGGTGTTATCTAATCGAGATATTAGTCGGCAGAGTAGCTCACAATATCATTAATACTTACCTAATAAAAAAAATGCATAAGAATTTTTTTGCAGGTTCCACTTTATTTGAACAAAATTTGAATCAATTATATGTAGTATCAGTATATGAATGAATAGATCTAGATAATCATTAAAATGTATCTGCAATACAAGGTTACAACTGTGATTTAATTTATTTCATAAAAAATATGCTCTAGGTATTCCATTCATGACAATGTTACCTTGAAATAATTGAACTTATTTGGTATTAGGAGTACAACAAGAAAAATTAAATAAGTATAGAGATCTATTTAAAAATTAATACGTATTTATCTAAAAATATTAACAGCAGTTTAATGACTTTCTAGAAATTTACTAGCTAAACTATGGCTAAAAGTATACAGGGTGATTCATTACTTATCTAAAAAAAATTACACTTACTTACAAATACAATTTGGTAAAAAAAATCAAAAATGGCAGTTCGAAAATGATTTGAAAATACACTAATGCACAGTATTGGAAACTGGTCTACTGTAAAGCCTAGCCTTGTATAGTATAGTATAGTGTTTATTAACAACATTATGCTTTACATAAGCATTTGAAGCAGGTCACAAAGTAATAATTAGAAACACAATATAAGTGTAAATATACGCATACAGCACAAATAAAATATGACAAACAATTGAACAAAAATAATAATAATAAAACAATAATAAAAAATAAAAGAATATGTCAATGTAGTAACACAATTCTTACAAATAAATAAATGTCAAGGTATTGTATATAGGTGAATTTGTATGTACATGTCAACACACAGTAACTTGAATAAGTGGCACTTCCAGAAACTCTTCTATAGAATAGAAGCAATATTTGAGAAGAATTTTTTTAATAGCATTTTTAAACAACACCGAATTTAACAGTCTGAGCTCGTAAGGTAAGTGATTGAACAAATTAAAATTAAGGGAATTTTTTGAACTCAGAGTTAAATTGTAACGAGGTGTTCTAAGAGAGTTAGCTTTACGAGTATTATATTGGTGAATATCAGCTTGAATAGCGAGACCCGGAGCACTCCTATGGATCTCAAGTAGATTGTGATAGATATATAATGAGGGAAGAGGCATTATACCCATTTCTTTAAATATAGGTTGACAGTGTGTTCTGTAATTAGCACCAAAAATTATTCTAACAGCCTTTTTCTGCAACCGAAATGATTTAATTGCATGTTGTGAATTTCCCCAAATCACAGTAGCGTACGTAAGATGGGAATGAAAAAGTGAGAAGTAAGCCAATCTCAGAGTACTAAGGTCTAAAATATTTCTTAGCCTTCTAAGTAGAAAGAGATAACTTGCTAACCTAGAGATTAAATGGTCAACATGAGACGCTTAGTTTAATCTGTCATCAAGGTATATACCCAAAATTTTTACACTTGCACCTCTTGTTAAGGAGCTGTTAAAAGAGATAACTAATCTCTGCGTTTTATCTTGGTTAAGTTTCAGTTTATTGGTTAAAAACCATTGATTTGCCTGAATTTCGTTCTGTGTGGAGTGGCGCAATAGTCTTTCAACATTTGCATCAGAGTACATAAGAATAGTGTCGTCTGCAAATAATACATGTCTATTAGGAGACATATAATGGGAGAAATCATTCACATATATTAAAAATAATAGAGGTCCCAAAACGGAACCCTGAGGCACACCATGATTTAATTCTAAGAATTCAGACTGAGACTTAGTAGTAGTAACACATTGTTTACGATTAAATAGATATGACTGGAACAAGAGTAAGGGAATACCACGGATCCCATAGACTGAATGCATTTTTTCGATGAGTCTACCATGAGAAACGCAATCGAACGCCTTGGACAGATCACATAGGGGTGATAGCTGCATGCCGGTCGCCTTCAAGGCCATCAACAATGTAACTGATAATATTAAGTACTGCTTGCGTAGTCGATCTACCACGCCGAAAACCAAATTGTGACGGATTTAAGAACGAATATTTGTCTAAGTAAGTAACTAGTCTATTAGCAAGGATTGTTTCAAAAATTTTACTGAAGATGGGGAGTATGGAAATTGGGCGGTAATTATCAACATCACTAACATCCCCTTTTTTAAATAAGGGTATAACTCGAGCAATTTTAAACACATCTGGAAAAACACCTTCTATAATACATATATTAAATATTGAAGTTAGGGGGGTAATGATAAGGTATTAAACATATTTGATGATTTTAGCATTTAGTTCATAAATATCGAGAGAACTGGAATTTTTTAATTGTTGAATGGCACACTTCACCTCTTGCTCCTCTATCGGAAACAAATAGAAGGAAGTATTATGTACATCACTTACAATGTTGCCCAAATCACTAGTGTCATTGCCAGTGGGTAAAGAGTTAATAATTTGTTCTGCTATCATTGTAAAGTGTTTATTAAATAAATCAGGATCAATTTGATCGGTAATATCAGTGTGACTAGTTATATTAGTTTCATAATTAATTATTTTATATTATAAGGTAAAGCATGCGGCAAGCAGCGACCCGCGTGGCGGCAAAGTGTAAAAAATTGAAAGAATTTCTCAAGGAGAAATATAAATAAAATTGTATAACACCTATTTTATATCAGCATATTCAACCAGCTACTTCCGCCACTATTGTTATTATTAATTAATAAAATTAATTTCTGATTTTAAATAATAAAGTAATTTGACATACCTAATGTTACAACAAGTGTTCAAAATTTTGTCCACTGGCGTGTAAATACTTAAACATATTTGGGCCAGTCTTACCCACTTTCTACGAACTAACACAAATGTGTCTGGTTCTTATTCGTTTTGAACTTGGTAAGTTATTGGCATAATTGAGCCTCGTATATGATACGCCACAATGTCGATTGGGCCATCACTTATTGAGCTATTTGCTTGGATGCAACAATTAAACAATCTAAAATGTGTTTCTTAGCTGCTACAATACACCGCGGATGTCCTGGATCTTTATCTTTTCCATGATTCGGTTACAAATTTTCCCTGTCACGCTTCCGTCGCAGTACCGCGGTATAATAGAGGAATACGTTTCTACCGCGTTGCCTATCAAAATATGGCCTCAAGTTTATTTATTTATTTATTTATTTATTTATTGCTTCCAAACAGGCATCATTGCCTAATTACATGGAAAGTACGTAAGTAATAGCAAAATACAATACAAATAGTAATATATCATAGCATAGCACAGGTACAGTATAAGTACTTAAAACTAGCAGAATTTAAACATAAATACAGCAGATAACACTAACAGAGGAGTAATTACAGATTATCAATCGAATATATATTTTTCATGGTTTTTAAAAAAACACCAAAGGATCCAAAGGGATCCACACTATTCTTAGAGGAAACCTGGTTAACTAGACGAAACAGTATCAGAAGGGGTGCAAACTGGTCATCGATAAGAGAGTTTATTATTTTGTATCCAAACAGGAGCATTGCAATGACACGCCGATTATATAATGTATTCACTTTAAACTCTTTACACAAATGAACAGTCCGAATAACATTGTAATCCGGAGGTCTGTTATATTTTTTAAAATAGATGAATCTTAGAAACTTCTTCTGAACTTTTTCTACCTTCTCTGTATATATTCCAGGTTGTGAATGCCATAACAGCGAAGCATATTTAAATTTGGGCCTAACTAAACTGTTATAAAGAGAGATAATTGAATTGATGTTCCGAAAATTTTTTGATTCTCTTATCACGAAACCTAAGGCTTTATATGCTGAGGCGGTTATATTTTCAATGTGCATTTTATATGATAGTTTGGAATCAATAGTTACACCTAAATCTTTGACAAAATTTTGTTTGCTTAATTCAACGTTATTCATTTTATAGCGATAAGATATCGTTTGCTTATTACGAGTAAAAGTTATATTATAGCATTTTTGAACATTGAAATCAAGTTTATTAGTACGACCCCATTCAAAAGCCGCATCAATATCATGTTGGAGTAAAATAGCATCATTAGGGCATTCGATACGTTTGTAAAACTTTAGGTCGTCTGCAAACATCAAGCAATTCTAATTTTGTAATATGTCAGTTATATCATTTATAAAAAATAAAAATAAGAGTGGCCCCAATTTAGACCCTTGGGGTACACCCGAATTAGCTCTACATTCATCAGAAAAAAAACCATAGTATTTCACAACAAACTTCCTGTCTTGAAGATATGATATTATCAACGCGATCACAGAACCCGTAACTCCAGATGCGCAAAGCTTATTTATTAACACGTCATGGTCAACCTTATCAAAAGCCTTGCGAAAATCCGTGTATATCGTATCCACTTGCACCCCCTGCTCAAAAGCCTCCAGAATGTAATGGGTAAAATTTAATAAGTTGGTAGAAATCGAGCGTTTTGGAACAAACCCATGCTGCCTTAAACTAACAATATTACTAAAATGATTCCATAATAAAGAATACAATATTTGTTCGAATACTTTAGCAGGGGCTGGAAGGACTGCTATAGGTCTATAATTTTCAACACTTGATTTATCACCTGACTTGTGTATTGGACTAATTATTGAGGATTTCCACAATGTAGGAAATTTATTGTATTTTAGGATTAGATTATAAATAAATAATAGAGGCTTTTTGAGATAATCCGAGCAACCCTTCAAAACATATGGTGGTACACCATCCGAGCCTGCCGATCGCTTAGGTTTTAATTTCTTAACAGATAAGTTATAATCAATATCAGTAATTTGCTTTATACTAGACATATGGTAGTATGATAATATATTTTTATTATACTCGTAAGTCGCAGGTTGATCAGAATACACAGATAAAAAGAATTTAGCAAAGGAATTACAAACTTCATCGGCTGGGATCATACCATCCCCATTATAAAAAGCAGACGCTGCTGAACATGTCGATTTCTTGTCTTTAATATATTTAAAAAAGTTTTTATAATCCGATTGTATACCATTTTCTATTTCAACCAAATAAGAACTGTAGGCTGCGCGAGTGACTTTTTTTAGTTTTTTCCTAATAGCTTCATATTTACTTTTAAATAGGTCCGAAACTGATTTTAATTTATTTAGTTGTTTCTTTTCCTTTATTAGAGCTTTGATTTCGTTTGTGAAATAGGGGAGATACTTGCTGCAGCTAAATCGCGACATAACTATTTTAGGTACAACGGCATCAAATATATTATTAACAATATTATAAAAATTACTAACTGCAACATCAACATCATCTTGTACAATAACTGGCAACCAATCTGCATCTCGAAAGGCTAATGAAAGATCTAAGAAATTGCAGCGCTTAAAATTATACTGCTTCACTTTTTTCTCGGGGGAGTTATAAAAAGCTTTGTTATTAACCTCGTCCAAATTAACTTCTAAAGCAGGATGATACAGATCCTCGGGCAGAATACTATCGCCCACTTTATTTAAAGTTATATTATATGCTTGCTCAATATCGTTAATTAAAACAAGATCAAGAATTACTCCATTAACATTCCTTACATTGTTAATATTTTTTAAAAACAGAAAATCGAGAAAATTTTGATAATCATATAATTTACGAGTTTTTTCTTGTTCACAAATTTCAGGCAAGTTGAAGTCTCCAAAAATTAATGTATTTGGATGCATTATGTTACTCTCAATAAAGCTGTACACATCATTATAATGCTCGTGCTTGGATTTAGGTGGCATATAAAGAACAATAAATGTAAACTTTGTATGTTTATATAGGAAGTGCATCACTATTATTTCGTAATGGGCTTGTTGAATACTAACTTTAAATACTTTAATATTATTCGACTTCTTTACTAAAATGCACACACCTCCACCACGGGATTTATTAGCATCTAGCTTTCTATCACAGCGAAATACGTCATAGAAAACATTGTTACAAACTTCGCCATCATATGTTCCCTCATACAACCAAGTTTCACTCAAGCATAGGATATCATAGCTACTATCTAATGTATTCTGGTATAGTTGATTTAATTTTGTACGTAAACCTCTGCAGTTCTGGTAATAAATAAACAGTTTCTGACTAGCTTAATTAGAATTTGTACTAAAGTAAACTAACCTATATATTATATTTCACTTCCTTATAATTTAGTTATAATAACTAGGATACGAGATATATAAACATATTACTTCGGACATTCATAATGCCCGCTGTCATGAGAACCCGAAAATAATGATGCTTGGATTGTTATGGATATGTTTGAAAATATGTAGCAACAGTCGTAACCTCAAATCAAAAAACGTCAAAGCTATGACCTTTTATAATTTTTAATTTGTACGAAGTGAAATATAAAACGTTGTATGCATGACGGGAGATACGAGGATGATTATGCCCTTAGGTGCTTTGCTTTCTGGGAATCAAACCACCGATCTAGGGTTATCGACTTTATACAGGGCGATTCAGAACTTATCTAAATAAATTTGGGAATAGATGCGTCATGAAAAATAGAGTCAATATCATAAAAAACATTTGTAAAATCCTTATAGCTTCCAAGTAAAAAAATTATTGAAGTTGTACTATTACTACAGTAGCCAGGCGATTCCGAATATTGAAATCCGATTACTCTTTGTAGGTATTAAAGTTTTTGGTAATGCTAGTCTTTACATTAGTTTTTCAAGTGTCAAAAATGACTTACGTGTATAGCAATTCGGTGATGGATATCGTTTTAATTTATGGCGATGTGAAAATGTTTCAGCAGAACGATTTCACGGTAAACATGTGCCAAATGCAGTTACTTTTACCGCGGCGCGTAGTGAGTGCAAGTGTAGTGCAATGCGAGGGAATTTTGAAACCGAATCGCGGAAGAGACGGAGGTCCAGGCGTCCACGGTGTATTGCAGCAGTGGTGTATCATACACGAGGCTCAATTATATCCGTACTGTCTACAGTGTGCCCAAGTATTAACACCAAGGGATTGTACGAAGAGGGCCAGTATACCATGGCCGCCAAGATCTCCTAACTGTAAATCATTTAGACTTCTTTTTATGTTCTCCAAAAACTTGTAAAATGTTTATATTAACAGAAGCGTATTTCTATAGTAAAAATCATCTGTGAGAATTGCATTTTAATTAAAAAAACAGATGAACGTAGTAATCACGCGGTCTGATCTGGGACTATCAATTTTCAATATTTATTTACCTTGATGCACATCCATACAATTCATGAAACATCACCTGATATCATGGCAAAATGGGTGGAGCATAGTGTCCCCTTTCCCTCAGTTTCTACGTTTGTTTTTAGGCGTCGTTTACAATAATACCTCTGATCATTTGGTTAACACAAGAAGTCTCTTTATTAAATTTCAAACTCGTGAAAAATTGTCAAAGTTATTGCGAAAGACAGTTTTAAAAGTTCAAATTCAACACCCTGTATTTCTAAAGGGATATGTAGTATGTATATAGGTAAGTAGGGTTAAATCGTCATATTTTGTTACCAAAAATATGCAGTTAATAGGATGTCCTACTATTTTGTTACACCCTGTATGGTAGGAAATTATGTTTTCAAATATACTCGCGTCAAGAATTCAGACGTCTTACGTCACGACTGCCGTTACATATATGTTTTTATTGTCAACGTTTTTTTACATATTTGGTCGCGTTAAAAACAATCATTTTTTGCAATTTAGTGCAATATATAATGCTAACTTTTAGTGTAGTATATAGTTTTATTACTATCAGTTGCAGTTTATTAAATATTTTGATGAAAATATAATGAATTATTCATTTGTTCGTATGACGTAAGTCGTCTGAATTCTTGTCCCGAGTATATGCAAAAGCGCGTTATGTCACGCATGTGATTGTGACCGAACCTCAGTCTTGTGAAGTCAGCAAGATACGTTTGTAAGCACGGGATAAGGTTAGTTACAGAATCTAGACCTAGAACCACAAGGACAGGTCAAAGATTTCTCGCTAAGACTAAGTAAGGGCACATTAATTACGTTACTGGCGGCGATTATTTACTTAGGTCATGACATAACCCAAAAACCCATAGTAGAATTAATAACAACTATTTAACTCAATTTTCGAAATAATCAGAAACTTTCTTCTTACACCAGTTACATACGTTACTATTTTGTAATGTTAAATGTTTGCTACCTCTGTATCAGTTGATACATTTAAGCTATATCAGTAACTACGTAGAAGAAGATTCACTATATCCGTTTGATTCATAAGCGATGAATTAATTTATACAAAAAAGAAATCGAATAGCCGTGTTGAAGGTCCGGGGTCAAGTAATCTTCTATAATAGTTTTAGTATAATTATCTGATGATGACGCATTAACCTGATGCAAAATTATTAATTTCTGAATAATTTTTGAACATGCATGTGTTTTTTCTATTTTAAATTGTAAAATTTCCGTACTTTCCATATGTAAGAGGTGGCTATAATCATAATCACGTCAAAGTTTAAGGCTAGTTTCCTTGGACAAACATAATGTGAATTAATTGATCTTATCTCGGTACAAATTTGCTTCAGGCCTAGTAGTTATAGGCCTGAGAAAGTACTTTTTTATTTCATTTTTTTACTACAATTTTCTTATTAGTTGGATAATTGGTCCCAAAATTTCGAAAAACAGATTTTTTTATGAGATAAATGCGAATATCTAATTAATTTTTGAATTAAATGTACAGAACGTTCTGAGCGACTATACCACTATATTATATCTTTCAGATTTTTTTGAGAATATATATTTTTGGAAAATGAAATTATTTTGAAACAGCCTTTGATTAGATTTTGAAAAGGTATAATTGTTCCATTATGCACTATTTTAGAGAAAACTGCGTTTAACGTATTTGTTGAGCTTGGAAATCAATACATACATTCTAACAAATTATTAATTCAAACAGTTATTATAGTTAGTAATGTCTAATAAGTAGCTGTCTGATGGATATTTCAAAAATAAATTTTAAATAATGATTTTGTTTGTACTATTGCGTTTAGGTTTAAGCAGTTATTTTATTTCCAATTTTATTCATGTTGTCGTATTTCTCTGTGTTGTGTTTCCTGCTGTTTTTATAATAATCACATTACTAACTGTAATAAAATTTTTAATTTGTTAAAATTTATGTATTAATTTCCAAGTTTAACATATTCGTTAAACGCAGTTTTCTCTAAAATTGTGAATTTTGGCAAAATGCAACAAGTATGCTTTTTTAAACACTAGTGGAAGACTGTTTCAACATAACTAATGATCATTTTCCAAAAATCTCTATCCTTAAAAGAACTGAAAGGAATAATATAGTGACACATGCGCTCAGAAAGCCCTGTACAATGTGTCTCAAACGATATAAAAAAATTAAATAAAATTTAGGACACGTGGTGTTAAATGGGATGAGGTAAGCTCAATTTTCAATCGAAAATATTATCTTTTGGGATTTGACAGAAACGACTATTGACGTCATTTCCAGAAACGTACCCAACTTTTTTTCTTGTTGAAAAGCTCTGTTTTTCTAATAAAGTTTTTTAAAAGTTATAAGCAATATCGTCCTAAAGAGTGTCAAAAGAAATACCACCTAAAAATCGCATTAGCGGTGGAAGGATCAAGTAGTCGTTGGAAAATAATTGAATATTCGTTATTTAAAGTGCATAAATGTCACAAAATACTTGTCATTACTCAATACGAATGTTAAACGTATAACTTTTATGCTTTCAAAATGTTTTCTCATTCAGAAAAAGTTGATATGTTGCGAATTTATGGCGAGGCACAAAAAAATTCGAGAAGAGCTGTAGAGTTACATCGAGAAACATATCCAGAGCGCCTCATTCCTGATCATAGAACCTTTACAAGATTGGAGGCGACAGGGCGACGAAATGAAGATGCATTTTCTGAAGAATCAAACAATAAGCCTAAGGGTAAAAAACAATGTTAATATAGCTAAACTGTTACAGTATTTCGAACAAAATCCACGAAATTCTGTACAAGCTAGCTGGGAATTGAATTTGGATAAATCAGCCGTTCAACGAATTTTAAAGACCAATTGGTATCATGACTACAAAATTCACAATTTGGAGTATTTTTTGCCTGAGCGTCACATTGAAAACAGACTTATAGCTTATATATTTTATAGCACAAATTGTAGTAAATGTAAAAATTGTTAATTAGAACGTTCAGTAGCCCGAAAAATCACCAGATCTAACACCCCTCGATAAGAAAATTCTTTAGGCCCTTCGTGAAGAAGAAAAGTTATACTAAGTTGATTTATTTCACATCATTTTTGTTGACTAGCATTAACGTATGACCCATAATTTACTGAACACCCTGTATATTTTCCTCGGCCTTTGACTTAAGAAAATGATAGTGTTCAATTTACTTAAGACTATTGCTTGATTTGTAGTTATGTTAAAGGTGACTTTGATGAAATCGGATGATTTATTGTTTATTATTTTTTTTATGCAGCAATGAATTGTGAATGTAGACATTTTTGGTACGATGAAAAAAATTGAGTGGCACTGCATGCTTTAATACTTATCAGCAATTAGTGTATCTACATACCTACACAATATTTGCATTTTTAATGATGAGCTAAAGCGTACAATATTGAGTACCTATCAAAGTGCGATACAGCGTACAGCTTATGCGTTGCAACTAAAAAAGTAAATATATAATAATTACCATCGATGTTTAACAGCTGATTAGATAAATTTGTTTTTGTGTTCATGTGATATATAGGGTGTATTTTAAGTCTATGTCATAAATTAAGGGAGGGATTCCTTGTGTCATTTTCAACCAGTCTAAAGTTATTGGTTTTCAAGAGAAAAGGTGTTAATATTTTTTTCTCTGAAGTTATTTTACGTAGACTGATGAAACTTTGGTGTATTTATATGTCTTCAAA
The DNA here is from genome assembly GCA_037114965.1 of Monochamus alternatus. Lineage (NCBI taxonomy): Eukaryota > Metazoa > Arthropoda > Insecta > Coleoptera > Cerambycidae > Monochamus > Monochamus alternatus. The sequence goes on along the minus strand of CM073431.1, from coordinate 38,163,703 downwards.
ATACTAGGAAGAACTGATCCATTAGGTTCTCAGAAATTAATAGGTGTATTTAATTCCCTATCATAAACCTATTATTTGTAATGAAAAAATGTCTCTTGCATTATTTTTTGAAAATTCCAAATTAACTTTAATATAAAAAATATTACTAAATTTTCCCCAAAGATACTAAGTAACAGTACAAGTTAACTATATTTTAATTATCAGATAAAAAAGAAATTATGTTTATAGATGCTGAAAATGTCCGCCACTGAGAGCAATACATGCTATGAACTTTCCTCTGAACGACTGTTGTACATTTTCAAAGTTTATAATTTGTTGTCCGCCTCATTTTCTCCTGCTGTTTTATAATTAGTGGATTTGAGATGGGATTTTCTTTGTTTGGTCTGAAGTACTTGTGTATGACTTACTTGAAAATCATGTGCACTGTATCTTGTGTCAGTCCGAGGATTATTTTCAATCTTTATTAATACAATTTCTTCCAATTCTGGTGTCCTATCATCTAGTTACTTCGCTATAAATGCGTCGTTAAAGTTGTATTTATTTCGATTTATAAAATTTGATGTGACCATATGATTTTCGTTATTAAAACAGTATAATGCAAAATTGGAAAGTGTTCAAAACGGTGCTACCAGACTTCAAGATGGATAATAACCTCCCATAGAAACAATGCCTCACGTACCTTCTTGCTCAATCATTAGAAAAGAGACTAGCGGCGACTCATAATAACCTATAGAATATTTCATGCTGAACTATACGTACTGTTCAAAAATTATGTTTCAATTAAATATCGACTCATTTCAGGAGGAAATTCCTTAAAATTCAAGAAAACCTACAACAGACAGTATTTTTCCTTCAATTTTGAAAAGAATAATGTGGCGTTAAATACCATCAGTTTCTTCCAATTTTCGAAACAGACTCGATGGTCGCCTTAATCTGCACTTTGGATAACAGATTTTCAAGTATTATGTAATGGACTGTATCTTGATATATAGTGATTTTCTGAGTTGTTATTCCCTGACCTCGATAACTGGCCGCTGCCAGTAACATAATTAAAGTGCACATTCCTAGCCATAGCTGGGATTATTCGACCTGTCCTTGTTGTTCTCGGGCTAGGCTCTATAGAGGTCGACCCACTATCGGTATCTCTGGGTCCGTTCATATATTGATTCCAACTCCTGTTGTTGGTATTGCTTCCAACTGTATGGTTGGAACCGTTCCTCGGATAATGATAGTCTTCCGAGACTCTCGTAGTCGCCGCTGTAACTGGTCGCATTCCATGCTTCCAATGGAAATGTTTAATGTTTAATTTAATAAAATAAAAACGAAACATGAAGAACATTATTTGTTTTTACTCTACCTCTTTTGTAATTTAAATTGTATATGTATTATGTCACCATTTATAGAATAAGTGATTTCTTTGTGTTAGAGATATATCAAATAACCCTTGCGTCAAGAAAATTAGTCAAGGTTTGTCACGGCTTGTCGTTTTCAAACAAACTAAACAAGTTTAAGTTTAAGTTCATTATCATTATTAACATTATATTTGCTATCAGATAGAGTGAGGTTGACTTTTGCCTACTTTAACATTTTTAGGCCGTCAGGATACAGAGAGTATTTCAATCGACATATCAATGTCAACTGTTGGACTCTCTTGATCCTATTGTATATATTTAATGTTAATATCATCTAGGTTATATATATGCTGGATATATACTACCATTGTAAGACCAATGTTAGCCTATGGGGACAGTTAACAAAAGCTCAGCCAAGTGCAAAGAATTGTCACCTTTGGATATTTATCTAAAAGAAGTAGCCACGACAATCATGCCTCGTCTCAAGAATACTGGTATGATATCATATGTAGGATGTGGAGAAGTTAGGAGTAATCTGTGGAATGGGGTCGTCAGGAACATGCCCCGTCTGCAGGTAAACACTGGCAGTAATTCTCCCAAGTTTGTGTTTGACAGACCCTACACGGTACTTATCAGGAATGAGTAGACCACCAGTGAGGATGTAATCAACATCTTCACAGACTGATCAAAAAGGAAAGAAGATGCAAGATGTGGGATCTATTCCAGATAGTAGACAACCACTATATGTAATCATAAAATAACTAGATCAGCATGGGAATGTCACCAGGTACTGGAAGTGGCCTCAACCGACAACAGTGTGTCTGTAGGTTAAGTAAAGGGGCACAATGGTAATAAAGCAAATGACAATGAAGAATCTTCGACTGATGACAGCTATTCATACTGGGCATTGTTGGTTAAGGAAGCACCTTTATTATATGAGGTGAAACACCTTTTTGTAGAGGTTGCGAATAGGAAGACGAGACAGTGTTTCATGTACTCCGCGAGTGCACTATCGTCTCATCAGCAAGAGAGTCCTTGTTGGGAGAACGATGACCTTCAATGAACTATATTAGATAGATTCCCTTGAATACCGTCACCACCTTTTGAGACTGGTTAACGGCTCAGGTAGGAGGAAGTACAAGGGGCCCATTGGGATCTAAGTACTGTAGCCTCTAAGCTACCCTCCTCACAATTCCACATTCCAAATCATCTAGGATATATTTGCATTCTAAATAGTAAAATGTCAGTTCGAGGAAATGTACTACTGTCTTTAGATGGTATTAATAAACATTCGACAATTAAATTTAATTCAGTCTTCAGTAAAACGTTACTATTTCTAGATATTTTGAAAAAATAATGAGCTGTTTGGAAACAAGTGTTTATGGGAAACTCAGAGTGTCATAGACACAGTTACAGGTACCTAAATTTAAATTATAATCGTTCCTTTTTCATGCATTAGAACTTGTAATGGAGTCACACAGTTTTTTAAAACTGAATTGAATTTAATAAAGTGTACTCATATATATCAATCCTGGTCAGTGGCACAACAAAAGGGGGTCACAATGTATAATAACAATCCTCTACCTTAAGGTCCAAATAAAGCACACAACAATCATTTTTTGCCTTCCAACGAGAATTAAACCCTGGTTAAAACAAATTAACTAACACAACCAAGATAAATTAAATAGACAACAAAATCTATTTATTTTATTAATTTATGTTATGTTATATTAAATAACTAATTACAGTTTTTCAGACAAATAATAATTATTTACACCCAACTAATGCTGTTCAAAATAATAATAAGAATAATTTTTAATTTATTTATGTTTTTTTTTTTTTCAGTGCGAGATTTGTTGATCAACCAAAGAATATTTATAAATGATACTGCAGGAAACAACTACTCTGCGGACTAATGTCCTGACCGACATTGAATTACACCTACAGTATCTATGTGGACAGCCAAGACCCTTGTCGGCCATCCCACCAGACATAGACCTGTTTCGGGCTTGTTAGCCCTCATCAGTATGCCATAGGTCAGATGACCGACAATTGAACTGGCTGTTCCTTCATATGTATGTTCGCATATAAACCAAATGCAGGTAAAATATAAGTAATAATAATAATAATATCTCTACCCCTCATTCTAATCACAGGGATTAGCCAGAAGTCGGAGACTTGTGCGGGAGAGGGGGCGGCATATTATTATTAAGCAGTCCGCATTTGCGCCCAGGAACGACTTACGTTGGTAGGCCCTAACCACTATTCAGTGCAGGAATGAGGGAAACTTGGAAAACCCTAATTAATTAGGGGGGTAGTCAAATATCAACCGGTATCAATCTCTCACATTGACCCAAGCCAACATTCTTCCACCCTACCATACCCGCAGAGAGGGCGCCAATCCTCTCCACGAATATAGCTTATATACGGTCTACCGGCAGCTGGGCTCGAACCAACACCGATCTAGTCACCTCGATTCAAGTACTGACGCCTTAAACCGTGTGACCACTGACCCCACTGACCCCAAGTGGTTTGCTACTTCCGGCTCGACTTGCAGGAAGCGATCTACATTGCAGCAGGTACTGCAGACCTCTCGCCCTGGGCGACAGACTATTAAATTTATAAATGATATTGCAGGAAACAACTACTCAGCGGACTGATGCCCCGACCGGCATTGAGCAGGAAGTAGCAGACCATTTATATCTCAACCAAATAATAGTCTAACAGAAACAACCTTTCATTGATCTTTTTTGGCACAAGAGCTTATTTAATTAATTTTGTTTTTCTCAGGTGGCAAAAACTATACCGAAGAAAAAATTCATCTTCTAATGTGTCTGAAATACTATCAAGTTTTAAACAGTAGGTAATAGGAATTTCCAGAAATAAAATTTAATATGAGACAACTCTATAAAAATCCCGTTAAGTGTGCGCTGTTATTAGTTTTTAGTAGCTTAAAACCACAAATCTTATGCTATTTGCCATCAGTTTATTGCGGTTTATGGAAATTTATGTTAACCGCTTATATTCTTGTGATCTGAACACCTCATGAACCGCTCGCAGAAGCCGTGGTAGTAAGTCTGTACGCGGTTTATCACATCATAAGCTCAAAACCGCTCAAATTACGTTCCGGTCAAAAAATTAGATGCCAATGGAGACTAATTGGACTGAATAAGTATCCCTTTGTACTCGTCGAAAAAACGACTCCAGCTGAATCATAACGAACGGCTCATGAACCGCTCAAACTACTTTCGAAACCCCGTCTACACTTGTGAAGCAAGTGGCTCATGAATCTCTCATGTACTTGTAACTAGTGTCGTCAGTGAGTGAGTCATGCGCCGCTCAGTTTGCAAATCTATACTCGTCTTTAGATAAAGAGCGGGCAGATCAACACGCTCATCTACTGTAACGGAAGAGTTTCGGTTAAAAAGAGTCACTAATTTTCTATAGTCTCATGCATCCTGATACAAAGACTTATGTATTCTTTGTATCATGCTGTAGTCAGTCCAGGCCATGGCAGAAGCACTAGAGACAAATGTAGCTAATATTATTATTAATTAATACTACAGAATGGGTGATTGCTACAGTGAACACTGTAATAAATGAAAGATTTATAATTTTGTTTATAATTTTCTTTTATACATATAAAGTTATTTATTAACTATTCTTAAGAGATTTCTTGTTTAAGCATATAATTTTATATTCGTGTAATTTTAGTGAGCATTAGTATCTACTGTTATTTGAATAAATTTATAAAAATAAAATATAAATAGAAAAACATTTTATTGAAAGTTAGAAATAAATGAATACTCTAATATTAATCATTAGAAGAGATATACAGCCATGAGCAAAGTTATAGGGGGGGGGGCTGAAACTTCAGTATGTTTGTTATTCTACGTTTAATTTTAAGTAAAAAATTTCCCTTAAACTTAAGTCTGCAAACACTTCGTTTAGGATATACTGGATGTCAAATTTACTTTGAGTTAAATTTTTGAAATTTTGTATGCGGAAGTTTCTTGGGACAGGAAATTCAAATTTTATGGACAAAATTTTCATCCAAGACATCATGCCAGAAGATTGGAATTTTGTGAATTAGATAACGCTAATTGTCGACTAGTTCCAATGATGACGAAGGTAATACATAATTAGCACTCTAATACATAATTTGTATGCATCATTATCTTTAGATGAGTTTTTAACGGAAACGGCTGCTCCTAGAGACTTTTCAATAACGTGTACATTTCTTAAGTAAAAAAGGTAGGGGAAAATATTTTTCTGTTCAGAAATGACATATACTGTGGCACAAAAAAGTTGAAGCTATTTAAAAAGATTATAATGGTCGCTTGTGGCGCCCTCTAAGAGATACAGCCAATCGTTCATAAAATTTGAATTCCGCGTCCCAAAAAACCTCCGCATACAAAATTTCATGAATTTAACTCAAAGTCGAGAGTTATTAAAAAAAATGTAATTATTTTTTTTTAATTTGACATCTTGTATATGCTAAACGAAGCGTTTACAGACCTCATATGAATTTTTTTGCTTAAAATTGAACGTAGGATAACACACTGAAGTATGTGCATTTTCTCTTTGAACACTCTAACGTCGTGAATTTCTAGTATACTCGTAACATTTCAGATAAGGATATAATGGTTCGGTTCGAGATATCTTTAACTACTTGGAGGATCGTGCGCGATCTTTAAAAGAAGGTGAGGTACATAACATTGTTTGGGGTAGAACTTGAGAAGCCCCATGTTGTGGGACAGTGCAATACAGATTCAAAAACATCCTTAAATATTTAATTCACAACGTAACGAATTCCGAAATCTATCAACCGTGTCAGCCGTGATTTTCGCCTATAACCATCCCTAGTATGAATGCAAAATCCGACACTACAAAAACCAGCGATAAAATTTCATCCTCAGTTATTAATCCATAGAACCCAGATCATTGCAGACGTTAGGAGTGCAAAAGCTGTTGCCGCTTAACATGTCAGACGGTGGAGTGGGAAGCACCTATCCTCGATGCAATTGTTCGGGAACTCGTCAGAGGCTCTTCTATGACTTAATTTAAATTTTCGTTAAAATCCATCAAACGCCCTTAGCCAGCCTTGTTTCTGAAGCTTTTATATATTTTATGCAATGGATGATGGCGATCTGGAAACCGTTGCTAATAAATATGTGCGGCAGCCCAATCATAGCTTCTGCCTTCATCATTCACAAAAGGTTTGCCAGTTAGCTCAATAAAAGAAAATTGTATCATTTTGACTTATTCAAAGGTGAGTTACTAACACAAGTTTTCATCTGCTACTGTTTTATAAAAATATTTTGGCTAATATAGATCAATTTTCCTACAAATCCTACTAATGAAGTCAGATGTATGTTCATTGATACCAAATATCTATAGGTACCTATGTTAAGATAGGCAAGGTTGGATTCAATAAATATAAAAAATAAAAATTAATTTAGGTAAATTTACTAAAAAAAAAAGACCTAGCATAATGAACTTACATTTACTTAATAAATGACCCTTTATTGACATTATGATTGTGTAAGTCAAAAATAATTTGCTAACGTTACTAATTTGCATGGAATCGCCATCCTGTATAATGATTTCAAGGGTTACTACGTCGTGACCTAATTAACTGGTCGCTGCCAGTAACAGAATTAATATGTACGTGCCAAGAATTAGTTGGCATTCTTTGACCTGCTCTTGTTGTTCTTAGACTAGACTCTGTGGGAGAGAACTCGGTATCTGTGCCCTAAAAGTTCTCGGTTTTTGTTCTTCGTATTACTTACAGCTATAGTGAAACATTTTTTATCACTTATTGTTAATCTAGTAGTATCACCAAAACCACAAAAAATTCTCAAACAAATCTTGACACAGATTTATTATTGACCCTTTATTAGTATATTCACATGAAATTTTTATAAAATTATACATTTTAACTTATCTCCTATTTGAAATTATTTTGTTCTATTTTAGTAACTTCTAACATTAAAGAATTGTTTCAGGATAACGGATGTTTATCTAATCCATCATGTTTATTTTTACCACTCGAATATAAATTTAAAATTTGGGTAATTTATCCTGGACATTCTCTATATACTATAGTAAAATACAATGCCATTAAACTTGACATATATGTCAAAATTTTGAGAACCATAACTTTCATTTAAAATTAAATATACAGGGTGTCCCTAAAAGATTGGGACAACGTTTCGCCACATAAAGTAGAACTGAAAATAAGTCGATTTAACTAAGCTTGCCTTAGTCCAAAAGTTGATAATCACGGAGCTACAGGGTGTCAAATGTTAAAAAATAAATCGCGTTTTCTTTAATAATTTTCGACTGTTTCACGTTAATTTTACAAAAATTTTGTATCCGGGGTTTTTTTGGGATGGCAAATTCAATATTTTATTGTCCATTTCGCTGTATCTTCTAGAGATCGCCACTGCCGACGATTTCGAACCTTTAAACCGTTACAACTATTTTGTTCCACCCTGTATGTTATTTTCGACTACCTTTTTTAGTCAAAAAAGGTATACCTTATTAAAGTCGCTAGAAGCAACGGTTTCTGAGGAAAGCCCATCCAATGCTCTGATGACTTATTATTTATCTACAAAATTCAAAACTATTCATTTATCCAAGGGTAAATCCTCAAGCAACACTGGTAATTTTTCTTGAAGAAAGTGAAAATAGTTCTTTGTAATTAAATTATTTGATAGAAAAATAGGACCTATTAGATTTGATCCTATTATACCGGCTATTATTCTAATTTAATGTTGAAAGTGTCTTGGTCTTATAGCGGGTGGATTTCCTTCAGTGTTCATATGTTCGTTATGGAAGTTAGTTGAGCCTCTTCTTCTGAAACACGCTTCGTCAGTAAAAAGGTTTTTATTTTGAAAATGAATATCAATGTTTCTTCTTTCACAAATAAAATGACTAAATGTCGATCGGACATCAAAATCAAATGGCAATACCTGTCTGTTGGATATTTGATGTTATGACAACATTAATTCTGTTATTGTTTGTTATGATATTTTACTTAAGTAAATATAATATGATAAAAACCTATTTATTGTTTTGTTGTTTGTCTCTTACATCTGGTAAATACAAGAATGGCTGGAACATACACATTTGAAGAACAAACAGATATGTTGCTAGTACTGGGATTCTGCGAAGGAAATTGTAGAAGAAGTGTTACAGTTTACCAAGAAAGATTCCCAAATCGACAGGTACCAAATTTTTGGTGGGATTGGAGACGTCTCAGACAAATTTGCAATCCATAAGTAGAAGAACAAATCTTGGATACTATTGCAGAATATTCCAGAGAAAGTGTACCTAATCTTGGACGTCAGCTGGGGGTTTCCAAAAATATACCGCATAAAGTGTTGAAAGAACAGTTGCTGCATGCCTTTCATGTACAACTAGTTCAAAAACTATCGCCACTTGATTTTGATGCCCGATTCAGATTTTGTCATTTTGTTCGTGAAAGAAGAAACACTGATATTCATTTTCAAATTAAAATTGTTTTTACGGACAAAACGTGTTTTACAAGAAAAGGCATATCTAACTTCCATAACGAACATATCTACGCTGAAGAAAATCGACACGCTATAAGACCAAGACACTTTCAACATGAAATTAGAATAAATGTTTGGGCCGGTCTAATAGGTCCTGTTCTTCTACCAAATAATTTGAACGCTGAGAACTACTTGCACCTTCTTCAAGGAACATTACCAGTGTTGCTTGAGAACTTACCCTTGGATTTCAGGTGTAGAATGTAGCTTCTTCATGACGGTGTTGCACCCCACTTTGCATTAAGTATTAGAAACTACCTTCATGTGCAATTTCCAAACCGATGGACTCTGGCACAGGAGTGGACGCACCGGAGAAATGGCCTGCTCGAACACCGGACTTGAGCATATGTGATTTATTTTTGTGGGGAACACTTAAGAACAAGGTATATTCAGTTGTTATAAATAACGCAAATGAGCTAGGAGGACGACTTCATTTACTTTAAACTTTAATTATTTATGTTTGCGTTTTCTTTATTAATTTTTTTTTACTATTCACATCACTGCAAACAATAGGTTTAGATGTGTTTTTCTCGGTTGCTCCTAGCGACTTCAATAAGGAATACCTTTCTTAACTAAAAAAGACAGAGGAAGAGATTTTTCTCATACAGGGTCGAACAAAAAAGTTGTAACGGTTTAAAGGATTCAAAATCGTCGCCGGTGGCGTCCTCTAGAAGATACACCGAAATGGATAATATAATTGAATTTGTCATCCCAAGAAACCCCCGGATACAAAATTTCGTGAAATTAACGAAAAATAGTCGAAAGTTATTAAAGAAAACGCGATTTATTTTTTAACCTTTGACACCCTGTAGCTCCGTGATTATCAAATTTTGGACTAAGGCAAACTTAGTTAAATCGACTTATTTTCAGCTGTACTTTATGTGGCGAAACGTTGTCCCAATCTTTTAGGGACACCCTGTATACAGTCGATAAAAATTCATATTTTCTGATGAATCAGAATACGAATTTCTAAATTAATATGCAAATTAAATATATATATTGAAAAAATAATAAGCACACTTCACGGATGCATTCAATTATTGTGACGTTAAATATGTAGTTAATAAATATAAATAAGTACCAGATATTCAACATTTACATATTCAAGATAATCATTTCGACAAGTATCAATAACATCAGGTGTAGAGTGTAGACTGTTTTCATTTAGCACGTATGACTCACTGGAAAATATTGTCCCATTACTAAACTTTTTAACGATAATTAACAGTCACTTTTGCTAAAAAATATACTAAAAGTCATTCATAAATTTACAATTCTTACAATTCTTGGAACGTACTAGTGTCTTCTTCATTTTTGTCTCAATCATTACACGTGTACAAAGATCAAGGTGAGAAGTTCAAGATCACAACAAGGTTCTATTCGGTCCTGCACCATCGTATGTTTTCATTTATTTTTTTCTATAGCTTGATAGTAGCACCACACTATGGCAATGATTTACTTGACAAGAGTAATAATTAGCTTCAGAAGAGGTACCATTTCACTTTTTATAAAATTTAGAAGATATAAACAATTAGTTATTCAACGTTCTGCAACATTTTCACGAAAAGCAGAACATTAAAAAATTACAATGTATAGGGTGCTTCATAACTCTACCGACACATAAGCTGCATTATTATGCAGCATTGCTGCATTGTTATGTAACATTTTTTTCTGGGATGTATCGTTGAAGATATATTGGCCTCTGAAGATGAGTGTTAAATTAAAATATTTCAGCAATGCCTTACCATAGAGTAACCTTATTTTGCTACATGATTTGCGTTTATGGCTATCTTTAATTGGTAAAAATATGAATTTGTTGGAAGCCCAAATAACGGCCGGATTAGGGATAGGGCGCCCTTCTGGAATCTGGAATTAAGGGGGAGGGTAGCGAAACGGCTACAGCACTTAGGCCCCATTGGGCCCATTGTCTCCCATTAGGAGATCAGTCCACCTAAGCCGTCAGCCAACCTAATAAGGAGAAAAAGGTGGTGACGCTGCTCAGGGGGATCTCTCTAATGTAGGCCATAGAAGGCCATCGCTCTCCCAACACGGACTCTCTTGTTGACGAGATGGCAGCGCACTCACAGAGTGCATGGAGCACTGTCTCGTCTTCCTGTTCGCAGCCCCTACAAAGAGGTGTATCATACTTTCTCATGTTATAGAGGTGCTTTCTTAACCAGCAGTGTCCAGTTTGAATACCTGTCACTAGACGGAGGCTTGTCCTAGTCATAGCCAGGTACTTTTTGGCTGTATCCTTGCAGGGGTACCCTAGGGACTCCTTTGCCAAATTACAGCCATTTGCTTTATCCCAACGTTTCTTAAACTCTTTGTGGGTGTGTTCTTTGATAGGGCGCCCTTAAAATGATATCGATTTTTCAGCAGTATGTCAATTATTAAATAGTTACCAGTATTGCAGGAAATTTATTTTTAAAACTTTTCTTATTCTTACAAATGTTTCGAAAACGTAACGCGATTTGTGAAAATCGGAATTTTGTGAAACGTGACTACTAATTGAATCGAACAAAAGGTAAATTATGCAGTTTTACGACTAGTAGGGTATGATTTCATGTTTAATTTTTGACGTTACAACGACTGCACATTACCACGTACTAACTATCCCATTGTCTTAGAAAATGCTTGCAAAATTTTCATTTCGTGAAAAAATTGACATGATAGTATTAGGGTTCTGTGAGTAAGTGAGGGTAATTGTCGACGAAGTATACATAACAGACGAGGCCTATTTCACTCGAAGAGGAATCACAAATGTGCATAATTTCCATGCATATTCGAATGAAAATCTTTATGCAATAATTCCTTGCCATTTTCAAAGTGAATTTAAAATAAACGTGTGGGATGGTATTGTGTGAGGTGCTTTAAATAGTGCTATTTAAGTATATCGGTAGTTCGTGTGATTAAAATTCAATTTGTTAATGTTTTGGTTGAAAGGTTAATATGTTAAAAACAAAATAAAGAATCTAGTTTCATGAAATTGCTTTTTCTTGATACTTTTTTGTAAACGTCAAAAATGAAACATGAAATCATAGCCTACTAGTCGTAAAACTACATACTTTACTTTTTGTTCGATTCAATTGGTAATGATGGCGCTGTTTCACAAAATTGTTTTTTTTTTTTTTGAAAAATTTGTAAGAATAAGAAAGTTTTAAAGTTAAATTTCCTGTAAAACTAGTACACCTATTTTATAATTGGCATACTGATAAAAAAAAATCGATATAATTTTAAGGGTGCCCTACATCTAGTCCGGCTCTTATTTGGGCTTCTAAGAAATTCATATTTTTACCAATTAAAGATAATAAACACAAATCATGTACCAAATTTGACTACTTTACGTTAAGACATTGCTGAAATATTATTGTTTTTCAAAATTGAACGCTCATCTTCAGAGGCCTATATCTCTTCGGTACACGCCAGGAAAAAAACATACATAACAAAGCAGCATATTTTAATGTAGCTGATCTGTGTCGGTATAGTAATGAAACACCCTGTATGTTCCAAAAAGTATTAAAAATATATTTTTCCTCTATTTGTTATGTGTTCATAATTAGATTAATTTCTTATATGTAAATAATGTAATTAAGAATTTATTTATTAAATTTATTTCCATGAAAGTTTTATGTCTAACTGTAACTGAAAACTAACTTTAATAAATTTTAGTCATTTATAAATTGTAAAGGAGGTACTACTTCAAGTCCATCTACCATGTTTAATGCCCAAAATTTAGATGATTAGCTACAAAATCAAGTACTACTTAAAAATAATAAAAATGTTTATTAGGTATGCACTTACTACAAAATAGAAAATATGTAAAAAGTTAAACAGAACAATATTAAATAAAGCAAAAATCAGAAGAATAATATTACACAAAATAAAACATTAAAAAATATACAAATGTATATAACATAATAAATGAGATTTAAATTTATTTAAAAAAGCAATTGGAGTGGACGAGATTTGACAGCGACAAAATGTTCAATGTTTGCTTTAAATTTAAGTCAAGTCGCTTTTGGGAATTTGTTAAATTCAATTTTTTTCGAAAGATTGAGAAGAAAAACAATTGTCTTCAACATTATAAACGATTGGATCCTCTATTCTATACCTGTCATTTTATTAAATATATCTTAATTTAACAACACACTATTTAAAAAAATCATAATAGTGCGTAATCCAGACTAAATTAAAAAAATTAAATATTACGCATACTTTAAATCTGCAGACAAATGAACAGTTGTCTTTTACATTTGCTTACGATTCGCGGTGCAGTCGCCTGCCGCTGGCCATGGGAGGACAAATTTGGAAAAGTTTACCCAGCTACTATTTAGCATCACGTCACTCCCGTCGGTCTTTAATATATACTTAATTTATTGGCATGTTCTTTTACCAGTCGGCCAGGTAATTGATTCGACCTGATGCTGTTTTTTTGGCTGCTAATCCAACTTAAAAATACAGTATAATATTTTGGGTAGATAATGTCTACGTTGCAAAAACGGATTTCTAGTAAACAATTCTCCGACCCGCATTGAATTATACCTGGAAAACCAAGGAGCTAAAATCAGTCGTCAGCAGCCCACCAGACATATACCGGTTTTAAGCTTATTAGCTCTTGTCAGTATGCCATAGGTGAGATAACCGACGAATAACCTTAACTGTTTTAAGTGTGTCTAACCCAACTGTGGGAACCATGAATATCGCAAAATAGCAAAGCTACATCTGACGGCTATTCGCAGTAGAAACAATTGAAAGCTAGCAACTTATATCGCGAATCGGCGATAACGATATGTTGTAATTCAATGCTGGTCGAAGCATTTGCCCTCAGAGTAGTTGTTTCCTGGAATTCCGTCTTTGCAATATATCGTTATTGCCGACTCGCGATAGTGGTCGCTAGCTCTCAATAGTTTCTACTGCGATATAGAACGCTTCGTGTCTGGCTAGTCAGTCCGACATGCAGTAGCGAATGGTCGCTAGATGTAGCTTTGCTAACTCGCGATATCATCGTCGGCTAAATCGCAGCAGCCGTGCTTTTTCAAGGTGACACGATTTAGCAGACGATGGCGATACGAATGTCTACCTTGTCTACCCGTATGCTTTGTCATTGCAAAAATCATATATTCGATTTTTTTCTCACACTCTCCAATGTTTTCATTAATTTTTGATAATACATTCCTCGAATCAGTTTTTCGATATTATAATTCAATATTTCGATAATTTAACACAACAAATAGTTGGAGGAACATTTCTGACAGTTTTAGAGTAAAGTCTTGTCTTCATATACATATTTTGATTTAAATTATTAATTATCGCTATTGTCATCATTATGTAAATTGAGCTTACGATAATCTACCATGATAGACAATGACAGTTTTATGATGAAAATGATAGAAAATATTGCAGTTGGTAAAGCTGGATAAAAGTTGAAACTTATTACTATTTAATTTACTGAAAGAAAAGTAAAGCAAAATGCATTCTGATATAATAAAAAAATCAAAATATACGTTTACAATGATATCATACATTGTAAAAATAGAACTGTATACATGTGGCATGCACAATGTATTTAATAATTAACAATACTAAATAAAATAAAGTTAATAACTATTAATGACTCTCTTGAACCTGTAGCAAAGTTTTTCGAAAGACGGTTTAATATTAATATTATAAATACATTCAATTTATCTATATTTAGCTGAGATCTACATTTTGTCTTCAAATGTAAGGAAATAATGTTTAATTCTAAAATTTTGCTGCAAGGTCGTTATTACATAGTGTAGCCGTCCTAGACTACAAGGATGTTATTTTTATAGTATAAAAAAATGCATATACCTTTTGAAGTGTACCTAAAATAGGATAATATCAACAAGCCATCTGTTGTTTACGACTGAAAGGAGGGTTACAAAATTTCGAACGTCAGTGTGTGTGTCTAATTTTCCAAAAGTAATTTGTTCACTTTAAGATACGTATATTATCAGTGATGGTGACATAAAAATTTTTAATTTTGTCCAAAATATGGCACCTGCTGAAGTGTAAATAATTAAAATTTGAGAAGGTATTTAGATAAAAAAATATTGAAAAATGTTATAAATATAACATTTTAGAGTAGTAACATCCTTGTTCAATTGACCAATATTAGATTGTCGGTTGTATAGACCAGTATATCGTGTCGACATAAAAAAAATCGTTATATTAGAAATCCGATAATGTTAAAAGTTGTTGTTATTTAACAGTTTCGCATAATAAAATAATATATTTTATAAAATTATACACAGTTCTAGAAGGTTAATTTAAATATTTTTCAAATAACATTTTTCATTTGTTTTAATTATATCGATCCGGTTTTCAGTTTTACAAAGCGCACTATATTATTCAAACATTACCATATGAGATACAAACAATTCTTTATTTCTTATCTTTAGTACGAGGTTCCTGAGATTCCTACATCCTTATCCGGATATTTCGATCAGGGAATGCTCGGCTACAATGTCAAGTTTTTTTATAACTATACTAGACAATCATTGAAAGTTCGGACTGTATTGTCTTAATTAACTAAATATGAATATGTGGTGTAGACAAGCTACATCTAGTGGTCATTCGTTGCTCTATGTCGCACCGAAAAACCACAGACACGAAGCATTGAAAGCCATCGCGTTCGACAAAAATGATATTGTGCAAACCAAACCAAAGTATGAATAGTGGTTTTTAGGCTTTCACGGCCGGTGTTATTATTTGATATATCGTCGCCTCAGAACCAGACTAGTCTAAGTCCACTTTTTTCTGAAAATAACATTTTTATGCCAAATTATTCCATGTCCTTAACGCTATCCGCCAGTATATTCCATGTTCTCAAACGTCAATTGGTTTTGTAAATAAAAGGTGCCTGTTTTATTCTATGTCCATTCAACCTTGTTAATGTTCGAACCGTATTAGTCTATGTCCGAGCGCCCAATCAGAACCTTCAGAATAAGCATCACGTGAGAACATAGAATAAACTAGAACAAATATTTTGATCATAACAGTTCGACCAGTCACCTTGTTTGTGCTGGTGTGTTGGGACCTTTTTTACGATTCAAGCAGTGAAAAATTGCGGATAATATGAGTGAATCTGAAGAGTCGCTTGCCGACCCCAAGGAGGACTTCGGGTCAGAATATCAGCCCTCGATAATCGGCGAAACACCAAATGAGTGAGTTACGTTTGTAAAAGTTCTATAGGTTAGAATGCATGTTTTCAATTAATTGTTTTAGTTACGATGTAGATGATATTTCTTCTGATCTCGTCGTTGAGTCGCAAAATGATGGCAGTGCAGAAAATGAAATCGACATTCAAAATGAGGGCGTCGTCACAGATAGTCCAGGAAATACAGAAAATGCAGCAAACAGGTATTTTGATTTTTAATTAACACTGAAACAAACACGAAAGCTTAATATTTTAGCATAACTGGTACTTCGTCTAAAAAAAAAACAAGGAAACGGAAGGGCGATCCTGCAAAATGGAAGAAAAACATAAGAAAAAAATTAAGACAAAGTGGCCACGAATATAAAAACTGCCGTGGTGATACTGTTGTGGGAAAGATTCCTGTGAGAAACTGTTTAAATTGTCGCTTTAAATGCCTTGACAATTTTAGTCTGGAAGATGTAGAGCTAATTCATAAAGACTTTTGGAGTAATAGTGACAGCGAAAAGGCCTATTTTTATGACAAAACAACTGAAAGATTTTTTGTCGAGCGCAAAAGGAATAGAAAGACCTACTCTTTCAAATACTTTTTTGAAAAAACAACAACAAAATACGTGTTTGTAAGCAATTTTATTTACGTGTCTTAAGCATTAGCCAGATAAGAATCTCGTACTTTCACAGTTATAAGCGTAAAGGAATAACAGGAACTCCTCAAAGTGATAAAAGAGGTTCAGATACAAAGCAGCGGATTAATGAACAAAAAAGACAAATTATTAAAGATCATATTAATATGTTCCCTCGTCTTCCTTCGCATTACTGTAGAAGTAGTTCTTCAAAAGAATATTTAGAGAGGACATTATCTCTGGCTAAAATGTACGAACTATACGTCGAATATTGTAAAGAAAATAATTTTACTGTCGAAAAAAAAATGGCTATATTATCAAATTTTCAACTATGAGTTTAACATTGGTTTCCGCAAACCAAAGAAGGATTTGTGCGAAATTTGTTCAGAATATGAAGCAAAATGGGAAGGTGAAAATCTGAATGATAACTTAAGGCAGAAGTCCAGACTACACATAGAAGCCAAACAGAAAGCTAGAGATGAGAAGATAACGGATGTACAAGCCTGTAAAGATGATGAAACTACAGCTCTCATATGTTTTGATATGCAAAGTGTACTTACATGCCCACAAACCCAAATTTCAAAAGCGTACTACACGAAGAAGTATGCAGTATACAATTTGACAGGATATGAAGTAGGAAAGAAGAACGGTTTCTGCGTTGTATGGCATGAGCTTATGGGCGGAAGAAAAGGCGCAGATATTGCAAGTGTATACATTTTATTAGAAAAAGTTTTATTAGAAAGGCCGGAAGTTACCAAATTCATTTTGTGGTCGGATGCGTGTGTGCCACAGAATAAAAATTCCCACGTCTGCAGTTTTATTTTTTTTCTGAGGACGCATCCTCAAATGAAATCCATCGTTCAAAAATTTCAAGTACCTGGGCATAGTTGTGTGCAGGAAGTCGACGCGATGCATAGCGTCTTGGATCGAAGTTTAAGTAAATTGGAACTGCATAGCCCACTTGCAATTTTCAGAGCTATGAAAAATACCAGAAGCAGGAAGCCTTATAAACTTGTTCAAATGCAAAAAATTATTTCTTGGACTTTAAAGCATTGTCGCAACGTATTTCTCTTTCTAATATTCCATATATAAGTTTAGTGCAGATTTCTTATGAAAATAACTCACACTTTGTGAAATATAAGATAACTTTGCAATTGCAACCACACTCTACATCGATTTTGAAACGTACAACCAGGAAGAATGATCTCCCCCAGAAGTTTTTAGAAGACATCCCTTGCCCTGCAGTACAGCCGCTACCAGCCTGCCTGCCCGAAGACAAAATATAAAACATCAGATGCTTATCAAATCACTTTTCTGCAGTAGATTTGCAATTTTGGAAGGACATAATTCCAAATTTCTAAATATTTTTTATTATTTTCTATTGTTTATATCGGTTAAAGTTCTTCAATGTTCTGATTGTAATATCTTATAGCATTATTCAGAATTAAAGTATATTTCAGTAGACATGGTATTGTTGCTTATTTTTCAAAATATGAAAGAGTTCTGGACATAGAATAAGGTAAGCATCTACTTCGTTTATTATATAAAGTTCAATTTATTCTATGTCCCAATTACATTTTTTTAATTTTACAATTTTTCATATTGTCAAAAAAATGAACAATTAAGCTGTTTACTATCCAACAGTAAACTATCAAAATAAGTAAAAAAACATAACAGTTAGACAAAAAGTGAAATGAGTCCTGATGTTTTCAAAATTAGAAAACCTTCTGCTGTAAAGTTTTAACAAATGGACTTAGTCTGGTTCTGAGGCGACGATATAGTGATCACGGCATAACAATCTGGAAGATCACTAAATATATACCGAGGTATATACCAAAGTATGAATGCTTATTTACTTTATTCAAGTCAGTAGCTGCAATTGGGTGCATTTTGCGGTATTACTAGTTTCACACTTACAATAGTATATACTTGTTTGTTCAAGCACGTATGCATGTACACGTGTATTCAAACACATATAAACTTCAAACAGGATTAATACTAATAGTAAGATTGATATGAATATCAACTTGTGAGTGTGTGTGTGTGTGTGTTTGTACTTGAGAGTTCAATTGACTATTATTTGACTACTCTTAGCGTGATCCAGGAACAACGGCGTGGACGTGGTAGATTCTTGTTCCCTTTGGGGTGCTTTTTTAGCGTGAGTCTTGTCTGTTCCCACTCAGTCTTCACTTACCTCCCAAAATAGTATATTATATTATTGTTGAATCAAGTTATACGAAAGGTACTTATGGTTATAGAAATGTTTTAGCGATTCTCAAGAATAATCCTTCAATAGTATCTCGGAGTCTCCGAAGAAGATCATGTGTCTCCTTATGATACATTACTAATAAGTAAAAACTGGTTGCTTATCAAGCCGAGCTTGAAAAGTGATTTTCGTAAATGTTTCAGAGCGTCCTTCACGTTGCGTATAGACCTTATAGCATTACCAAGACAATCCTGATTTTAAGAGAAATCCTGACCACGACATTCAAGGCCACGCTGTTTCTGAAAACGCTTCCCACACAACCTGCAGTTATACGGTTTCTCATCTGTATACATTTGCTTATGTCCAACAAACAAGTATATACTATTGTAAGTGTGAAACTAGTAATACTGCAAAATGCACCCAAAGTCGAACTTCAGAGAGCTATATCTCAAAACCATGAGACTTTTGGACTCAGTGGCCATGAGTCCAGAGTTTCATCAAATTTGACCGAAACCCAATTTCCATAAGGACCGTGCGGGGTCCTTCGATTGATGCATTTTCTTTTAGATATTTAGTAAACACTACTGTTGCTGTCCAAGATAAAGTAAGATGAAAGTAAGCTTATTTTGAAAGTCCTTTGTTGTTACCTATATTTATTGGTAATATCCAGATATAAAATTCGATATATGTATATGAACTTGGCTAGATAAATAATTATAACTTTATTTATTGTGAAAAGGATTTATTTGTTGTTAAGGTTTAAACATATTTCAAACAAAGTGATATTTATATATAATAAACAAAGTGATGCTCCAAAAGCACCATTTTTTCAAAATCTCTATCAACAGTGTTTTACAAAGACATACAATATTGCTGGAGTTAATAAGTGGGGTTTGCATAATAAACGTGTGTCCTAGAGCCACTCAATGTTAACATACAGAAGAAAAGAAAATCAAATTTTAAATGTACTACTTTTTAAAGCGCTATATATTTCATCAAAATTTGACACAGTTATGTTTTTAGTGGTGCTGAATACGCTGGCTGGTGTTATCAGTTTTTCTGTACAAAGCAACAAAGTAGAAGGCGCTAGTTGCTAGCACTTCTGTCAACATTTTATCCCTTAAAAATGAATGGCTCTAGGATATACGTTTATTGAACAAACCCCACTAACTTTTTAATGTTTTGTCAGTTGTAGCAACATGGCCATATCTTTTTGAAACAGCCTGTATATGGCAAAAAACAAAACGTATTATGAACTAGAGAGAAAATATGCTTACCTTCGATTGGCCCTTATACCAAATTTCATCGAGATATCTTGTTTTTTAATTGAATAAAAAACATTATTTTTGACAGCCCATATAACGTTACGGTAGTTAAAATTTTATAGTGAAAAACCTGTTTTCATATTTATATTTTTTTTCAGAATATTCGGTTTTATATTGTAATATCCCAATCCCAATGGTACTTAGCTCTACATATTTTTTACAAACGAAGGAATTATACAGAATATTTTTTATGTCTAGTTACTTACAACACGAAGAGGATGCAATTTCTTGAAAAATCGAGGTAATAATATTTCTGACTATGACATGTGTTGATTAAACTTGAACTAATTATAATTTGTGAAGAGATTCACTCAATCTGCATACAGATCTGTCAAGCAGAGGTGGAGATACTGGGAAAGTACCTATACCAAATGCGTAGCTAATTTATTTGTGCTTATACCTATACTACGAACTTCGACCTCAGAGAACATTTAGGAAATTGGTTACAATTGATTCGAAAAATTAACATTTTTTTTTTACTTCCCACACATTTTTTTGTGGAAAGAGAACTAGAATACTTATAGTAGAAGAAAAAAAGGTAGATGCCTTTTGTCTTAGAAATAAACTATGAAACTCTTTATTTGAAAAACAATAATTTTAGTCCTTTTGTTCTAATAGGGCCTACGCTTTGTGATGCAAATGAATAGGAAGCTTAACGAACGAACAGCATTACGTATAATCATCATCAAACAAGAATGTTAAATATTTTTGGAACGGATGTTTGCTATAAATTCCTTTTCTAATCAATCTTCAAATTCCTTATTGTGCAAAATCATATTTAAATTTGCAATAATGTTGATCTTAACATTAGCACATCTGTCCTAATTTATTTAAAAACAAGCTTTTATCTTAATTTAAGTATAGATTTTTTTCAATAATTATTTGCAATTACTTATACTTAAATATACAGTATGAAAACTACTTATGAAATAAATTCAGTAATTTGATTACTGTAAATTAATAATTGTGTATACTTCAGAAAAACGCTTAAACATGCAAACTAATGATATTTTACATGCTTGTGATGTCATCAGGTTTTGAGTTTTGACGTCATATATATTATAATTTATATAATCTCATTGGGGAAAGATACTTAGAACTTTATTCTAAGTAGTTTTAGCACTTTATATCTGAATACAGAATATTCATATTTTTAATGCCACCTTTTTGTTCCAACAGAATGGAGGACCAGCTTATTATGTTCGTCTAGATTATTTATAAGGTCACCTAGAAAACTCATTTTTATTCTTAAAAGAAAAGTATATGTTCTTATTATAGAATAAGTGAATCTTGAAATAAAGTATTACTGGAATAGTGAAGCTAAGCTAGTGTAGTGTATTAATCTTGACACCATTTGTAAAATTAACATACCTGTATTCAATATAACAAAAAAAAAACATAACTTCCTTTTTAAGTAACACACAATGACCTAATAATATGATTTTTACGTTTTTGCATAGAAAGGAACTAATTTTAATTAAATTTATTTGCAATAGATAAAAAACAAATTCTTAAATTTAATAAATGATACCTTATATGGAACATTATAAAATATGAATAGTCTGCTATTCTATATTAAGTATCTGTTACATACCAAATACATAAATACCTTTACAATTACGCAACCCCAAATTGCAAACAAAAATTTATAGCTTATATCCCAAATATAGGGTTACCAGTTGTGAAACATGTAAAGTATGACAGTTGTAACAAAAAAGGGTGATTTTCAATAGAAAAGGAAAACATTTTTCGAACATTTTATTTTACTTTATTTAGTAACATAAAATATACTTGTAAACACAAGTATCTTTAAAAAATATTGCACTGCATATATTGCGTTAATAAAACATACAAACTTGATAAAGTTATATAAATGAATTAATAATTATTAACTTTGAATTTATGTATAATACTGTAATATCAAAAATAAAGAATGTGAAATAATAAAAATAAAACATAATATTATAAAATATTAAAGCCAAAATATAATTAGATTTAGACTTATATCCTCATCGGCGTTCTCTTTCGGGGTCAGGTGATGCTTGAGAACAATATTTTTCAGATAATCCATGATTTCAGATTGATATATTTTTTAATAAGCCGGACAGAGGGGAAATCCAGTCGGACAATTAAATTTGCCTTAAAAGGGAGGACATGTCCGGCTTTATCCGGACCGATGGTAACCCTATCCAAATATATTTAAACCTCATTTACATGTAAATGAGCAAGTGCACTTGCCGTTTTAGGTTAACTTTATTTATTACACGAAATATGTAAGTACATAAACAAGGCTATTAGAGATGTTAGGGAAAACAACTGTTTTTTTAATAAAGGTCTGTGACTGAGTCTACAAATGCAAGTTGATGTTGCAGCTAATATAGATTTTTCAATTCTGTTTTGTTCCATAATAAGGACATGTTCTATATTTCGTGCTTTTCCTCTATATTTTTTTATTAAATTCAGCTTCGGATTTCTTACTATCAAAAATCCCCTGATTCAAATTTCGACACTATTTTCACTAAAGATGTCTAAATTGGTACGTATGTATGGAATAAATATGAAATTTATAATCAAACTTTAACGTTCTGTACATCGTGACCCAGCAACATTTTACGAAAGCATGTTCGGCTAAATCCTATAATTTTGATGTCTACAATAACTTAACCTATTCATTACCACCACAGTTACCACCTTGTATACACCGGCTTTTAGTAGATTATGATATGAATTTAGAACCTAGGGGATACAATTATGATTACTATGGTAATTAAAATGTGATGTTACCTGTTGTCACATAAAAATATGTAACAGTAAACTAACAAAATTCCAATGGTATTTCAAAGATTAGTCTGTATTATTTTAGATAATATAAAATTGTAATGGGAAATATATTTTCTGAAAAAAATGAAGGGAAAGAAAGCGTCATTAGTTTGTCAGATAACTGCGTCAGCAGAATTACGAAAGGTACAAATAAAGTTTCGTAGCTTGAAATAAAATTCAATTCAAGGAAATATTTTTAGATGAAAAAAAGTGCGCTAGTAGTAAACCTAACGAATTAAATGATGCAGATTGGGTTAAAAAACTTAAATGCATGGACGACATTCATTCCCAACAAAATGGAATTACATATCAGTGTGTGATGGATCTTATTAAATTAATTGAAGAGGATCTTTGCGATTATCGGCCTCCAGTTTGCGACCGTACAGCAGTAAGAAATCGATCTGATCGTTAACAAACTTTATTTCAGTCGTATTTTGAGTTAGGCTCTATACAGGATTAATTTACTTAAATTTTAACTATGAGTAATCAAAGTAAGAGAAAAAGTCCTAGTAAGGTGGCCATATTTGTGATCCAAAATAGTGAAATGTCAATGAAATTTTGAAGTTAGGAATTTTAAACCCTGTTAAAGTTATCAAAAAGAATTGTACATTATTGGATACTAAAAAGTTCAACTTAGGTAGTGTTAGTATTTATATTGCCAAAATGTAGCGATTTTATATTTAAAATATTTATAGAATGTGGTTCTTCTTTTTATGGAATTTTTACACAAACTTCAACAATTAATTTTTCTCATTTAAAAACCAAAGTAAGAAAAATGAACATAAACCTTTCCTAAGTTCATCCTTTATGTGTACTTGCTGCAGTAAAAAAAGTGTTAACTTTTTTGTAAAAGAGAAAGGTAAACTTAAAATTATCTATATCGATATGCATGTTGTTTTGATTATCGCCATATTTAAACATAGTAAGATTACGTAGTATACATTTTTCGGTATTTTTTATGCCATAAATAGTTTAGCTATTATTAGAGAGCAGTTGGTTTAAAATCTTGCTGTCTTTTTGACTACACTACACGGTGACGACGCTCTTAAGGAATGTCTGGAAACTTAGCAATATCTTCGTTTAACCACGTTTTATTCATACAATTTTTTACATGGTGCGGTGTATGTTCTTTCAATAGTACCATCGTCCAAAAATTCTCTAAACAGTGATAATACTGAGACGGATATATTTCTGATATGCTGGTAAGATAACATTTACGCATAACCTAATAATATTCATAACATCCAATTATTAGTGGATGAAATTTCAACAATAATTATCATAGAGTAAACATTCTATCTATTCATTCTATTCTACTTAATGATCACATGTATCAATTGTTTCGTCGACAACATATGTACCTAGTTATACCTCCAGTTTCGTTCTTTTTCTTTATTTCGTATACCACAGAAGCAAATATTAGCATCACTAAATGCTTTTCCAGAAAAGTCTCGCTTGTGGATTGGTCAATTCGTTTAAAGGAATAATACCAACTGCACAAATCTTCGTTAAATTCTGACTACTTTCATTAATATTTGACTCAAAATAATGTTTCAATGACAATTATTGTAGAATCCCGTCCTTTTAGATCGTGATGGTCCACTACCACCCACTTACCTGATGAGCACTCTTCGGATATTATATTTTAACATTTATAATATACATATTATACGCTACTGATTATAGTAGTACCGTCACTATAACGGTCACACATTTACACTTATCCTCGACTATGATAGGTTCAATTATGGATTATAACTACAGCACCAGATTCAATATATGGCAAAACAGATTCAAACCATGTTTGAAATATTTCGCTATTCATCCTCATGATGGTCTCCTGTTCGCCGTGATTAAAAAAGGGGTAAACCCTGTTCCAAAAATTCTGCGTTATTAACATGCGTTCCCATTTTGCAGAAAATGACTAATCCAATCTAAAATCCTTCAAGAAATGCTTGCCGTTTGCATTGGATATTACAAAATCATACTACACTTTTATTCATGTAGGTCTCTATATTTCCGTGTAATAAATGATTAAACATCATGAAATTTAAAATGCGAAAATCTTAAAAAAAGTTACAGAATAACTCTCTCGCCATAATCCTTCCATATATGTTTTTTATTATCCAATATTCTTCACTTATTAGACTAGGGCGTTTACAATTCTGGGAACACGCTGTAGAGCTTGAATTATTCTCCATTTTTAAGAACAGGAACACAAAATCACCAATTAATTATAGTCACAATTAAATTAACAGATATACTCGAACTTTTCCTCGCCTACATTGGCAGCGGTGCAGATGGAATATGCGCATACGACTTAACGCAGCCCAATTGACGTCCTGACGTTATTGCCAATAGAAGCAGTCGAACATTCTGATATGCGTATGCGTATTTGCTGTAGCAAAATAGACGCTTCCTGAAGAACGAAACTTGGTAATCGGGTATACTCTGCGAGGTGTGAGGAACACACAATTTTATGCGAATAATTAGCGGGCGTCTCGTATTTTTCTTTGTACTGACTGATATAAGTTATGAGCGCCGTTTATAAAATGAATCACTACAATTTTGAAACTCGACTATTGTAATGTAATCTCAAAATGAAACATATAATTTATAATAAATGTAAGTAAAGAAATTCTATTTAAATTCGATACATACATATGGTCAATTTGTTATTTCATTATTGTTCGAATTTATGATAGACACCAGATTAGACAATAACATATAAAATAAACATCTAAGTATTAATCGGTATTGGGATCGGTCAGTGGTAGCGCGTTTTAAGGCGTCAGTACTTCAATCTAGGGTTCGACCCCCGCAGCCCGTATATGTATAAGCTATATTCGTTGGCACCCTCTCTGCGGGTATGGTAGGGTCGAAGAATGTTGGCTTGGGTCAATGTGAGAGATTGACACCGGTTGACGTTTGACTACCCACCTAATAAGGTTTTCCAGGTTTCTCTCATTCCTGCACTAAATGGTGGTTAGGGACTACCAACTTAAATCGTTCCTGGGCGCAAATGCGGCCTGCTAAATAATAATCTACCGCCCCCTCTCTCGCACAAGTCTTCGACTTCTGAGCTGCTCCTCGTGGTTAGAATGAGGAGTAGAAATATTATTATTAAGCTGATCTATTAATACATTACTTGCAAAGTAAGTACAGATGCCAACAAACTTTCTCAATTTCTATTGATTTAGATGACATTTTTTGACAATTGCTATTTTAAAATATAAAAATATGCTAGATAAGCAGAACGTAATATCCACTTTATCCAAAAACTAGAATATTTTTAAACATAGGTGTGCATAGTAAAAATTTGATGCCGATGTTTACCACCATATTCCATTCCTTCACTTGCACTTCAATTCTTTTAATCAAAATTGTTCAAAAATGTACCAGCATGACGTTATAAATTTGTTAAATCTCAACTCAGTAAGTATATTAGAAAACAATATATATGTCTTTTTCTCTTATTTTGAGATCCTGAAGTAAAATTACTGTGGGCAATTCAACCTGTAGTAGTACTGCCACATATCTATGTTGTGGTGCTTACCATTATACTTTTATATTTTTGAGTGCTAAGTGAGACGACATGAATCATTTAATTTTTCACCGACAACCAAGTGATTCGTATTAAACTCCACAGTTTGATAACGGAAAAAGGTTTTTTCAAAATTGTAGATAGCACTGGTGTGTCTTTCAAAGTTACTCTTAAGTGTTTTAAAATTATCTTTCAATTAACTAAAGATAAAAATATCAAATTTTATACGTGAAGAAAATATCAACTTGAATCCATGTATACAATTTTATTCCCATTAAGAATGACGTAAATGAAAGTAGTTTGAGTATGTATAATTAAAGGAAAAATAGGTATGTTATAGTCAATTTTTTTCTTAAATACAAAACAACAAAGCATACTAATAATTGAAAGGCGTTAGGATAATTCGAGACCAATTATTAAAAGAAAATTTCAATATTAATAATAGATGTTTATTAAAAACATATTAGATCTCATGATAACATAAGCGGTGTTTCATTGTTTGTTAACTGAATAATAGGTGTTTAAATAAAAAAAAAGTTACACTTCATAATAACATAATAAGTGTTGTTTAATTGTTTTTTCTAAAAACTGAATTTTATAGGTCTCAGAGAACGGTACAAATTTTATAGCAAACTTTCTTCATCGTATTATCAATGCAAAACCTTTTTTTATATACCTAATTAATAACCAGATAACCAGAGCACTAAATACCTTAACTTTAAACTACAATTGATGCTTTGTAAAAAAAAAACAATAAATTTTTCCATTTTTCAAATACGATTTGCATTTTTTCAGTAAAAACGCTTTCCAAAATACAAAATGCATTAATAAAATTTTAAATAAAATATTGTAAATCTTTTTTGAACATAACTTCTGATATTATTTTAAACCTCTCTTACCTACCACAGTAAGAGAATTCTGTTATATGTAACAACTATTAATAGTTTATCTTGAAGAAAATAAATAATGTTATTTACGTAGCAATTATAACATATTCCCATTTCCATAAATCATATTTTTTTTAGTTAATAACATGTCTGAAGAAAAATGAAAACTGTATGATAAGATGTAAACAATATATTGATGAATTCATCGGCTGTGTAGATGCTCACAGAATCAATATAATAAAAGAAAAATTTGAAACGGACAAGAAAAACAATTACAAAGAAGGCAATGAATTGGCTAAGCAGTTTTTAAAAGATAACTAAAATTTATATTTGAAGTATATAAATATGAGTGAACAATTTTAGATATTCATTTTTTTATATTCCATTACTGAATAAAAAATATAAGTTTTCCATTAGAACGAATAAATAGTAATTAAAAAAATATATGTATATTCAGATAAAAATGATTTACTTTACAAATACAACAGGTACATGGTTATACGGTACTGATTATTTCTGGATTACAATGTAGATAAAGTTATTTTTATGTCTGTTAGAAGTAAATGTTACTATAATGAGCATTGTAATTGAGGCATGGCGAGCTTTGTACATTTCATCAACATGATTTTATTAGAATAACTTTTTTTAAGAAGACATAAAAATATGTAAGTATAACAACTAATAATAAAGAATAATAATATACACAAGACATATGGTACATTTGTCATTTTCATCATAATTTAGAATAAGTTTAAAAATTGCACTAGACTTGTGGGACAAGATAGTAATTTTACAATTGAAGGGCAAGGATATACAAGAAGAAGGGGCTAAGTCCAATGTTTCTACTTTACATGTGATTTCATCTGCTGGCAAATTTCACAAAGAATCAGTCGAGTTAACAAGTCAGGGGATAAACGAATTCAATAGCGTGGAAATACCTCTAGGTTATTTTAACAATCTGAACTGGGTAAAATGAAGCTCAGTCCTAGCATTCCAGAGCCGTCCAAAGTTCTATATACACTTGACGTTAGCACTGCGAGAAGAAATCGCAAATAAAATTTACCATTATCGGATAACAGTTAAAAATACTGATTTAAAATCCAAAACTAATAACGTTTCGAATATTTAACTTTGCTTTAAAATATCTGATACAAAAATTTCTTGTATACCCAAATACATAACTTCAAAGAATTAACAGTTTATACTTCTTTAAAAACATTATTAACAATAATAACAAACTGACGTATGTGGAGATATGTCTTTAGTGATTAATACCTTTTACTCTGATTTTTGAGACACATTTTTTTGTCAACAGTCTTATATTAAACTGAATACGTAAAAATCTCATTTAAATAAAAACTGAGATACTCTTTTATGAAAGGATGGTGACGATATAATTCATTGAACTGTGATACTAGTCAATTTCGTGTTAAACAAGAAATGTTTGCATCATATTTTAAAGCAAAGTTAAATTTTCCAAATATTATTAGTTTTGGATTTTAAATCATTATTACTCAAAGTAAACATTGTGATACTTAGTTCTTCTTTCCCTGTACTCTTCAATTGTTAACCTATACAATATTTTAAGATCAAAATAACACGACTTCCTCAGGGCTGTGGCCAGAAACAATTTACATATTTGCTTGGAACATAAAAAAATCAGACAAACGCACGTTTGAAAAAAGTAATCATTAAAATTATTGATATTAAAAAAATCTTATTGATAATACTGTGTGTTTCCCAAGTACGTAATTTCAGGACACAATTTTTTTCTGGTGTTTAAAAAAAAAAGTTCCTACAAACATGTCGCCCGAAACGCTTAGATTCCGAGATAGATGGTGTTGAAAATTTTTAAAAATATATTCATATTTGAAATAAATTTGGAATAGAAGTTAAATTGTAATTTTGTCATGTCACATAGCCCGTACACACGTATTTACAGGGTGACAGAAATAGGGTACATGATCAACTTGAGAATTTTTTCGACCCATAATTTCACATTTTTTTAAATTCTAGTTTTTAGAGGCCTTGAAGTCTCTTGAAATTGAGCCGTAAATTTTGTTTTTTTTTGCAAATATCTCTTAAACCACTCTTTCAATTTTAATAGAACATGGTATAGTTTTCTAATATAATAGCTTTATCAGGTGACACAGGCGGTACTAGGTTATGTGTAATGTCTTTAAACAATTTTTTTCAAAACTTACATTCAATTTTTTGTTACTGTTTTCTAATAGATTTGAAGCATAATTTAACAATGCACAAAAAAGTACTTATTACTTTTTTTACAGATAATAGTGCCCTCTGTATCACTTGATAAAACTATCATATTAATTCTGTTCAGATAGACTATTTACAATTACTCTGAGTTCAAAAGATATTTGTAAAAATTAAATTTTAGAGTCAATTTTAAAAAACCCTAGAATCTTCGAAAATTGGAATTGGGAAAAACAAAGGTAGCGGTGTTTTAAAGCCTCACTAAGTTTCATATTGCCTCCCACCTCCTGAAAAAAGTGGCTGGCTACAGCTTTGACTGTCCTTTCTATATTTATCATTTAACAGGTATCACATAAACTTATAAATGACTAGAAAATTTAAACTGTCACTATCTAGCTCAAGGATTTTCAAAGTGCAGAGTGCCACATACATAAAAAAATATGTCCAAAACCATTTAATTTTTTAACAGAGACTTTTAGCCTCTTAAATGGTCGAAAACTAACTCACCCAATATACTGACTAAATATTTCGGCACAAATATTTATTTAAAAAATGTTTTAATCACGTATTCGTGTTATACTCAAGTTATGTATTCATCCTATATATATTTGGTTATTATATGCATAATATGTATAATATGCATAACAATATGTTATATATCAAAATGACGTATTTGTATGCGATAAGGGATCCTATAAATACTAAAACTTGATCCCTCATCGCCAGAGTTGAAACAAGAGCTTAACAGAGTATAAGCTATTATTGTACTTATAATTATATCAAATAAAGGTGAGATATGTAATTGGCGCAGTTGGTAGGATAGTGCCCTTTAGTCTAGATATATTCAACAAAGAAGAATCCAACCATTGAGTGACTTCAGTCCCTAAGGCACTATAAGAAACGAATAGAGTAAACAAGAATCCAGAAAGATCAGTCGCAGGGCAGCAAAAACGTTGGTAAGTCTGTGAGTCTTATCTTGTCCCTTGTTCAAATTCAAATCCTTTATATAATTCAAGTAAAAATTGTCTATCCCTCCAGATTTCTTAAATTTGTTACCACAAGTGAATTTTGCGTGAATATCAATATTCACTAGACTGTTAATTGAAAAAACTCAACACTTTAGTTTTAGCAAAATTGTGGCTTGAATATTATAAATTAATCTTAATAAATTAAATTTTATGCAGGACTGATTAGATTCTCTAGAAGAAATTACAATGACTACTTCAAGCTCAAACTATCAGTTGCTAAGGATGTTTATTGATGTTATACCTAACTTTGATGGAGCACCATCCTTCTTAAATGGTTTCATTGAAGCCTGTAATGAAGTAATTATGCCGTAACTAACAATGAGGTACAAAATAACTTTATGTTACGAGCAATAAAAAATAAGTTTCAAGGTCAAGCGCGAATAAATGTCTCAAGAAGATTAGAAATTGATTCATGGACTACCATGAAATAAATTTTATTACAAACTTTTGGCGACCCTGGCGATATAAATATTTTAGAATAAGAATTATTACATTTACGACGCAAAAAAAGAATCATTAAATAATTTTAGTAATAGAATTTTAGAATGTCAGTCTTCGTACATACGTAAGAAACCTTCCATTTAATTTCCAACAAATGGTACATACAAAAGAGATAACAAACTTAGAGGAAGATATTTCCTTCGTTACTAAAGAAGAATATTTCCAAAAATATAAACGTTCCGTCGAACATAGTCCCAAAAAAGATAACCAACAATTATACCTATAATTTCGCCATCAATCCCAACAACCTCTGTAACAAGCTTTCCAACAATTTCGTTCAAAACCCTTCCAACAAAAACCTTTTCAACAACCTTATTCACAACCCTTCCAACAATTTCGTCAATCGCAACAACCACAAACTTGGTTTAAACAATCCATGCAAAATACCCAAAATCAACAAACTTTTGGGCAAAGAAATGAACAACACAAACCTACCCCTATGTCCGGCATATCCTCAATTAAAACCAGTTTAAACTATAACGAAACTGAAGATACCTCTCATGATCAAAACTATGAATACTTAGACTATATTTCAGACTCTGCATTATATTCCTTTGCTAACGATCAAAGCCAGGAAGATGTAGAAGAGGAGGACAATGTTCCTTCCACATATCAGGATAACACAGAAATATTAATATCCGAAATTAATGAGAACAGAGGTTATTTACCAGAGACCATATCAAAGGTCATAGACGGTGCCTTTTGGTTTAAAAAATGTACCAGCCACTTTTCAAAGATGTATGGATAACGTATAAAAAGATTTACAAAATAAAATTTGCATGGTTTACATGGATGACGGAACTGGAGACTAAAATTAGAATTCGATTATGACATCAAATACAAAAAAGGGAAACAAAATAAAGTCAGAGATGCTCTTAGCAGAATTAAAATTGAATGTAATATAACCGAAGAAAATGAAGATAATTTTAGCACTCAAGTTCAACCATATGATTTAGATACTCTAATTGATGACATTCTCAATGAAGAGAATGAAATAGAAAATCTAGCCTCACTAGATGATCTTAACAACCTATTGCCACCTGAAGAAAGATATAATCAAACAATTCATACCAGTCATGAGGAACCGATCTTTTATATACCATATACAGATAAACCAATTAACAACTTTAAACATCAATTAATCCTTACTGAATCTAGTACTACACCTAGTGAAATTTGCGACTCTAAAATGTTATTTAATAAATTTAGACATAACACTAAGAACTAACATAAATGATGAAGAAACCTTCAGATTCTTAAAACCCTTAATACCATTACATAATATGACTTGTTTAAAATTTACTGCCCCTTCATTAGAGAGGAAAATTACTAGAATTCTCAGACTTCCCTCATGCATCACATTAACTTTAAAATCTTAATCACTAATAAAATTGTAGATGATATTACAACAGAAACGGAACAAATTATACAATATTATCAAGGAAAAACTTGTCATAGAGTAATTAAGAAAACTATCAAATCTATACAAAGAAATTATTTCATCCAAACGGATGTAACAAATTACATTAACACATGCCAAATAATGCAATAATGCCTTAAAGCCAAGAATGATCGAAACGAATGAAGTTCTTCATTTCTAAGTGAGATACATAATTCTCATTTTGCCCTATCTTCTCTTCAAATTAATGACATTATCACTAAATCACCCTGTATAATGAAATTTGTTAACAAACTGAGAAGACTGGATTTTGTTATTAAATAATTGCTATTATTTATGAGAACTTTTTTATTTATTTTTCTATAGACATACCTAGAAGTGTTAATTTTTTCTGTACCTAAGAACTTGTTATTTAATTCAATTATAATTACCCCAATCAAAGAACTAGGCTAATTTTGATTAATGACGAATTCCTATTTCAACCTCAAACATTACATTATTTTTTGCTGATAATTGTGCAACATATTCCAAATAAAAAATGTATGTGCACTTTCCTTTTTTTGAAATGTGGATTTAACTTAGCTAATATATTTTACCATCAACAAAATTAGTTCCTGTTGGCAATTTCTTGAAAATCCTTGATTTAGATTCCCGGAGACATATTATTTTGGATTCTATATTGTATTTATAATGTGAGTGGGTTAGAAAGGAATATGTTTTAACGCTTTTCCAAATTTTTAAATTTGGCTTCTAATCTTTTGGAATAAGCATCTAACTTGTAAGCAGCTTGCTCCAATTTCACTACACTATCCTCTATTTGATCAATCTGTTGTAAAAGGGGTATTAAGGAGTTATCTAAAACAAAAATTTCATTACTGAAATAATTTAATACAACAATGACGATTTAATATTTCTTAAACCATTTACTGACGGTGAGCTATAATATACAGGTTGTTCTATGCTCTATGAACTTTGGCAAATAGTAGCTGGGTTAATGTCAAACATTTTTTCTAATATGAATATAGTTTCGATTCATTGCTATAACAATTATTATTGGTGTCATTTTGTATATTCATTTGATACTTAGCGTTAAAGTGCTAAATAAAAAATGCACCAACAAAGATACCCAAATAAACATTAATCTGCCCACACAGTCTTTAGTACATCATTTCGTATACTTCGAGTAGAAGGTAAACCCGCTCCGACAAAAGGCTATTCGTCCTACTGAAGCAAATGTACAACATGAAGAAGATATAATAGAAGCTGTCATTGACAACTCTTCAGTGTTCAGCATATAGCAAGTAAGCAATTGAACAGAGAAATGTTACATACATTCGCTGGTTACTTCAACAACATAAACAGAATGATAGATTAATTTTGCTTGTCATGTGGTCTGATGAAACGTGTTTTACTAAAAACGGCATAAATAACAATCATAATGAACATATCTGAGTGTTACAAAAAATCTGCATATAATTATTTCAAGACGATTCCAGCAACCAATAAAATCTATAAATGATACTGCAGGTAACAACTACTTCGCGGGCTAATGCCCCGACCGGCATTGAATTACACCTGCAGTATCTGTGTGAACAGCCGAGAGTGGACATTTTGAACAATTTTTATAGTCTCAAGATTTGTTAACTAATGTTTAAAATTTAAACACAAATAGTAATTATTGCTATAGCAACTATCATTTTTATTTATCAGGCTAGTTTCATTGAAATATGAAATTATACTTTTTAAAATGCTTGTAACTTCTAAACAAAAATTGGACCTATGTTCATATAAGAAAAAATGTTTGACATACTACAGCTACTATCTGCCAAAGTTTGTCACAGAAGGTTATGCACTGATGCTGTAAGATGGTACAACTTCTTTTATTCGGAATCTAGTAATGCAGACACCCAGTTTATGTCAATGAAACACATGTGTAAACAGTATGACATAGTACATATTAATAGACACTAAGAATTACACTATACTATACTAGCACTGTATTAAAAATAGCAAATTATTATAAATTTTGTTCAATTACTCCAAGAATTTGATTAGTTGTCTATTTAAAAATGTTGATATATATATATATATATATAGAGGATTTCGTTTATAGGGACTTCGATTATAGTGATGATCCGGTTAAAAACACAAAAAGTATGTAATGATGCGGCTATAAGGACTTGGGTGTGTGTTACCTAGCATCCATTCTTTACGAAAACATTTTTTTACTCTAGTGTTTTTCCTAAATATCCATTAATAATTACAAATCGATAATTTGCGCACTTGTGCATTTAATTGTCCAGATTAATGAAGTTACACTGTATACAGTTAAAATCTCTATGTATTTGTCTATAAGAATATATCTCATTTTATAATATTTATAAATATCTTAATCAAGATGATTTTAGTTTCTGTAATTATTTACAACAGCGTAAAACTCTCCAATGTTAACAAAAAAAATCCCCCCCCCCCTATTTTCGAGAGTGCTGATCACGAATCTGACGTTAGATTGCGGCGCTCGCATGTAATTTTTGAAAATTTTTTTTTCAAAATTGTAACCTCTATGTATAATTTGACAACAGTGTGATGTCATGAAATCAAGAAGGCAGAGATGTTATATTGCAATTTCAACCTAATGAGTGTATACACGACAGGTTATAATTCTGAAATGTTTTTTTTTTTTTCAAAAACTACATGCGAGTGCCGAAATCTGACTTCAGATTCATGATCAGCACCCTCGAAAATAGGGGGGTAGAAATTTTTTTGTTAACATTGGAGAGTTTTACGCTGTTGTAAATAATTACCTACGTTTTTTTCTACTACTACATAATTTATATTTTTAAATTAAAAGTGAAAAATTAGTTAAGTATTAGCTTAATACTTTTACACTAAAGTAAATAAGGACCAATTATCAAATAAATGAAACTAATGATTCTTGTATCAGTTCATGAGTAATTAATTTTAAATGTTACGTATTCTTACATTTGTCATTTAATTCACCAAGGCTTTTATTGATATTCACTGCTAAATGCTTCATATCCGAATATTTTGTGATTGTGGCTTGATTCATATTTTCTAATAGCCTATAATCATCTAAAGTTGATGTAAGTTCCCCATATAAATATTCTGATGTTTTACTAAACATTGTATTGGCTAATTTACTCAAATTTGGATCATGTGGATCTAGGGCTTCAAAACTGGAGGTTGAAGTGGATAATGTAGGTCCTGAAATGTTGTATAAACATACTTAAAGGCTTGGTGTTAATTATAAATTTTAATTTTACCTCTTTTTGGGGAATCTGTAACACCATCGGATTCTCCTTCGTCAGTCATTGTAGAAAGAACTTAGTTACTTTACAAAAAAAAAAAAAAAAAACTAAAAATTGCGTAGAATAAGATTTTAAATTATATGTATTATGCTCTAGTTTGTAGCTTCCAAGTCTTCTGAAACGGTACCAAAATGATTACCTACTAACATTCACCGCAAACCACAATCTTTTTAAATTTTTAGGCGAACTTAGTAATACAACAGTTTTTTATGAATGAGAGAACAGAACACATTAAAGACTAATAAGAATAAAAGTATTTGGAACTGTACACTGCACACAAATTGACAGAATGAATAATTAATTATTGATGATTGTACATAGATAAATTTTATATATCTCGCTACTTATGTTATGACAGTATGAGGAGTATGAACTATGAGTATATACAAGCACAGAACTACACAGAATACAGATCATTGAACGAAAAAAAAAATACACAAGTAATGATTGTACTGATTGTAGAACATAAACAATTGTGTGTGACAGATAAAGATATAATGTAACCTTGGGTAGTAATGTCAAAAAATTTTTAAATTCTTCTACTCTACAGATCGCCGTTTCGTAAATTAATGAAAAAACATGACAATACACACAATGACATTAGCTAGCTATATTATTTTTACCAGAAATTTTAAGCGGGCATTACACTCACAATTTATTGTCGAAGAAATTGATGAATTAATTCATCAATTTCTTCAAGGTCACAATTTGGTTTTACATATGTTCAGGTCTTTGTCAAGTTTCTAAACAATTTTGCTGTCAGATGTCACCCGTGCTAATCTAAAAGTAATTTTAACTTTTGACGTTATATCATTCCCATTTGTATACGAAACAAAAACTGTTAAAAATGAAAAGTATCTTTAATAATTATATTATAAGGCAACAAAAAAATGAAAAATAGTAAAAAAAAGCTTCCATTGCATTTATTGTTACTGCTGTTCGGTTACTGGTTAAATATTTACATTTATTTGAGGTTGTATTCCTGAATTCAAGTAAAAATTGATGAAAAATTAAAACAAGTTTTAAGTCGTCAATAACTTGACGAAGTTCTTCATTAATTTATTTGACGTCCAAGTTTCAGTATTACATTTGTCAAATGACTCGACGAAGCCACTTGATCAATTAATTGACAAAGAAATTGTTAATGTAAAGCGGGCTTTAGTTTATCTCTATTAATCTTAGTTATTCTCCATGCTGATTGGTCAATTTAGTGAGATTGACTCAGATTAGCTAAGATTTCTGGTAAAAAGAATATGGCAATTGATTATATATATAAGCCATTCACTGAAATGTAATTTTGTATTATGAGTGGAATGCGCTAAAAGCTGCGCGAAAGGGATTACTCGTGATCAGAGCCATATTTGTTTTGTGCCTCTAGCAATGGCGGAGCAGTAGGGGCTTAGCTGATTGTGAATTGAAATGAAATTGAATTCTGGATATGAAGAATTATTTGGTGCTATATGCTGGTTAATTTTACAGTCCCTTATAAAACATGACATGTTCCAACAATAACACCCACAAAAATACACAAAGAATAACACTAACGAGATACAAGAAAAAAGAAGAAACCAGATTGTACGCCAATGACATGTTTACAGACAAAATAATGGGAAATTAAGAACACAATTCATATCGTACGTGCAGGTGGTTGTCTCTCTCGCACCCACATACATAACCAATGCCTCCTTTTGTCTGCTCCTAGTTGTGGTACCTTTATTTGGATACGCAATGGAACTAAACGCATTCCATATCGTACATTTCAGTGCTACCAGGGGCGGATGGGGAAGATTAAACCGGACCGGGAAATCAGTAGGATCGGCCGGCCCAATTTTGTTGAGAAAAAAGATGAATAATATGATCCGATGAAAAAAGTATAATTTCTTTATTGTAACGGTCTGTATTAATTTTTTAAGATTTTAAGAAGACTTTAATTTTGAAGATTTTAATAAGTATAAAATATTTTAAACAGTACAACTCAATGTAAAATATCGAAAATTTACTGGGTGTAACGGATGCAGATGGTCAAACTTCAGAGGGTTATTATACAAGTAATTTTCACCAAAAAAAGTATTATAAGATTGTTTTGGAAAGTTGATATTTGCTCTTTTATTTAACATTTTTTGATTTCAAAAAATGTTGTGCCTTTTTTCATAAAAACAAAAATATCTCTGTTATTCTTACAGCCATATCAAATTTAGAGATACCATCGGAAAGAGCGTTAAAATTGCTGCAAGGCTAGCATATATGAGTTTTTAAAAAAATTTCTATACCAGATGCTGTAAAAAGTTAAATGTAGTAATTGTGAAATGAGCAAAATTAGTGGTGTCTTCTTATTGGTGGTAACGCTGTGACGTACCTACATCGTGATTGCAATACGACGCAGTGTCACTATGACGCCTGAGCGGTGGCGGCGGTAATCTCGGGCGCCAGTTTCTGTTTAAAGTGCAGAAACACCACTACTCGGGTGGCTACAGTGAAGACACGGTATGTCCATAGCAGGAAGGCTCTTGTAGACGGCTGGCCAGGAACTGAAGTGCCTCCTCGGAGTTTGAAAGCCCTCAGTACTGGTCACTGGTTAGCGGCTGCGCAGTGCTCCTCAGACGAGACTTGTAAAAATCTCACCAAACGGCTACGGCTAGTAGTCCTGGTAGAATTTTTCTAAGTTCTTCATCAACTTCACATCACAAACAGCTCCTCTGGTACTGAAGTAGTGGACATACAGGACTGCTCTCGACGACGACGGGCCAGGAACTGAATCGTCTACTCGCTGTTTAGAAGTCTTCGGTGCTGTAGACAGATCGGCGGCGGCGCACTGGTATCCCTTTTCAAAAATTCTTTCCTTAGCTCGGAGTTTTCACGAAATTATTCTAAGTTGATCAGCTACTCAGAATAATTTTAGTCGGCGGTCAGCGCGTGGAATTTTTTTAAGTTTGTCAGCGACCCTGAAAAATTCGAGGCTCTCGTGTGGGAGCGGGTGGGCCACGCGGCAGGTCTGTCTTGGGCGGCCGGGACAGGACTCGCCGGCCAGTGCGCTGTGACGGGCTTGGTCTCGATGCGGACGGCAGCGGGTGTGCGCGCTAGCGTTCGGTAATTTAAACACATTTCGGCGGTCGGTGATAGGTTTATTAATACTATTTAGAAATGAAAATTTTACTTTATTACATCGCCAAAAATTACTAATTAAATTACTGTATTTAGTAAGCTTTTCAACGATATATCAACTCTTGAGTTTGCTACTTTTTTGGCAACAATATCAAGCGCATAGGTAATAAAACCGTAAATATCGAAAATACAGGAACTTTAGAGAACTTTATTTTTATTTTAAGACTGTACCTATCCTTTGTTCGAGCTGTTTTCGAGTTTCAATTGGTACTTCAAATACCAAATATTTTAATCTACCCCACCAAAAGAGTAGGCCACCTAACTGTACCAAAGCGTCCTATCCCTCTATATTCATAATGCTCGTTTAGCCATACCCAAATCTCCCTGCTGTTATGTGTAGGATAACCATCCATTTGAAGCCAGGAATTAATATGAAAATTTAAAAGAACCTCTTCTAATATAGTATGCAGTTCGTTCTGAAGAAGATCAAGAAATGCCTCCGCATTTAATTTATTTTCTAGTATAATTTGTCTAAGAACGTAATTTCCAATTATCTCCATCCATACGTTAACTTTGATTATTGGAGGGCCTGACAGCATGAGGATTCACAGCCTACGTATGGTCATTATAACAATTAAATGTGCCATCTCTAGTAAATGTTAACTCGTCAGTCCAAATTATATCCTTGTAAAATTGCGGATCTCTCTTAGTTTGTTGGATTATAGCACTGACAAAACTGAATACGTTCTGCCCTATCACGATCCAGTAAACTTTAAACAGGGGTCAAATGATAATGGTGAAGGTTGTTTCTTCTAAGACTTCTGTGAACTGACGTATGCGAAATTCTCCCAAGTTGTATTGCTGCCCTGCATGTACTTAATGTGGGAGTTTCTTCAAAAAAAGCACTGTTATACTTTGGTTTTGATGATGATTTACTTGATTGGGATTTAGACGATGATGCCCTGGAACACTCTCATTTTCTTCCAAAACATGAAATGTAGTTACAAAAGTTTTTCTGTTTGGAATGCGTCTTTCAGGATAGCGGCAAGAATATTCTTCAACTGCTGCTATAGAATTTCCATTGCAAACACCATACACAAATAAAATATCTCGATACTCGTTATTTGTGAAAAAACGTGGCATCTTAAATTTAGATACTCAAGTAATCAACAAGAACACTAAAGTACCTAATTTTATGACTTTGACGCACTCTAAACAACTCATTTGTAACAATATTTCGGATTATAGGAAAAAGAGGAAGAGTTAAAAAAAACAGCTTTTTGAAGAAATTCCCACAAAAACTAGGTACACACAAATTTGTGTTTTATTACCTTTGCCCTTGGTACTGTTGCCAAAAAAATAGCAAACTCAAAAGTTGATATATTACTAAATACAATAGTTTTTGCTGAAAAAAAACATGTCTTCATTAACAAATTTTTCTGGTTACCACCCTTTAAACACTCATATATGCTCGTCTTGTAGTAAATTTAACGCTATTTTCGATGGTATGTTTAAATTTGATGTGGTGGATAACAGATATCAAATCAAAAAATGTTAAATAAAAGAGCAACTATCAACTTTCCAACAAAATCTTATAATACTTTTTTGTTGAAAATTACTTGTATAATAACCTCCGGAAGCTTGGCCATCAGCATCTGTTACACCCCGAAATAAATATTAAAACTTATAAAGTATGTCAAAATCAAATGAAATATGTAATATAATCAAACAAAATAACTTTATCACACATCACACTTAGACCAACCCTGACCAACTGGCCCAACATCCAAGATTTGGCTGTTATGGTAATATTAGTTTATTTCAGTCCTCGTTCGTGCTTATATAAAAAAAAATTGGTTAGTAATATTCAAAAAGGCTTCTTAACCAGCACCTGCACAATAAAATAAGCACGTGCCACACACGGCTATTCCTTGTTTCGACTATGTTAATGCCTTATCAATCTAAAAAAAATAGTCGCGGGCTGCAGCGGCCCGAAAGCAACCGGCCCTTGGGGAAAATTCCCAAAATCCCCTTTGGTCCAACCGGCCCTGAGTGCTACCATTACAAGTTCGAACTTTTTCGAGTTTCACGTATTCCCGAATTTTACAAATTTCGCGAGATAAATGCCACAGATTAATAAATGCATTCAAACAATGAGAAAACAAATTTCTATCAAACAACGGGGAAATATTTCATCCACTTTTGAACTTTTTTCTGAAGGAAGAAGAAGAAAGAATACTGTGATTCTGTCATTTATCATGTCAGTGTGTTTTGTGTATATCAAAATTGTCAATGTCATAATTTAAATGTCAAACATATTTTTAGTTATGGTTATAGGTATGTTGTCAACATAGATGTTTACTATTATCTAAAAGGGGAAAAACATTATTCAGAAATGTGATGTAATTTAAATTAAATACATATAATTTTTGTTTTTATTTAATTCTTAAATAATAACAAAAATGATTGCACCGGAAGAGGGTTCAACAAATGCAGATTTACCAGATAGAACGCCCCTCGTTCCGACTGGAATCATGCGAAGAATATCTGGTATGTTTAGCAGAAATCAAACTAATTCTTCTAGTAACGATGGGGGCCCAAGTTATATTGAATTTGGGACTTTTTCTGAAGAATCTAGTACAAGAACGTTAGGTACTTTTGCTGGAGTTTTTGCGCCCGTATGTTTGTCAATGTTTTCAGCTTTAATATTTCTTCGTATGGGTAAGTTTCTAACAAATAAAAAAAAATTACATTAGCACCTACATCAAATTGTACCTAGTCTTAGAACCGTTTTACACACACAAGAATTATAGCAAAAATTTATCTGTTTTCCTAAAAATTTTTGTGAAACTTTTAGTTGTTTTATACATATGAGAATTATATCAATATTTTAATGGAAATTTTTATGACTATAATCGAGAAAGTGCGGCAGAATTTACCCAAATCTCGAGTTTGGCAATTTGTAAAGTAATGTAGATAGCTGAAATATACATACAAACTTTAATCAAAATTCTTCACAAAAATTTGCCTATAATTTTCGGAAGAAATCTCTTGTTTGTATTATGATTAATTAAATAATTATTTTCTAGGTTACATTGTAGGAAATGCTGGATTGTTAGTAACATTAGGTCAGTTTATAATAGCATATGGAATTCTGGTGTTTACGGTAATGTCTGTTTGTGCAATATCAACGAATGGGGCTGTAGAAGGAGGAGGAGCTTACTGTATCCTTTAAATTACATGTTTTGTGATAATTTTTATTGAATAAGTATATTATTATTTATAAGGTTATTGTACTTTATATGCAAGTTTGCTAAATTATTGAAGAGTATAAAATATGGCATGTTATTTGAATACGCAAATTTCATAATAAGGAAATTTCAAAATACCCAGTAATATTGCAGATAACACATGATAGGATATACTTCCCATTAAAGATAAGCTCTAAAACAAAACAGACAGTTTATTATCATATTTATTTATATAATAAGAGTGAAATTAACACTATCACCAACAGTTAAGAACCAGTAAAAGAAATATATTTTGAGTAATTATTTACTATAGCGTAAAACTCTCTTAATTCAAAAAATTCTACCCCACTATTTTCAATGGTGCTGAACACAAATTTTAAATTAGTTTTGTGCGCTCGAGTCTAGTTTTCATAAAAAAAAAATTCAAAAATGTAATCTGTATGTATACAGTACATATAGGATTGAAGTTGTAATATAAGCAGTGGCGTAGCCAGGAATTTGACATGGGGGGGGTTCAGTGAACAAAGTATTTCAAACTAGATTTTTTTAATAAAAAAAATAATAAATTTTTAATAAATTGAAACAATAAAAAGTAAATAAAGAAACAATCTCATCATAATCATGTAA
Source organism: Monochamus alternatus (assembly GCA_037114965.1). Classification (NCBI taxonomy): domain Eukaryota; kingdom Metazoa; phylum Arthropoda; class Insecta; order Coleoptera; family Cerambycidae; genus Monochamus; species Monochamus alternatus. Next base: position 38,120,738 of record CM073431.1, on the reverse strand, counting down.
ATAATAAACAGGTACGAACAATATTTGTTACAAAAATGACAAAAATAAAATTAGAACTTAGTTGCAGGTGAACCCTAATGTAAGGTTGCCGTAGGAGATCTAGTTCACTGACCGCGTTGCTAAACCTTGCCGAATACAGTGATTGCAGGTTTGTAGTGAGACATTACCTATATGACCCAACCAACCCAACCCATGGGGGGGGGTTCTAATCCACCTCCCTCCCCCGTGGCTACGCCACTGAATATAAGTAGTTGTTTTCACAGAATATTAATTACTAAAAAATAAAATATATATAAAAAAAAACATGGGGTAACAATTTTGAAACTGGTTGGATTGTTTTCTCAAAATTAACATGTTTGTGATGACGTGCTCCACCGGTGATGTACCGGGATATAATGTTCTGTGCGTTACCAATGGGGTACTTGTCAAAAAGTAAAGGTATAGATGTGCGAAAACGCAGTATATCAAAACAAAGACATTTATTCATATTCTTATAATATATTCTTTGTGGCCACCAGTAGTACATGATGCTGCTTGTTTAGCTGAATTTCTGACCAAAGTTATGTGTTGCAAGTCCGGCCTGCTTAACCACCAGGCACCCTTCCCTCGACGTCACAGGTCGCCACACATGGCACAAATACTTAGCTAGTCCGCAGACTGCTCTTGCAACAGGTCCAAGCCAGGGGTCAGCGTTAGTGGACCACCTTATAGCAACATCGGCTTAAGGGAGGCCATAGAACCGCAGCCTTATGGCTTCCCCTATCTGCCACGTGGGGATGCGTCTGGTAGGTAACACTATCCCCAGGTGGTACTACGTACATGTAAAATTTGATTAAAAAATAAAATTGACTATTTCCAATGAAAACTTTTGTGCCCAGTAAAGGAGGCTTCAAGAGCAAAACCTCAAACTATCTTTTTATAATCACACTGTCACATTTTCTCACCACCCTTGAGGTAGTTCCATGGGCGCGTTATATTTTTATAAGTGGGTTGTTTGCCGGTAGCCCTATTAGCCCTAGAAGAATCCGCTTTTTCATCACGATCGCAAAAAGAAATTTTGTTAAGACGATAAAAATATTACTACATTGATTAATCTATGTAAAATATCTCTATTTTCACGGACCTTCTCATTATAATTTTGTAAGTATTTCTATTTTGTGAGCGGAATCTAAAGCATTTACAATATTACGTTTACCCAGCATTTCAAATTTAATATGTGATGAAATATGTTCCTGAGATTTTTACGTCTTTCGAGACCTCGCATTATATTTTCTAAATTATTAACACCCACCCTACGCCAAACTGATAAATTATCATTAGTAAATAACAAACATTGCCAGCAGTATAATTTATTTCTAATAGTTGATGTGGTTAACCAGTCGTTTTTTTTTATAATTATTATTAAATCCCCTATTTTGTTTCTAACCTACTACAACTAAAGAAGGTATTGGTCTAGATTTTTGTTTAATTATCAGCTTTTCATCGTAACTGAGAGTATGAAATCCTTTTAATAGTAAATAATCTACAATGTCCATGCAACTCGAGATGTTATTGTCACGTTATTGTCATTTTGAGTCTCACTTTTTAAATAAAGTTTTAAATACGTACCAGTAAAATGTAAATGATTGCTTGTCAAACACAAATTCTTAAGAAACACTTTTAAATTACACAAAAAACACCCATTAATCACAGAAACCCGTGCAATTACAGATCATAAATGACAAATGACAAGATAAATAACAAATGGTCAATGTTTTTGTTTTGTTTGAATTGCTCTATTTCCGATTACTGCCGAGAGTGCCGAGGCTTTACGATGGGCGATCGCGTGGTGGTAGAAGAAGGATGGCTATATTAAAAAACATACATGTTAAAAAGAGATAGTTGATGGCAACTAGTGGCCTGTGCTGAGATTTATTTGCGGGTGTAATGAAGTTATCTCTATCGTTCAAGGTCGCGCACTGTTAGATACATATATGAATGTGCTGGACGTTTCACATTCAAAAATCACGTATTTATTTGCTCACTTGAGATCTCAATTAATAATTAATTGCATGTGAAAATAAATATAAAAATATGATATAGGTAGGTACTTAGGTAATGTAAAATGAATAGCCTCCCCTGCCTCCTCTAACAAGCCACCACTGTTTGTGCCTCATATTTTTTCTTGAAATGCACTTTCTAATTTTAGAACAATGTATAACAGTTTTGAAACAGTTATCCAAATGCATAAAAGTAGATTTTTCTACTTCAAATTATTTATTTTCTTCTAATTCCAGTGGCACAGAATGAAGATATTTCTCCTATCTTTTTTTATTTTGCGTATACAAATTTCCTAAAAGCAACATCATTGCTACACCCTGTATAATTTGAAGTCACTATTTATTTATTATAAATTTTGTCTATAGCTTTCTTTATCATATTTTTGTGTTTCTTCCTTGACTTGAACCATCAGTTATGATCAGTCGAACTTTGGGACCTGAATTTGGTGGTTCCATTGGAACTTTGTTTTTTCTAGCCAATATTGTAAGCAGTGCTTTATGTATATCTGGTTGCGTGGAAGGTTTAGTAGAAAATTTTGGTCCATCGGGTAAGTGATCATTTATTTTTGTCAGACAACTCAAAATGTTTATACAGAGTGTTCGGAAATGATGCATCAATAATTTGGGAATGTGCTTCTACATGAAAAATTAATGCTTCAAAGCTCTGTAACATTTTTTCAAAACTTAACAGAGTTACAGGGTGTAAAAAAATTTTTAATAATTTTTTTGTCTATTTTTTTATTCTTGTAATTTTATACATGTATTACTAGTGTTCCTTTGTATTCACCTTTTTGTTTTGTAGGCGTGCTTTATTAATTTTGAAAATAAGTTCAAGTGAAAGGTTGTTCAATTAATGCCCGTGAATGTTTGAAAATGTGTTTTTGAAAACGACTAATTTTAATCTGATATAATAAAAGCACCTTTTTTTATAATCTTCAAACGATCTTTAATTACGTTATATAAGTTTATAAAAACGTTTAAACAAAAAAGTTCTAAGTCATTATTTGAAAGCCAATGACAGTTTAGGACCCTTTGGCATGGAGGATATGCCTCAAATTATGAAGATAGATACAAAGAAACACTAGTGATATGTGTACAAAATTAGAAAAAAGAGAATAAAATTTTTTCAGTTTTCAAAAAAATGTTATAGGTCTTTGTGGCATTAATTTGTCATGTAAAATCACCTCCTGGAATATTGATGCATCATTTCCGGACACACTGTATAAATATGTATAATACAGGGTGGTCCGATACTTAGTTAAAATAATTGAATATAAACAAACTAAATTTGACAGGAATGTAATACATACTTAGAAAGCGATATTTTACCAATATACAGGGTGAACCTTAAATAAGTACAAATATTTTATCCACCTGGTTTGCTATAAATTTGAATAAACCATCCATGTTTATTTTCCAAATTTTCATATACTTTTAAATGTCTTGATTGAAGTGAAATTCTAAGGTAACTTTGTTTATTTAGAAACATATTTATTCCTTACAGCAGCCTACTAAGAATAAATTGCAAGTTGATGATATCATACTTTGAATAGTTCTAAAAAATATAATTTTTCTCGTAATCTGAGGCTAATATGAAAATTCTGTTAAGAAATAAAAAAAGTTTCTGAATAAGCAGAGCTACCTTAGAATTTGATTTCGATTAAATAATTTAAAAGTATAAGAAAGTTTGGAAAATAAACAACGAAGCCCTTTATAGTAAACCAGGAAAACAGTTCTTTAAATTTAAAAGGATCAGACCACAAATTGCTTAATCAAAATTATTTATTTTGACTTCTTTCATCACTTCCGTTGAAGAAACGCAATTATTTCTGAAATACCATATTTAATGATAATATTACTATGTTTTTAGGTTACTTTGTAAAAGATTTTATCCCAGATGGTAGGTGGTGGCAGTTCCTGTATTGTACTACCTTAAATGTATTAAACCTCATGATATGCCTTATTGGAGCATCGATGTTTGCGAAGACTACAGTTTTTATTTTAGTGTTAGTTTGTGGATGCTTAGGTATTACATTCTTCACTTTTTTCTATCAGGGCCCGCTGAAGGTTTGTAATTAAATTTGTGGGTGAAGTTTTTAATGCAGAATAAAATTATTTTTAGATAGAAATACCAGATTCAAATACACTTTTGCAAAATATAACCTACGAGAATTATACAGGTTTGCGTGGATATACATTAGAAAGTAACTTATGGCCTCAATATGGGAGAGATTATACAGCAAAAGGGGCAGTAGTTACATTTGCCACAGTTTTTGGTGTACTATTTTCAGGTGTAACTGGAATAATGGCGGGAGCTAATATGAGTGGTAAATGTTTCATTTATTTTTACGATTCTTTTCCCAGTCCTTATTTTCACTTTAATTTAAAATTTGCTATAAATACATATCATTATACAGGTGATATAAGTTTTAAAACTTTAGTTGATAAAGCAAATGATTTAATAATTCTAGCGAATGCACAGTGATCGGACGCTATTGCATTCATCAATTGGATTAGTTTTGGTATTAGAATACAGTTATATATGAGATGATATACTAGTTGTATAATGTCAAAATAATACCAGATGACTCCTCTGCCTCGTCTTATTTATAGCAGTTCACTAATTGGGCCGCCCTTCCTCCTGATTTCTCTTGTAACATATTAAACAGATCAGCATCTGTATTTTGTTGCAAATCTGAAAAGTATACATTAAAGATTGACAAGACTGACCGGACTGCACCAGTAACAACAACCGTGTAAGCAATTTAGTGTTGTAGATTATATCCTTGGATATATGGGTAAAAAAGACAACTGTTCATTTGTCTGTCTGCGGATTTGAAGTATGCGATGCTTGTGGTTAACTGACTTAACATCGGCACTTCTATGATCTTTTAAATTGTACGTTACAGTTTGTTTGTGTAATATAAAAATGAAATATAATAAGATGACAGATATAGAGTCTCCAATCATCTACATAAAAAACAATTGTTTTTCTTCTCTATCTTTAGAAAAAAAAGATGAATTTAAAAAATTACCCACAGCGGCCTTAACTTTAACACAAATGTTGATAATTTTGCATGATTTAAACTCGTCGACTCAAATTGCTTTTTTTAAAAAAATTTTAAATCTCATATATTTGTATATTTTTTAATGTTTTATTTTGTGCAATATTATTTTTGTGTTTTTTTGTTTTTATTCCACTGTGTATTTTACGCTAGAAAAGGCGGAAATCAAATATTTTGAGAATTTCTTAAAAAGGTGGGGAAAGCGTATTTTGGTATTTTTTTGAAGACTGAAAAGAAAATTGATTTTTGTCTATAAAGAAATAAAGAAAGCATTATTACTTTTTAGAGGTACAGTTTATGTAAAAGTGACAGTATACATAAAAAGAAAGCTTAATACCAAATAAGAAAAAATTGAATTTAGTCGCATGCCAGATAGTAAATAAATAATACATTATGAAACTTAACAATTAAAAGACTTAACATTTGGACATTTTCAAAAAGAGCGCAGATAGAAAGGGTTCAGATAGAAAGGTTGAAAAACTAAATTTTGACTGCACTTTTCTTAAAATTGTATCACTGTGGAATGTGGGGCATAATGTGCTTTGTTTTCAAGAACAGCCGTTTTTTACCTTAGGGTGTCAAATTTCTTTTAATATCTTTGTGAACGGTTGATGTAGATTGATGAAAGTTGAGTTGACATTTATTTATTTAAAGTACAAATTTTCTGGAATGGCCACATGTATCAGAATTTTGAAGCTACTAAGTGAAATCAATAAATTATTTTTTCAAAGAAAATGGTTTTACCAACAAAATTAGTTTGCATTGAAATAATTAATTAACTATTGAAATATTTTTATTGATTTTCTTTAGTTTTTCACGTGATCGTTACATAATATGTTCTTGATAAAAATTTGGAGCAGTTGTCTTATGTCAATTTTTTATGAATAATCTGGCAAAACTTCAATCCGACTTTTTCATTAACGCTCAACTTTCCAACTACAAAATAATAACTTTGAAAAAAAAAAACATCATAAAAAACTGTATTAAAGAAAAAAAATTAGGAAGCAACAACTTTTAATTTGCTTGTAATCTAACTGAAGTGGTATTCACCTCATCCAGTAATTATTTTGCTTCCTTAAGGGTAAGTTTTGGCCACAAATTTTTATTTTTTTATTTTAATTTAACACCCTGTAACTCAGAAAATGTGCAACACAAATTTACTGTAACTATAACGGCAGCCACTGTTTGGCTGAAAAATGGAACCGTTATGCAGTTGTCTCAGTATACTCTTTTGCATGTCTACTGCTCAAGCAGTAGCAATATAGGACAATCTAGTACCATGTCACTAGTGTCAAATCACTTTAGAAATGGTGACTTTCGGACAGTTACTAGAGTGAAAACATATGTATATATTTTGCATACAGAATTGTGAAAGTGGAGTACGAGATCAAGTAGCTTTTTGATAAAGTTTGTCATTTTGGAAACTGGAATTAAATACAAATCCCAATCATTTTCTGAATTTATATGTACAATTACATTTGTCATACAGATGGTGCATTGAATTATTAATGTGGTTGTTGGATGCCAATGCAAAACTCTAACACAAGTTAACTTCACTAATTATTCATGGGTTAACTTATTGAGAAAATAAATACAAAATAGTGAATGATATGGAAGAAGTTTTGGATCTCGAGCTGAAATGACAGTGATGATGATACAATTGAAATATTTAAAAATTTGTACGGATAATGTGGGCAATTTATGGAAAACTGAGAGACCTACTAAAAACAAGAAAAAAGAAATAATGTGCCCTAAAATCATTTGTTTCCAATATACACGAGGTTAAATATACAGGGTGTTCAGTTATATCGTAGTGTCTTTGGAAAATTAACCTTAATCACGACAATAGATTTAAAATTATTTGTTTTGTCACGTCATATAAACATTGTATTTTAAATATGAAATGAAATTTAATTATTACTTCCAGGTGAATTGAAAAGTCCCAGTAAATCAATTCCCCGTGGCACACTGTCTGCAGTGGCCTTCACATTTGGGGTGTATATTTCAATTTCACTTTTAACGGCTGCAACTTGCACAAAAGGTTTAATGCAGAATGATTATCTCTTTATGATTGGAATTAGTGTATTTGCACCTAGTGTTACTGTAGGACTATTAACTGCCACTTGGTCGGCTGCCTTAAGTAATGTTATAGGATCTTCCAGGGTATTAGAAGCCCTTGCCAAAGATAGAATATTTGGTAAGTAGATAATTTGATATTTTGTATAATGATTCACTTTGCTGATTCATTAAAAAACTCTTGCATATGCCTGCCGTAGCTATTGTGATATAGAACTTGTTGATATTTCTTGTAATGCTTCTATCAAATTGGTTTACAACTTCAGGGAAAAAACCGTGTCAGTCCTGATCACATAAAAGGAGTGGTCTAACTGTTTATATTTAAACTGTGTCGGTAACACAGACCAACTAGACTGAACTATAGGGCCAAGCCAGTGAAGCCTTCCGTAAGCCTAACCTCAGCCCAACTGGCTTCATGCTCTCAGTCAGTGTTAGACATTCGTTGTGGTAACATAGCGATTATTTTGTAAAATATACGAATTTTTCTTTGTGCAGTTATGGGAAAGTGCATTGTAGACAATTGTAATAGCCGATCAGATCGGAATAATGATGAAATTCAATTTTTTAGGTAAGTAATAATTAAAAATAATGGAACACGTTTTATGGCATTAAACGGCTCTGCGCAGGCGTTGTGCTGACATTTCCAGTATCGGCTCTGTGTTTATTAGTGCCCATGTGTTTAACAATTATTCTTAGCGAGGTAACAAGTATTTAATGGTTTATTAAATAATATCATGTGGAACATTTTGGTGATGCGTGTACTGGCATCTTGGAAACTATAAGAGATACGAAAATCGGCAGTTGGGGGAAAATTCTGTTACTAACTTAATGACGCTTGCAACTAGATCTAGGTTTTGAGTTATTTTAAAAAAAAGTTAATATGGCATTATTCGTCTGTAACTTTTTTATTTAATTTATATTTAATTATAATTTATATTTGCTATTGCTATTTAATTATAATTTATATTTGCTAAATAATAATAAGTTAAGAATCTAATTAAGAAATTTACAATATTACAATTTCGAACAGTTACGGTTGCGCGAAATCATCATCAACTTAATTTTTTGGTATGGGCGCTATATTGAATTTGAATTTTATTGCAACCGAAACGTCGCATTGAAAATTTAAATATACAGTGAAATTCTTCGAAAAAATTTGCTGCGGAAAAGTGTTTTCAGATTTTAAAAATCCTCTAAATAAAAAAGTTACAGACGAATAACGCCATATTAACATTTTTCAAAATAACTCAATAACCTAGATCTAGTTGCAAGCGTCATTAAGTTTTTTTCCCCCAACTGCCCATTTTCGTATCGCTTGTAGTTTCCAAGATGCCAGTACACGCATCACCAAAATGTTCCAAATGGTATTATTTAATAAACCATTAAATACTTGTTACCTCGCTAACAATAATTGTTAAACATATGGACACTTAAAAACAGGGTCGATACTGGAAATGTCAGTACAACTTTTGCGCAACTTTTGCAATGCCATAAAACGTGCTCCATTATTTCTGATTATTACTTACCTAAAAAATGAAATTTCATCACTATTTGGATCTGATCGGCTATTACAATTGTCAACAATGCACTTCCCCATAATTACACAGTGATTAGAACTTATTAGAGCAATTTCTGAAAAATATGTAGATGTAAGAATAAATTATAAAACAAAAATAATCAATACCTTAAAAGGCACAAAGCAACAAGCATTAAATAAAGTAACACTATTTAAAGGGCGATAAAAATTTTAATATAACTAGAATTTTATTTTAAACCCTGATTTAAAAATATTTCACAAAACTTCTCAAAATAATTAAATATTTTATGTTAGTTTATTAAAAATATATTCCTTCCTGTTTCATATTACTTTTAAATAAAAATTATTAACTTTATTAAAATTTCATCAATTTTACTGAATCAGACTCTGTCAAAAGAGGCGGAGCCAAACTTCCGCAAACACTCCACTGCTCCCCTGTCGAGGCTTCATTGGTATCGTTGTATTGAACAGCATGGGTACAGTCTAGTTGGTCTGTGGTCGGTAGTAATAGGCAGTATCAATTGGCGATTGCCCCTATGAGGCAATAATTTAAACTACATCTAGGCAGTACAGCAGGAGGTGGTTTTATTTTTTGTTTAGTTCTCTTGTACAAAAGGGTAATTATTATTTCATATACCTAATTGTTTGATTGAAATTTGCAAACATTACATTAATCTTTTTTTTTTTAAGCAATGTAGATTTACCTCAAACACAGCCACTGCCTATCCTTGAAAAACAGCTAACCGAAACAGCACACGAAAATTTATTTGAACTGTCAATGGTACAAAATTTACTATACTCGCGTCAAGAATTCAGACGTCTTACGTCACGGCTTACGTAACACATTTGTTTTTATCGTCAACGTAATTTTCGATATTTGGTCGCGTTAAAAACAATCATTTTTTGCAATTTAGTGCAAAATATAATGCAAATTTTTAGTGTAGTATATAGTTTTATTACTATCAGTAGCAGTTTCTTAAATATTTTAAGGAAAATATAATGAATTATTCATTTGTTCGAATGACGTAAGTCTTAATTCTTGTCGCGAGTTTAGCAAAAATCATTATAATGAGAAAACAAAATGTCATATATATCCAAGTTAGAATATATTAAATGTTAAAGAAATTTAAAAGAACTGCAATTTCACAACAATCACAAATCTAGATTAGTTACAAAATACACGTTCTCAACGAAATATGAATTAACTACTGAATGATTGAAGCTTATACTGAGTGTCATTCATATGCTCTAATGAACATCTGTGAATTAATACAATATCCGGTAATGTTGTTTTCGGTTATTTGTATGTTAATTGATCACTTGTTTTGATAAATTAACATGTGCTTTTGATTTCCTTATTTGTCCAATTCACCATTTTACATTCTAACTCTACGTCATTCTTGGCATTAAATTTAACATTAAACTTTCTCTTCTACTTTAAATAAAAAGAAAATACACTAAAAATCAGATAAAACATATCATGTTTAGGTTATTATGTTAAAATTAAATCTGTAACTTGGAGTTGCTGCCAACTTTGTTTGAGGGATTTAATGCAATTGAACAGATAACTTATTCTCGTATCGGTCTGATTTAAATTTTTTGAGGAATGATATGTGTTTCTCCTAAATATTTTCCCTCTTCTTCTTGCAGTGAGTAAATGTTCTGTTATTTTAATAATTTCAGGGGTGGCTATTTGGTTGGGGTTGTTTACATAAAACCCAATCACCAATAATAAAATTATGGTGTTTAGTTTTTCTTATCTGTGTATGATTTTATCTTAGTTTTGTTTTTGTGGTCCATAGCTGCTATTTCTTTATTTTTTTTTCCTTCTGTAATCGTTGGTAAAAAGTTGTTGACTTGTCTATTTAGCATAATCTCAAAAGGTAATTTATATGTTGTTGATCTGAGAATTAAAATGATTAGTTCTTATGTATGCACCAATCAGTGACTTTTTAAATGTCTTAATAAAATCGCTCTGCCATATTGTTTGCTTCTGGCCAATATGGGATGTTTTTATGCTGTATTCTGCTAAAAACTGACTTGCTTTGTGTCCATTAAAGGCAAGTCCTTATCTGACTTTAGGGATAGTGGCAGTCCAAACCTTGAAAATATTTTATCTAGTATCGGATTGAGATGTGTGAAACTTGTTAACGGGACAGTTTCTGCTATTGGATGTCTTGAATATTTATCTATTAATATAAACACATATTTCTTGTTTGGGAAAAGTCCTGAGTAGTCAACATCAAATTGCTCAAAGACATTGTTTGGTAGCAAGGATGAAATGATCAGGTCTATGGTTGTAAGGGGTGACAGCTGATAAGCCGTGCATAAAATTTTTTGTTAAAATGTCAGTAATGGGGAACTATACCTTTGTACATAAAAATTGCTTGGTTTTCACTATGCTTAAATGACCTTTTTGTGCACTAGCTCTATCACATTATTTTGTAGGGACCAGAGTAGAACAATATGTGTGCCTTGAAGTATTATATCATCTTTAATGGATAGTTTTTCTTTAACTTTGATGAAAGGAGTCAAATCTGAGTTATTCCAGGCACTTTGGTTTCTGTTCATTGAAACATCCATCAAAAGATTGAGTAATTTTTTGTTTTGGTTTCTACTTGTTCAAGGGTCATTGTTTTGAGAATAGTATTATTAATAGTAAAACTAACACACTTCTATTTTTGTTTGTCATTTCCTCGGGATATCTCAATAAATAATCCGAAGTGTTTGACTTTCCATGTTGGTGTACAACAGTAAATTGATATGATAGGATTCTTAAAAAAAGTCATTTTATTTATGCGCCAGGGTACTCTTGTTTTGGAGAATTCTAACTAAAGGAAAATGGTCTTTATAGTGTAAAACTGGACCGAACCACTAGATGTGAAAATGCTGTATCACCCAATAACATGCTAGTGTTTCTTTCTCTATTTGACTATACCTAGTTTATGCATCAGTGTGTTACTTCCATAAGCCACTAGTCTTCTATCATTTTTGTCCTCTTGAAACAAAATGGCTTCCACACCATGTTGTCCTGTATTGACATAAATATGTCTCTGTTTTGTTATATCGAAATATGATAAATCTGAGAGGGAACTGAATTTCTCAAATGTTTCATCTCCTATGCAATGGAGAAACATCGCTTCCTTTCTAGTTCCATCAGTGATGCCTGCCTGTGGCTATTTAAAAATTATCAAATCATTTTATCCACTTCCATATCAAAAGTTAGAATTTGACATTTGATATTAACATTGCTGTAGCTTACCTTTTAATAAATAGTTCTTTATAAAAAAGTTGTACTCTTCCTGCTCCATACTTCTGCCTAAATATTTTACATTTTTAAGAAAACTGGAAAACACAATTCTATATTACTTTAAGTTGTATCAATTAATAAATTAAAATTGATAATGTAAACAGAAACAACATATATTTCACATTTGTCATAACTTTTAAGAAACATCAAATTACTGATACAAACAATTGACAATTACGTCATATATACTGTATAGTGCTGTAATTCACTGCAACCGAGTAAGATAAAGCACGGTTGCAGTAATTTAGCAGATGGTGGTATGTTAATTGATCACTGTTTTGATAAATGAATGTTAACACATGATTGCTTTTTTCTTTCTTTATTTGTACAATTCACTATCTTACATTCTATCTCTATGTCATTGTTGGCGCTAAATTTAAACGTTGCATATTATTTTTCCTGTAACAAATTAAAACTTGTATTTAAAGTAAACTTAGTCACCAATTTTAAAACCTTTACCTATTTTGACAATAATTGCTATTAATCATAAATGGTTGCTTTGAATTGTTTCATAGGCGATTTATTACCCAAGTTGGCCAGTGCAAGTTAGTGTTTCTGTTAATGCAAAGTGGCTGGAATAGAGAACCAATACTGAAAGAGCTTGTATATCTGACCAAAGACAACAGAATAACTCTTATGGAAAAATAAATTCTGTACAGATGCATTAGAAAAATACAACTACAATAAAATGCAAAACTATGTTACGAAATTGCAAACAATACGGTAGAATTATTAGGAATAAGCAAAAGCTTGTTTTTTGTATCAGTATTAATGAAGTGACCCATAGAAGTTTTCCTAAAACTTGTTCAAACTACAATAGAGGAACATGGTACACCATTACAATTCACTACCTTGTATTGTTAACGTCAAGCTATAGATCAAAATAGTTGTGCATCATTCCTTCGTATTGTGTCTAGCGAAATTCGATTATTTGTATTTAGTTTTTGCTTGGCACTTGTGAGTATGCATAAACAAAAATTATACATTTTAGTAACCATGAACTGCATGACATGTTAATTTACGCAGAAGCTTATCTGGCTACGAGATTTTCATACAGTGAACTTTTTCCGCAAGTGATTGCAGTCATTTTGAACACTTATTATAATTATTACTAATTTTATTCCGTGTTACTATTCATAGTAAGTTTGTTTAGGGAAGGGTACTTGTGATTATTATGTAGTAACACCTAACATGGTAGGTGTGAGACGTCTCATATTCAAAACCTGTTTGCTGTCATAATTCTATTACTGTTGGTCAGAGAACAAAAATTGTCAAGTCAATTTATGTTTTGTTTAGCACAATTTATCATACAGCAAAATAAAGACACTCATATTCCAGACACATTGTATAGCAAAGAATTTTGACCTGAAAACTGATCTACTTTATTTTCAATTTGTTCTAGGCCCAGTGCTTGAATTCATACCTAAAGGCACGTGGAATGGTAATCCAGTTGCTGCAGTTTTTGTGTCATCTGCCCTTGTACAGTTAGTACTACTAATTGGTTCACTAAATATAATTGCTCAGTTAAATTCTGTGTTATTTCTTCTGAGTTATTTAGCCACCAACATGGCATGTTTAGGTCTTGAACTAGCAGGCGCTCCGAATTTCCGTCCATCTTTTATGTATTTTACATGGCATACCGCTTTGATAGGGCTGGTGGGGACATTGATAATGATGTTTGTTATTAGCCCCATATACGCCGCTTGCAGTATACTACTTTGTTTACTGTTAGTTATGTTTTTACACTTATTTTCTCCATCTACTAAAGAAGCGCAGTGGGGCAGTATTTCTCAAGCTCTCATATTTCATCAGGTAAGGTACCTAATGAATAATTTGGTTACTTGTTGCTTGTTATTTGTAACTTTAAGTTGTTTTAAGTAAGTTGTTGTCTGTCTGTTCATAGACCATTAGAATATTGTGTTGTTTAGATAGTAAGATTTTATGTGGCACACAGAGAAAATGAAAACGTCCCCAAAAGGATTGGAACTGGCCAACTTTATGCAATTATGTTTCTTAATATTTTAGGTTAGAAAATATCTTCTCCTATTGGACTCCAGGAAAGATCATGTTAAATTTTGGCGCCCTCAGATGTTACTATTGGTGAACAGTCCTAGGTCAGCGTGTCCTCTCATAGATTTCATAAATGATTTAAAAAAAGGTGGCTTATATGTATTAGGCCATGTTATAACTAATGAAACTAAGAGTGACGGTCCTGATCCGACATTAAATCAAAATATACATTGGTTAAACCTCATAGATCATTTGAAAGTGAAAGCTTTTGTAGAACTAACCGTAGCAAAAACAGTTAGAGAAGGTTTGCAGCACTTAATGAGGTTATCAGGAATGGGTGCTATGAAACCTAATACAGTGATATTGGGATTTTTAGATGAACAGGAGCCACAAGATTTCTTACAAAGGTATAAAAAAAATTGTTATATGTATTATTTATTATTTCTCTTTGTATAAGACAGAAAAATGCTCAGGTTGATTTTTATTTGATCAAAGCACACTATGGTGTAAAAATTTTATCCTTAAAATCAAGTTCAACCTTCATTACCAAGTTCAAGTAAACTACAGTTTATCCATGAATTTCAGCAATTATAAACTATCAGGATTAAAGGTCATCGTGACACTAAACTAATAATATTTATTATGTTTATTACTTTTACTGCAATATTAAAGCAGTTTCAGCAATAAATTGTCTCAGTTGGCAACACACATCCTTGGACTTAATGGAATTGACTATGCTCACAGTTTATTAAGTACATGGTTGGGATCATCAGCAGGTAGCCAATGAATACTGACACTTTTGTGATGTATGGCACAGTCTATTTCAGTCCATCTTTTGAGAATAACTATATTTTATCTTTATTTACAAGAATTTTGTGACGTCACCTGGCCCCGATTTCCCCATATAGTTAATAGACCGTGTACTATGCTGCTCTCTGGTTTTGAGTTTTTCTAAAACTGTAGCTACAACTTCAGTTCGATCATCAAGATTTTTATTAAAAAAAAAAAAACAAAGAAATGATGGAACATAATACTTGATCATCATACTGTTCAATTCTGGCATTTTTAGTGAAAACTTACCTTCAAAAGATATATATTTAGGTTATAAATGGAAAACTGAAAGCTCCTGAACAATATCGACTATACCCGTGTTTCAAAATAGAGTGACTAATTCATAGCAGTTAGATGAGTATAGGAGGCGAGGGTTAGGGGACAAGATTCCATGGACGTACCACTTGAGAAAGGTTCGAAGAACACAAACCAAAAATAAGTTGACACTGACTAGCACTTTCATAGTTTACTTTAAAAAGTTTATAAACTCACTCGTGTCATTCTGTTGGACAGTGATGGCTTACCACCACCCACTTATACCTATCTCAAGCGCACTTCGTGGATATCTGCATTTTACAATACACATTATATTACTGGTTACTAGCACAGTTTTTATAACAGTTACACATTAACATTAGGTTCTAAATGTGACAAAACAGATTAAAAGCATCTTTCAAATACTTTGTTATCTCTATCCTTATAGTAGTCCCCTGTTTGTCGCAATTGAAAAATATGTAAACCCTATTACAAAAGTCCTGCTGTACTTTCAATATCTGTTATTATTAGGTGCTGCCCTTTTCCAGAAGGTGACTTTAATTCAGCCACAAGTTTTTCAAACCTGCTGTTGGCTTTGGATATTGCAATCATGCTCCATGTTTTAATGACCCACCCTATACCTTATTAATTTTTGTTATAAATGAGATAAGAGAGTAAACTTTATAGTTTATGTCTGTATTGTATACATTTGGTTATACATGAAAATATTGGGTTTACAACTGAGTTATATTTTTGTCAGTTGACAGAAGAAGGAAAGCTAAAATTACCATTAAAATCTTCTACTAACCATAATGTTCTTATTGACAGGCTAGTGAGAAGGGCAGAGTAGCAAAAATTGTCATGATTAACAATATAATTGTTTTATTTTTGAACCTAGAGAACTGGTCTGGGTAAGAACTCATACCCAATCTTGAGTTACTAATAAAAAAATTCTCTTGTAGAAGGGAGCATATAAAGTATGGCTTAAATTAATTAGTTCTTATTCTAGAGCAGCAGGTTTACTTAATATGTTTATTTATGTTTTTTTTATTGAAGACAATCTTCTTCCGAAATTTAAAAGGGGATATATGTAACAAGCCACCCTATCTCTTGTTAATTTTTGTTATAAATGAGATTAGAGAGTAGGCTTAAGAAGCCTATGTCAAGATTGTCAATAAAATTTCTTAAATAGATATATTTCTTTTTTTACTGTATTAGAAAGGTATTTTAAGCTAATATATATCAAATCTCCTACAATTCCTATCAATGAAGCCATATGTATGCCCTCTGATACCAAACATCTAGGTATGCTAATGAACAATTCCACAGACAAAGCTCTATTCAATAATTATCTAAAAATAATAATCTAGCTAAATTTACTAACCTGGTTTAATGAAAACATTCTATAAATATCTAAGTTCAGTTTTGAAAATGTGGGAACTCGAAAATTCAACCACAATAGATGAGATCTGACCTATTTCTGCATTTTTAGGATTGCTTCTTCAGGTGGCCTCAAACATCTAACTATAAAAATTATTATACCAATAAATTATTTGAAATTAAATATTGACAATGTCAAAAGTGATTAACCTGTCAATGAATTTAAACATGATAAAGACCTACTTAATTAATAACAAAATGTTATGCTTTATGTAATCGTTTTTTTATATATTTTTAGGTATTAACAATATTGTGGGAAACTAACTACTCTGTGGACTAATGCCCCAACCAGCTTTGAATTACACCCACAATATCTACCCATATATTCTTTATTATTAGCTTTTGTTAGGTATTTGACTCAACTTAAACGAGACCACCTGAAGAAGCAATTCTAAAAATGCAGAAATAGGTCAGATCTCATATATTGTGGTGGAATTTTTGAGTTCCCACATTTTCAAAAGTGAACTTAGATATTTATAGAATGTTTTCATTAAACCAGCTTAGTAAATTTAGCTAGATTAATTTTTTTAGAATTGTTCACTAACATACTTAGATGTTTGGTATCAGAGGGCATACATATATGACTTCATTGATAGGAATTGTAGGAGGTTTGATATATATTAGCTTAAAATACCTTTCTAATACAGTAAAAAAAGAAATATATCTATTTAAGAAATTTGAATGACAGTCTTGCCATAGGCTTCTTAGGCATACCCTCTAATCTCATTTATAACAAAAATTAACAAGAGATAGGGTGGCTTGTTACATATATCCCCTCTGAAATTTCGGAAGAAGATCAAAGTAACATACTTGTCTTCAATAAAACAAAATTTAAAAAACAAACGTAAGTAACCATATAAGTAAACCTGCTGCCCCAGAATAAAAACTAATTAATTTAAGCCATGCTTTATATGGTCCCTTCTACAAAAGAATTTTTTTGTCAGTAACTCAAGATTGGGGGATGAGTTCTTACCCAGACCAGTTCTCTAGATTCAAAAATAAAATGACTATATTGTTAATCATGATATAATTTTGTCTACTCTACCCTTCTCTCTATCCTTCCTCCTTCTCAATATAAGAACATTAAATTAGGGTGTTTACGATTTTGAAACATACTATAGAGCTTAAATTATTCTCCGTTTTTAAGAACACAAACACAAAATCAGTAATAAATTAATTAAAATCACAATTACTTTAGTGGAAAGATATACTCGAACTTTTCCCACGCCTGCGTTATTGGCAGCCGTTTAGCTGGAATAGGCGGATATGACTTTGCAGCCTTATTGACGTCAAGACATCGTAACCTGTGCTAGGTATGCGGAACACACAATTTTATACAAAGGATTTACTGATAGCTTGTTTTTCTCTGCTATAAATTATTGGCAGGTTTATAAAATTAGTCACTCTATATTATTTTGAAACCGGACAATAATTGTTAAAAATAAAAAATGTTCTCTATTTCTTACATAATAATTTTTTATTTACTATTTCTAAATGTATAATATGCAAAAATGAATGAATTAAGATTATCAAGTACAAAAATTCTATGTAAGACAAATCTTTGGTGCAGTTTGATAAACTTAATATTTTATGAAATGAACCAACATATTAAAGTTGGCTATTTTTTATCTATCTTCTCAGGGAGATGATGAAAAATCCTTTAAAATGGCAACATTAACTCATCTTGTAACATAAATTAGAGGAACATGCAACTTTAAATTTATGAGAAATATATTAAGAATTTATTTGTAAAATGAACGATACAACAATTAATGTTTTTTTTTAGTGACGAATCTGCATACCAGAACCAAGATTTTAATGATGATGTATTTCCATTAAGAAATCAAAGTACATTGAAACCTCTGGAATATGTGCAAATGATGCGGGATGTCTTAAGAATAAACAAGAATCTGTGTTTATGTAGAAACTTTTTCAAGTTGAGAAAGGATTCAAAAAGGTAAAATATTTTAAATTTATTGACTGAACCGTTAGATAATTAAAATCGTAGACATATATTATTTACTTCGAAAAACTATATTGTGAGACATAGAGAAAGAGAAATTATTAAATTGAGCCAATGTTAAGTAAGAATATATTATTTCTGAACAGACACACGAAAATAGTGAAAGCCGTTTTTAATCCTTTATACAAATGTGTGTAAAAAAATAATACCAATATCCTTGAAGAAAACTGATATCGATTATGAATTTTACGGGTCAAAATGTCATGAAACGGTAACATATAATAAAGTGAAAATACTAATAGATTTAAAGAAAAAAATGAAAATGATGGAAGTTGCTGAAAGACAAAGCACCATATTAAAAATTTAATTTGCATTTGAATAAAAATACTTTAAAATAGGTCTGAAAATTTTGAAAATTTTAAAAATTCTGTATTGTGCAACTCCCAGTTAAATGTCCCAGTTAAACCCTTTATCCCTAAATCCCTTTAGCTCTCACTTTTTTTAAGATAACATCAAATTACGTAATGTCTAAATTTTGGCAAAGTTTCCAATACAGTACTGTTATTGTATTCAATTTTTGAAATATTTTTTATACTTTCTTTCAAAATTAAGTCATACGTAATTTTCAATACAATTCGATTGATATAGAATTGCAAATTTTAGTGTCAGAAGGAAACGGTATATTGATGTTTGGCCTGTAAATTTCCTAAATCCAGGAGAACAAGATGCATTCGACACTACTTCACTTTTTATGATGCAGTTAGCTTGTATAGTTAACATGGTACCTCTGTGGAGTAAATTAAAGCTGCGCTTATGCATATGTGATGAGGCACGAACGAGTTGCTTTTCCCTAAACTCGTCATCACAAAGCCATTCAGATAAATTACAAAATTTACTTAAACGACTAAGGATTGATGCAGAATTGTTTCCCGTGACTGGATGGAGAAATGTTATCGAATCACATGGTTTTGATGTGGAAAGGTACAATAAGAGGTGAGTTATAAATTTTAAGAAGTAGATGTAGAATAGATTAGAATACCACAGTGCCATTACTAGTGTCATATTTGCATGCAGTGTTAGTAGCGCCACCAAGAATTTTACAAATAATGTAACTGCACGTGGAAAGCGACTTCTAACGTATATTTATATACACCATTAAAATGGTTTCTGTAGTGGTCTAATCAAACATGTATGTTTATCAGTGAAAAGTGTATTATAATTTGCTTTATCACATTTCCTATGTGAAGTTTTTTCTACAGTTGTCTACATTTTTATTTTTTTACTTAAGTTGGCCAATATATTACTCAGTTTCTTTTATATATATATATATATATATATTTACATGTGACTATTTAGGGGCAAACGGCTACAGCAGTACCATGTCCCATATAGGATAACAGTATCAATGCCTTTATTTATCCCTGTTCCATCAGTGTTTATATAATCAATAAGTATATACAATATATTCTTTGACTCAGACTTCAACCTTTAATTTGACTGAAATAGTTTCTCTGCTATATCACTATTTTGCCTTTTTTTAGCGATACGGAACAGCATTTTTAGTAAATAAAAATATGAAGGATAAAATTTCTAAATATGAAGCGATTTCAGATAGGTTATGTATGATTAAAATTAGAGAATAATAAATATTGAGATTAAATATATATGCGCCAACAGAAGAAGGAAAAGATGAGTTTTATGAGAAGCTAGAAGAAAATTACGGAAAGCTGAATAAAAACAGTAAGAATGGTGGTAGGGGATGCATCCGCAAAAATAGAGAGAGAAAGGATGTATGAAAGTATAGTAGGGACAGAAAGTAAACATCTAGAGAGCAATAACAATGGGCGTAGGTTGATTGAATTTGCAGAAGAACAAAAAATTAAAATAAACATTCTTTAAGAGAAAAGACATATTACATGAGGGTACCTGGACCTCTCCAGATGGAGCATATTCGAATCAAATTGATCATGGTTGCATAGATGAGAATCACAGAAGTATAATAAAAAATGTTAGGTCATGCAGAGGGGCAGACATAGACTCGGATCACTATCTAGTGAGAATAGATTTGAAAATAAAAAACATATTAAAAGGAAAGGATTACAAAGGAAAAAAAGACAACTAAATATAGCGGCATTACAAAATGAGAGAACCCAAAAGAAGTATGAAGAAGAGATAAGGAAAAGTTTGCGAGAAAACATACAGATATTGGAAGCAAATATAAATGAGGAATGGATAAAGATCAAAAATGTCATACAAACAGCAAGTGAGAAAGTAATACCAAAAAAAGAGTTTGCAGGGAGGAAAAGATGGTGGGATGAGGAGTGTATCAGAGAGGCGGAGAAGAGAAATAAGCTAAGGATTAAAGTTCTTCAGTCAGTACAAGAGGAAGATAAGGAAAAATACAAGGAACAAAGACGAAAGGCAAAGAAAGTGTTTAAACAAAAGAAGAGAGCAGAACAGGTTAAGAAAATAGATGAAATCGAGCAACATTATAAGAGGAAAGAAATACGTAACTTCTACAGAGGGATAAAAAAGGGAAAAAGATAAAAAAGGAAGTAATAATATATGTGAGGGATGAAAGTGGCAATCTAATTGGAGAGGAAACGGAAGTGAGAGAAAGATGGAGGCAATACTTTGCAGATATGTTGAATGAAGAGAGTGTAAGGGAAGGAGAGGAGCACGAGGAAATGATAACTGGGAAGGGAAGAGGAAGTGGAAGTAGAAGAACCTACAAAAAAGGAAATATACATAATTATAGGAGCTTTAAAGAATAACAAGTCCAAGGAAAAATGGAATAACAGCAGAGATCATTAAGTACGCAGGAGAGGATTTAAGACAAAGAATATACGAAATAATCCGAATGATCTGGAGAAGAGAATGTATGCCTGAAGATTGGAGATATGCTATGATTATACCAATCTTAAAAAAGTGAGATGCAACAGACAGCAGAAACTACAGGGGTATATCATTGTTAGATATAGGGTATAAAATTATGGCAACGTTAATAAAACAGAGAATAGAACCTATAGCAGAACTACAGATAGGGGAGTATCAAGCAGGTTTTAGAAAGGGAAGGTCAACAACGGACCAAATCTTCATGGTGAAGGAAATTCTGACAACATGCTATGAGTATGTGATTAAAGCAATGGTTTTATTTGTGGACTTCAGGAAAGCATATGATTCGATCAAAAGGAATAAACTAAGTAAAATTTTGAAACAATTTGGGATACCAGCCAAACTGATTAGGCTATTGAAAATGACCTTAGAAAATACTAAATCCAAAGTACGAATAAAAGGTGAATGTTCGGAAGGCTTTACTATTGACACAGGACTGAGACAAGCAGACCCACTCTCAACGCTTTTTTAAAATTAGTATTAGAAAGGGTCATAAGAGAGAGTTGAACACAGAAGGACACATATTGTTTAAAAAGTCACCAAATAGTAAGTTATGCAGATGACGTGGCCATTATTGCTAGAGATAGTAGGGAATTAGAAGAGGTAGCGAGAAAACTTGTGGAGGAAGCATGTAAAGTGGGATTGCAGATAAATCAAGAGAAAAGTAAGCTTTTGAGAATAGAACAAAAAAAAGGATACCAATTTTAAATTGAGAACATAGCATGGAGAGATGGAGTTTGAAGAAGTTCAAGAATATGTGTATTTGGGGGCGCTAATAACAGCTAACTGTGATGAGGAACAAGAAATTAATAGGAGAATAATAAAAGCAAACAGAAGTTCGGCAGCAGTCAACCACAGAAATCAAAAAATTTGTCCAGAGGAGTAAATTTTAAAATGTATAAAACAATTTTGACACCGATAGCGCTGTATGGTAATGAAACCTGGGTTCTCAATAAGAAGTCAAGACAAAACCTTTTAAGGTGGGAAAGGAAGATCTTAAGAAGAATTCTAGGGGGTAAGAAGACGGAGGAAGGCTATGTAAGGAGAAATAATGAGGAAATATATGCAATGTACCAGGCACCAACAATAGACGAATTTGTAAAAGCCAGAAGAGTGCAGTGGCTAGGGCATCTAGAATGTATGTAAGATGAAAGGACAGTTAAGAAAATAGTAGGGAGGAAACCTAACTACAAGAAAAAAAGAGGCAGACCGAGGAAGCGATGGAGAGAGGCAGTGGCAGTAGATCTAAGAGAGAAAAATGTAACGGATTGGAAAAGAAAGGCGAAGGACAGAATGGAGTGGAGAAGAATAACACATCTCTGGGCCTAAAAGGCCTGTAAACAGATTTATATATATAAAGAATTGTTAATCGGGTAAATCAGTCAAAAAATAAAGAGGACTCTTTATCTAGTTCAAGCTTTCGAGTACTTTATTGTCTCTTCATCAGGAACTCTAAAAACGTTACATTATGATAATTTGAAGAAATTGTAAAATGTAAAAAAACCAACTTACAAAAAACGAGGTTGTATCACTAAAAATTGTTTGGACTAAATACAACATCACGTGTTACAATAAAACATCAACAACAAACAAATTGAAAGAATCTACATTACTACTATTACAGAAATCTTGAAAAATAAAACAGATAGAACAGAAGTAGTATCAAAAATAAAATTCATAATGGTTTGTTACTGTTTAAATTTTCCTCAAATAAACTAATAACTTTTAAAATGCGTTTGTAAGACTACTATTTTAACTATTTTTGCATACTTATAAATAAAAGTGAACAATCTTATATGTAGTACTAAGTTTACGTGATAACAATATTTACATCTATAGTTAAATTTAAAAAAAATACGTATTTTCAAAGGTTTCTGTACCTCACAGTTTATTATTTAGTCTGCTTTCTCCTGTTATTTATTTGTTTTACTTCGGTATCTTCTCAGGTATCTTTGAATATTTGCAGGTGGCATGTGACAACATTCCTATTATTTGCTAAGCCCTAGATTATTCAGTTATTAAATATCTAAAATTATTTGTTTTTGTAGAAAACGGTATTTGAAGAATACGACGTCCTTAAAAACATAAACACAAAATCACTAATAAATGAATTACAAACCCTATTAAATTAGCGGAAACATATACCAAAATTTGTCCAAGATAGTGCGATAGATGGATTAGTTGTATCCGTCAAGGTGTCTCTCTACCAATAGAACTGCAGCAGAAGTTATGTAATGGGATATTCTGTGTGAGATATACGGCACTTAAATTTTATAGGATAAATATACGGGCTGCATGTATTTAACTTTGTGTTGACTGCTTTAAAATATGATGAGCGGGTTTATAACATGAATCACTCTCTATTATTTTGGGTCTCGGTTATAAGTGTTTATTTTTTCCAAAATAATTCAAACTGTTTAATCAATCACACATTTTGCAGTGTCACTGAATAGAAAAATTATATAATACAAAACAACTCAATATTCCAGTTGTAGCTGTTTTCTTTTCTTTTATGCATTTGACATTCCATATGTTTTTTACACTTCATCTCAACATAATTCCTATGACAATTTATTTCTGCTCCACCACATAAATTAGGAAACTATTTAATAAATGTATTAATTTGATAGCACACATAAGACATTTTTAAATTTCTTTGGATGAGCCATGAGTACAGTGCCATCAGGCAATAATGCAGCAACTTAAAATTTAGTTTCTAATTTTTTTGTTACAAGTATCGATAATCTGGATAAATTTGTTAATCCGGCCCCTCCAAAAACTATATGTGTCCAGTCTATTGAAATTGTACTGTACTGCTGCTCTTGATCCCCATTTGTACCTTCAAATTAATAGTTTGTCTATGGAATTGTTCATTATCATACCTTACAGTATTTTTAAAAATTGTAATTAACATTTTGTTTTTATTTTAGTGTTAATACCTTAATTCTGCAGCAAACTGAAGAAACTGCTGTTACCTTCATATATTTACCGACACCGCCATCCAACGACACCGATGCAGAGCAGTTTTATAATAATTTGGAAGTTTTTTCTAGAAATTTACCACCCACAATTTTTGTGCATGGAGTAAGTACAGTTACTTCCACAACATTATAACATTTATGGACAATTAGAATTTAGAATTATAATAGTAATTATTATTTGACAGAGTATTAAGTTTATTTAAAAATAATTAGGAATATAATTGATTAATTTTGAGTTTCATATCTTTTTTTTTAACTTGAGATTTTATAATATTTACATGCCTTAAGAATAATACACTCTCTGTGATTTATATTTATAGTATATTAAGTGAGAGCAAATATATTTTATTAAATTAATAAAATTGTTTATTTCATTTAAAGCCACTATTTAAGGTTAATGAACTGGCGAAGGTGAATTCTTAGTATAGTCGCAGCAAGAATTCACACGTCTTACATCATGGCCGACATTACACAATTGTTTTTATTGTCAACATAAACTTCAATATTTGGTTGCATTAAAAACAATCATTAGTGATAATTCACTAATTATTAAAAAGAGTTGCTACAAATATATGCTCAGAAATGTTTTATTTTCGAAATACAGAGTGCTAAAAATGAACGAAAAACTGGTTTATTGCAAGAAAATAACAGTGGAAAAAAAACCATCTAAGCAATATGTTATTCATGATTAATGTGATTATTTATTAATATTACTATTTTTTCATGAATAACTTCATATGATACCTTTAAAATTTATTCATGGTGCAACATTTTACCATTTATCTCGGAAAAGATGTATTTTAAGCATATACAACAAAAATATGCTTTTCAAAATGTCTAGTATTTTATTGTAAGTTAATTTTGAATTATTTTGGAAGAAAATTGATAGGCAAATTACTAAATTCGCATCTGAAAAGTATGGATATATATGGGACCCAGTGAAATATAAACAGGATTTTCCCAGCTTATGTTCGCGTCCGAGTGAGCTATGGCGCTAGGGGAATGTAGAAAGTGGATTTGGGGAGAGTATGCATAGACTGGTCACCGCTGCTTTCATGATCTGCAGTTGATGCCATCATGTCAGAGCAGGAGGTTCTGCTGTCAATTGCATAACATGTCAAATTTCTCACGAATGAGAGTGTTAAGCCCTCACAAATTTTAACAAATCTGCAAAAGCAATTTAGGGAAATGATGTCACATGCGCAAGTTTATGACTGGATCTCAAATTTAAAAGCGGCCGTGAAGCTGTAGAAAATGAGACACAATAGACGACATCCAAGGACAAATGTGACAGATGAGTACATTCAAACAATCCGTGACCTCATTGAATACGATGGACACCATACACTTGTTGATATCACCTCTGAATTGTAATGGCAGTGCACATTCCATCATCATGGAGCATCTGGGGTACGACAAGATTTGTGTGAGATGGATTCTTCGACTGTTGAAAGAAAATCAGATGCAAGTTCGATAGAAAATTTGCTAAAGGCTTTTGACTCAGTTCTGACATGAAGAAAACAATTTTTTGCATCGAATAGTAACATGATGAGACATGGGTCCATCATTACATTCCCGAGTCAAAATTGGCAAGTATGGAATAGCGAAAGAGTGTTCTGTGGAACGAAAGACATCTCTCAGCTGGGAAAGTTCTTGCAACCATCTTCTGGGACTGGAAAGACGTACTTCTGGTCCATTTCCTTCACGATCGTCAGACAGTGAATGCTGCATATTACTGCCAGCTCTTAAAAAACGCTAAAGTTGCTTGCAGGAACAAACGGTAATCAGTGATCTTCCTGCACAACGCCAGACCGCACACAGCTGCTTTGATTAAGGAGAAACAGAATCAAGTCCATTGGGAAACTTTAGAATGCCCTCGCTATAGTTCAGACTTTTCCCCTTGCGATTATCATTTGTTTGGACCATTGAAAGATTCACTGGGCGGACAACGATTTCTGAGTGACAACGACTTTGAGGAGCTCGTGCAATTGGGTCACAATACGTCCTCAATCTTTTTATGAAGAAGGATTCACAAACTCGCTACACGTTGGAAAAAGCTTCAGGGGAACTATGTAAAAAAAACACTGATTTTATTATATATTTGTATTCTGTAAAATAAATTCCCCCGTAAAAAATTATCATATACAATACAGCACCAATCTTATTAATCTGAATAATTATGAACTATAAGAATGTGCTTTAAGTTTTATTCTAGACAATTCCACTCATATATAAAAAATCCCATTTACGATCGCAATAATAGTGATTTACTAGCAACGCTATGTTATTTTACTTATTAAAAGTAGTGTCAGTTTAAAACTTGTAAATATAATAGTTAATGTCAATGTCATATGTGAAAATCAAAAGTTTATCGGCGTGTCTCGATTTAGCAATATGTAGAAATCGTAAATTGTGTAATTAAAAATACAAAAGAAGTTAGTCATTAATTTTGAATATTTTGTAAAGAAATAATTTTTGATTTGTACACACAGCAGGTATCGAAAATCTGGCAAAAATGTTAATGGTTTGGGGTTTCAATATGAAAAAAAATGGAGATAATTATAGAGAACATGTTGTGAAAACAACGTGGAATACCCATAGAAATCATAAAATATATAGAACTCCAAAAGAGGTACCGAAAAGAGTCTATCTATGCAGAAAACGCGAGTTTAGTAATATTGCAGTAACTTACGTTCTATGACTTGGTAACTTGGTAACTAATGGGCGGGAATTTCAAAATATGAAAATTTTACGTCCAATTCACATATGATTTCAATGGTACAATTACAAACATTTCTTTTACTTCAATTGTATGCTGGGATTAAAATGCAGTATAACCAAGAGCTTACATTAAATTTTCCCTAGATGGCTGCTTTATAAACTCCTACATAGTCTGACTATTTTTATGTAGGTACCTATAATGTAATGGCTTTTGACTTTCTATATATTTTATGATTTCTATGGGAATACCACAGAAAAAATGCTGCAAAATATGTATTTTGAAAAATTTAATGCTATTTCAATACATTTACCAATTCTGCTTTTAAGAGAACCTGTGACGCATGAAATGTTAAACAAAAAAAGTCGTAAAGTAATTTTGAAAAAACGCAAAAAGAGTTCTCTTGCACTATTGCAAAGTGAGATTATTAAAATGGCGCTAATATGTGATGAAAATACAGCTATAGGCCTCTTCAAAAGATTTTTTATATTGCTGCGTACAAACTATACTTTGAACTAGTGAGGCAGCAAATTGCAAAATATATTTTTCAGAGAAAAAATCTAATAATGAAGAGTTAACTGTCTGCATTGAATACAATACAGTATTTTCAAAAACATGTCAAAATGAAAAATATAGGAAATCCAGTAATCTGTGCAGTAATATTTTGTAAAATTTTATCACACTTAATGTGATTATATTTTTTTATATGTATTTTAACTAAGACTTCCAATCCTTTTTGGAAAAATTATACATCAAAACTTTGGTGCAAAAATATTTCAACAAAATTCTTAAGTGGATGAAAATGTCATTTGAAAAAATTGGGTTGGACACAAAAAATAAAAATTTTTTAATTATTCATATCGCTTCAGCGCTGTATCAAATTTAGCGAAAGCAGGTGTAATGAACAAGAATTGATTAAAATAACTAGGCATTCTTCAGCAAATTCTATAGTCTTATTTTCAACTTGACAATGATAACTCAATCACTCAAATTTTGTAACAAATCTCCTAAATTGTCAATGTCAACAGCTCATTTAAAATTAGCCGTAAGAGCATCAATAGAGTCAACAGAGCAAATTGCTTACAGTAATTGTGTTTTTAATAATTGTCCACTTTAAAAAAATATTCTGTTTATGACACATTAATTGTCTTTTATTTCTGTACTTTTAAAAAAGTTTTAAATAAATTTTAGCATTATTCTATTCATGAAATTGTCTTACCACGAACTGTTCGAATTCAGATTTCGAGCCTGACATTTTCTTATACTTATTTTTTTATACTTTTATAGGTAATTTAACTCCAGCTGTTTGACAAAATCAGTCGAACTAGGCTCTTGTGATTTTGATGTAATAGCTGTTGTTAAATTGCCACGACAGTAAGTACCCAAAAACAAAGAATATCCGGAGCTAAATCTGAGCTTTTATAGTATTACTCCCGATAATAATCTTAACAGTATCAAGTGACTTAGAAATAATAGGAATCAGTGCCGATTTTAAAAATATAGGCGCTCTGGATGAAACTTCAACGGCTTTCATTCATATAAATGAAAAAACGATGAAAAAAAAAATAAGAAAAAATTAAATGACATTTATTTTTTGAAATCACAATTTATTTAATAAAATTTGACTTTGCTTCCTTTTCTATGAGGCAACTCTCTTATTAACTTAGCGAACTTCTGCAATTCCATTTTCAATCGATATGATATTGATTAGTTTTTTTTTTCAATTTCATCTCCGTTTCACCACCTATGACAGGGTGATAAATAACACTATATGTGGAATAGCTTAATCTTTTTTATTTTTAACTGTATGAAAATGATTATAGTTCAAATTATATTTTCTGAGCTTATGTACTTTACCATTCATGCTAAGTAAGGACATTTCTACAAAAATAAGGATGGATTCTTTCATGCCATAGGCTGTACAATCGTTTGCAATAATAATGGCACTCTTTAAAATTAATTTTGCGATTCTTTTGAACTGCTGACGTATTCGTAGTGAAATTTACTTTCAACTTCTAACTTCAGTTCTTAGTTTTGTTTCACTTACCAATCTGTATTTAATGAAATTTCTACTCAGAACTTCCAGAAGTTCAAAAACTGTTTTGAGGGAGTGTCATTATTATTGCAAAAGCATGTATCTAGGTCTAGAACTCATCCACAAAAAAATTCTATTGGTTCCATAATCCATTATTAAACATCACTGATATCCAACGTCTTCAAAAATATAAAATCTTCAAAACTAAGTATATAAAACGTGTGGTTTTGATCATTTTTTCAAGCATGTTTTAAGCAAGTTTTATGTATTATTATAAACAAAGGTATTATTGATTATATATAAATTTCAAATACCTACATGCTGAATTATTTTAGAAAAAAAAAGCTTTTTAAACCTGTAATTATTTCTGTATTTAAGTTTTTGTGTACCTACCTTACTTATTAATTTATTTAAGTATTATAATCAACATACTTATCATACTTATTGCATGAAAATCTGATTCTATTTTATTTGAAAGTTGATTTATTTAATAATAGATATGAAATTATGCATTATGATGTTTAAAATGTTACTTTATGAAAATTATTGGTGTCATAACTAAAAATTATAAAACATGGAAACCGTTGAGAATACAAAAAATTCTATATAAAATGGAACCTGAAGTTGTATTTATCTGCAAAATAGAAAATATTATTTGCTTAAAGGTGAACGCATTTTTCCCATTTCTGTAAATCAATAACTGCACTTACTGTGTTAAAAAGTGATATCTATAGGTAAGTACTAGTTTACCAAATTTCATTAGAATTGGGCTAGGTTTTTTTGGAAAAAAATAATATTTTCAGTCGAGTTGATATGAAGGTACCTAAGTTATGTTAAAACACTATATTTAAGAGTCCATTACAAAGACATGCTGTTTATCATCCTGTATTACTGACAAAACATTTCTATACAAGGTGATCCCAAAATATGTGCAAGAAATTTGAAGGTATATTATTTAAACAATTTTAAGAGGGATCCCTTATACAACTATTTTAATTTTTTCCAAACGATTTAAAATTAAGAACTGAAATTTGGCACGATATTTAGGCTGACGAGGCTTCTTCTAGGTGAATACTTTTAATTATCCTTGTTTTGTTTTAAGACGAATGAATTAACTACCTGTTCTACATTTCTTTTGGAATGAATTTTTTCAATTTAAAATTTTATTTTTGAATGACTATTAAATTTAAAAAATAATTTGACTCAATTTTTAGATAAGTAAATTATTTCATCTTTTAAGGAGTCATATCTCTAGGAGCGCTTAAATAAAAAAACGTTACATGAAGAGTTTCTATCAAAATTACTTAAATAATTTATCCTCAAATTTCTTTGCACTTAATTTGGGATCACCCTGTATACATTTGAATTGAAAGTTTTTAAACAACCTATTTTTATACTCTTAATCAGGAAGTTTTTTTACGCATGAACTATTCCATAATCTGAGGTTAATTTACACTGGATATTTTTCATAATATTTAAAGAAACACTTTCGTTTTACTATTTTATATTTTTCTTAATGTTACAAAATATAAAATCATGTATTAATTCACTTCTTTGTTTTCTTCTCTTTTGCTGCTTTTGTAACATCATCTGGATTTTCAGCAGCGTCCTTAATTCTCTTTGCACGAATTCCAACCAAACGGGCATCAGCACGTGCTTTCCTTAATGTAATGTAGGCATTGAATTTCTTTTCATCCTCGGTAGGTACCCTAGCCTTAGTTCTGATAGGTGGTTGTCGAATAGGTAAAACTTCAGTTGTCAATTGCGTAGCAACTTTACGTTCCTCTTCAGAAGCTTCACCAGCACGTAACTTCTTTTTATTGTGTATGGGGAACAAAATCAATTTAGATTTATATTCCTTCAAACGTTGTGCATTCAACTGGATTGACTCAACAGACTTATTTCTTCTGCGAGAGTCTACGGCGATTCCAACGGTACGGGCAAATCTTGGGTTAAGTCCAGCAGCTTTTAACTCTTGAAGAGTAAATCCACGTCCAGCACGTACTTTTGTGTGATATCTAATTGATGGGCATCTCACAATTGGTCTGAGAGAACCTGCAGCAGGTCTGGGAGCAATGCTTCGTGCTTTCTTTATACGATTTTGTTTTCTACGGAATTTTCGAGCAGGCTGGTTGAACCAGGTTTTCACGAAACGTTGCCAATCCTTATGGAAATGACCATTTGGAATCATATTATTACCTTTTGGTGCCATATTGAAGAATTTCTTCTAATAACAGCACTAAAAACCGACACGTGCTTGTTCACAAAATGGAAAGACGGAAAAGATATAAATATTTAGTAAAATAATTATCTATAATGTTGGTAAAATGAGTATAGTCCATTTTTTACGTCACACATTCAAATTGTTCAAATCAACCAGTGTATGCTTTTACAAAAATTTCAGAAATTTCAGAAAACTCAAAAATAATTTATAATTCTTGCAAAAAAATAGTTAATAATTCATTAAACTTTACTTAGGTAAGTTCATAGTTCAGACAAATGTAGGTATGCGTTGAGTGAAGAAATTATTTCTTCTACTTAAAATTATTTTTTTACTCAACGGCATAAATAATAATAATGTGTTTAATTTAATTAATTTAATTTAATTAATGTGTTTAATTTAATAATTTAACAAGATATGTGGAATTGTTTGCACTATAAATTCTTGTTCTCATTGACGCAAAATCCGCGCAAATTATTTAATGACGGGAAAAGTGTCAACTTTTAATGCATTTTATCAACTGCAATATTTTCTATAATTTTCATCGCAAAACTGCCAATGATTGTCATGGTAGATAATCGGAAACTTAAGTTAAACTTACTAATTCCACATAATGATGAAAATGGCGATAATATTCCTGTTTTGGAAATTCGCGAAAAGTTGACACTTCCTGCTATTAATCAATCAAAATCTGCGAAATTCGCGATAATTCTACGATAGCAAGACTTATTACTGTCACAGAATATTCTATGACACTGTCATAATACTATATATCGTAATACAGACTAGTGATGGGACATTGAGGCAGAACATCGATGTTGACCATCGATATTATCATCAAACTGCAACATCGATGTTTTGATAACATCGATGGTTGATAAATAAATTCCATCAGAAATAAATAGATAATTATATTTAAAATACTGGCACAGAATAGAAATATATTCTGTGATACTGCTGGTTTATATGTAGTTGATATGTGATTATAATAGGTTCTTTCCAAATAGCAGTAATTTCCAGTAATCGGACTCTTTGCCATGCGCAGTAGCAAAATTATAAATTATAGTAGTCCGCTTTTTCAATTTCACTTGACCGACTTACCGTTCAACCAGTTGTAGTAATACATATATATGGTAATTTTAAACAAGCAATTATTTCATGTTGAAAAGACATTTTGCTACTGCGCATGCTAAATAGTCCGATTACTGGAAATTACTACTATTTGCAAAGAACCTATTATGTTCTAAACTGAGACATACTCTAAAATTCCTTCGATACATATTGAAAAAATAAAAGATTTGAAAGTATCGTCCCCTCCAATGTATTTCTTCTTTGTGTAATAGTTAGTCCAGCTTTAGAGAAAAGTATCTCAGTTAGTGCAAATGTTTCCATACTGCTAAATTGGGAAATGTTATTTTATGAGATTGCGTATCACTTAAATTTATCACTGGTATTTTTAAATAGGATGCCATTTCTGGCAATGCTGCATGCATTTACACCGACGCCGCAAAATAATCCATCAATCAATATTATTTTTAATTTGCATGTCCAGATGATAAAAAATCGATATAGCCGTCTAAAACTGGTGGAAATTCAAACCGCCTAGATGATCCCTGCACTTGCAAGTTGTAGGTGAGTGTCTATTGGTTTGGAACCACCGACGAAATCGATCACCATTGCTGGTAGCCATGTGGTCGATGTTTGCCAAACATCGATGTTAACATCGATGTTTATAGAATATTCATCATCGATGCTGAAACATCGAACTCTAAAGGCCGTATGACACGGTATAAAATTATATAAAAAATTTAATTATATAAGCATAAGCAATAATTATTGTTATTATAGGCAATAACCAATAAATTAAGCAAACATAACAAAGATATGGGAAAGATGCACTGGAGGTTATATTATTGTTTACATAAAAATGTATTCAGAATTTTATATAAATGGAACATGTTTTAATTTTCAATTTTATATATAGAAAACTGTACATTTTCCTTGTAAGATACGGGACGAACCACTTTAATTATAATATCAAATAAAAAGCTATGTGAAATATTACACCGTGTCATACGGCCTTATCACCAATGTTTCGAAAACATCGATGAATATCGCCCATCACTAATACAGACTGACATATTAAAAAATAGATCTTTTGTATACTCATCGTCTGCTAAATTGCATCGCCGTGATAAAGTATGGCTGATTACGATTTTGCAGAAGATGGAACATCAAATAAACTGTTTTCACTTTCTCACTCCTCCAAAGACAGAATAGTATTGTTAAGATGAGAAACGTAAAAATTATTACATATAAAACTGGAAGCTTCCTCTTATTATTCATACAAAAAATAAAATTATTTTGTCGATCCTCCTCCATTTGTTATCGCAAATCACTGTTAACAACCAAATATAACAAACATCCTTCATTATTACATAATAGCAATTGGTAAACCAAGAAAAGATCTAAATTTGTACATCAAGTTTATACGTAATAATAATATGAAGTTTTTGGTTGAGATTAGTAACAGTGACGTTGTTTTTGTTAACATGAATTTGTCTATTTTCCACAGATCATTGGCCGATTTTTTTTTTTTTTTTGTTCAGTCAGAAAAGTGATCACAACCCACGGTCTATTGAGTGCATTCAGGGAACTCGAGTGCTAAAGCGCTTTACTGAAGCGGTGTACTGAATAGTGCCAAAATTTTCATGCAGCGCTTTAGCGCTTTATAAAGCCATGAAGCGTATAATTTATCCGCTTAACTGCTTTATTATTTGTAAAGCACACTAAAAATGGGTATGTTTGGGTAACCTAACCTCAGATTTGTATTTACTGTCTTCATACTGACTGGTTTACTAGCGCATTATTTTTTTTAAGAAATACCTAAGTATAAGTCGGAGAGAAAATAATATTGTCTCCCTGGTATGTCATTCGAAATATAGCCGAAATTTAGCATTAAGTAAATAATGGAGGAAGATACTATTGGGAGAGAAAATCATTACGGTTCAATTAAATTCAATTCATTATTTAATTCAAATCATTACGACAAAAAATATTAAATGGTAACGTTTAAGTCATTTTTCATTTAATACAAGTCAACGCTAATATTAATTTTGGTGCTAAATTATTCATCCCTTTTTGTAATGATTTTCAAATATAACAAAAATAAATCATATCTAGATACCTACTTAAAAATAACTACAATTATGTTATTATATTTTTAGCTCTAGATAATATTGATATTATTGTTTGTATACATCTAATGATTTATATAAAAACCTGAAAAACAAATAATTTTAAATTTAACTTCTGCCTCTACCAATAATTAAAACTGAAATCGTAAAAGTAATTAGATAAGTAGTAAATTCGGATTAGTTCATTCAGTGTGACACATTAAAGCGCTACAGCGCTTCGGCTGTGTAGCGCTTTAACGCTTAATTCCCTGAACGCAGTCAACGGTCAGGACCATCAGCAGGCAGCCAATGAAAACTGAAGACTTTTGTGACGTAGACACAGTCTATCTCAGTCCATCTTTCGAAACTATATTTTGTCTTTACTTACGGGTTACCGGAATTTTGTGATGTCACCTGGCCCAGATGGCCACGACCGTATAGTTAATAGACCCTGATCACAACCAAAATGTTATCGCTACTTCATGATGAACACGATTATTATTCACTTTAACTTCATTTCATAATAGTTAATCGTGAAAAAGAGCTTAATCCTTATGTTGACGAAAAATTCCCTAAATTTTAACTTAAGTATATTTTATCTAGGATTTTAACCTAACATTATCTTGACGTTGACAACAATCAACAGAATACACTTTTTTTTTAAATACCTGTATATCGTGATTTTTCATATTCATATCCACTTCAGCAAAAATATGTCTTTAGAAAATAACGAAAAGTTTGATATTAAGATAGTTTATGATAAATTTGAAGCTGCTCTTCATGATGAAGATGATGTTCACCTTGAGTTATACTTGGAAAGTTTTGAAGAACTTAATAAGTGAGTAGCTATGTAATGTTTATATAGGTATATATTTAGGTGCTCTTACTAATACTCGTACTCGTACTAATTTATATTGTATATACTCAATTTCCTAATTTTGTAAGTTGAAAAATTAATCAACTTGAAGTTTGAAGAAAAATTTTATGGAAGCCCATATTCAAATCTGGGTAATTGTTTAAAACAGCGGAAACTTCTCCAATTTAATTAAAAAAATTCCTACCCCCCTATTTTCGAGAGTGCTGAACACGAATCTAAAATTAGTTTCTTTTTCAACAAGCCTAGTTTTCGAAAAAAAGAAATATGTACACATTATTTATATACCTATATGTATTATTTTATGTATATAGCATCTTTTTAAATGTTTTGCTATGTTCTATCATTGGTTTTATAAGATTCCTATAAATCTAATGGGTCTATCTAAAACTGATTAGGCAAAATTAAAAATTTGAAGGTTGTATAAACAAATGTAAAGTTTTCTCAATATATGTTGTCCTTGTAGTACTGAAAAACAATAAACTGTATATTTTCTTTATTTTATCAAATATTTGAAATGTTAATATTTTAACTGTTAATTAAAAAGATGAACCTAGAAATCCTATCTATGAAATTAGAAAAAAGACCCTTTGTGAGCCTATATATGAAGTACGAGGTTCATTTTAAAACAATACAATTCTCAGGTCATGTTATTTTAATCCCAACAATTTTTCCTATCAGATAAAACTTATCCACAACAAGGTTCAGTACAATTTTTTTAATGTAATAAATATATTTTATTCTTATTTCTTACATTAGTTATTTTACATTTAGTTCTTGAAATGGTATTCTTTCTACTTCTAAAGTCTATTCTGTTCTCTTTATTCTACATACACCATTGAACTGCCCCCTATTTCAACATGCTTACTCGTTTATTAAGCAACAAGTCAAAACAAAGTTAATATATCAATACATACTAAAGCTAATATCACACTACACTTAATTAATTCCCTTAAGCTACTTCTATACTACTCCCCCGAAAAGTTTTGTTTTGGTAGATAATTTTGTAGAGTTAGTTATCCAAATGAAACCTTTTCCTTAAATAACAAATCGTAATTTTTTTACAGTAAAAAATAAACTATACACTGATTCTTACAGTGATTTTTTTTCAGATAAGGATACAAGACACCTATTACTGAAAATATGGTTTAGTTCTATTCTTATGAACTATCGTTTCTTTAGAGTCTTTTATGATTTTCACATTTGGGGGTAATTCCTCTACCACCATATAGGATCCGTCAAATGAGGAGATTAGTTTATTTCCTGTTTCACTTTTCACTATCACTAAATCACTTTATTATATTTTACCGGATTTATGCCCTTATCATATTTACATTTTCGTTTTTCTTTACTTAACAATAGATTATTTTTTGCATCACTATGTGCAGTTTGTAGTCTATACTTAAGTTCTAATGGATAGTTGTCGAAATTATATAGAGGATCTATAGTACAAATCTACACATATTTTTCCGAAAACTAGTTCAAATGGAGTATAGTTTGTTTCTGTGTAGACAGTTGTGTTATACGCGAAACACCAATACGGTAACCAAGTACATCACGAAACAGTATGCTTTTGCGTTTGCATCCTTAAATAAGCACCTAGAACCTTATGAGAGTTTTATAATGATAATATACTTTCATGATAATAATCTGTTGAATTAATTTTGCTAATGTTTAATAATCGACAGACTTCAGTCATTGTTTCTGACATAAATTCTGCAGCCTTGTCAGTAGCAATTTGTTGCATTACTCCGTAATGTTATATGAAATTATCTACTAAACTTTTAGCTATTGTTACAGCATCTTTTGATTTCATAGGATAGGTTTCTACAAATTTTGTTAATTCACATTGAAGAGTTAGTATATAATAATTATCATTATTATATCTATCTAAAGGACCTACGACATCAAGAATTTTTTTTTAAGGGTGATGAAGCAGTAGATGTGATTATCATAGGTTCCTTTGTGTTATTACAGTGTTTGTATCTCTCACATTTTTTTACAAAGTTAGTAATATCTTTTTGCATACCTGACCAAAAATAATACTTTTTAATATTATTTAACATACGATTAATGCCTGCATGTCCGCTTGTGGGTAGTAGATAAAAATCATTTAATATTAGTTTTTCTCGTTTTTGCATGTGTTGCTCTTTTAACACCTTTTACAACATATATTTTTGGATATTTATTGTTCTCTATTTTAGATGTATTATTTATTGCACTAGCTAGTTTTTTAATTATTTCCATGTTATTATCTTCTTTAATAACAATTCATTAATGAATATTCGAGAAATATGGATAATCTAACACAGATGGTTGAATTAAAGCTTGTTTAAGCGATAAAAACATTACATTTTTTGTACATAATCGATTTAAACAAAATGATTTATCAGCAAAATTTGGAATAAATTTTCTATAATAGTTTGCAAAAGCAATAAATCTCTTGCCTTCATTGGCATTTGATACTGGGTATTCTTGAACACATTTCATTTTGTGAAATAGGAAATAAACTAACGTCCTTATTTGACGTAATTCCTCTACCACCCTATACGGTGGTAGAGGAATTACCTCCAAATGTGAAAATCATAAGAGACTTGAAAGAAACGATAGTTCATAAGAATAGAACTAAACCATATTTTCAGTAATAGGTGTCTTGTATCCTTATCTAAAAAAAAAACACTGTAAATCAGTGTATAGTTTATTTTTTAATGTAAAAAAAATACGATTTGTTATTTAAGGAAAAGGTTTGATTTGGATAACTAACTCTACAAAGTTATTTACCAAAACAAAGTTAATATATCAATACATACTAAAACTAATATTACACTACACTTAATTAATTCCCTAAGCTACTCCTATACTACATTAATATTTATTTTAAATTTATTTAGAACTTTGATAATTTGTTTAAGATTTTTTACATTAATGGGAACCGTTTTTGGATTTGTAAGTAAAGATTTAAAAGCCAAAATGGATATATTAAACGACTTTTTAAAAGACTCTAATAAGTCAGAAAATTTCATTACTGTGAAGAAGATGATAGAATATGAAAAACAGAATGATTTATTAAAGAAAAAAGGATACACATCAGCAAGTAGAACGTTACTCCGGTTACATAGAGGATTAGGTAATTGTTGTTAAAATTTTGAATATAGTTGTTTCATGATATACTTTTTCCAGATTTTATTCAGTTATTCTTAAAAAAATTAGGTGATTTGAAAGATGAAGAAAGCACTTCTTCAGCTTGCCGAGAAGCTTATGAGCAGACGTTGGCTAAACATCATCCATTCGTAATAAGAAACGGTGCTAAAGTTGCTATATATACTTTACCTACGAGAGAAGCGTTGTTAAAAAAGGTAAAATGTTTCGATAATGTATTAAAAATATTTGAGATTCGATTTATTGGATACAGTTGTTGATGTCTGATTTTATATTTTATTCACAACGTCTGGTATAAGGTATAAATAAACAGGAAAAATTCATATAAACAAATTTATATTTAAAATGATCTAATTTTTTAAATTTATGTTATAATATGTCAGAATTTGTATGAGATACTTGAATACTTTTGTGCATATATTTTGTGTGCACAGACACAATGCATTAATTGTCCCCCATACATTGTGTATATGGCAATTTATCTATATACAAGAATTATAATTTTTGTTGATTTTTAAAGATGTGATTCACAAAATATGCATCTTTTTTCAGTATAGGTGGTGTGATTTTCTGCAATAGATATTCAAAATCATTGCTGAAATAAGCTAGTGTAGGATTTTCTCTATATATCCGAAATATACATTGCCACGATTTACATTCTTGATGCTTCTTTTTTAATTTAAAAATAATAAAACATTAATATTTTAAAGTAGAAAATTGTTTGACATTTCATGAGACATTCAAGATTAGTCTTTTTTAATGTGAACACTGTCATACCTGAGATATGAGTGAATCTTAAATAAATACAAATATTTTAACCAGCAGTATAGTTCACTGTGTAGAACAAATAATTAATAGTTTTTTTTACAAAAAAATCAGAAATAAAAAAGTGAAATTTTAAATAAATTTTGTAATTTTTCTGTAGAAAACTTGTTGAGGACCGCTGACTTTCATACATTTATGAGTCATAGCACTGCAGATTGTTATTTAATATTGTGTGTACCTTTATTTTTAAAATTTGTATCACTGATTAAAGTGCGAAATTACTTTATGGTTCTGGATTCGAAATGGACTCATTTGGGGTTATGTGGCGAAAATTAAATTTAATATGCTGTGTGAAAATCATAGTTTTTCGTTATTCTTCATAAAATAACTGAAGGAAATTGTGTCTTGTGTCTCTTTCTAACAGTGTACAATGACATTTAACTTATGAAATGTGGATTACTGATTAAATAGTTAATTTTTTAACAAACAGGTAAGCTTGTGTGCACGTTTATGTATAATTTTTGAACATTCAACATAGTAATATCACGTGATATCTTCCTAAATACTTTATGGTAGTATGTATTTAACTTGCGGAAATTAATTTTTAATCGTTTATAGTAAGGTCAGTTAAGCAGTTAAAATTTATGTTAATAATACTGCGTATCATACTACATGCCCAACTTTACTGTACTTATACTTCAAACAAGTATTTTTAAAATAGAATTTAACCATATTACTTTACTATTACGTTAAAGGAAACTTAATATTTATATTAGAGGAGATATGGCAATCTCACAACATATCATATGGTTCATTAGGTGGGTTATGAAGCGGTCCTCAAAATGTGGGTATTTTTTTTTTAAATTAATATCTCCGTAAATATTAGAAATTTTAAAAGATGACTACTATCAGAGTAAAAAGTCCAGACCCCTGGGTTTGAAAGCCGAAATTGCCAAAACGTAGGAGCGAAAAAAATTGAAATTTGTACCATAGGTAGCCTCAATATTATTGTTATGCACAATCGAATCGGAAATTGGTTTTGAATATTCGTTTTTTAGTTATTAGAAATAATGTACAAAAAAACATGATTTTTGATATGCAATTTTAACTGGTAGTACATTAAACTGTGCTGTTTCGAACTGTGTAAGTCTGTCTTCTTAGAATTCCTTATTTTTTTTTATCTTGCGTAAAACAGAAGTTGATGGTATCTTATTACCTTAACAAAGAAATGTAACAGTTTTGCGAATTAATGCACCTGTAAACAGTGTATGGGTAAATATAGTTCTCAATTATTTCTTACGCGTTCCGTTCAAATGGGGTAAAGTGGGGCGTTGCGAGGATTGCACTCGGTAGTCTATCGCGCCGTGACCAGTGTCGGGTACTTTATTAGTTCAGCTTTGATAAGATGTTAGAAAATATTTACTTATTTCATACATATTTATCTATAAAATATAAATTGTTATTGTTATTATTCAGTAGATTACAAAGGATTTGTGTGGCTTATTGTGAATGCAACCCTATTGAACTAATATGGACTTATGTTAAAAACGGCGTTACTAAACGCAATTCTACATTTAAAATAAAAGATGTTTTGAACCTTTGCCAATCGGCCATGGAAAATATACCAAATTCTGTTTGGCCCAACTGGGGTTAACATGCCAAAAAAGTGGAACAGAAATACAGGAAAAAAGAACATTTAGTGGATACTGCTTTAGAGCCATTAGTGATAAATTTGAGCGCCGAAGATGACGATAACAGTAATGATGGTGGCGAGGAAATACTCGATGATGATGACGACGACTTAGACATATGCATGTAAAATATACCATAAAATATACCCGTTTTTATATTCAAGCTAATGCGAAAGAATCTTATATTATGATCAACTTTGACAGTGTATATGAGATATAAATAAATAATAAAATAAAACTGTATATGTTATATAGTTAATAAAATCACAAATAGGCAGAATTCACAAGAATAATATTATTATTATTGTCAAGAAAGCTAAGAAAATAACAATTACAGTATCTTTGCTATACAGAAGTATGTATCAAATAAATGTTTTCTAAAATTAACAAAGCTGAAATAAAAAAGCTCCCGACACTGATTACAGCGCGAACTCCGCTATGCCGCACTTTACCCCGCTTGATTGGAACGCATAAGAAATAATTGAGAACTATATTTACCCATACACAGTTTACAGGTGGATTAATTCACAAAACTGTTACATTTCTTTGTTAAGGCTTTATATGTTCTATGACTGTTTTTGTATTTTAAAAAAAGATGCTGTATTTACGAAGATACTATCAACTTCTGTTTTATGCAAGATAAAAAAAATAAGGAATTCTAAGAAGAGAGACTTACACAGTTTCAAAGAGCACAGTTTAATGTATTACCAGTTAAAATTGCACATTTTAAAGCCTATAAATAAAAAAGTTATGACGAGTTGAAGTGACAGGATTACGCTTCGCCGCCCGAAAATCGTGTTTTTTGGTACACTATTTTGAATAACTAAAAAACGAATATTCAAAAACAAATTCCGATTTGTGCATACCAATAATATTGAGGCTACCCATGGTCCAAATTTAAATTTTTTTCGCTCCTACGTTTTGGCAATATCGGCCTTCAAACCCAGGGGTCTGGACTTTTTACTCCGATAGTAGACTGATCTATATGACGAAATACACCAGCAGTTAAAATATTTGTACTTATTTAAGGTTCACCCTGTATATACACAAACTAGTAATCGAAGCTCGAATCGAAGTTAATTGATGTCAACACATATTGATACAAATCCAGATACTTTTGTGCCCAATCTAAACGTATCTTAATAATTATATTTAAAACGGTACATTTTTTTTTTTGTAGGTTTGTGGTGAATTAGAAAATATTCAAAAATCGATGGATTTGTTGCCTCAAACACTAGAAGTTACGGCAGTTGTTCATATGAGAATAGAGAAATTATACACGGTACATGATCTTCATACATTACCTTAAAATATTTTTTATTATAATAGTGGGTAAACTCATATTAGGATTATTATTTAAATAAGTCAATATTTTTTTTTTTTATTATTATAGACAATACTCAAGACAAGATGAAAAAATGTCATTATATTTCCTTTTTTGTTTTCTTATTGAAATCTTGCTTGATTCAGGGCCGGTTTATCAATCTCAGTTAAGATTCCTAGCTGCAAATCAAATTTCGTTTCGTTTATCGAATTCTGCTTATACCATAACTGTCAGCTAAAGGGTCTGTTAACAAAATGAGGGTTGCAACTGGTTGTTACACACACAATCTCAGCTGTCAGTGTCATGCATATTATTTTCATTAGTAATTTGATTGTACAAACATAAATACACATTACGAAAAGTACCAAATGGACGGTTATTGGCTTCATAAAGAGGCTAAACCTGGTGGGTGAAATATAATAAGTATGTGAACCACAATAGACCACAGGGTCGCAGTGGAGGGCTAG
Source organism: Monochamus alternatus (assembly GCA_037114965.1). NCBI lineage: Eukaryota > Metazoa > Arthropoda > Insecta > Coleoptera > Cerambycidae > Monochamus > Monochamus alternatus. The sequence continues at coordinate 38,077,905 of CM073431.1, read as the reverse complement.
TTTTTGGCCCACTCACGTAGAACTAAGACTAAGACTAAGACTAGTAGTGATGATGACGACTTTAACAAGAAAATTATAGAGCCATTCAGACAATGGCAAAACTATTTTAAGAAATAGGATGATTAAGATTTATTTGTAAGGTTCTTAAATAAATTCACCAAAGTTAACAATTATTTTGCTTTTATCCTCGATTTTATTTTTTAGTTTAAATACTTAATACCCTGCCAAAGCTTAACGTACTATGTTTGGTATTTAAAAAATGAGAAAGTTATCAAACATAGCAAATCTGCCCAAACAATGTTGCCAATGTTGCATTGAGTAACAGTTGCCTGACCAAAACATTTAAAATAAATGGGTATACTAATTTGACCTATTGATAAATCGACCCACGCCTTAAAGAGATGGCACGCATAACGGTTTGTGCTGTCTCAGTAGCAGTATCGGCAAAATTTATGCGAGATGACACACATTGGTTTCCACAATTAGCTGCATGTGGTTGAAATCATCGGCTGTGACATTTTAAAAAAATGAAACGGCGACCAGCAGTGGTGTGTATTTTGGTCTATCTAGCGCTTAATAAACAAGCTAACTCGATTGTCGAAATCTCCTGTGTGTGACATCCCTCTTATTCTCATAAAGAAAATGCAATTAAAAAACATTAACTTAAGCTCTAAATAAATGCTCTAGTATGACTTTGCCCATGTTATGAGAAAGTACAGCATCTGAACTGGCAGTTTTCAAATTGATCTCGTCCTTTTTGAAACCTATTTTTACATTCAACAATTTTTACCAAAATAAATTGTTTAATAAACAATTGGCCATGTTCTATTTGTATGTGTAATACAAGAATTGTGAACACTTTCTTATCTTCATGATACCCTAAAAAAGACTTTATCAAAATATGACCATTTTAATTTTCGCCAGTTGCCTGGTGGTTAGCTATTATCAGGATTAATAAACTTACAGATTACAATAACTCACCAATTTATTGTAATCCGTTCACAGTATCACAAAAAGTCAGATATTTTCAATAATTCTAAATGCCTATAAATGTAAATGTTGCATGTTGTTTATTGTTAACCCTTAACTACTAACGTATTTGATATGTAACATTGTCACTAACACTAGGTCTCACAGACGGCTATTTATATATACTTATACATATATTTTGCATAAATTCATGATTTAAATTGGGATAACCTGTTATATATGTTTTTGCTCATCAAACAACTTGTTGCTTTTGTTTAAAATTCTGCTAATAACAGAAGTATTGAAAAAACAATGATCATGGATGGATAGATGAAATTTTCTGCTATTTTACACTGACGTCTTAAGATACCAAAAATTAAACAAAAACGTTAGTATTTTCAATATATTAATTTTATTTAGAATACATAAATCATAAAACTAAATATACGTGAAAGAAATAAAGTAAAATTCGCAAAGATATAAAAAACAACAATTGCTCAAAACTATACAGATGACGCACATTCCTTTTTTTAAGCTTTTCCACTTTTTCTCGTAAAATATTTCCAGTATTAGGTTTATCTAGTATCTCGAAAATACTAAGTCATAATTTTCGACTAACTGACAAATTACTTGATCTTCTATTTAGATGAGAGGTTACTAATTGTTGAGCGAGTTGTTTAATGAAATCAGATCTTTGTATGGGGGAATTTTCTGGATAGGAATTATATACAATATATGAATTTACACTGCATATGTCTAACATTCTGTAGAGTATCGTCATCGGCCATCGGCGACTTCTACGACTACATGAAAATTTTGAACATTTTTCGTCAATTGGGTCCACTCCGTCTTTTGTAGAACTGTAATCCATCAGAATCTGGATCTTCACTTTTGTGGTGATGCAAGGAAGATACCAATATAACAGCTTTATTTTTTTGAGGCACATATGAAACTAGCGTGATCTTGGTGAATCCGTATAATGCAGATCCAATCGCCCTGTTCCTCTTTGGTAAAAACTTGGATGGAATTTCCCTCTTATTCTTCCTGATTGTTCCAAAACAGGTTAATCCTCTTTGCTTCATTATTGTTACGAGTTCTATAGATGTAAACCAATTGTCAAATGTCACACTTTGTAATATAATTTGGTTGTGTAAGTCAAAGAACACTTTGGGCTGGTTTATTATACTTTTTATCATCATTTTGCAGACCTCTACCATCCGTGTCTCTACCTGTATGAATATACGCATTATAGAAATATCCAGTACGTGTGTCTGTACAACACATGATTTTCAGTCTGTATTTATCAGGCTTATTGGGGATATACATTTTAAACTTGCACCTCCCTCTAAAGCCTAGTAGCATCTCGTCGATGCAAGCCGACTCGCCAATGGTATAACATGTTTGACAATTCTGCACAAAGATATCAAATATTTGAGATATTGCAGCTGCTGGATTACCCAATCTTCTCATTATTCTGTCATCAGGATTGTCAAATCTTAGACATGTGAGTAAGAAAGCAAATCTTTCTTTACTCAGGATACATCTGATTATTGCCCTACCAGTTCCATCGGTGGCAATTAATGTGTTTATATTTTCATTATTTGACTTGAATACTGCTGTGTATGCAAGAACTCCAAAAAATGCATATAATTCTGTTTTACCCAAGTCCTTCAGCGTTGCAGAACTTTGAGTCTCATAACGAATTTGCTGTTCTTTAATTTTATGGTTGGTCCACTGAAGGATTATGCTGCATATTTCTTCTGTAAAGAGCAGTTCCCAAATTTCAAGAGGGCTTGTCTTTCTTCCTATTGCCACAGGACGTAGGCCCGGCAAGTGAACGACAATGTTTTCTTTTAGGCGACATCCTCTGTTGGAAACAGCAGGAGTACTTGACCACTTGAATCTGTTTTTCCCATAATAGTATGTCAGATCATCTATGTTTTCCTGTCTAATATCACTGTCTTCATCATCATCCACTGTAAACAATAATAATAATAAAATATCACGTATTTATAAAAAAAAAAACTTACCTTTTTCTTCAGACTCCGTATTGTGATCACTGTCTATATGAAATTCGTCGTCACATTCGTCTTCGTGACAATTATCGTTTATTTGTTAAAAACTAACCCAACGTCTGACTGACAGCTTTCGAGTTTTAGATGCACGTTAACACTAACTGTACGTCCGAGAGACGGCTATACCTATTTTATTCTTAATATTTCGCAAATTAAACTGTCCACTGTCGTAGTTCTTGGTATATGGGTTCAATCCTAAACGACCATAAATTGCATAGAAGGACATGGGTCAATATTGTGTAGGAGGAGTTATTTTATATATGGCGTGATACTGTTCCGTCTCTGAGACGTGGTATTAGTGGTTAAGGGTTAAAATAACCAAAAATTGACGGACAAGTCAACTTTACATGCAGGTGTCATAATTTCCCACTACTCTCTCTTTGGCAAAGCCCTTGCATTCGGAATTTTTAATTTGTACTGTAATGTTGTTTTTCAAAAATTTTATAATGCAACCTCATACATGTTTTACATATCCATACGTAAAAATAGTAGATTTAGAATTGGTTGCCATATAAACAAAATCACTGACTCCGAAACAAATTCAAGGTACAAAAAAACTTTTTTCTACAAACATGTTAAAAATGCAATTTTTAACACTCCCTTGTAAATGTCAAATTGTGACAGTAAATTTGGAATACATTTAATTTGTATTTTCTTTATTAACATAAATACTTATATTATAATTCACACAATTTGAAAAATTCAATCCTTCCACAATTCTACCACTATCAACTGACCGCATTCCTAGTTGACATTTGAGCAGAATCCGCTGATATTGATGGCACTGAAAGCAATTTTCGGACAATCGAATTTTTACTTTCCAATGAATCTTACTTGGTTACTGTTGAAGATTTCCATACCCCACGCCGCTTAATTATCGTTAAATTTGCTCCACTGTCCACTAGTAAGCTTGCCGACGAATGTTGAAAACAATGTCTAGTATAGAGGTTAGAATTTGGAAGTTGCAGAAATTTAGCAATAGCAATCGGAAATTTTCCAAACGTATTTATTCCCACAGGGTTTTTCATACGCTTGCCTTTCACATACTTTAGGAAAAGCCTCTGATGTCCCACATTTGCTGGACGAAGAGCCATGTATCTCCGGTAAAAATCCAAATAAAATTCTTCAACGATAGTGAAATTTCGTGGAACCTTTCCATTTTTAGTATATTTTTCAGGAAAGCAATTTCATATTGAATTCGGGATTTTCTTGGTAATAAGTCCAAAGTAGCTCGGTTGGCCATTTCATCGATTTCTTTAAATGGATTGTTCTTTTCCATATTTTCTTTATACTTTTTAAGGGCAAAAAGATACAATGTTTAAAAGTGACAAATCGAAAGCTTTCAAACTTTTCGTAAATGATGAATACAACAAGGTGTCCGGAAATTATGCATCAAGACTTCAGGAGACGATTCCTCACAAGAAATTAGGGTCACGAAGTCCTATAACAATTTTTCGAAAACTCAATATTAACGGAGATACAGGGTTTTAAAAGTTAAAATTTTATTTTCGATATTTGTAAATAACTTCTTAAGAAATCCAAATATTTACATAAAATTTGTAAATCGGGGGTTTTTGCGGACGAAAATTCAAATATGTTTCTAATTTTGAAGTCACTAGTAGAGGGCGCCACTTATGGCACATCATGTTGCTTTCAAATGACAGAACTTTTTTGCTGCTTAGTGTATCCATCTAACTACTGAAACAATCGATTCTCCTACCTGTTATATCTGAAAAAAGTATACCTTATTGAAGTCGTTAGAAGTAACAGTGGACATAATTCAAAATTCAAAATCATTTGATTTATTTTCTGTATGCAACTACAAAACTAGCATAGAACAGAATTATTCCAAAAATTCTGTAGAGAATTTTTATAGTCATACGGCTTTTACCAGACAATTTAAAGCAAAACTGCCAGTAAAATGATCCAGTATTTTAGTTTCCCTTTTATTGTGATAAACTGATACATATAACATTACTTAACTTAGTCTTTATTGTAATATTAGGATCAATAAGTTGATAACAAAGACTTGAATTAATGTATGATTACTATTAAAGCTTTTTGCTTTGAATAACCATTGATATATTAATGTACATTCCTTGTATGTGCTCATGTATTTTATAAATGTTGTTGAGTGGATAATGATAGAACAATATTCAACTCTTGATGTAATTAATAACTGCAAAGAGGTTGTGGCAATTTTTGCTATATGTGTTCACATTTACTTAAGATACGGAGAATTTTTTTCTTTTTTCATAAAATCGCTACAATCACTAATTCTTATAAGTACATACAGACACAAAAGTATCAATAATTATTTATTAATACTAAAAATATTTCCAGAAACTCAAAAACAAATTTGTAGGATCAGTCATCAATTAGCATGTTTTCTGATGTAGAAAATTATAGGAGCATTTAAATTTGTACAATAAGAAATGTTCAATAAGATTTATGTTGTAAACTTACTTGCTCTAGTAATTTTTAACTATGTGATTTTATATTAAGTACGTATGTTATTTGTTATTTAAAATAATATATTAGTTGATTTCCATCAAGTATTTTAATAACCATTTATTTATTATGTAGGTATATATTGTGCCCATCACTTAAAACTCCCTACACCTATCTCTGATATTTGAGATATCTAGCGATCAAGAGATCATTTTGTAAGTCTTTTCAAAGCCTTCTAAATAAAATTTTTAAGGTCAATTTCACTTTATTGCAAGGAACATGTTTGTCACCTACAAGACACTTTTTCATTAAATCTGTTTGCGTAAATATTAAACCCCACAAAATATATAAGATTCAATGAGGAAGGTATTTTGCCGAGCCATTAATTTAAAACACAAATGATTTTACAAAATAGCCTTTGAAGATTTATTTTATTGAAGTATTTTGTCCTTAACATACTGTATTAAAATTCTGTCATGGAATAGGCAATGAAAAGATCTTGAATTTGATATATCAGATGACACTTTTTATTACTGTAGTTTTGTTAAAAATTACCAAATTATATTTGGTTTCAATATTCAATGGCATTAGAGCAAAACTCTATCGGAATATATTTATGGCTTCTGCCTATTTAAAGTTAAAAATATACAGTTTTTTTTAAATGTTTATAGCATGAAATAGAGCCTATTTTTTTAAATCATAAATTCTCTTGGAAATTTTCCCCATTCTGAGTATGCAAAAATTATAACGATTTATTAAATCTAAATTTACTATATTTTCCAGATTTTCACAAACAACAGCGCATCCTGCTCATATTATATGTACTTTATTTTGGTCTTGGTACACATTATTTTTAGATAACCCCATACAAAGTAATTAGGTAGTACTATATGTTGGGTGATCTTGGAGATTTTAAGACATCTTAAACATAGTAACTGTTTCATATTTTTATATTCAGTTTTTGAAATATAACTGATAATTGCTAGATAAAAATGTATTTTTAAACTTATGTAAGACTCTGACGTGATAAATATGTTCAAATAGTGTTTTTTGTTTAATAATTATATATTTTGAAAGCCAAACATGATTTGGAACATTTTTAACAAAACTGCAGTAACATAAGCCATTGTGTGTTAATGAAAAAAATCCGCTAGACAAAAATCTATTTTGTAAAATTTATTTGTTTTTTAAAAACAAATGGTTGGCTTCGAGGGCTTGAAGACATTTACAAAAATATTTTAACCACTAAAATAACAGATATTTAATCAGAGGAATTTAAAATTCGTCTAATACTTCATTTAGACATATTTTTGTACAAATTTGATATATAAAAAACACTAGTTTTTATTCCTTTTTTTTTCATATACATATTTTATAATCATATCAATTAGATGTCTCAGTGTTAATGGCTACATGAAATATGTCTGCAGTTATTGTTTGTGAGTTATTTAGTAAATATGTCAAATTAAAATATGTTTTTCCTTTTACCCTATTCCTAGATAAAGAAATGCTGAGTTGATGGATATATATAAAAATTAAATATCTTATAAAACTAAAGGTATTGAAATTATAAAACCTGACAATATTTTATCAGTAAGATTACAGATTTATGGATACTTATGAAATACATATGTATTGTATTTCATGTGGGTACCATAAAAATATTGATAAAATATCATTTTTATTATTTCCATTACAATAGGAATTTATTATATTGTTTTATTATGAATATTCATTAATATGATATATTACTTTACTACATACAGGGTGTTCTGATGATGTATCTTCATACCTAAATTTAATAAACAGGTTTTTGCCTTAGAAGTTATGATATGAAAATAATTTAAATTATTAACCTTCAACTGTATTCCTCTAAGGAAAAAATTACGCGAGTTTATAAAGGTAAGTGCTATTATTTTCCTAAAATTTACCCACTAATTAAGCTTGGCACACCACTAGATCACCCTGTATATATACATACTGTAAATTGTTGTAATTTTTTTTACTTGACCCTTTCTTCATTGAAATATTAATTTGTAGGATGATTCACATTTTCTGTTAAATCTGTAACAGAATTTTTTTGATTATGTAAAAAATCATCCAGCTGACCCCTTGATTTTTAAAAATTTCTTTTGCGAAAACCTCGAAATAGCATTTACAAATTTATCTTGCTTTTGAAACTCATAGATCTCATTAACTTCTACGGATCTGTTGTTATTATTCCTTCAGATTGCTAACAATCAAAATTATTGTATTTTGTTTAGGAAATAAATTTTGAGATGGGAAATTCACAGAAAGTTATTTTCTTAAAAATATTCACAAAATATGAGCCGGGAAATGTTTGCTATGAATATTCGCTGAATGTTCTCTTGGAAACTGTAGGGAAATATTTGCAAGGGAAGTTTCCCAGAAATATTTCCCACCACTTATAATTGTTTTTCGAACACGTGTATGGTAATTGTAAGTCAGAGCTATATTAATGTTCATTATTATGAATATTAGCATTTAAAAGTAATACCTAGATTCCGTTTCTGAACAACTAGCTACTAATGGTAGATTTTTTTTTCTGTTCAACTTAATGGCAATAATACATGCAGCAGTTTGTACGAAAGCACTGTGTCATCCCTCTAAATATTTTAGTGACATATTGGACTAATATTTTTCGTTATAGCATATACATTTTTTATATACAGTGTGTTCTCGGATGGGGTACCAACTCTTGTAAACCTTTTTATTGTTAATTGTTTGAGGAAAATTTATTCTTAATAAAAAGTTTCACTGATCTTAGGAAGCCATGACCAGTAATCAGATATGTAATCAAATATAGTGTTCAAAAAACTTCAAAATGTAAAAATTTGCTTAAGCAAAGTGCTTTTATTTTATATATAAAAACATGATTTAACAATATTGTTTAAAAATTCAAGAAATTGTCTAGTAAGGACCAATTATTTTATGATACATTTTGTCACACTACATTTATTTTTGAAACTTTTGACTATTAGTTATTAATCGAAAATTTTGATTTTCTTTAGCCCAGTATCTAAAATTTTGTGAGGAAACCACTCCATTAGTTGAGAATGTTGATTCGTCATTAAATAAAATATTTTGATGAAATACTATGTTCTCCATAATTTTCTCATCGATTATTAAACAAAAATCCATACAACAACTATCATCTCCGTCAAACAGTTTATGATTAAACACTGGTTTGGATGGATTTTGTTGTATGAAAAATTCTTTGAATATGAGATCTGCTAACACCTATATTTTTTGATTATATCCTTAGTAACATCTTTGTAATTTGTTATGCAGAGTCCATAACTACAATAGTAGCAGCATCGTCATCATTGTATTGGTTTTTTATCTTTTTAATAATTTTAACATCACCAGTGATACTGAATTTTTGAATTAAGGGGGCCATCACCGTGTATTGGCAGAGTAGTCTACAAGACAGTAAGATTTTAAACCCTTGACAGATACTGCTATCTAGTAATAGCTAAACTATTTATAACTTAAAAAAATACCGATAACTGTATATCACGTGATCTTACTATGGTTAAATATGACGATAATCAAAACAACGTGCATATTGACATAGATATCTCTCCTACAAAAAAGTTAATAGTTTCTTTGACTGTAGCAAAATACACATAAAGGATGAACTTAGGAAAGGTTTATGTTCATTTTTCTTACTTTGCCTTTTAAATGTGAAAAATTAATTGTTGAAGTTTATGTAAATATTCCATAAAGAGCCACTTTCAACAACACTACCTACTACCTAAGTTGAACTTTCTAGTATCCAATAATGTATAATTCATTTTGGTAACTTTAACAGAATTTAAAAAAATTACATCGAAATTCCACTATTTTGTGCCACAAATATGGCCACCTTAACTTATGAATTGCTTAACGAGTTACAGTCACATTTGAATACTTTTCATAAAAAAAAATTGTATTTCATATCGATACAAAACATTACCAATTCCATAACATTTCGCAAGGTAAATTCGTTGTTCCAAGCATAATATTATTAATAAAAATTATTTGGTGGGCATTTAAGAAAATTAAATATTTTGACTTTGATAATCAAATTTCCATGGTAATTATATTATAACTAAGATCCTCAAAAACCTCTATTAATTTGTGGAATGCCATTATTGTTCTTTCCTGACTAAATCCCATATTTAAGCATTTCTCGAGTTTTCAAACAACTTTGTAAAATTAAGTTATTAACGAAAATAAAGATAAGGGCACATGCAAATTATTTCACTTTGAAATTTTGAACGCCCTATATATGTAATGATTACATAATATCTAATTACTGATCATGGCTTCCCAAGATAAGTAAAACTTTTTATCAAGTATAACTTTTTCTCGAAAAATTAAGAATAAAAAAGTTTACAACAGTGCAGTACCCCATTCGGGAACACACTGTATTATCCTATAGTGTTACTATTTCTTTGAAACAGATCCATATTATAGACGTAGATACTGGAAATTTGGAAATTGTCACACATATTACAATAATTATTTGTATTATTTTTATAGTAGCTAGTTTTTTTTAGTTTTAGTTAATACAAATAAAATTAAAATTTAACGGGAAATTCAAAACAATATGGAAATATTTCCAGGAAACTTCCTGGAATCTTTCCCTTCTAATAGGAGAACTTATCAGCAGCTCATGTCTATAAATTATGCAATTGAGGAAAATAAGAATTGAATTATTTTTTAATATATTTATTTAATTAAAAATTATTTACTTTTTATTTTTATAATACTTGAATTTCGATTTCGTTTTTCCCTTGGGTTTAGTTGGCTCTATTTCTTCATTAGGTTTGTGGTTTTCATGTAAAATGGAGTATAAAGTCTTGGCGTCTGATGCATTGCCAAGTATTTCTTTCAACTCCTCCTGTAAATATTTAAAAGTTACTACATATTTGTATTTAATATGTGCAAATTTTTCTTAAGACTGGTACCTCAGATTTTTCCACAGCATTATCCATTTTTCCACATTTTCTCAAAAACATGTTAATATTTTTTGATGTTATTCCTGGTAACTTTTGAACAAAATCATAAATATTTGAATTAAATTTGCTCTCTATGACATCTAAATCTTGTTCCCCTCCTATTGCAACTGCATATTCAATATTGGGTTGATCTTTTCCAAGCTAAAAATTAATAAAGTATGTTATACTAGATATTCAGTTTGCATAAATTAAATTTTAACTAGTACTCAGAACCTATTTAACTAGCAGAACTTATAGTCGTACTTCATACCATCATCATTTGTAAAATCGCATCGCCTGCGTAATACTTGTCTGCCGAATCGGCTAAATTTCAAAATAGAATTCTGTAATTAGATATTCAGTTGCCACATATAATCTGGCAACTCCACTGTTAATATTTGAAAACATATATATATATATATATATATATAAATTAAATTTTAACTAGTACTCAGAACCTATTTAACTAGCAGAACTTATAGTCGTACTTCATACCATCATCATTTGTAAAATCGCATCGCCTGCGTAATACTTGTCTGCCGAATCGGCTAAATTTCAAAATAGAATTCTGTAATTAGATATTCAGTTGCCACATATAATCTGGCAACTCCACTGTTAATATTTGAAAACATATATATATATATATATATATATATATATATATATATATATATATATATATATATCAGGTTATTGCAACTGTCAGGATTTGCTATTTGATATTAACATTGCAATTGCTGCTTTCTTTTTAAAGTTTTAAACACTTAAAGAGCACCGTTTAATATTCCAGTGCTACATTAAAAATAACATTAAATACGTAACATTTATAAAATATTCAAATTCAATTGTTGTTGTGGGCAAATTGCTTCTTAACAGTAATAATAAATTTTCTAGTTATTATTTTCTATACATAGCGTTGTATTTGATGAGATTATTTCAATTGAGTGATGCTGCTGAAAGAAGAACAAATAACAATAATCTAACAGCTAATACATTAACATGGAATTTACTGTATGAAAAATAACAACCTGTTCGAAAAGGGAGAACACGGTGCAACAGGAGAAAGGACTGTACTTGTGCTTTTGAGCCAGCCCTGAAGCTGTACCGGGACTGTGCAAAATGCCAAAAATAAAGCAAAGCAGCAACTTTTAATACTACTTATCTAATGATGATTGATTTATAAAAAAAAGTTATCTATCTACTATTTTGAAACATTAATATATGCTACACTCCATACAGTGTTTCTGTTTAATTATTTTACATTTTTAGAAAAACTGGGTAAATAGGTACACATTAATAATGAGCTACTCTTGCACTTTTACCACCTTGCAAAATAATATAGTACATCCTCTTTAATGTGGACACAGTTTAATTTGGAAATCCAGGAATCGCTTGCTTATAGTGCAGACATACCTTGTTAACTCAAACACATTTTGTTCCTATAATGCATACATAAACACCATAATACTCGTAGTTAATGCTTGTTAATAAGCACACAAGAACAGAAATATACAGGGTATCCCAACGAAAATTTGACCCCCCCTATAATTGGAAAACCGAATAATATTTCAAAATTCGCCGAGACCCGTCGATTTTTGTTCTTGGGGGGAGCCTCTTTAACAGTAAAGCCAACTCGATATGTTCATCCCCCTAATGCCTAGCAACCCCAACTTAAAAATTTCAAATGCAACTACCCCACTTGTGGCACATCATTTTAAAGCCCTTTTCATTGCGAATACAGTGACGTACAGTTTTTAGAAATCGGTTGAGATTTGACAGAATTATTGGTTAAAAACGAAAAGATGACAAACCAACTTACGCGTAGTAATTTCTACACAAATGCCCACCACTAATAAGTTTTTCATCTACTACACATGACCGCATTACCTAATTGTTATTGATGTGTCTATCAGTTTACAAAAAAGTCAGAAATGAAATAAAAAGCTGAAGCAAATAATAAATCAGAGTTATTTGATGAATTGCTCAAAATGACCCCCGTTAACTCCCAAACAATAATACAGTTTGTTTTTAAATTCTGTTCGAACATTATTAAAGACATCCGCAGTTATTAATCGGCATTCTTCTACAATTCTCTGACGTAGCACTTGCAATGTTTCCGGCTGAGTGGCGTACACTCGTGATTTTAACACAGAAAAAGTCCAAAGGGGACAGATCCGGAGATCTTGGTGGCCATTCGACGGGACCTCTTCTGCCAATCCAATGCCCCGGGAAATGGTCATCCAAAAATTGTCGCACAGCAGCAGCATAGTGCAGGGGCGCACCATCTTGTTGGAAGGTTATTTCATTTTCTAGTAAATTGTCGTCACTTTCTAAAATCTCTGTTATCCTAGGATCAACTATACTTTCCAATAATTCTAGATAGGTGTTTCCATTGAGATTACCTTGGATGAAAAATGGTCCAACAAGATGGTCGCCCAAAATGCCTGCCCAAACATTCAATTTTTGAGGTGTCAGAGTATGAAATTCCCTGATTAAATGTGGATTAGTATCACTCCAATAACGACAATTGTGTCTATTCACTTCGCCATTCAACATAAATGTGCATTCGTTGGAGAAACATGTATTGTAGATAAGATTTGGATTCAGTAGAAGTTGTTCACTAAAGTATTCGCAAAATTGGTTACAGCGATCAAAGTCATCTTCATGTAACTCTTGAACCACCGTCATCTTAAATGGATGAAACTTGTGTTTTTTCAAAATTCGATGAACACTGGAACGGGATACGCCAGAAGCTTGAGACACAGTTGTAATCGATTGCTTATTATCCATCTGTACATGACCCAAAACTGCCACTTCAACTGCTTCATTTCGAACTGGCCCAATTACTTCACGTTTCTTGTTTAAAAGCGAACCTGTTGCAACAAATTTGTCAATCAGGTGTTTAACGTACTGGTGGTTTACATTTTTTTCAGGATGATTGGCATTAAAAATTCGTGCTGTAACTTTAGCGCAATCGTGATTTCGATAATATATTGCAACAATTTCTACTCTTTCCGCGATAGAATAAACCATTTCGAACACACGTTAATACTTTCAATAACACCGACTTTTTTTGTAGTACTGATTTTTTGTTATTTTGAAAAGGTCTGAATTCCTATAAACTTAAGTATCGTCTACTAATAACTATTTTAGTATCTAGTTTTATTTGCTTCAGCTTTTTTATTTCATTTCTGACTTTTTTGTAAACTGATAGACACATCAATAACAATTAGGTAATGCGGTCATGTGTAGTAGATGAAAAACTTATTAGTGGTGGGCATTTGTGTAGAAATTACTACGTGTAAGTTGGTTTGTCATCTTTTCGTTTGTAACCATTAATTCTGTCAAATCTCAACCGCTTTCTAAAAACGGTACGTCATTGTATTCGCAATGAAAAGGACTTTAAAATGATGTGCCACAAGTGGGGTAGTTGCATTTGAAATTTTTAAGTTAGGCTTGCTAGGCATTAGGGGGATGAACATCTCGAGTTGGCTTGACTGTCAAAAAAGCTCCCCCCAAGAACAAAAATCGACGGATCTCGACAAATTTTGAAATATTATTCGGTTTTCCAATTATAGGGGGGGTCAAATTTTCGTTGAGATACCCTGTATATTAAAAAATATCATTTTTTTTTTTTCATGTACTGCAAGAATAATTTAAATTTTTTAGTTGTATCTATTTGAAAATATATATTATGTGTCCTCTTACATATACAAAGCATTGCACCATACTACATTTTAAGGTAGTCAATTTATAAATTTAAAAATGATACATAAACAGAAACATACACCTCAACAAATATTTAACATTTGTCATCTTTTTTAAAAACGTCAAATTACTGATTCAAACAATTGACATTTATATCACAAGTTTGAAATATGATGCCATACATGAAGAATGACTGGAACAGTGCAATGGAACAGACTAAATAAAGTACCGGTGCTGTGATTTAGTAGATGATACCATTATTGATCAATTTCAAGATCATATCTTGCTGATCTCTTTTGCATAAGGCTTATTTAAACCAAATTTGGTATGATGTTATAACTTTAGGCTCTGCATTAATTGAGACCTCTAGTCATTTTTTATTATAATATAGGGGTATAAATATGGGAACTTATCCTTCAACTTTCACGGCACTGAAGTTATAATTTAAACCAACCAGCCAAAGCACCAATATTATTTATTTTTAATAATATTTATACTCGTATATGATATAAAAGCACTATTTAAGTTACATTTGAATGTGAGGCCCGCATAAAAAAAAATATTTTGAAAATGGCCCGCCGTCCGAAAAAGATTGCCGACCCGTGGTCTAAACGATCCCATTTGTCAGGCTCATGTAAAAATATACAAAAACTTTAAAATTAGGGTGCAAAAGTTGAATTAAAATATGGAATTATACCTCAATTCTCTATTATAAAAAAAAGCACCATTAACTTGCAGTTACTCGTGCAATAGCATTAGGTATCATTTGTGTACAAATCAGTTTGTGCACAATAACGATTTTTGAACTATTTTTTTTACTATTGAAATACTACTTAAAAGTTAATCACGCTCTGTTAAATTTTATGACGTTCCACTCGTGGCAGCACACTGGACTTTTGACAAACTGATTGTTTATATCAGTAAACTGACATTTCTCATTTAATGATACTATGTGAGCTCTACGGACTAATACCATAATTAGCATTGGATTATACCCATTACCACTTTACCCATCTATTTTTTTTTTATTAAATTTTGTAGTTTTTACTTTATTATAAAGATATTTTCTACAAATTCTATCACATGAAGTCATGTATTTTTGTAGGTATACTAAAAAATAACTCCACCGATATTTTCTGTTCCTTCATATACTACAAGTTTATTATAGTTACGAAGTATATCATTATAGAAGAATTGTTTAATGAAATTCAGCTAATTCAACAGACACAAAGACAATGTGATGCTGATTATGGGTTAATTCACTTCTTACAAATTACTACATTCAACAGAATATTATTTTTAATGATGTACTTCATATAAATTTCATAGTCTGATTGATGTCAAATTTGGTATCCAGGTATCTGATGAGAGCCAAATTGCTACTTGTTCAGATAAAAGAAGCTTGATATTTTTTGACGACACCTATATATTTCTATAGTAAAGGTCGGGTAAAGTAGATTTTCTGATTTTATGGTGTTGAAATTTACTTGGGATTACTCCTCAGCCTACTGATTACTCCTCAGCCTACTCTTCACAACGAAAAATGACACATATTGTATCTAGCATTAAGGAGATCATTGTAATTAACCACATCATTTTATCCTTACATGATATGTTACATTTCATATCAATCAAACAGCCATTATGAAAATTATAGATTGAAAACCATACTTTACACAAGCATTTACATACCTTGAGCTCTTCAAATAACTGTGCAGAAGCGTAAGGACTTGGACTCCAAATAATTTTCAATTTGGGAAAATGGAGAGTTAACAGCAAGAGCTTTTGTTGAATATTGAAGTCATTGGCATCATTCGACAACATGTAGCTGTTCTAAAACAAAATTGTTTATCAAAATATAAATTTAAAAACACACAAGGTAAATCAAAAATATGTAACCGAACTGAAAGAGGAGATACAAACTGCCACTTTAAAAAGACAATTTCCTGCGAACATGAGCCTGAGAGAAATGCTTACTAAGATGATAGCGTGCTACTAAAATTGCTTATTTTTTTTATATAATTCAATACATCGAAGCAAAATTTGATGTAAGTTTTGATGTGTTAAAAAAGCATCGCAAATAATGCAAGAAAGATATTTTGTTCAATTTTGATAACCTGGACTATTTTTGAGAAAATTAATAACATATTTTATATATTTTTCGTGTACATTAAAAAGATTAAGTCTGAAAATTAGCTAAGGATTACCTACTTTTCAATTATATTAATACGTTCTGCTAATCAAAATAAGAAGTTATTAAGACAAGAGAAACTTGGTTGTGGTATTTAAATTTCATGACATAGTTTAGGTATATACATTTGTGATACGGGGTTATTTAGCTGTGGTGACAGATGGGCGTACAGCAAAACAAAAATGACCAATATCATGCACCCGTTTCTAGAAGACATCTTATTATATTAAGAAACTCATATTTCTTAATGTTATCATCAGGACCTGTGCCAGAAAAAGAGTCAATCTGATACATAAATTGTTATAATGAGATCAAAATTTATATACTCGCGTCAAGAATTCAGACGCTTACGTCATGGTTGACATTAGGCAATTGTCTTTATTGTCAACGTAATTTTCGATATTTGGTCGCGTTAAATTCAACAATTTTTTGCAATTTAGTGCAATATATAATGCAAACATTTAGTGTAGTATATAGTTTTTTTACTCTCAGTTGCAGTTTCTTAAATATTTTGATAAAAATATAATGAAATATTCATTTGTTCGTATGACGTAAGTCGTCTGAATTCTTGACGCGAGTATATAAACATAATACATACCTGCCAACCAAACTGTTTATTTTGATCAAATTCTATGAGTAACATGGGTTTTGAGTAATATCTTGACATTTGTGTACATTGTTGATATAATCTTCCTGAATTCAATGAACCTATCAAATCCGACAGACTTTTTCTTTCGACACATATATCTGGAGTTAAAATATAATCACCTACCTAAAAATGATAAATGTTATGCAGGTTAGTTGTTTCCTTAGATAATTAAAAATTATGTTTTGGTGGATACACATTTTCTCAAAAGCATCATAGAGAACTCTAATTCTGAAATTCGAGTTCAGTTGTAATATTGACAATTTGACTGAAAGGTCAAGAGGTCTAAACCAACGACATGACAATCATCCTGAAAATTATTCAACTACCTGAATACTAACCAGTAACTATTTTTCAATTTATTTAAAAAAAATTACTTACAGTTATTGTCAATGGTTCAATATCAATTCCTCTTTTATGTATTAGTGGTGGCAATTCACTTCTAAACTCTCTCATGTCAACAATAATGATTTGTTTGTTAACTGGCTGTGGTTTTCCACCTTCTCTAGTGTTTTTAATTAGATCCGAAGCTTCACTTTGTAGTGCCAAACATACATCAGTTTTTCCATCTTGATCTTGTGGCACAACCATATTCTAAAAAGACCAAAAGGTTTTAATTAACTGTGGGTTTAAATCCACTGATTTTTTTGGGATACAGGGCTTTGAAATTATAAAAAATGTCACTGTGTGTCAATGTGACTACTTATGACAGAAAACAAACAGCCAGGATTTTTAATCAGTGGCCCCTCCTATGACATTCTGATGAGAATTAAGAAGCTCCAAACCGCTATATGTCATCTAGTGACGCTGACGACTAAACGTGGTCATTTCCTATAGATTTTTCAGGTGTAATTCAATTTTGGTCGAGGCATTAGCTCACAGAGTCGTTGTTTCCTGAAATTCCATTGTTTCAAATATCGTAATTGTTGATGGTGACACAGGTTGGAGCTTTCAATAATACCCACAGTGTAGAGAATTTAGGCCAGCATTGAGTAGCCAGTGACCACTAGATGTAGACACGTACTTATGTCCTTCTGTCAATTCGAACAAGCTCGAAACCAGTATATGTCTGGTGGTACCACTTTTGATTAACCATGGTACTTTGCACATTTTTCAGGTGTAATTCAATGTTAGTGGGGCATTAGGCCGCAAAGTAATTGTTTCCTGAAATTTTGCTTATGCAAGACCCTATTTTCAAAAGCTAGTGGTTTTAAGCCCTGTTCCCTTGATTAGGTTTTTTTGGTGTAAAATCACCCATCCAGCAACCCACTGAAGTTATAACAAGGATTTAAAAAATATCCTGTATTTTTATTCTATTACAATTTTTAGTTAAATTACCGATTTAGTTTCAATTAAAAATTCAAAGGCCTCCTTTTCTCTTCTTAATGTGGTTAAATAGCTTTGTTCCTCAACAGTGTCTGCATAAACTAAAAAATAAACCTTCAATCGTTTGTCCTTCTGCATATGTGCCACATACATCTAAAATAGTGAACAATGAATGGTTGTAAGTGTTTATGTGAAAATAAATTTTACCTCAATTTCCCTCACACATGTCATGCTGCAGTGATACATTATAATAAACGTTGGTTTCAGATTTTCTAAATTATTCTGCAGGTTTATGCAGTCATTGAAAGAATTGAATGTTTGAATGAGGATTTTTGGATCCGACAGAGATTCACAGATTTGTGTTAAGTTCATATTTTCCATCTGTAACAGATGTTAAGAGTAGACTCATTTTACAACTATTTATAAGTCTAAGACCTCCGCCAAGAAGATTTTACCTGTGTAAATGGTTCAAACATATGTTCAATGTCCTCTGTTTTATCTAAATCACATATTGACTGGCTCATTGTTAGCACATAACTATTTTGAAAATCTTCTTTATTGTCTTTGTCCTCTTCTTTCAGTTTTGATTCCTCAACATTAGTATTTTCTACTTTAATTTTTTTATTCTTTGCACTATCAATTACTTTTTGCTCTACTATTTCTGATGAATTAGTGTTTGTTTTAAATTTTTGACTTATATTTTTAATATTCAACTTTCTTTTCATTGCTTCACATAATAAGTACTCATGTGGACCTAATGTTAGAATCTGTAAAATAATGTTTATCTTAGAAACGTAATTTAAAAGTATCCAATAACAAATATTAAACTTACACTGTTTAACTGGTAACAAGTTCTATTATCTGAGCATAATATTAATATGGTATCGTCATTAGTTTTATATTTTTTCATTTCATTTGGAATTTCAACTTTTAATAATTCTAATAAAGGTTCCCACTTGGGACAAAACTCAGGATCAAATTCTAAAAATTATTTTAAATATTATCAGTTTTAGAATACATTTTCATACAAACCTTTGTCATTATTGAAAAGAAGAGAATTGCTTTGTGAAAACAATAACTCTGCTGGCTCCAGTAATACCCAAGAAGCGTTCTGTGCATATTCCATTGTGCGATAACCAGACACTATGTTACAAAATGTTACTGAATCCGAGAAAAGCATCGTCCTATAACATTCAAATCATGGTACAAAAATAATAAATACAATGTACTTATATAAAATATAAAAAAAAAATATGAATAATGACAATTCATACAATGTTTGCAACCAAAAATGTGAATTATACACAGAAGGCCATATGTTAAAAATAATCCTAGACTATGCGCAATCCAGCAACTGCAATTAAAATACAAACTAGCTATGGGAAATTATGAGGAAGGATTCTTTTTTAAAAAGTACAAAATTTTGATCTTGAACATGCGCAAAATCGAATTAATTTTTTCTACTAGTTAATAAATAAAATTGAAAATTATGTCTCCAAGGTTTTGTGGACAGAAAAAGTTTTATGAGAGGAAGTGTCATAAATTATCACAATTTACACTGGCACTGTGCCAATATGAGAATTGCCCTGCTACTAGGCCATCATCATTTGAAAACATTTAACAGAGAATTGGTTAGTCTAACATTTAATTGCGAGCAATTTTGTAAATTTTCTAGATCGTTCCAGTATTTTGGAAATTCGCATAGGTAGTTAGATAGATAGTTGGATGGAACACCTGTCCATTTGTAAATGGCAGCTTAATGAACATTATCCAGACAAATTATTTGGACGCGGAGGTCTTGTTCACCTAATCTCAATCCTTTTGTACTTTGGATTTAGGGCATAAAGACAAATTATATGATGTGACACAGTGACGTGTAGACAATTGAAGCAACAAATCAGAGCTGCTTGTGACGATTTACATTTTACAAAATCTTCTAGAAATTTTACACGTCCCCATAATTTACCATTCTGAACAACTTTTTCAAGTAAAATTTTGCTGTATTTTCAGTAGAAAAGGCACTTTACCTGAAACGATAACAGTTTTCAATCGGTGCACTGAATATTTCAAATAGGATTATTTCGAAAACTGTTACTCCTAACGACTTCAACAAGGTATACCTTTTTAGATACAACAGGTAGGAGAATCGATTGTTTCAATAGACATATGGATACACTAAACAGTAGAAAAGGTCTGCCACTTAAAAGAAACATGCTGTGCCATAAGTGGCGCCCTCTACTAGTGACGTCAAAATTAGTTAAAAATTCTGATTTGCCGTGCCAAAAAACATAATTGTGCCAATTTTTTTTTTTTAATACTCCGACAGGTTTCAAAGTTATTGATATTTCAAAATAAAATTCAAGCATTGAACACCCTGTATTTTTTAAACCAGCAACATCCGGATAAGGAATATTTGGCTCAATCGCCATATTTTGGTGTATAGTATCTCCAGTTCAGAGATTGCCCATTTTTAATGAATCACCCATGAAACACTAATCAGTGGTGTAACATATACTTTTCATAAAAGAGATCTGGAAGTACAGGTTGCACGCCACTGATAATTTATATCGCCCTGAAATTTTTTTGTATCAACAGCTACGTCATGTAATTTTATCTCAATAAAGGAGTCATGAGGTTTTTTGGAAATTTCACACTGGCATTTTGTATCCATTCTAATATTTGTTGACAACTTGACAAAATAGTTATATACTACACATAGCAAATATGACTCTTAAATTATAAAGATGATTCCATATTATGAAAAAATCTATGAATTAATGACAATAAAACTGTTTAAATACCACAATCAAGCCTCTATTTTATCAAAACCTGTGTAATATACTTACAGAATTAAGTGCCTTAGAGTTTTTAAATCTGCTAATAATTGACAACTTTTTGCACTTAATTGATGCCACACCACATCTAACTGAGCTTGTAATATCTTATGAAATTTTTTAGTTAAACAATTTTCAACTGTTATTTCCTGAAAAAGATGCATTATTTATGATAGAAATGTTACAAATAGTATGTGAATTATTTAAGGGTGTCGTATTCTCGGCATAGTATTTTCTACAAAGACAAATAATTTTAACATTTAATAACTGGATAATTATAGAAATGTTACCTCATGCTACCTGATGGATATTTTCATAAATACTGAAGTAAAATGGACAAATAGTTTCTAAAAACAGTCTAACCAACAAGGTTTTAGGAACCGAAATGTACAAAAATACCTAAAAACCTTTAAATATATGTAAATATTCTTATAACATAAACTTACTTAGTCTAAATAATTGTAAAAATGTGGGGTTTGGATTGCAACAAATACGTGTCTTATAAATTATTTTAAAACATATTTGAATGAAACTTAAATAGTAACAATGAATAAATAGGATATCATGAATTTGATTTTTGTACTTACTTTTGTTCGACAAGTTTTATTTTTCGAGATTTCGGTACCTATTTAAAGACATCTGACTGAACTTTGATCATTTTATGCGAAAAATACGGCAACCTTAATATTTTACCTGTGTTTTCAGAATGTAACATTACACTAATTTAATTTTATATCTTTGTGTTACCTGCAACTCAAGTCCGTTATTTATACGTTTTAATTCTTTCACAGTTAAATTCATTAAATCCAGTACATGTGTTTGTATTTTTTTCATTTTTTCTGAAATAGGTATGTGTAGCTCTACAACTTGTGGCTAAAAATAGATATCAATATATTTTAAACTTATTTTAAGTATACCTACTTACTGCACGTTTCTTAAAACCTTCTATTACTACAGAATGGAATCTTGGCCAGATATATAATTCTTTAACAAATAATGCTCGCATAACTCTTTCAACATGGCCAAAACCAATAGTAAAACTTTGGGCACTATTAGAAAATGCTTTAATAAATCCAGTCTAAAAATATGTATTTTTAGGTACAATACAATTTATTATTTAGAATCACACCTTATTGTTTTGCCTATATAATCTCAAAACAAATGCTTCTTGGCAGCTTTCAAAAATTGTGTGTGCTTTTAAAATGATAAAACCTGTGATTTTATCGATTGGTACACGTTTCTTTAACATATCTACTACTAAAATCCTAGTAGTTACAAAATGTATTCCTCCTGATAAATAAATATCTTCTCTAAAATAATAATGATACATAAGACAAACCAAACATATAATATTTCACATAAAACCTTTCTGTAGTATTTGTAGAATAGGTTGTACCATAAATATTAGAGTCATTTAATTTAGTACGATAATATTTCTCCTCGTTTTCCGTTGCATTTAATACTATGACTAAATTTCCAGGATCGCAGTACACTTTAAGTAAGTTAAAAATAACCAAATTTAAATTAAGACCTCTAAAATATGAAGCAATATAAGTTTTCTCGGCAGTAATTATATCTATACATACTTGGCAGCAATTACCAAACCATCACTGTGAACTATATCTAAAAATATTTGTGTTTCAAATTCTAACATACTTTGTAAATCGGTGTTCTTTAATAAATTATTTGTTTCAATTTTTGACATTTCTAATTATATAAACAAAAATAAATACAATGCTTAAAGTATATTTTAAAGTGCTCCCGGATTATTATTTTTTAGGTTATGTTGATGTTGATATCCCAATTCTGGGTTGATAATTTTGTGTCAATGCACTCAATGCAGTGTGAAGCTATGGTGCGAAGTGTTACCAATCTTCAAAAAAAGTACAGAGAAATCTCATACATTTATACATATTTAGTCGGTCAGTGGTCGCGCGGTTTAAGGCACAAAACATATAACTAGAGGCGTCAGTACTTGAATCGAGGTGACTAGATCGGTGTTGGTTCGAGCCCAGCTGCCGGTAGACCGCACATGGGTGGTATGTGGTAGACCGTATATAAGCTAGATTCGTGGAGAGGTTTGGCGCCCTCTCTGCGGGTATGGTAGGGTGGAAGAATGTTGGCTTGGGTCAATGTGAGAGATTGATACCGGTTGATATTTGACTACCCCCCTAATTAATGAGGTTTTCCAGGTTTCCCTCATTCCTGCACTGAATAGTGGTTAGGGCCTACCAACGTAAGCCGTTCCTGGGCGCAAATGCGGCCTGCTTAATAATAATATGCCGCCCCCTCTCCCGCACAAGTCTCCGACTTCTGGGCTAATCCCTGTGATTAGAATGAGGGGTAGAGATATTATTATATTATTATTATTATTATTATTATTATTCGTTCGTGCGTTCTGAGTAGACGTAGCGAACCAAGGACGATTGCCTTCTGCATTCTGCCGGCTAAGATCTCTGCCGAATTTCGGCAAGCCGGTATGATCTTTAACTCAGAAAGCAACGTATGTCTCATTCCACCCAGGACGCCTATAATGAGCACCACAATCTTAACAGAGTGGTCTGGATACAGCCTGCGGAGCTCGGAGAGAAGATCTCGATACTTCCTCCGTTTTTCCTCCTCTTTTAGGACGATGTTGTTCTCTGCGGGAGCCGAGAACTCAATCACAAACATCGTCCTAAGTTGGTGGTCGAGGAGGACTACATCAGGCTTATTGGCTTGAATTTGCCTGAGGGTGGGGAATGAATAGTTCCAATAAATTCGGCACTTCTCATTCCCCACAACGGATTCTATATCCCCCGGAGCATAAGGCAGCACTGGCGTCTCGTCTATCTCATACGAGTGTCGTAAATGATAATACAACACCCGTAAGGCTGAATCGTGTCTTTGGATATACGCTGTGGCCGCATATACCGGACAGGCCGACAGGAGATGCATAAGCGTCTCTGGCGCCTGGCGGCAGGCCCTGCATCTGGTATCAGGAACCTCGATACCCAAGACACGACTACGATAGACGAGAGTATTAATTACACCATCTTGGCAAGCCATTATGAACCCCTCGGTCTCAGAGTTCAGCCCCGCTGACCTCAAAAAAGCGAAGGTCAGCTTTTCAGATAAGCCAAGCCCCTCTAGATGACGGTAGAAGAGACCATGCATTGGCTTATCCTTATGTAGCTGCAGAAGATGACGCGTCTCTGCAGCTTTAATTTGGGCTTTTAACTGAGCAGGGTCCCACTCGGTGACAGAGTCTGGATTTTCCCGCTCAGTATCGAACACGAGACCAAGTTCATTGGCTGCTCTTCTCGCTGCCTTATATACAAATGCTCCTATCCCTGCTGCTTCATGGTCTTGGACCATGCAGAGAAGGGGATCCGAGCTCCTGATGATTTTACAGGCTTCCTCCAAAACCACTCTGCCCTGGAGACACTCCAAACTCAAGAGTCCACGGCCTCCCCGATTTCTTGGGAAGTATAACCGCGAAACGGACGATCTTGGATGCAAACTCTGATGGAGATGCATCATTTTGCGGGTCCCTACATCGAGTTGCCTCAGCTCTTCTTGTGTCCATTTCACTACTCCAAAGGAGTAGAGAAGGATCGGAACGGCAAGCATATTAGTGGCACTCACCTTGTTTTTACCCGACAGCTCCGAAGACCAGATTTGTCGGAGGCGGTGCCGATACCCGCCGCGGAGAGCGTTTTTCACCATTGCCACCTCATGAGTGCCCCGCTGTGGGACACCCAAATAGGTGTACGACTCTCCGGCATCTAGGTGGTGGAAGATGCTTCCGTCTATTAGCTGGGCGTCCTCTCCGTATGCACCGCATCGTCCTCTCTTGAGATGAACCAGTGCACATTTGTCCAGCCCGAACTCCATCCCAACTGCCTGCGTGTACTCCTGTACCACTCTGAGGGACTGATTTAAATCCCTCTCACCGGAGGCATAGAGTTTAAGGTCATCCATGTAGAACAAATGGGTGACCTTATGCCTCCGGTCTCCTGGGGTACCGCAGTTATAACCCCGGGTACGACGAAGTGCAACGGATAATGGCAGCAGTGAGATGCAAAACAAGAGGGGACTCAGGGAATCTCCCTGGAACACTCCCCTCCTGAACAAAACCGGCTCTGTCTGGACCCTAGCATTAGCCGATGTTATGGTAAAGCGGGTCCTCCAGAGCGGCATGAGTTGTTCAATACATCTCACTATGGGGTCGGCCACCGCAAGGCATTGGAGCAAGTGGATTATTAGCTCATGTGATGTCATATCAAATGCCTTGCGGTAATCTATCCAGGCCATTGAGAGATTTCGCTTGTACTGCACGCAGTCCTGCGTAATACATCTGTCGATGAGCAGGTTCTCCTTACAGCCAGCTACACCCCTCTTGGACCCTCGCTGCTCGTACATCCGTTGATAAACCGGGTTCACTGCGTGGAGCACACGCGCGTACAAGATGCGAGTAAACACCTTGTAACACGCATTCAGGCAGGTTATTGGGCGGTAGTTCTTTGGCTGGGACAAATCTCCGCTCTTAGGGATAAGCACGGTTCTCCCCTCGACAAACCACGCCGGAATTTGCTGCTCTCCATTTAGCCAGGACGTGAATATTCTGGCCAAATGACGGTGGACACTGGTGAATTTTTTCCACCAGAAGTTGCTGATCCCATCGGGACCAGGAGCAGCGAAGTTCTTCGATCTAATAAATGATCTCCGAACTTCAGCGAAGTTCTTCGATCTAATAAATGATCTCCGAACTTCATCCGGGGTTATCGGTGGGCACACCTCTTGTGGCTCTCGAATCCTTTGACAAAAGGCCTCGAAGTGTGCCAGGGCTGGAGTGTCTTTATCAAGTGGAATCCTGCGGCCATAAAGATCTCTCCAGAAGGCTTCTACCCGATCTACAGTCGGCGGATTGTCCGCAACACGCTGAGGCTGTTCAAAAAGTCGAGAAGGCCTTACACGGGACAAATTATTTTGCTCCAACCTTCTCGACCGCCTCATTAGTGACTTTTTCGCAGCCACTAGCATCCGTATCCTGTCGAGAGAATGCTGCTTGATGGTAAGCAGCACCACCCGATTCAGGGTATGATGGACCCGCCTAAGGGAAGTAGCGATGCGTCTCACCTTAGGTGTGAAAGCCCTATTGGCTTCCACGTAGTCCATCACACATTGGATACGGGACGCGTGTTGCCTCGCCGACCGGATCTTAGCCTCCATCTTGTGCACTCGCCGCCGTGCTGCCTCTAGTGGAGAAACGGCATTTTCACGCCCTCCCTCCACCCGAGTCAGCAGTTCAGCGGCTTCGTACACAGCGCAATTGACGCGCCAGATGTCAGCCTCTTCTGGGAGATCTTCACGGAGCGCAGTATCCACTCGGGCCAGATCTGCGGGCCTCGGGGGTTTTATAAAAGGCAACCCCCGACGGGTGCTCAGGCCGTTCTGTTCTCGGGGAATGAAGCGCGGCGCCTCTGCGGGATCATTCCGTGGCTCTTCAGCCACTTCGTTCACCCTTAGATGAGGACGCCTCTCATAGCCTCTGCGACGAAGGTAGGATACATAATCCCGCAGATTTTGTGCGGTGAGGGCGCGGCCTTCGGGGTGCATATCACACAACCGAGCATACATCCGCGCCATGTATCCTCTTCGCCCGGGCTCGCTGCTTTCATAACAGACCAGAAGATCGTCCCTTTATTATTATTATTATTATTATTATTATTATTATTATTATTATTATTATTATTATTATTATTATTATTATTATTATTATTATTATTATTATTATTATTATTATTATTATTATTATTATTATTATTATTATTATTATTATTATTATTATTATTATTATTATTATTATTATTATTATTATTATTATTATTATTATTATTATTATTATTATTATTATTATTATTATTATTATTATTATTATTATTATTATTATTATTATTATTATTATTATTATTATTATTATTATTATTATTATTATTATTATTATTATTATTATTATTATTATTATTATTATTATTATTATTATTATTATTATTATTATTATTATTATTATTATTATTATTATTATTATTATTATTATTATTATTATTATTATTATTATTATTATTATTATTATTATTATTATTATTATTATTATTATTATTATTATTATTATTATTATTATTATTATTATTATTATTATTATTATTATTATTATTATTATTATTATTATTATTATTATTATTATTATTATTATTATTATTATTATTATTATTATTATTATTATTATTATTATTATTATTATTATTATTATTATTATTATTATTATTATTATTATTATTATTATTATTATTATTATTATTATTATTATTATTATTATTATTATTATTATTATTATTATTATTATTATTATTATTATTATTATTATTATTATTATTATTATTATTATTATTATTATTATTATTATTATTATTATTATTATTATTATTATTATTATTATTATTATTATTATTATTATTATTATTATTATTATTATTATTATTATTATTATTATTATTATTATTATTATTATTATTATTATTATTATTATTATTATTATTATTATTATTATTATTATTATTATTATTATTATTATTATTATTATTATTATTATTATTATTATTATTATTATTATTATTATTATTATTATTATTATTATTATTATTATTATTATTATTATTATTATTATTATTATTATTATTATTATTATTATTATTATTATTATTATTATTATTATTATTATTATTATTATTATTATTATTATTATTATTATTATTATTATTATTATTATTATTATTATTATTATTATTATTATTATTATTATTATTATTATTATTATTATTATTATTATTATTATTATTATTATTATTATTATTATTATTATTATTATTATTATTATTATTATTATTATTATTATTATTATTATTATTATTATTATTATTATTATTATTATTATTATTATTATTATTATTATTATTATTATTATTATTATTATTATTATTATTATTATTATTATTATTATTATTATTATTATTATTATTATTATTATTATTATTATTATTATTATTATTATTATTATTATTATTATTATTATTATTATTATTATTATTATTATTATTATTATTATTATTATTATTATTATTATTATTATTATTATTATTATTATTATTATTATTATTATTATTATTATTATTATTATTATTATTATTATTATTATTATTATTATTATTATTATTATTATTATTATTATTATTATTATTATTATTATTATTATTATTATTATTATTATTATTATTATTATTATTATTATTATTATTATTATTATTATTATTATTATTATTATTATTATTATTATTATTATTATTATTATTATTATTATTATTATTATTATTATTATTATTATTATTATTATTATTATTATTATTATTATTATTATTATTATTATTATTATTATTATTATTATTATTATTATTATTATTATTATTATTATTATTATTATTATTATTATTATTATTATTATTATTATTATTATTATTATTATTATTATTATTATTATTATTATTATTATTATTATTATTATTATTATTATTATTATTATTATTATTATTATTATTATTATTATTATTATTATTATTATTATTATTATTATTATTATTATTATTATTATTATTATTATTATTATTATTATTATTATTATTATTATTATTATTATTATTATTATTATTATTATTATTATTATTATTATTATTATTATTATTATTATTATTATTATTATTATTATTATTATTATTATTATTATTATTATTATTATTATTATTATTATTATTATTATTATTATTATTATTATTATTATTATTATTATTATTATTATTATTATTATTATTATTATTATTATTATTATTATTATTATTATTATTATTATTATTATTATTATTATTATTATTATTATTATTATTATTATTATTATTATTATTATTATTATTATTATTATTATTATTATTATTATTATTATTATTATTATTATTATTATTATTATTATTATTATTATTATTATTATTATTATTATTATTATTATTATTATTATTATTATTATTATTATTATTATTATTATTATTATTATTATTATTATTATTATTATTATTATTATTATTATTATTATTATTATTATTATTATTATTAAATGTACCCCTTGTGGGCGCTTAACCCACAAAGCCTGTGTGAAGCTTTTAAAGAATGCGACTGTCCTGGATTCGTCAAGCATAATTTGTTGTGATAATTTACCTACGGTGGTGGATTCTTGTGTTGCATCTGATCCAAATGTTACTGATGTCATAACTAAAAATGACACTAATGATATACTACTTGTTAAAATCAAATATCTTGAGGAGATTATCAAGCAAAAAGATCTGATTATTGAGAACCAGAATATTGCTATCAATGCTCTCACAGACCAAATCTCTTTGTTGAAGCAGTCTGGCCGGAATGACCTCACTTACTCTTCTGTGTTACAATGTCAACCTGCGCATGGTGCTGTGAACAGAAATACAAGTTCCTCTACAAAGTTGGATGAATCGAAAGTTGCAACACCCTCAAGTTCGTTGTCACTGAAAGCTACATTGCCTATAACTACTCAGGATGTGTCGAGTGCTATTCACAGCATTGAAGCACGGCGAATTTGTGACAACATAATTAATATCGAAAGTGATAGGAAAGTTGATCGGCCCCTTCGCTCTAGGAAGATTCGTAATGTACTGGTTGGCAATGCTACTGAACCTGAAAGTTGTCCGTTCAAGGCAGCTTCATTTTTGAGGCTTAAACATTTTCATGCTACCAACTTCGATGTTTGTGTGGATGAGCAAGAACTCTTAAAATATCTGAGGGGGTTTGCTCCCAACGTTGAAGTGAGAAAACTTGTTTCTCGGAACCCTACTAGATACTCCTCATTTAAAATCAGTGTCCCCTACGAAGATGTGGATAAAATAGTGGTTGCCGAAATTTGGCCCAAAGAGGTAGTTCTTAATAATTTTTTTCGTTCCAAACGACTTAATAATGAGTAGCAGTCAAGACATTCCTAATTTAAGAGTTTGTTCCATAGCGTGTTCTGTAATACACATCAATGTTCAAAGCATTGCAAATAAGGTTGACCTTTTAAATGATTTTTTCTGTCGTAATAAATTTGACGTTTTCTGTGTATCGGAGCATTGGCTTAATCTTCCCAATTTGGAGAAAATTAAATTACTTGATTATACACTTATTTCTGCGTTTTGCAGATCTAATACTCGGCACGGTGGTGTTGCTATTTTCGCGTCTAATAATACTAATTTTAAATGCATTGACATAAGTAAGTTTTGTATCGAGCAACATGCAGAATTTTGTGGTGTAGAATGTAGGACAGCGAGTTGTGCTATAGTCTCTGTATATAGATCGTCAAGCCATGGGAATTTTGATATATTTAAGGAAAGATTTAACGGTTTGTTGGATTATTTGTCAGCCAAATATAAATATTTTGTCCTAACAGGTGACTTTAATTTGGACGTGATGGGTAGGTCGGAACACGCTAGAGATTTGAATAATATCCTTGTTATGTATGGTTCGAGTTGTTATATTACTACACCACTAGAATTACCAACACCACTAGCGCATGCCTGGATAATGTTATTTGTAATATGCTGCCGGAAGACATCATAGCTGGAGTCTGTGATCCTGGTATCGCTGACCATTTTTCTGTATATGCTCTACTGAAGCATGTGAGCAGGGGCTCTGGTTCTCAGGTTCCTATTCTCAGGAGAGCATTTAGTAAAGTCAACACGGAAAAATTTGTGAACAACATTAGCGTAATTGATTGGACAACTGCAGCCTACCTAAACACAGATCAGTTGTCTACAGTGCTATTAGAGCAATTAGGTATGCTAATTGATAAATGCTTTCCCTACAAAAAATTTAATACCAAAGGTACTGGTGGGTGTTGGTTTACTGATGAGCTCCGTATGATGAGATCGGAGCTGCATAGGAGCAAACGTGCCTTTGATATATCTGGGTCTGATAACGATTGGTTGTATTACTCTACACTTCGTAAGAGCTACAAACGTGCACTAAAAGACACAAAATCTAATTTTTATGCCCATTCTATCTCATCTTCGGACAATAAAAATAAAACCATATGGAACATAGTTAAACGAGAAATTTCTTCTGCTTCTAATTCTGTTACTTCTGTCATATCTGCTCTTGATTTTAATGTGTTCTTTACTTCAATATCGGATTCGATTGTTAGAACAATAGATGCCTCTAATGCATGCCCCCAGTTTTTTTTGAATAATATGTCTAGCCCAACTAATTCATTTTATATGCCTCCGATTTTAGAATCCGATGTAAGGCAGGCAATTTTGAAGTTAAAAAACACTAGTAGTTTGGATTTCTATGAGCTCAATAGCTATATTATCAAGGCTTCGGTTGACCATCTTGTTATGCCTCTTGCCATACTCTTCAATAAGTGTCTTATGGATGGGATTTGGCCTAATAACTTAAAAATTAGTAAAATCGTTCCGATATTTAAAAAGGGGGATGTGGATATAGCGGACAATTACAGACCTATTGCAATCGTACCTATTATTGCAAAAATTTTTGAAAATATTATTAAAGAGAGACTTACCGTTTACTTGGATAGTAATAATATTATTTCCGCTCAACAATTTGGTTTCCGCAGGAGTTCCTCCACAGTTAAGGCATTGTTATCGCTTATAGACAGCATAGTTGATGGTTTAGATGGGGGAGTACCTACACATACAGTACTTTGTGATCTGACTAAAGCGTTTGATTGTGTCAATGTGGATATACTTTTGCTGAAATTACAACATTATGGTATACGGGGAAACGTCGCAAATTTGTTTAAATCCTATCTATCTAATCGGTGTCAATTTGTTAGTTTTAACGGTAATGTTTCTGATATGAGAAATGTATCATGCGGGGTCCCACAGGGTTCTGTGTTGGGACCTATATTATTTCTGATTTACGTCAATGACTTTCCATCGTCATTGGGTGATATTAATTCTGTCCTATTTGCTGATGATGCAACATTGTTTGCTAAGGGGGATCCAAGTCTCATTCAGGAGGGTTTCAATAGAGCTAAAATTTGGTTTAACACAAATAAATTAAAACTAAATGAAAGTAAAACAAAAAATATAATATTTAGCTCTGACCGCTGGGAAGATAAATCTGAGCCAGTACGGCTTTTGGGAGTTTTTCTTGACACTGGTCTGTGTTGGTCGGCGCAGATTGACAGTCTCTGTGCAAAATTATCCACCCAGATTTTTGTAATGCGTCAACTGAGATCATGTTTGAGTAGTAGCACTATGAAAATAGTATATTTTGCTTTAGTTCACAGTTTATTGTCGTATGCTATTGTCCTATGGGGCAATGCATCGACGTCATTCAAAATATTTCGCTTGCAGAAGTCGGCGGTTAGGATTATAGACTCTGCTCCTTACGGCACGCATTGCAAACCATTATTTAGAAAGTATGGGATTTTGCCGTTGCCTAGTTTATTTATATTTGAAAGCCTACTTCTGACACATAAAAATTTAAACATCTTATCGTCACACGCAGATAGGCATAACTACAACACTAGGCTGCGATGGAATCTTATACCTTCTTTTTCTAGGCTCAGAATGACTCAAGTAAATAAAATTGATGTTAGTCTATATAACAAATTTATAAATTATCATAGAGACATAAATGTGAAACAAATGACCTACAATGTGTTTCACAAATTTGCTAAAAATTTCTTCATTGATCACTGTTTCTATAGTGTAGACGAATATCTTCAACTTGCATGAGTATTTTATTTTATTATTAACTGTTTTGTCATATTTTAACTGTTTATTTATTTATTTTATATTTTAACTTATTTTAATTGATAACATTCCTCTTGTTAACTATCATTCTGTTGTGACATAAATGTACTAATGTATATAATGTCAATAAAGACTATCTATCTATCTATCTATTATTATTATTATTATTATTATTATTATTATTATTATTATTATTATTATTATTATTATTATTATAAGCAGAGGAGAAAACTCTAAATTCTTATATACGACCGTGACCATTCGCTAATCTTGTTTCTCAACGCAACCACCGGGAAAGCTGTAACGTCTAATCGTCAGGATATCTAATAGTTGCGGCAAGAATTTTAGAAGTTTAAAAACTATTTTATGGGAGAGTCATTGCAAGAGCATGTACAATCGTTTGCAATGATAATGGCACTCTTTAAAATGAATTTTGCGATTACTTTTCTGCTGACGTATTCATTCGCCAATAGAGATATAGGTTGGAATATATAGGTACCTTAAATGAAAGTCACACTTAAGTGAAGTGCTGACTATGAATTCCAGCCTTAATTAAATTTCTACTCAGAACTTCCAGAAGTTCAAAAAATCTTTGTGTCATTTACTATTGCAAAATCATGTACAGTGGTTCTTTACAGGGTGTCCCATAATGGTGTGCACTCCTTTGGAGGGTGTGTTCCTTGCGTTATTTTAGGGGGGGTTCTTTCTATAAAATTTTTCGATTTGAGCCCTCCCTGACGAGATAAGGGCTTCTAAAAAATTTAAATAATTTCGGGTTTCATTTTTTTTTCAAAAACGGTTAAACTTATAAATCTGAAAATCGGTGACTACATTTAGTTAATTAAGTGACATCTACTCAACAATGGGCGCATTCAGCAGAGAATAGCAATGAGTGAGCGATTAGACATAACAATCACGTGATGATTACGAATCGAACGTTTTCTTCTGAATTACCTTTTTTTGATGTGTTCATTTTTCAGTTGTCAGCTGATTTATTTTAGTTTAGATTAGTTATAATTGCAGTAGATTTAAAATCGAAATCCCATTGAATGTTTTTTAATGATGAATTAGATATAAATATTGTTGAAAATATAAGAGTTAATCTTGCTAATCCATTTTGCAGAGACTGTTAGGTTATGTCATGGTAAACAAATCACTAATCATGATTACTAATTGGTCCCGAAGAGCGATGCAAAAAATGGCGACCGATTACCAATCGCCCGATAACTCGCTTCAGCTATGCGCATTCAGCCGAAAATTGGTAAGCGATTAGTCATCGATGAGCTCTGCTGAATGCGCCCATAGTCACTTAATATCTTTTTGATTGCATCTGCTATTCCACTCGCTTCTTTAATCAAGGTTCTTTTGGGACACTATGAAAAATAATAATAAATTTGCCGGTTTTCTTTTTTTTAATTTTATTATTTTAGGTTGTATCACTTTATAAATTTCAAACAGAAGCGTATCTTTGACATTGTCTATGAAACAATTGACGACTTTGTCTGACTACGTCATTTATGTTGTATAGTCGCCATGAGTCAGTGCAAATGGGAAAGGAATAGCGATTCGGCCAGCAATGAAGGCACGATAAAATAGAATTCTATTTTGTGACGTAGTAAAAGCATGAGCAAAATTTATTTCTATGATTTCTGATCATGTTACCATATTAAAATTGCTTTATGAATATATGAATATATGAAGGAATATCGTGTTCTATTAAATATTCTAAAAACATGATAAAAAATCATATACCTAAATGTGATATTTTGCTATGCTTATTACGTCACAAAACAGAAGGTTGGTTTGTGGTTTTGTTTTTTAGGATTTTAGGATTTTTTTTGCGAGTAACCGTTGTTATAATAACTGTTAGTTAGCGGTATCTCTTACATGAGACCCCCACTCCTAGATTAAGTTCCGGTAACGTAGGCTCGTTAAAATACACTGGTTATGGTTCTTCTTGAATCTGTGGTTGTTATAAATTAATTAATTAAATTTAATTTTAATAGTAAAACCTTACTTTGTTCCACCAGAGTGAGGTAAGTCAACATTTGAATGGCTAGAAAAATATAACCGCATTGTATACTATCAACTGTTACAAATGGAAAAAGTTAGACATTTTATAAGTTGATTAAACTTTATTATGGAAAATTATAAATGTAGTACAAAAAAGGAAAGTTCCTTTGGAACAATATTATTTTTAACTAATTCGCCAATTAATCATTTTATTAAGACATATTGTATGAAATGTTCTCTACAGAGTGCAGAAGAATTTATGTTATAAACTTAAAATTTTCGTAATATTCGTAACCGCTTTTGGCTTACCTACGTCGCTGGTTACTGATTTCAGTAACCGGTGTTATTGTTGTGACGTCAACAGCTACATCATGTCTCTTCCCCTCACTAACCGCTTTCACATTAAAACGGTACGGTTACTAAAAAATAGTTACCAGTACTTCAACGGTTACTCGCAAAAAAATCCTATTTTGTTGGTTATGTTATGTACAAATGTTGTTCCTCTGGATAGTTGAAGTTGGAAATATTGAACTTCACTCGACTTCAACAACGAATACAATTAATTTCATTGGCTGAAAGTCACGTGACTTAGTGTTGCTGGCAAGACTACGTCGTTCTCCGTTCTCTGAAGCTGGCTTTATCTTTATCTATGATACATGTTTAGTTTTTCAGTTCACTGAGTTCACAGTTCTGACTACTTCACTTTTAGTTTTAGTAGTTCACTGCTCAGTGGCTGTTCGGCTGTTGTCAGTTGTAGCCGGTCTGTAAAGTGTCACAAAAGTTTATGAGGTCTACCCTCGTGTTGTAAGAATTTTAAGATATTTAAACATCAAAATACACGTGGCGCCAAAAAAGTTTTTTTTTAATTTATATTCTTAACAGGTATGTGAATTTTCTTTCACTCATAAAATAATTATAATAAATATCGTAATTATCTTACTTATAATTTAATACTTGGAATTTAATTTATATTAAAATTTAGTTCTTCAAAATTATATAAATAGGTTTTTATATCTGTATTAATTGGAATTGATTAATTTGATATTAATTGCTTTTAGCTGTAAAAGAAAACTTCTTATGTTTGTTTAGGTATAGGTATTAAAGAGGCTGATGCAATCATAATTTTAAATTACTTATTTTATATATATGTATAGGTATCTGGTATACCTACATGAGCGTTTATTTCAGTAAGTAGGTAAATAATTATTGATTATTTTAGTGAATAAGTACATAATATATCTAAATCTTATATATAAGTTTTAATTAAAATATATTGCCGAGAATATTTTTGTAAGAAAATATAAACATTTTGATGTGTGCGAAGTTAGAAATGTTTTTGTTCAGAAAAGTTTCTGGTAATCGCACCCACGGTGTCATTTAACTGGAGCGGCAAGTGCTCAATTTAAGGAATAGACCTTTTGCGCCACCCGTAACTATAGGACAATACTACATTATTAGTTCCTTAGAGATCTTTGCTATTAGCTTAACTTCAGAAACGAATTTTCGCTTCATAATAAATAATTTTTTTCTCAAAAACTATAGTGTGTGCCACCTTGAATTTTTCACAAAATATGTAAAAAGAGATGACATTTCGATCCTTGCTATTAGTTTTTTTGAAAAACCCGTACGAGTTGCAGAATTTACGCTTAACTTCAGAAACGAATTTTCGCTTAACTTCAGAAACGAATTTTCGCTTCATAATAATTTTTTTTTTCTCAAAAACTATAGAGTGTGCCACCTTGAATTTTTCACAAAATATGTAAAAAGACATGCCCTTTAGATCCTTGCTATTAGTTTTTTGCAAAAATCCGTACGAGACGTAGAATTTTGGCTTAACATCAGAAACGAATTTTCGCTCCATAATAAATAATTTTTTTCTCAAAAACTATAGAGTGTGCCACATTGAATTTTTCACAAAATATGTAAAAAGAGATGCCCTTTCGATCCTTGCTATCAGTTTTTTTTTTAAAAACCCGTACAAGTTGTAGAATTTACGCTTAACTTCAGAAACGAATTTTCTCTCCATAATAAATAATTTTTTTCTCAAAAACTATAGAGTGTGCCACCTTAAATTTTTCACAGAATATGTAAAAAGAGATGCCCTTTCGATCCTTGCTATTAGTTTTTCCCAAAAACCCGTACGAGTTATAGAACTTACGCTTAACTTCAGAACGAAACAGCACCTCTTTTTACATATTTTGTCAGCAGGCACTCAGGCAGCAGTCTGCAGCTCATAGTCTTCTGTGCGATGGTTGCCATGGCAACGGGAACGCGTATAGCTGACCAAAATTAGGCCTTGACTTCATGGACCCGAAATTTGCAAATATTCGCGCAAATTATTTAATGGCGAGAAAAGTCTCAACTTTTAGCGAATTTTGCCACATGCCACATTTTCTATTACTTATTTTCATCATAAAACTGTAATTGACTGTCATGGCAGATTGTCAGAAGCTCAGGTTAAACTTACTAACCCCACATAATGATGAAAATAACGACAATGTTCTTGTTTTGCGAAATTCGCGAAAAGTGACACTTTTCCGCCATTAATAATTTAAATCAAAATCTGCGAAACCTTATTCGCGAATTTCGCGTCCATGAGACAAAGCTTATTAAAGCCTTATTCTCAAGTATAATACTATTTATCATTTTGGATATAGGTACTACAGCTAGATAGAATGGCCATGAATTATTTTACATGTGACAAATGTATGTGTTTATTACATAATATATCTATGGTTTATTATCATCAGTTTTATAATCTTATTCGCTAATCAACATAAAATGGTAGTCCGATTTTCAAAGTTTATTGTGCCACCTCTGGTTAAAAATTTAAAATAATAGACAAAATCCATGTAGCAAGTCTGATACTTTAGTCATGTTGCATTGTTTTATTACATATATGTGTATATGCTCATAAATTTTACATATATAATCTGTTTATTGGACATATTTATAGCACACGAAATAATAAATTTTTTTATTTTACAATTTACAACATTATTTCAACAATAAAGCTAATGTAACATCAAAATTGCAGGAAATAAAATGTGTGGAATTTGGGCAGTTTTTGGTTTAACCACAAATTTACATACACACTGTGCATCAGCATTTTCTAAAATTGGACATAGGGGGCCAGATGCATGGAGAGTAGAGTATGACCAGAAACTAAAAGTAAGTTCTCGGCATATGTTAATAATATATTACTAAATTTTTAAATTACTTTTTGTATGAATTTTTATATCAGTACCTACTTGTTATGAAGAGCAGTAAGTTGATAAACTTTTCAACCTTTTATGTATTTGCTGAATATCTGCAAGTGGTATAACATTGTAGAGATTCTTCCATTTTGTAATACATGCTGCTATTATAATTATGTACCTATCTACATTCTATTTAATTTCAGGTTTTAAAGAATTTGATTAGGCAAGT
Organism: Monochamus alternatus; assembly: GCA_037114965.1. Taxonomy (NCBI): domain Eukaryota; kingdom Metazoa; phylum Arthropoda; class Insecta; order Coleoptera; family Cerambycidae; genus Monochamus; species Monochamus alternatus. The sequence continues at coordinate 38,039,387 of CM073431.1, read as the reverse complement.
TAGTATAGGTATATATGCAGTGGTGTAATAAAAACTAGCGGTCCCCTCCGCAAACGTGTTCGGTAGGCCTCCTCTCTACAATGAGTAAAGAATTACAATAGTCAATTTCATTTATTACCATTAGGTCATTTTTCAGTTAGTTTATAATAGTAACCTTACAATCTACATAATATTCTGTACCTATAGGATGTCTCAAACACGATAGTATGGGCCTACTGTGAGGGTACAAAATTTTTTTATAAAATTTGGGACACGTGATGTTAAATGTGATGAGGTAAGCTCTATTTTCAATCGAAAGTATTATCTTATAAATTTGACAGAAATGACAAATGACGTCATCAATTATATTTTTTCTAGAAACATACCCAATTCTTTTTCCTGTTAAAAAGCTCTCTTTTTTCTAATAAACTTTTAGTAGAGATTTTTTTTGTATTACTTGCTGTGTAAAGTTATAAGAATAGCGTCCAAAGACTCTCAAAAGAAATGCCACCTAAAAATCACATTAGCGGTGGAAGGATCAAAAGTATACCTCACAAACCTAGAAAATATAGACTGTGCTAGTGTCATATTGTCGGCGACCGTTAGTTAATTCATTGCTGCCCTAAAAGGTCCAGAATCGTTAAAACTTGGTTTTTATGCCAATTTGCGTTGGTTGTATTGTAGCGTGAAGCTCTAGAGATGGGAATTTTAGTTCATTTTGGTGAATTCATTCTTTCAGTCTCATTCACCTAACAGAATCATTCACTTGAGTAATTCATTTGATTCAGTATGGTATATTTGTAATTCGATCACCGATCGTTCAGTCTCGGTGTTCAATATCGGAGTTTGCTTACAACGGCACTGTTTCATGACTCGCATGGTATCGTAATTTAGAGGCCTAGGTATATAACATACAATGCTTTTGAGATTACAGACAAATCTAGATTTTAAAACATTTATAGGTAAGCATTTAAAAATAGGTAATAAAATATAATTTCAGGTATGAAAATATTGTATTAAATTAACAAAAGAAGTAATATTTAAAATAAAAAAAACCTAATTTCATAAATAAATTCCAAACATTTAAAAATTCGCTTTTAAAAACAAAATTTTAGAAATTATGTCTAATTTTAGCTCGTTTTTCTGTTACTCTGCTTTAGAAAATATTCTGTAGCAAGACACCGAACCATTCTATATAGGTGATCCGACTGAAACCGGTCATTGAGTCACATCTCCGATACCGTCTATGTCTAATCGCCAGCTACAATTTTTCATTTAATTCAGTGAACTACTGATATAGAAGGACTGAATTTGACTCGCCTGAATTACATTGTTAAATTTTTTAGAATCAACGTTGCTTTTAGTTCACAGAGAATGATTCAGTCCGACAAGAAGGAATGATTCATTTCATTCAGTGAAGTGAATAGTTTGTTTGTAATAGTTCGTTCGCGAACTACCCAATGAAGCTCATTTGTTTACTGTGATTGGTCACATTCTTTAATGACATTTAAAATGACAGCAAGTTAGATAATTTCATATAATTTCATCAGCCATCATATTTGCAAAACCGCCAATGCGCCAATATAAAGCAAATAAAATATCTATTTTCTGGACCGTAAGACCCTAGGCAACGCGGAACCTGTCACGTGACCTATATCATGAACCGACGCTGTCTATATTTTTTTGTTTGTGGTATACCTAGTCGTTGGAAAATCGTTCTTTAAAGTACATAAATGTCACAAAATACTTGTCATTACTTAATACGAACGTCAAACGTATAACTTTTGTGCTTACAAAATGTTTTCTCATTCAGAAAAAGTTGATATGTTGCTAATTTATGGCGAGTCGCAAAAAAATTCAAGAAGAGCTGTAGAGTTATATCGAGAAAGATATCCAGAGCGCATCATTCCTGATCATAGAACCGTAAGATTGGAGGTGACTTTGCGAGGAAATGAAGATGCATTTATTGTTCGGAAGACTCAAATAATTGACCGAAGGATAAGAAACAATGTTGATACAGCTAGACTGTTACAGTATTTCGAACAAAGTCAACTAAATTCTATATGGCAGGTTAGCCGGAAATTGAATTTGGATAAATCAACCGTTGAACGAATTTTAAAGACTAATGGGTATCATATGGCTACAAAATCCACAATTTAGAATATATTTCCTAGCTATAAAAATGTATAACAAATTACCTGAATGGTACAAAAACCTTAATGCTAAAAATTTTAAGAAAAAAATCAAGGATAAACTGTTACAAGGTGCTTACTATAGCATTAATGAATATTTCTGTGATACAAATTTTTAACTTACTTTATTTTAACTTCATATTAATCCGTTTTATGTTGGTTTTAATTAATAATTTAATTGTTTTGTTTATTTTATTCTATAGTTTTAATGTACTTATAACTACTAAGTTTTTATACCCAGCGACATGTTAGTTGCTAAGTATTCTACAAATATTTATGTACACCAAAAATTGTACCTACTGCTGACATTCCATGTAATTTCTTGATGGTAATAAACTAAATTAAAAAACAAAAAACTAAAACCATTTCCGCATATTGGGAATTTGTAAAATTATGCATTGTGAATTTACGACGAATACGCGAGACCGAAATAAAAAAAACTACTGCTTACTGCTTGTATTCTCTCCATCCCCCCTCCAAATGTGTGGCGTGATCTTGTAATTTGGGGGGAAAGAAATGCGGGAAATGCAGAAAGTGCTAAATGGGGGTAAATTTGAATAACACGCTGAAGTGTTAGACGATATTATGTATGTAAACATGATGTGGCAACGATGTTTAATCTGGCATTCGATTGTCGTATAGGTGCGTCATCAGAAAGTTCGTAGCGCACCAGGAGCGTCGTGTTACCGATTTTTATAGGGTGGTTTGTTTATGTTTTTTAAAGCTTGAGTAAAAATTGTTTTTTCGAGTTTCTGTCTTTATTCGGCCTCCCGAATACGTGGTTAAAATTAATGACATTATGATTGACTCACCCTGTATATATATTATTTAAAAAATAAGAAAAGCGAGGGGTGTGGCCCTGGCAGTCGGGGGCCCCTTGGCGGGTAGGACCCCCCGTAGCGCTGCGGATGCGTTCGTTACGCCACTGATTAGGTGCATTTAGTACAACTACCATCCACCATCCACAGATATAATATCTTAGATGTATAGTAAACAGGTGCCAAATACTTAGAGAATTTAGTTATTAAATAGTAAAGCTAAACACTGTTGTTTTACTACAAATTGGATTGACACTTCTAAGGAAGTTTTAAGAGAAAAATTAAGGGTTGTATAAACCAGCAATAATCAACATACAACCCCACCGCAACATATGGTCTAAGTATGTGGCAGGACTCACAGGACTGGCAGGTGCTAAATATAATGCGTTGGCAGAAGGGAAATTTTGGGTGTGAAATGGAACAACTTATTACGATAGGAATATCTGATCAGTTTGTAGAGTCGTTTATCTGTAATAATATTTAATATAACAGATATGCCCAAGAGTTGCTATTATTAGAGACCTATCTGTATATCACAGTCATTTTGAGTACATATTCTAACACAATGTGTTTCATTAAAAAATTCAGAGAATTATTTAAAGCTTTTGTTTCAACAATTTTTTTCCTCAAATTTACGTTTTAAATTGCTTTATGAGCAATTTTTACATTTTTCTACGTCTAGCTCCTTTCAGATATTTATTTCGATTAGTAGATGTACTTACAAATGCTGCTTATTCTTTAGTTTCATAACCCAAAAACAGGCAACTATACCTAACTTACAAATTTCAACCAAATACGCCAAGGTCAAATTAAAAGAGGTGCAGAACATTCAAATTCATATTTTAAATTGGTTTCTGAATATTTTTTACATTTTTCTACATCTGACAATTTTCAAGCGAAAATTTGATTGTAAAGAAATATTTCAATAAAAATTGATTTTCCACCTCTAACTGGTCAAACTAAAAGAGATGCAGAACATTAGAATTCACATTATAAATTGGCTTATGAGCAATTTTGTGCATTGTTATACATGTGAGCCGTTTCTAATTTGTATTTGGATTTTAAAGAAACATTCCAATAAAAACTGTTATCCACGTCTAACTGGTCAAAATAAAAAAGATGCAGAACATTCAGGGTTATATATTAAATAAGTTTATGTGCAATTTTTACATTTTGCCATATCTGCATATTTGATTGTAAAGAAATATTCCAATATAAAGTGATTATTAATTATCCATTTCTAACTGGTCAGACCAAAACAAATATAAAATATTCAAATCACATTCAACCAAAAAAATCTCAGAGGTAATGACTTATATTCATAGGAATTTTTGCTGTTTCGTATTAAATTTTAAATATGTAGTTTTTTTTGTTAAAGATGCTTCTTGAAAATATTACGTATCTTTTAGAATTGTTGTGTTGGATTTCATCGACTGACAATTGTAGACTGCACTTATGGAATGCAACCAATGAAGTTACATCAGTATCCCCATTCAATGTTAATTTGTAATGGTGAACTATATAACTGCAAGCGTGTGAGTTTTTTTATAGTAATTTATTTACATATTTTTATAACATTTTGTTCTTGACATGTTATATTTATATATGATATATATTTTTTTAGTTGGCAGAACAGTTCAGTTTCAAGTATGAAACATTTAGTGATGTAGAATGTATATTTCACCTCTATGAAAAATTTGGTATCGAAGAATGTGTAAAAAATTTGGATGGTGTTTTTGCTTTCTGCATAGTTGATGTGCCTAAACGAAAGGTTTTACTTGGTAGGGATCCTTATGGGATACGCCCACTTTTTAAAGTTTTCAGTCAAAGTGGAGTACTTGGTATTTGTTCTGAAGCAAAAGGTAATTATGAAGTCTTCAAGCATCAAATACTGATGTACGGCTGTTTGAGTATCTTAATAAGCTGGAGTTGGCAATGAATTTATATGTTTTGTTATTGCCCTATTGTAAATGCTTACAGAATGGGGAGTGGTTTATTTTTAGTATCTTAGTAATTGTATAAGCGTAATTAAAGAAGGAAAAGGAACACAATTTTTTACAAGTCTATCTAATAATTCTAGAAAGAGGTTTTACTGTTTGTGAGTTTCTAATAAATCGAATTGCCTTTGTAACTGGAAAGGAAAAGAAATGCATTTGGTTTAGATAACTATTTTTAAATAGAATAAGATTTACCAAATGTCCCGATGTTTTAGAATCTGCAAGAAATTTAATTGAAATTTTAGAAGTAACAAATGTATCTTAAAAATACTTACTAAACTTATTAAATTTTTGATTGTTTAAAATTATTATGAGACTATCATTAACTTCATCGCCTCAAAAATGATTAAATTTCTAAAATTCATGTATTTGCTTTAAATTTAATGACTGAGGATAAACCATGCACATTTTAGAATAATTGTAAGAGAAAAAATCATCATTGGCTTCTGCCTTATCTAGAACTTGTTTTTGGATAAATTCTATACTTGGGCTCTTAATTGACGTCGTTGAAGAACTCTGTCAATTGACTTTTACAGAATCAAAATATCTCTGGCCTGTACAGGAGTTTTATGTAAATCACTCAATATAAAATACTTTTTATTAGCACTGAAGTGATTCCAAAATTTACCGTCTAAATAGAGTGACTGCGGAAAATAGCAATCATGGATTGAAACTTATCAGTTTAAAAAAATCACTGTAGAGGGTTGGAATAGAATGTGAGATTCAGATTCAGAGAATTGGTTACATTCAGTCTATGTTGTTATCATTTAGCAAAACATAATGTTTCAGAGAGAAATCTCAAATATCTTTGGATGTTTAAAGTGTATTGTAAATTGTTATATTTCTGTATTTTTATTATACTGTTTTCCTAGTTTATTGGAAGATATATGAAAATATGTAACACTATCTTAAGGCCTAGAGCGAAGAAGTGTTAGTGATTTAAACTTATTGAAATTTTAATTGTATAAATCAGAATCAGATTTATTGGAGAACTAGCTGTACCCTGCGCGCGGTGCTACGCCACCAACTAAAATAAATTTGAAGGAAAGACATTACACAAATATTCAATTCATTTTGAGTCATTTTATCGATTTTGTTCATTTCGAAAAAAATATATATGAAATTCATTGGAATGACAGTGGCGCCATCTGTCGAAAATAAATTGGTCATACCAACTTAGAAACCTTCGTGGGCTCATGCACAACAACTTTGCTAAAGATCATCACATGATCAAATGCATGGTTTACGATGCAATTTAAAATTAAATATAATTTATTGCTGTAGGACTGACTGCTATTCAAAATGAAGTTAATGGAGAACACAAAAAGCTAGAACCATTTCCACCTGGAACATTTGAGGAATATGATATACTTGAAAATGGAAAAGTGAAACTAGTTAGAAGTCAAAGATATTTTTCACCTGGGGATAAGCCATCTTTTAAACCATTTGTTCCGTATGAAGGTATGACTGTTTCTTAAACATAAGGTGTTCACTGACAAATTCCACAGTTGACTAAAAATTAGGAAAGACTTTATATGAACATATATTTTAAAATGTTTCATTTTTGTGAAACAGGGTGATTTCTCTTTTAATTTTCTGGGTTATTCCCATCTATTTTATACCTTTTTGTTCTAAAGATAATATATTTAGAATCACTTTTATATATATTTTTAAATATTGCAACATTGTGTTTTCATATTCATATTTTAAAATTTAACATTTACCTACATTTGATAATTATTTTAAAATTAACTAGGTACAATTAATTTTTAAGATTTGGTTCCAAACGACTACACAGGGAACATAAGAAAATTATTAACAATGGCTGTAAGGAAAAGGCTGATGGCAGATCGAAGGATAGGGTGTTTACTCTCAGGCGGTTTAGATTCCTCATTGATAGCATCTTTATTAGTTAAAGAAGCTAAAAAGGCTAACCTACCCTATAAAGTACAGGTGAGGATACATTTTTTGTTGTGAAATATTTTTTAAATGTACAAAGCCCAATATGTATAGAATAATGCTAATAACTTTTTAATAACATACAAAAAATTGCCCAGACAAACATTTTTTAGTTACCTTTTTGCATTCTTTGGTAAGTAACCTGATTGAGTTTGTTTTGGAACCACCACTAATTTTTGTTTAATTCGTCGGCAACCAATTTTGTTTTTTTTAAATGGCACTATACTATTTTCTGTCGTTATTTGGAATCAACTGTTTTTTTCCAGCATACATATATGTAAAATGCCTCTGAGGTTGCATAACACAATTTTTTTAGAAAACCTATTTCAGTAAAAATACAATATTGATAATCGTCATTAGGAAATTAGAATGTTATCTTCCTTTATTTTTGTAAATGCAGTAGTCAATATAAATGTACCAAATTGGAAAACAATAGTTTAACTGAAATAGCAATAATATATTGATTAAAAAAAAGCTTTGAGGTTACGTGACTCCTTATTTTGAGTTTATGAAAAAAATGTTATAGGAAGTTGTGCTTTTTTTATGAGTAGAATAAGCTACTTCATTGTTTTACACTTATTTACAAAACATTCTCCACGTAACATTAGAATTACCATAAATGTTGGTTTTCTCTGTTAACATCTATAATCAATTATCCATATTAAATGGAAACCAATAATAAGTATCACTTACTACTTTCTGTTTATGTTTTCATGCAACAAAATTAAAGGATTTATTTTTATAGTAACAATAGTTAGTAACAATAGTTTTTTTCTTTTTAAACAAAATGCGATAACACTTAATCCTTGTACGATATAAGTAAAATTGATATTTTAAGAACTGTATGTCTATGACAAATGCAGTAGTACGGTATTTATTTTAGTCATTTGCAATTGGGATGGGCGACAGTCCAGATCTAAAGGCAGCCCGTATAGTTGCCAAACACATAGGTACAGAACATCATGAGGTGATTTTCACAGAAGAAGATGTCGTTAAAATTCTTGATGACGTAATTTACACATTGGAGACCCCAGACATCACTACAATAAGAGCCTCTATACCTATGTTTCTGATTTCAAAATACATTCAAGAAAATACGGATACGACAGTATTATTTAGTGGTGAAGGTGCCGATGAGATTGCTCAAGGTTATATATACTTCAGAGACGCACCGAGTCCTAAGCTAGCTCATGAAGATAGTTTGCGGTTATTGAGGGAAATATATATGTTTGATGGCCTTAGAGCTGATAGGACAACTGCAGCACACAGGTGGGTATATATAAGTTATTAGGTAGTGACTTTGTTTCATTGAATATTTTGCATATAATTTTTTTTTTTTATTTTACCGATCCAAATCAGTGTCAATACCACTTGTTTCAACATTTTTTAGAAAACGCTTGTTTCCTACTATTTACGTTTTTGATAAAAATACTTTATGATGCATATAGCAATGATAATTTATTATATTCTTAACATGTACTTATGTGAAGACTTTGTTATTATAGAGGGCGCGATGTATGGAATAATGTATAACTTTTTAAAAAGAAAATTTTTCTGCACTCTGTAGTAACCTTGAGTTTGTTTCAGTCAGTAATTTTGTTGCCATGGCAACCAATTTTAATATTTTAAATGGTACAGTAAGTACTATTTTCTGTCTTTATTTAGAATGAATTCTTTTTTTCCATACAGACGTACATTTGTATAGAGTTAAGTTATACATTTTTTAAAAACCTAGCATTTTAGTAAAAATGCTAAAATTTAAATTGAAGAGCTTTAATGAAGAGAAGGCGGTGCCTAGCGAAAATTTTGACACAATATCTCTATGGTTATCATTATTATGAGAAATATTAAATTAGATGAAATTGAGACACCACTCTGTTCATTGGGCATCATTGGATATATACTAAAATGGCTATATTTGTAGTGCCCAAATGACATTTGGGCAAAAACAGTGCATTACTGTTACCTTTTATCAGAGCTGGAATTTGAATCCAATATAAATTAATAAAAAAAATAACATGAATTTTAAGATATGTGTACCTGTGTGTTACTTAAACATTTATAAAGTCACATTTAATATTTTTATCCACGACCACTGTGTTAAGAAAGTTTAATATGTCTGTTTTCTGTAGATTAAAGGCCTTTCAACACACTAGTGGATTATAAAACATAATACCACGCTTCGATTTTATAGCATTTTATGTAGAATTATTATGATTAACATTTATCTCGAGAACACTCTTGTCATTTTGACCGGAATTATTTAAATTCACTCGATTTTGCTAGCGTAGTCGATTTTCAGCCACCATGACGCTTCATAGTGGTAATATCACCCCCAGTCCAGTAATGTTGCCGAATAACGCCTCATTCCAAGTCCGGTAAAACTTTCTGGATCAGGAGGCCCAAGGCAGTCACTTTTGAAAACGTTTTCGAAACTGTGCTGATGCTTACATGTTCTGTAGTACATTTTCCAGCCACATATTGCAAGAAAAATCTCCCACTGGCATTTTTAGGTCACAGATTGATGTATTTTCGACACATTTCTACAAGAGGCATTATGTTTACTTCTACGCTATTATAACAGTTTAAGTGAAAAATTGCCTCTTTTTCTGGCACAAGTTGGTACAGTGTTAAATTTACTTCAGAGCTTGAATGCCATGGTCCGGGGCGGCAGTCTAACTTTTCATTATTTTTATTAAAAGATTTCTGCTTTTCTTTCGTTAATTCATGGCTTTAAAGGTCCAGAGTGCAATATCTTAAAATACACCACTGGGTTGGTTTGATGTCTGGCAGTGTTGATCGCAATGCTCCCTGGATTCCGATGGCCTATAAGTGTTGAAAGGTGTGGGCCATGTCAACAATTTGATGAGCCCTCTTGTTCCTATATACCTGATTATATACATTTTCTTAGCCCAAATTTAAGGATATTTTCATGTGCAAACAATCTTTAACTTTAGAAGTCATTTTAGTAGTACTTTTTGAAATACACACTATTTGTTACAACAAATTCATCAAAATACAAGAATTTCAGCTATTGGTTTTTGTAGACACAGAATTTAATTTTAATATTTAAATTTTTTGTTCAACGGATATATCATAAGTATAAATATATATATGTATCGCCCTCCCTTTGGTTTTGGAAACAAGTTTGCTTTTTAAGTTTCGATTTCTTGTTATAAATAATATTTAATTTTTATTGCAGTCTGGAATTGAGGGTTCCTTTCTTGGATTTGCAGTTTACAAACTATTATCTCAATGTTGATGTTGAATTGAAACAACCTAAAAATGGTATAGAAAAGTATCTCTTGAGGTCCTCATTTGACGAAACCGATGTTCTTCCTCATGAAATTCTTTGGCGGCATAAAGAAGCATTTAGGTAATACATTTTTTTTTTTTGTGAATGAAACAGTAACAATAACAAAATTTCTATGTATGTATATTTATATATATGTACAGGGTATTAATATTTTAAGGGTAATAATACATGTTCCCCAGAATACTATACCTACTGAAATTATTAGTTTTTTAATGAAATGCATAATTGAGTAATAATCCATTTTTTAAACTGTATTTAAACTCAATTTGTTGTCGATAGTGGGAAATTAGAGGCCAAATTTCAAAGAAAACACCAAATTTTCACAATTGTCGACGTTTCGTCACTTATCGTGACATCCTCAGGACACTATAAAATTTAATAAATTCAAAATTACATCGCAATTTATAAAAACCAACTTAACATTAAAATATTAAAAAAGTGTGTTTAAAACATTACAATAAAATGGCTACAACAATGTCTATATAAACATGAAATAAGAAACCAAAATTACACACACACTAACAATTATTATGTGTATTATATGTCACAAATTTAAAAGCAAAGTATTAAAATTATATAAATAAAATGTCCTTATATAATGAATATTGAAATAATAAAATATGGCGAAAGAACGAAAAATGTAACAAACAACAACCTGTGTATAACATTAAAAAAAATATATATATTAAAAATTAAATCTACGTATATTGTTTATATGTTACTCACATTACAGATTTAAGTGCTTCACTGTGTTTTTCGAGTCTCGTACATAGTATGTCATATAACAATCTTGGACAGTATAGATAAGTAGAAAATAATGTACACATATATGAAGAACATGTATTAAAATATAAATCAAATTAAAATTATCTTGTCGTACGAAACTAAGGGTGAACAAAAACCATACAAAAAGTTTACAAACATTACCTTTCTATCTTCCCTATAAGGTTAAAATATGATCTACTGAGGGTTTCAATATCCGATTTTTTATTTACTAAGTGTTTTTCTTTTTTTATGCATATCATTTCATCTAACAACCGTTTTTTTATATTATTTCGTTTGCCGATAATCTTAGTTGAATCATAATCAAAATGATGTAAACTACTATAACAGTGTTCGGCAAGTGCAGTATTGTTACTTTTTTTTGGCTTTGTTGGATTTAATATATTCATACAGTCTCTTTTATGTTCCTGAATACGAGTTCCTAAACGTCGACAATTGAGAAAATTTGGTGTTTTCTTTGAAATTTGGCCTCTAATTTCCCACTATCGACAACAAATTGAACATAAATAAGGCTAATCATCATTTGTATTTAAACTCTTGTCTATATCACTACTGAACACTAGATGAACTCAGTTATGTCTTAGTCTAGTCTTTTCAAAGTTGATGAATAAAAACTATCAACGGCCGAATATGTCCAGGTCCGTGGGTATATACCAACATATTTAAAAACGGTTTATATTTTTAAAATATTTTTTACCAACATCATTTTATAAATAGAACCTGTAAGCGCTGACCAGTATCATACATATAAGGGTAACGGGCCGGGGCATATAAGGGTAACGTTCAATAGAAAATAAACATTTTTATGCTTTTTTTTCTATTGACATAGTGTTTGATAATGAGTTGGACTGGTATGTATGTGTTACATAATAAACTGCCAATTGATTTTAGAAAGACTGTATATCGAGATATGTTTAGAAAAAAAAGTTCTAAATAAAAAAACAACAGAGGTTGGTGGTTGCCACCCTTGTAGGCATTTGGTAAAAATAAAAATCATATTCAACAATGTCACTTAATTAACTAATGTAGTCACCGATTTTCAGATTTACAAGTTTAACCATTTTTGAGAAAAAAAATGAAAACCGAAATTTTTTCAATTTTTTAGAAGCCCTTATCTCGTCAGGGAGAGCTCAAATCAAAAAATTTTATAAAAAGAACTCCCCTAAAATGACCCACGGAACACATCCTCCAAAGGAGCCCATATTATTATGGGACACCCTGTATAATAACTTTATGGTACCAGCATTATTACTTTTATGAGTGAAATCAGCCATTGATTTTTTTTGTTCATACTTTCTTTTTTGTTTTTTTTTTAATTTATTAACCAATAAATTTAATTTACAATTTTAGTGACGGTGTTGCATCTAAAAAGAAATCGCTATTTGTTATTCTGAAGGAAATTGTGGATAAGAGGTTACCAGAAGTTTATGACGAAGCTGCTACAGCTAAATTATACCCACACTGTACTCCCAATTCAAAAGAGTCTTTGTATTACAGAGGAGTTTTTGAAAAGAGTTTTGCAGACTTGGCTAAAAATTTCTTGCCTTATTATTGGATGCCTAGGTGGGTAGAAGGAATAACGGATCCTTCGGCAAGGTTTATCAAGCATTATGCTGCAGAAGACCACAAATAGAGAATAATGTGCAGCACAGGAAAAATATATATATTTTTTTTATTTACGGTTTTTTATTGCATAATTTTTGACATATTTATTGATCAAAAATACCACTCCTCGTTTTAGAAAACTTGTTTTCAAATTTTTATCTAATCAAATAATCACTTAAAAAATTAAAAATGTGACTGATATTTTTAAAGAAAAAAATGGTACGCCAATTGTTTTTTCCCAAATAAAAGCTATTTTTGAATTCTCTATTCAATTTGAAAAATAAGAGCCCTCTTGAGTTTTTGGACTGTAATGCGGTTTTTAAGAGAAAAAAAAAATAAAAATAAAAATTGGTGGATTGTCCATTTTTCATCCATCTATGGTGTCATCTATATTTTTTTAATTTTTTTAATGCAAATAGTAATTGGTTTTGATTTGTTTTTCTTAAGTACAGTACACTCTTGATTATCTGTGTTAATGAAGAGAAAGTAAGTCAGGGATAGCTCAAAAACACAATTGATTATATAAGCTTTGCTTAACATAAGTCAGAGGATAGCTTCACTTTTAGCAACACATTTTACAGTGAGCATTGTAATTATAGACTTAGTCATAGTATAAACAAAGGAAGATCGAACCATTGCACTTTATTTTGCATCAAACATTGTGCATGTGTGTGACAAAGAAATTTGAAACAGATAAAGTGGAAATTTTTTTGTTTTGCCAATTTAAATTTGTTGCCTATGAACATACACCTCAGGATGAAAATAACTTCCACATACTTGACACTGACATCATTTTCTCAACAATTTGAATAAAAGTTTTATTAAAAAACACCAAGAAACCACACATTTCGATTAACATCAATACTGCACACCGAAACCTATTATGTGCAGTGGTGGAATTGGTATATAATAATAATAATAACAATGCAACTTATATAATTTCAGACAGGATATTATCCGTGTCGGTACTGATTGAATTAGAAATACATAGCTTCAAATGGAGATGTTCATAGTCTTCGATCCGATAGAAATATCTGTGACCATCATTGATATCACTGTGCATGTTACATGATTTTGTAGAATCGGACAATTAATTTATCTCCGTTTTAAATAATAATAATATCTCTACCCCTCATTCTAATCACGAGGATTAGCCCAGAATTCGAATACTTGTGCGGGAGAGGGGGCGGCATATTATTATTATTAAGCAGGCTGCATTTGTGCCCAGGAACGACTTACGTTGGTAGTCCCTAACCACCATTCAGTGCAGGAATGAGGGAAACCTGGAAAACCTCATTAATTAGGGGGGGTAGTCAAACATCAGCCGGTATCAATCTCTCACATTGAGCCAAGCCAAGATTCTTCCACCCTACAATAGCCGCAGAGAGGGTGCCAATCCTCCCCACGAATATAGCTTATATACCCACAGCGATCTAGTCACCTCGACACCTTAAACCACGCGACCACTGACGAATGAATACGTGCCTAGAACAATAAACAACATTGCCATACTCCTCTACATTTTGTTAATATGGAGTTACAAAGAAATAAATATATTTAATAAATCATGTATTACCTTGGTGCAAAGAAGTGTAAAGAAGGAAACGCAGTAGGCGAACGCGGTCTAGGAGCATCGAGGATCATGCTAGTCTCGCTCTCATTTAGTGAAGTATATTATGTTCTAACGATTTTAAATGTACACATTTGCACTAGTAGGACGGGATACGGAACATATTTTGACATATAAATAGTACAGTAGAACAAATTGTAAATGCATAGAGAACGACATATGCGACTGATTTTGTAAAAGTTCATTATCCGTTTGCCATAAAACAGTCTGCAATGCGTCTAGACTGCGACCTTATAGTGTGTTATCTACTTAATTGTATTTAAATTATAATTACAATATATTACCGTATGGTATTCATTAATTTATTTATGTCAAGCACTAATCTGCAATTGCAAAATGAACAATTACATAGCTTTTTAGTGATATGTAATTGCTATTGATACTCTTAGATCTAACAAATTAAGTATATATATTATTATTATTATTCATTATATTTTTTTTTTCTGAAACAGGTTATTAGATATCTGGAGTTGTTGTTTGCAATGCTCCCTTTCATTTTGAAATTCCTGACGACCTAATAATAATATACGTATTTTTTTTTAAATGAAATTAATTTCAGTTATTAAATTATACTTTAAATATAAATGATAAGGAAACAACTACATATATACAAAGTATCCGAATATAAGTGTCTTTATTTTGCTGTATAAATTGTACCTGCCAAACAGATTTGAATATGTAACGCTGCATGCACTTATATTATGGACACCCTATATTTATTATCTTATAAATTATATCAGCTAATCTGCAAATAAATTAATGATAACATTTGGAATTTGATGTATTTTATGAATTTGCTTATTTTTTGTATAATAATATTTTGTTTGATCAAAGTAAATAAATCTACTCATTGAGAAATTAAATATATATTAAATTAGTAAATTTTTGATCTATGAATAACCAGTAAAACAAATAATCTGCACACAGATAATCCAGGGTGTACTGAATAATATGAGTAAAATTCTTGTTAACATTTTTATATTTTTTTACTGTTTTAGAAAGGTATTTTAAGCTAATATAAATCAAATCTACAATTCCTATCAATGAAGTCATATGTATGTTCTCTGATACCAAACATCTAGGTATGCTAATGAACAATTCCACAGACAAAGCTCTATTCAATAATTATCTAAAGAAAATAATCTAATTTACTCACTCTATAAAAATGTAACTTCACTTTTTTGGCAGTGGGAACACGATAAATTCAACCACAATAGATGAGATCTGACCTATTTCTGCATTTTTAGGATTGCTTCTTCAGGTGGTCTCCTTTAAGTTGAATCAAATATCTAACTATAAAAATTATTATAAAAATTAAAATTATTTGAAGTTAAATATCGACAATGACAAAAAAGTGACATCCTGTCAATGAATTAAATATGACAATACCTACTTGAAAAATGTTCACCTTTTAGATAAAAGTTGAATTACACCCACAATATCTACCCATATATTCCTTATTAATAGCTTTTGTAACATTTTTTTACTGTTTTAGAAAGGTATTTTAAGCTAATATAAATCAAATCTCCTACAATTCCTATCAATGTTACAAAACCTAATAATAAGGAATATATGGGTAGATATTGTGGGTGTAATTCAACGCAGGTTGGGGCTTTTGTCCACTGAGTAGTTAGTTTCACACAATATTATTAATACCTAAAAATATATAAAAACTTTTATCTAATCTGTCATATTTAATACATTGACAGGATGTCACTTTTTTGTCATTGTCGATATTTAACTTCAAATAATTTTAATTTTTATAATAATTTTTATAGTTAGATATTTGGTTCAACTTAAAGGAGACCACCTGAAGAAGCAACCCTAAAAATGCAGAAATAGGTCAGATCTCATCTATTGTGGTTGAATTTGTCGTGTTCCCACTGCCAAAAAGTGAAGTTAGATATTTATAGAGTGTTTCATTAGAAGGTCAGTAAATTAAATTATTTTCTTTAGATAATTATTGATTAGAGCTTTGTCTGTGGAATTGTTCATTAGCATACCTAGATGTTTGGTATCAGAGAACATACATATGACTTCATTGATAGGAATTGTAGGAGATTTGATTTATATTAGCTTAAAATACCTTTCTAAAACAGTAAAAAAATGTTACAAAAGCTAATAATAAGGAATATATGAGTAGATATTGTGGGTGTAATTCAACGCAGGTTGTGGCTTTTGTCCACTGAGTAGTTAGTTTCACACAATATTATTAATAATTAATATTTTTAATAAAAATTTTTATATTTTTTGCAATTGATACCTATACTACTACTACCTATATCGACCGTTGTCTATTTTTCTTCTGTTTTGGAAAATTATTTTTAGTAGTCTAAATATACTCTAGAATCATAAAAAATAAGGAAGAATAGAGTAATCTGAGCACCTAAAGCTCATTTTGTAAATCCCTAATATAATAATGTACAGTTTTCAATCTTGAGGATGTGTGTAGTCATCTAAAGGTTTTTCATTTTTATTGATTTTGATTTTATCATGTAATTTGATACAATGCAGTGGAGAAGGAAGTATGTAATGATATCACAGATTTTTGTAAATGAAACTGTATATATTCATAGCAAGAATTCAAACAACTTACGTCTTACGAACAAATGAATAATTCATTATATTTGCATCAAAACATTTAAGAAACTGCAACTGAGAGCAATAAAACGAAATACTACACTAAAAGTTTGGATTATATATTGCACTAAATTGCAAAAAATAATTGTTTTTAACGCGACCAAATATCGAAAATTGCGTTGACAATAAAAAAAATTGCGTAACGTCAGCCAGACGTCTGAATTCTTGCCGTGAGTATTGCTTATACTGTACTATTTTAGATATAATGTCATTCATGCTAAAATCATCCAAAACATGTAATATTGACATAATAATAACATTACTTGTGCAACTTTTTTATGGTTTCCATACAAATAACATATTTTAGTTATAAAAGTTTCTTTAAAGATACATTAAACTTTTTTTCTTCTAATTACAGCCATTAGTAAAGCATTTTAAAATTTTTCGTATTAAAACATACTTATCTCATCAGATAAAAGCTAATCAATAGAATTTAAGCACAGTATGGTAGTCTGTTAGAGTAAATAAAACCTATAAAACTGGCTGGGTAGAAGAACAGGTCATATGTTTTTAGATAGGCCAATTAAGTAAAACAATGGATTATTATTTTGTTTTTACTGTGATTTTTTTATAATTGAGATATTTGAATGGAGTAAAATGTAAACAAGTTTAAAAAAAATATGTATTTTTTGCACAAAATTTAAGTTCATGAAAATGTTATATTAAAAATTATGTACTTATTAACATATAGTGTAAAAGTATATGTTATTTCTTAATTATTCAATATTAAATACAAATAAGGCATTATACATTTTATATACAGTATGCGCCAAAAGTATGGAATAAATTCAATAAAAACGAAACAATTATTTTTTGGGAAAAATCCTCGAACAGGTCGATTTTTAATTTAAAAAATACATATTTTAGCAAAAAATGCGATTTTCAAATGTCATTTGTTTTCGAGTAATGACGTCATCGATTTTTTTTTAAATGGCAACACCATATTTTTTTTCCTTGATTCTGAAAGATCGTTTAATTCTCTATCAGACAGTACTAAAATTTTGCCTTCTTACATAGGAAAGTTTTCGAGTAAATGACGATTGAATGTTAGAAAACGTAAATTTTATCCATAAAAAAATAACAATTCTGAGGTATGTAAAATAAAATACAATATTTATTAAATTAAAAATCGACCTGTTCGAGGATTTTTCCCAAAAAATAATTGTTTCATTTTTATTGAATTTATTCCATATTTTTGGTGCATACTGTATGTAACGTTTCATTTCAGTCCTTTTTAATACTGTGATAATTTAATGGCATTTTTATTAGGTGCCTAAAGTGATGTGTATTTTAAAAATTTGTTGCAGTGATATTTCGTAAAAATGTTTGCAAATAGTACCTACCGGCCCTACTAGCAACTATTTTATTTTTGAATATACAGAGTGTGGCATGTATAAAAATTAAAATACGGCTTTTTGACGATATTTGTAATAGAAAAGTCTTATACGACGAAGTTCTATCATTACGTTTATTTTTTGTGAATAAAATTTTATTTATTTAATGAAAGTGCTATTTATTGAATATCTTGGAAATATTTTTAAGTAACCTTATTTAGATCAGTATAATAATATTAATAGGAAAATAAGGTTATCTACATTGCTATAAAAAAACTGTGCAATCAGCTGATTTTATATTTCATTATTAAGTTAGATCAATATTTACTTAATTATTAAACAGCTGCATCCAGGACTGTTCTAGTGACAATTTTTCGATGCATAGTTGAAATTTAATTTACATGAAAATAAAGAAAATGCAAAGAGAACTTTTCTATTACAAATATTGTCAGAAAGCTATACTTTTCTACATTATACCTGCCGCATCCTGTATATGTAGGTATTTAACACAATTCTGTAATTTTTATATTTTTACGAATGCGTCAGTAATTGTATTAGTTATTTTATATTATTTGAAATTGTACAGTGTTAAAATTCTTCTTTTTATTATGTATATACCTATAAAAATAAAGAAAAATAATTCATAGGTATCTGCATTTCTTCATATGTAGGTATATGCTTTTACACCTTGGTCTGGGTATCTAATTAATTTGCAAATAAAATATTCAATAAAAGCGAGCCTGATTGTCCGACATTTCAAATTTTTACTTAATTAGTTATATATTTAAAATTTTTATATTATATCAATTCTTTTTTTCAATCTCTTCACAATAAAGTTTTCAAATCTGTAAATAACCTATTCTGTTTTTTTTTTCAAATCACTTAATCATTTTAAGCCTTCTTTTATTGCATTATTTTTTAGTTTCTTAAAATTTCAAAATTCTGATTTTTTATTTAAAGTGTTATATTTTATATCAGAATATGTCTCATGTACAGTGTTTCCTGGAATGGGTCACAATAGGATTTTTAGGCAATATGGGGGATTAATACTAAACATATGCTATAAAGAAGATGCTCCTTTTGAATCTACAGGACGTCGGTCTAAAAATATCGAATTCTCACAGTATTTTTATACATCAAACAGTTTTTGTCATGTTTTCAAATTCATTGAGTAAGTGATGACATACCTAAATAAGTTCTGATGGAGTGTGTTTTAGAGGTATGTTATCTAAATTATTTTATTTAGACATTCAGATCTTTCATCGTTATCTATACATACATGGTGTCATAAGAATTTATTGGTCATCTAATACTTCCCTTATAACTTTCAGTTATACCAATACCATACCGATACCAATTTCGTTATTTTAAATGGGCCACCTTGTATAACATTTTTGGATTCTACAAAAAATTTTGGGGTCGCTTTGTATAACATTTCTTATAAGAGTTATAAATTTTGCAATATCGATTTAAGACAAAACTTTCTGCGACTTTTTCCTGGCAATAGATATCAAGTTGATTATAAGTGTTCGTAAAGAACTTATATGAGGCTAAAGTTGTTTGTTCCAATATAGAGGGTGTTTTTCAAAGAAGTAAAAGTGCACGTAGTAATTTTAAGGATGTCGTCTCCTCGATTTTCATTTATTGAGATATTTGAAGCAAAAAGTATATTCACATTATTTACGGCATATGATATTTTAAAGGAATAAATTTAGGGAAATATGTCCCATATAAATCAAAATATATCATTTCATTTATGAAGAATTTAGGAAATAAAAATGTGTAGCGGTATTAGTGTAGTTAAAAGTCAAACTAATATTATGATCTGTGTTCCCATCAGTGGCGGAGATATGCAAGAGCAAATATAAGCATTGCTTAGGAGCCTGATCATGAAGAGGAGCCGTTAACTTTCCACATTATAGCTGCGTCTCTCATTCTTGTATTTTTACGTTATATTAGGTAACAAACCTTCTCGATTTGAAAGCTTTGAAAAATATTTTTAAAATTAAAGAAGCTGAAATAGTAATTGGTTATATAAGTTTACTCTTATAAATCTAATGATCACATTCAAAAAATATATTCTGATTTTCTCAATACTAATCTTAGCATAAAGTTTATCAGTGTTGGTGTTTATTGAAATTTGATTTAAATGATGACATGAGTGTTTGGGATTTGGCAATTTTATTGCTGCAGAAATATAGTTGTCTTGTTAGAGATTTTATTGAGGCTATTATGTTACTGCTTTTATTTTTTACTCTACCTGGAACCACTGCTGAGAGATCACTTTGTTAAATACAAGTAAAATATGAAAAAATTATTTTACAAATTCTGCAAGTCACCATAGACTACACGATCTTTAAATTTTGACTACTAAACATAATGCAACATTAAATAGGTACGGACATTCGTGATCTGGTCAAACAATTTGATGGCTTTGTGATCTGCAGTTGGTAAAGTAGTAAAGCGAGAAGGAGGGGTATCTTACCACCACAGGATAGCTGCCACTGAAATATAAAAATATTAGAAAATAACCTCTTGCGCCTAAAGGATCAGTCAAGGGATTAGTTTTACAAATTTTGTTTTGCCCAATAAACAAAATGCTTGACAGTGAGAAATTAGATAATATCACTAAACACATGGAAGATCTCTCTGTTTTCGTTACCAAAACTTCTTAAGTCAAATATGACGTTTTAAAATTTTATTTGTTTATGTTCTGCTGTTACTTATCTCGTCGTTGAGGGTATTCAAGCAACCATTACCATAATTAAAAGAACAATTTGAAACACATTTATCATCATTCGATGAAATAAACGCGGATTCCTTCACCTTCTTTACTGATTTACTGTTTTCCCATGCGTTCACAAATTTTTTACTTTTCAAATTCTCCCTTTTAATGTAACCCCTATGTTCTCCAATTATAACATTTAAAGGTCTAGAAGTCTCTCTAATATATTGTTTACCATATTCACATGGTATGCCTACCTACAGGAGAAGCAGTTTTTTGAATTTCATTATTTGGTCTGGTTTTTGAGAAAATTGTTTGTAATGGAATATTAGTTTGAAAAATTGTCCAAATATTAAACCTATTACCAAATTTTTTCAATCTCTCAGATAATCCTCATTTATATGGTATTTTTACTGCATGTATATTTTGCTGTTATCTTGGCATAATATTGCTTAATATTATGCCATTATTAAACATTTGTTTTCGAAATTTAGAGTCAATGGTTTTAAGAAAATATATACAGAGCGATTAGTCAAAGGTGGCATAAGATAGCATCCCACATGCCTCATATAATTTTTTTCATCACGTCCTTTCTCTGCTGATTTATATTTTCTGAAAGAGTGGTAGTAAAATTCGGTTTGTGATTAATTACCATTATGATACGGCCATGAAACTGATGATTTTTCAGTTTCTTCTTGTAATTTTTTTAAAGGCTGCAAACTGACCAAGAAAGAATAGTTAATAAGAATTTGTATTATGATTGTTTTTTCTTTCTGCATATGGGTAATATTTTTTCCATTATCTTTTTAAACTACTGAGGCAAGCAGGCTGGGACTGTTCCAAATACGAACTATAGAATTAACATTTTTTGGAAATTTTTTCGTTATTATATTTATAGGCAAATCAGAAAATACAAATATAGGATAATTAGAAATTGTTCTACTTTGTTAGGCGAATAATTTCATTTAAGTATGAATCTTTTAACTTTTACGATTTTCCCCAATTTACAAATTAATTCATTTTTGATTTCTATTTTACGCTCATCGTCCAATGCCGTTGTAATATTTTATTTACTTGTACTTATCAATATTAATTTGCAGTTTGCAAAAATACAAGGAGTAATTTTGTTATGAAATATTACTTTTTAAATCGGAAGCGCACTTATTTATTAAATAATTAATAATATCGTTATTTGGCTTCGGTATTTGAGGCCCTGAGCATTTTCATTTCACATGAAACTTAATTAAAACGAATCAAAAACGATAATAAAATTTTAGTTACAGTGCACTGAAATTTTATGTAATATATTGTCACGGATTTCTTAACCCGACTTTTTCTTTTACCAGGAAAACAAACAGTTAATTTTTACTGATATTTATTAACTACTCTGTACACTACTGAATACTAATTACAACTCAACTAAATACTATTTCACTTTGAAACTCCAGGAAATTTCCAACTACACTCCAATTCAAGACTGACTGACTCGGCCGTTTACCCTTTTTTTATAGACCAAACGAATATTCCAAGTATTTTCTAGCAGCTCCTAGATCCATTTCTCGAACTGTTCTCGTCGATTCTCAATATTCCAGTCGCGCCTCGATTCACAGCATTATTTTGTTTGTTTGCCAGCGTCGCGTAGGGGCGATCGGGGAAATCTAGCGTTTTGCGATACCACAGTATATAATATGGCAAACTATAGTAGACTATCTCTGTTGCACTTTCATAAATACGAAGCATGCCTCTCTCCTGCAATTGGCTATCAACGGATTCTATGTTCCCAATCTCTTTCTTTACCTATGTGTTCTTGGCAGGAGGCATGCCTCAGTGCGTCCTTATTTATCTTATTATGCTTATTTATGCTTTATACGTATAGAAGATTGCCTATACACATTTATTGCAGATTAATCAAATGTGCCTCAACGCCGCTATTTAAAAGTCGCGCTGCCGTGATTGCTGTTGTTGATAACATTTGTGTGTTTGCAGTATTTTATATACATATAGGTACTACGTAGCTAATATATTCTAATGTTACTGGATGTAATAAATGGATTAGATGATTAATGTAAGTCAATTTTATTTGTTACTTATTACTTTCAAATTTTTACTGAGGAACTGTCTCATCGTACTGGCTGCCACTGCTATCTTATCAAGACGGAAATTAAATTATCTGTGCAATCTGCTGATTCCAAATCAAATTTCGACGAACGAAGTTGATATAATTTGCCATGGAGTTTTTTTTTAGTATATAAATAAATCATAACTGAGAGCTTTCAGGGATCATAAGAAAATGTTGACGGTTAGCATTTAAATATTGCCCATATAATTCGGCATTATTTTCGTAACGGCCACTATAAACTTTTAACAACCAATCTTAAACTTTCCCTTTCTAATACGGGCACCAGGTAATATTGTAAGTTTAATTTGTAACTTTTATGATGATTCCGAAAGTGAGAACATAGCAATTCCTAAATTAACTATTGCAAAGATTGACGAGCGGGGCCCGCTGAAATTAAATCGGCCACCCCAAGTTTGGCGGTGAAGGGGGTGCTCGGGAGGGGATATTCGCTACTGATGTGGCAGCAGACTGTACCGGCTAAATTGGTTTGTGTGTTTTTATGACTGTGTTTTAGTGCCGGCCCCGCGCGCGTCTTGGATTGCTATTGGGTTAACAGGACGAGAAAAGGGATGGTGTCGCACCATAAGGAATTCAGACCGCCGTCGCTGCTTTACTTTAAGCCGGGTACAGATTAGGTGCAAGATAATATGTAATGCAACAAAAATCAATTTGGACGGACTCCGCGTACAAAGATGATGTTCATAAGTGAATTAGACGAAAAACAAACGAGAGCTAAAATATTCTTTTATTTGGCATTAATTAACACGAGGGCAGTATCGAAGAGCGACGTAACAATGGCTTAAGCGTGGTTACTAGAATTTTGAATAAAATTTCTCCTGATGAGCCTGCTCATACAGTCAAGACTTTTAGAATTGGAAGGTCTAACAATAACTCAAGATCCGGGCCAATTAAAGCGGTTTTGCTTGATGGAAATGAAGCTAAAAGAATCTTACGCTTAAAGAAGAACTTGATCTCCACAGAATTTTCTAAAATAGCAATAAAAGATGATAGGACTTCCAAGCAAATTAACTTAAGTTGCGAACTTCCAATGGTGAAGCAAATCTAACTATTAAGTATGTAAAGTCTGTACCCACTATTGTTTCTACCAATTCAAAAAACTAGTCAATATTGGCCCCATTAATTTGCCGATTCAGTTGTTACGTTAAATGGATTTACTCTATACATATTGAGATTACAGAAATTTAGGAAGAAAAGGTGGTACATGTATCTATATAAACAACAACTGCTTTGACAAGTATAACATTGTAAGCGTCCCAATTAACACTCCGTCTATGGAATCACTGTGTCTAAAAATTTGTTGTCAAAGTTTGTTTTATTATATGTGTAATATATAGACCGCCTTCGACTGTATTTGAAAATGACTCAATATTAATAGAGGAACTAACCAGGATTCCTTCAACATACAAGAATGTTATCTGTTTTGGTGATTTTAACTTTCCTAACATTAATTAGTCTCACCCTAGTTATCCTGATAATATAAACTCAGAATATATTTTTCTTGATATGATATCTAATAATGATTTCTCTCAAATCGTTACACAATTTACAAGATATCGTGGTAATCAAAACCCTTACTGGACTTAATTTTAACCTCAGACGAAAATTTGTTAACTCCACCCAATTATCTTCAACTTTTTGGTGCTTCTGATCATGTTACATTGTCATGTAACCTTCAAATTATATTACATGATTTTAAATCTACTGGTATCAAGAAATGGCATGGTATAATTAACTTTGATAATTTGAATGACAATTTAAGTCGTATTAACTGGCCACGACCTTTTAATAACTTATCTTTAAATGAACAATGGTCTCGTTATCTGAATATAACGCAGTTGTCTATTGCTAGCTGTAGTCGTGATGTTCTTTGTCATAGGATTAGAGATAAACCTTGGATTAACAATTCAATTCTGACGTATATTAAATTTAAAAAGACCCTCTGGAAGAGATTTTTGCGTTCTCATGACCACCGCGACTACATAATCCATAGAAATTATTCCAACAGATTAATTTCCACTAGGAAAAAAGCTAAGGCTGATCATGAAAACAAGCTAATTCTATCGAACAACAAGATACAATTATTCAGTTATATTAGAAATTCTCTTACGTCTACTGTTTTTATTCCTCGTATCAGAAATGACGCTAACAATCTTACACAATCTGATAGTGAAACCGCAATGATATTCAAGATATCGTCTACAAAAAAACTAATTAGCCTTCCTTCCTAATAGTTCACCTTCTCCTGAAGGCCTTCTATCTATTGTATTGAAACGCTGTGCCAAATCACTTTGCCTACCTTTATCTATCATTATGGAAAATTCCTCTCTGGTATTGTTCCGACTTCTTGGAAATCTGCCAACGTAATTGCCGTTCGCAAGAAAGGGGATAAATTTAATAGAGAAAATTATCACCAGATCAGTCTAACATCTATTGAAGTAAAAGTAATGGAGAGAATAATATCTGATTCTATGATTTATTTTCTTCTTGATAACAATATTATACCGGAGCAACAACATGGTTTTCTTCCTGGTCGGTACACAACTACTAATCTGATGTTTTGCCTAAACGATTGGACCCTAGCAGTTGACAAAAAAAGAACCCATTTATGTCATCTATCTGGATTTTTCTAAAGCTTTCGATAAAGCGCCCTTGAAACGTTTACTTAAAAAACTGCATTTTGGAATACATGGTTTTCTTCTTACATGGTTGTCTTTCCAATTTCAGAAATGTTAGAAATGATGTCCTCAAGGCTCTGTTTTAGGGCCTTTATTATACCTAATTTATACATCTGACGTGCCTGCTCACGCATCCGCAATAATGTGTAATTTTTGTAAATTTCTTATAAAAGTCTATAATTTGCATTATACAGTATGCGCCAAAAGTATGGAATAAATTCAATAAAAACGAAACAATTATTTTTTGGGAAAAATCCTCGAACAGGTCGATTTTTAATTTAAAAAATACATACCATATGATTTTCCTGTCTGATAGAGAATTAAACGATCTTTCAGAATCAAGGAAAAAAATATGGTGTTGCCATTTAAAAAAAAATCGATGACGTCATTACTCGAATACAAATGACATTTGAAAATCGCATTTTACGCTAAAATATGTATTTTTTAAATTAAAAATCGACCTGTTCGAGGATTTTTCCCGAAAAATAATTGTTTCGTTTTTATTGAATTTATTCCATACTTTTGGCGCATACTGTATTTGCAGTTACGTCTTAACTGCATTAACATTCACGAGCAACATCTAAATACAAACTGAAATTCCCTTGCGAGCCACTAACAAACACGTACAAATTAACCAGTTATGTTGCATTGCATGTTGTGTTGCATGTTGTATTGCACCTAATCTGTAGGTACTCGACTTAAAAGTACCGACAATTTTTGTGTAGTTTCGAACACGCTGCGAATGCGCGCTATATGCTTGCGAACCACCAGGATAAGTTTATCCAAATTAACCATGTTGTGTTGCGTGTTGTGTTGCACCTAATCTGTACCCGGCTTTAGATTTTAGAGTTCCATGTGAGCGGTAACCAATTTGTTATATCTGGTACTATGCATTGCCCTGGATAGTTTTAATGTGTTTATTAAAAAAAAAAAATGATTGAAGTCAAAACTGAACGCATGAGCACAGTGGCGGCTCGTGCGAGGTTTTTGAGGTGGGTAGGCAAACACTTGTCTGTAATAACTTTTCTCAATGTGACATATAGGTAATTGAAATGTAGTTATAGTAGAGGACTAAATAGAAAAGAGCGATTCGTGTTATAAACCTGCTCACCATTTAAAGCAATCAACACATGCATGTAGCATTTTATATGATCTCTGAGGGCATACCCAATTACACAGCTTCTGCTGCAGCAAATACGCATGCGCGAATGTACGATTTCTATTGGTAATCATGCCGTAACAGATCCCACCACGCGCATATGCCAACTACCAGTGCGTGTGCGTAGGAATCTTTCCACTAAATTAATTATTGTGAATGTAAATAATTTATTAGCGAGTGCTTGTATTCTTAAGAATGGAGAATAATTCAGGCTCTACAGCGTTATTCTCAAAATCGTAAACGCCATAATCTAACGTGTATGAAGGGATTAGGGTGCGAGACCAAAATATGAGTAAGTGATGCGGGTTAAATATGTAGTTTCTTATTAAGAATGCCTGTAGATAGTGTATATAGTGCAATAAAGAGTCACAAAAAATAATATCCAACTGCGAAATGGAGAATAGTGGGAACCCACGGAAAGAAGAGATAGAGATTGATTCTACAAAATACACGAACAATTCATGGATGATATTTTAAAAATGACCGATAATAAAAAAAAATCAGAATGCTATAAATAGGTCTAAGGAAATTAAGTGGTCTAAATAATTTCCCAAACAAGTACAGTCACACCTTAAATCGTCTCTAGAATCAAAAACAGTAAAATTATACAGAGTGCTGTAAACTTTCATAGTTGATGGCAAATATCGTAAAGTTTCATTTTCCCTTGTATATTATATCCTCTAAATCTCAATTCTCTGTCTAGAAAGCTCTGAGTTCTACGACTTGTCCTATAATTTCGTTAGTAGTACAAGTTCAGAGATTGAAGTCTTAATTCAGAGATTAAAGTCTGAATTAAGAGTTTAAAGTCTAAACTTCGTAGCGGCGTAGGTTACTTAATGAAAATTGTTTATTTAGAGAGCGTCTCATTTTTCAGATTAGCACCTCTGGAAATGTGAGAAAGCTGTGAAATTTCCGTAAGCCATTTTTTTTTACAATTAGTATTTTGAAGGGAGGTCATATTCCAATAAGAATTTTATTGATATGACAAAAGTCTGGCCTACTATGAATTTTTAAAAGGGTCGTGTTTCCAAAAGGTGGTATTAGGAATTTTTTTTATCAAATTATTACCAGGCTATTCAACACCCATCAAAATATTCATGAAAGGTTGCCATGAAAGTAAAAACAAATACCAATCGGACAAAGAAAAAACACATACACTACAGTTTAACACTTTTAATTGCGGTTGCAGTAAAAATAATTAACGTACTGAAAATGTAATGAATTATTAATATTAAGTTGTTAAAAGACTGCCACATACTGTCCCACGCGTATCATTTCTGCGATTAAAATTAAACAATGTAAGCTATAGTTGCGGCAAGAATTCAGACAACTTACGGCTAACGTTAGGCAATAATTGTTTTTAATGTCAACATAATTTTCGATAGTTTGTTGCTTTAATTATTTGCAATTTAGTGTAACATATAGCGCAAACATTTACTGTAGTATATAATTTTATTATTCTCAGTTGTACTTATATAAAATATTTTGATGAAAATATAATGAATTATTCATTTGTTCGTGTGACGTATGCCGTCTGAATTCTTACCGCAACTGTATGTCAAATATTTGTAAATTTAAATGGATGATTGGAAAAATGTCTTTGACCAGAAGGAAGTATATCGTGGAGAAAACTAAAATTGTATTTAAATTGGATTAAAGTTTTGTAATTTTTTGTTTACCAACTTAGTACCCACCTGTTTTATTCATTACATTTTCTGTACGTTAATTATTTTTACTGTGGCCGTGATTAAAAGTGTAAAATTTGCAATGTTTGTATTTTTTCTTTGTCCGATCGGTATTTTTTGTTTCCACTTTCATGACAATTTTTTACCTGTTTATTATAAATTTTAGTTTTGATTTTTTGAATTTTGGCACCCCCTAAAAACAATTACTTTTTTTTATATATTTTTAGGTCAATATTGTGTGAAACTAACTACTCTGCGGACTAAAGCCCCGACCAGCGTTGAATTGCACCCACAATATCTACCCATATGTTTTTTATTAGTAGCACTTGTAACATTTTTTACTGTATTAGAAAGATATTTTAAGCTAATATAACAAATATCTTACAATATTCCTATCAATGAAGTCATATGTACGCTCTCTGATAACATCTAGGTATGCTAATGAACAATTCCACAGACAAAGCTGTATTCAATAATTATCTAAAAAAATTAATCTAGCTAAATTTACTAACCTGGTTTAATGAAAACATTCTATAAATATCTAAGTTCACTTTTGAAACTGTGGGAACTCGAAAATTCAACCACAATAGATGAGATCTGACCTATTTCTGCATTTTTATGATTGCTTCTTCAGGTGGCCTCCTTTAAGTTGAGTCAAATATCTAACTGTAAAAATTGTTATACCAATAAATTAACGATTACATAAAGGGTAAAATTATTTTATTAATTGAGTAGGTCGTTATCATGTGACAAGTTAGTCACTTTTGACACTGTCGATATAATAAGGTGAATTAATACTATTTTCTTACATAAATTTTAGTCTTTAACATGATGAGGTGACATTTTATGCGTACAATATGTATAAATAATGATTTACTCTTTGACAATTAAACATACTGAAACATGATGAGATGACATTTTATGCGTACAATATGTATAAATAATGATTTATTACATTTTATATTTGGTTTGACAATTTTCACTTAAATCGATTTTCATTAGTGCTTTTAAACTACAATCACTAATTTCCTTTTAAACAGACACCATCCCTTGTGCTAGGTGTATAGTTTGGGAAAGCGGAGTGAAGAGGTATTAGGGTGTAAAAATAAAATAAGAAAATTCAATCTAGTAGCCCCTACGCATCGTTTAGTGTACACGATGGAGTTCGGAACCCCTCCACAGGGATTTTGGAACTTTTATGCTTCATCAGAACTGTTTATTATGTCATGTGTTGATAATAATGTAGAATACTATTTCCTAAAGACTAGATTGCCTTTTTATATACTATAAGTATCCGTTAAAAAATACCTATTCAATATTACAGTATTTTTAGATAACCTTATACTTACCCATAACATTATGCACCATTCTCAGGGTATTCTTTTGACTGGGTATATTTTGCGGGCGCTAGGGATACACGTTTTTCCCCTGCTTTAAACTAATTCTGGCATTACTCGGATTCAGACTTTTTACAGCCCTATCTCTAGGTATCTCGTTCCCTTCTTCAGAAGAATTCCAAAATATTTCTGAAAAGGGGAGCAGCACAACAAATTTATTCAATCATGACAAAATTTTTACTCAAAGATACCAACTGAGAATAAACTATCCTGGTTAAATTATCATCAATATTTAGTAATTAATATATAGTTTTCTTGTTCTATATCATACTGAATAATATGTAAGTATATTGTTTTTCTACATATTATTTCTAAAAGAAGATATTTAGGATAAGATAAAAATAATATAAAAAAAGAAAGGCCACTGCTAATATCTCGTTAAAAAGGTCACGTTCTTGATAAAAAAAAATTATAAACGGCTTTATTAAGCATATTACTCCAAAATAATGTTTGCATATAACGGTAATAAAAAAAACAAAAATAGAGCCAAAGAATAATTCTTTGCAATATAGAAAACAAATAAAATCAAGTTTTCTTGCCCATATTAATTTGCTATGTAGTATAAGATTTATAGTTCAAAAATTGTACTGCAAATAGATACCTGATATTGTCATTTTGAAGATATAGAGATATTATAAAATGATCCCAAATTAGAATTACAGTCAGCTTCTTGGTTATTTTTATTAATTGTGTTTTATGACTGAATATCTTGTTAATACAGTGGAAAAAAGCTTCCATAACTTTTGTAGATAATAATGTGTGTCACATTCGTAATACACTTGCTATTTTGGAAAACTCGTTATAATATGTTTCATTTAAATATTGTCCTGTCGTGTGGTAGTTTGTGTGATAGATGTAACTAATATTTTCCAAAGAAAGAGTAATACAGTTCTTGAGAATTACATACATGACAAATATACCATACTATTATCATTTAAAGTCATATCCATTAAGAAAAGTTTCTATCAAACTGACAAAAATGGAGCATAGGTATACGAAACTTTAAAATTTGTAGAAAAAGTTTATTAAGAATACAACAATTACAATTCAATATTCATTTAGCCTACTGCTACCTATTTATTAAATGTTAAGATTTTTTTGTACCATTTCTGACATACAAAACCTGTTTTTGATCATTAATTTTTATTCAGATTTTTCTGATGTATTGATAGATACTACTTAATTAAACATGTATCTGCAGTTTTCTACACTTTTCTTTTTAGACGTTTGGAAGATCTATATACATACATTTACATGTTTCATACACGAATTGTTTATAACACTCAATGCTTCTCTGAGGAGTAGATAGATACAGGTGGAATACTTGAATCTAAAATGTAGATTCTAGAGATATTCTCATCTTTTCGTGATGAGCTTTTCAGATTTTCCTACAATTCCTATTAATAAAGTCATACGTATGTTCTTCAGTCTGTCAATACTAATTTAAATGCCTACTTCATACAGATATTTCCTTTAGGTATTAATTAATATTGTGTGAAACTAAGTACTCTGCCTCCTAAGTGTAAATTTTGAGGTCTCAAAATCATTGAATGATTTCATTAAGTCAGGTATGTTCTATTTTATTAGAAAATTTAAGTAGAAGATTCACTTTTATTTTAGATATTTATTGAATCCAATCTTGTCTATGGAATTGTTCCTTAGCATACCTAGATATTTGGTATCAAAGAACATACTTACATATGACTTTCTTAGTAGGAATCGAATCATTTTAAAATTCTTAGTGGAAAACATGTTAAAATGCTGATATAAATTGTTATTAAACAAAAGTAAGGCACTTATATTTTTAGAAAAATACCATGTGAGTAGAATGGGCTGACCAGGAAACAAAAATATAAACAATTAAATAAAAATGTTTTATTCATCTATTTCAGCATACGACATATATCTAACTTCTAACGATATAACCAGCGAGTATGTAGACGTCATATTTTATACATATCCAACATCCAACATACTTTGTGATAGGCAACATACATCGCATTGGAGTTATTTGTCTAATTCTTTGGGAAATCTAAACACCAATTAATATACAGGGTGTCCGGAATATGAGGCCGTAATTTTAAGGACTTATATATTTGGCTGAAAGCAACAAAAAAACTGTTATGAAAAAAAAAATCTAAAACGAATAGTTTGTCTACAAATACATTTCAAAAATAAAAATATAACTGCAATAATATGCAAAATTCGGTTACGAAATTACAAACTAAGATACAATTAAGGTTAAGTAAGAGCACCTATATAACATAATTTGTTTTTTGAATCAGTATTAATGAAGCATAATGAAGCAAACAATTGAAGTTTCCGAAAAACTCGTTAAATCTGTAACATGCTGTAACGTTCGACAACGTTGCGATGTGTCAGGCTGCTGATAACCTAAAAGTAATATTGGTCATATAAGTGCGTATAGCTAGTGCGTTTAATTTTTATCTGGTTTATCTTTGATATTTGTGAGTGTACATACAATTTATAGTAACCACAACCAGCTGCATGACATGCAAAAAATGTATCTTTTGAGAGACCTTTTGGCAAATTTAAAAACTTTGTAAATAAGAGTCAGAATTGGCTCAAGTCGGGTACTCGGGGGTTTTCGAGGTCGCTGATCACGATTATGATGTTCAAATTGACCCCCCGAATACCTGGAGCTCAGGAAAGCCGACGAACGTCATCTCCGGGGACTATCCCGAACTTTATGCGAGAGAGGAGAGAAACTGGGTACCCGGGGTTTTTTTGGGTCGCTGAATTCGAAGATAACATCGGCGAACACCCCACGGACACCTGGTGGACTCTAACCTGGACGCGGACGTCATCTTCGAGAATTTATCTGGAAATATCGACAATAACGAACCGAAAATCGATATGGGGGCTTTTTGTGTGCGCTGAATCCGAATTTTATGTTGAAAACGACCACCCGAACCTGGCCCTGGTTTTCAAGACATAATTGAAAAAAAACCACTCGAAAACCGTTACGGGGGGTTTTTTGGCTCGTTGAAATCAAATATGGCACCGACCAACACCCCACGGACACCTGGTGCACCCTAACCTGGCTCTGAACGTCATCCTCGAGGGTTTTCCAGACACAATTGAAAAAGACCAACCAAAAATCATTTTTTCGTTGGTTTCCTATCATAATGCTTCATTGCCTCGACTATTTGGATTTTCACTTTACCCAGGCGGTCCATGTAATCTGTAATGGACACCATAGTGATATCTAACAAAACTTCTGTTCAGTCAGGCTCTTTAGTTATTGTTTTATTTTGAAGATAGTGCTAGTGGAAGATTGCCCTCGTCACTGTTTGGAATCTCCCGTTTCTGCCCGTTTTGCGGCAGAAGATCATCCTCATTAATATCTTCAGCATCCGTTTGATAATCATCATCTACGGGAACAATCACTAATAAATCTTGGTCATCTGCAGCTAAACCTAAGGTTTTATAACATTTCCATAAAATCTAATTGGATTTATTTATTGGAATTTGTCGAGATCCAATTTAGAAAGATATTGAATCCAAAAATTAAAGAAAACAGTAAATATGCATTTTTGATTCTATATAAATCCGCCGTACTCAAATTTGTACACGTCTATTTTGTTTTACTTTTCTACCCATAATTAAAGAGAGTGGTTACTATTTAAATAAGAAATAAGTGTGATTAGTACTGACTAGGGTTGTAAATCCTGGAAAAAAATTCGATCTCCGGGATTTCTGGATTAGAAATTTATAATAATTTTTATAGTTAGATATTTGATTCAATTTAAAGGAGGCCACCTGAAGAAGCAATCCTAAACATGCAGAAATAGGTCAGATCTCATCTATTGTGGTTTAACTGTCGTGTTCCCACTGCCAAACAAGTGAAGTTAGATATTTATAGAGTGTTTGTTTCATAAAAGCAGGTTAGTAAATTAGATTAATTTCTTTAGATAATTATTGAATAGAGCTTTGTCTGTGGAATTGTTCATTAGCATACCTAGATGTTTGGTATCAGAGAACATACATATGACTTCATTGATAGGAATTGTAGGATATTTGATTTATGTTAGCTTAAAATACCTTTCTAATACAGTAAAAAATGAATAATCATATACAAAATGAAGTTTATTTTTTATTCATATTTTGGAAAAAAATAAAAAATATATAAGAAAAACTAATTCATTCAGCACATTCAGATTCAAACTCGAACGAATTTTGATGAATTACGTTTCAACCGTCGAGAAGCCCCTCTTCGATTTTACACTTATAGGTAAAATTGATAATAGGATACTTACACCATTTTTATATAATTCTGTTTCTTTGGTTAAAGTATAAAATAACAAAATTTCTCTATTATTTGTACTTAAACTTAGCTGAAATGGCTACATAGGTTGCTTTTATGTACTGAACAAAGCTGTATTAAAAATATGTATTAGATTGTAAAGTAGTTATTACTTGGTAAAAATGTGATCAATATTCTATTTTTTAGACCTGGTCACTGCACTAAATATAATATCTGTATTAATTAATTATTCTGTGGCCTCGTATTTCACATTAGACCGCAACGTATCTATAAAATTGACGGGTGCATCTCACGCGTTCGAAATCCTGTGTGTTCGAAGTGCTACGTGACCGAAAGCCTACGAGCCCCAATACCTGCCTGTTCGAATAGAGATGTGCGCGCTCCCGGCTGACTGGCGGAGAGAGAAGACCACGATGCAATTCGCGTTAATTACCAAAATGCAGCCTTTTGTTAAAATGTTTCCACACGCTTAATTATTATTATATGTACTTACTTGTGACTTTATTTCATGAGTTAAATACTATCTACGTATTTACTTGGTATGCATGCAGTAGTCAGCTATAAAAGTACTGTTTTTTTGTATGTTTCATCTGTAAAATACATGTAGAAATAATTCGACTGAAGAATTGATATACCCATTTATACAGAAGTTATTTCAACAGTTGTAGGGACAAGATTGTAATATTGCTATTATATTACAATAGTTATTCGCTACTTATTTATATAGATGTAAGTATTTTTATTATAGGGGGTGAAAAATGATGCTGGTGGTAATTATCTGTGTAATAATGATTATCGTTGGTAGGCGCATTCTAATTCTAAGGTCATAGGTATTTTATGGTGAATATATATTTTTTTATTTAGGTAAAGTTTACGTTTTATTAACTATTCATAATATTGGAAACAAGTGAGATTTATAACATTATGTAATTAACTTTAGTCATAAGTTTAGTAAATGTATTTAAAAAACATTTGTTAATTCATGTTTAGTGGAAAGTAAGAAAGGCATGACTTAATATTAACATTGGTTTAACAACATCTGATGAAGATGATTTTGAACATATAAAACTTTGAGCCTATGTTTGATAAATGTTTTCAAGAAATAATTAAATGCAAATATTTAAATATAACTAATACTGAAACATAAATATATTTTTGTTTTGTTACTAGATACTTATCATACATATGTATTCCTAAATTTGAATTTTACTATTCTATCTGTGACCCTTTTACAGCTGCTTAGTACCAGAACCGGAAATAATATAACTGTGAAAACCGTGAAAACCGTTGCGTTATCTTCTTACCGCGGGAACGAATCATCCAGGCGAATTGCATCGTGGTCTTCTCTCTCTGCCAGTCAGCCGGGAGCGCGCACATCTCTATTCGAACAGGCAGGTATTCGGGCTCGTGGGCTTTCGGTCACGTAGCACTTCGAACACACAGGATTTCGAACGCGTGAGGTGCTCCGAAATTGACTAGGTCAAATCCTAAAATCCCGAGAACCAAGCTGGCGGCATCCCGGGATTGACAGCCCTCCCTAGTACTTACCTGACTAATAAGAAAAGGCAACAAATGATGTAAATAATAAAAAACACTACAAAAAATCAAATACCAAAATTGCCGAACGCTGAAGCGCCGCATAACGTTCAATTTGTTAAAATCTGTCAACTTTAGGCTACTTTGGACATTAAATACTATGCAAGAAATGTCGCTACTAAACCGTTTTTCTGTTGTCACAAAGGCTACACAAAGTAATATCTACCTAATCTATTAGGTACATATTTTGTGTAAGTGAACATTTTAACAATATTGTGCAAAAATTGCGCAAATGAGTTTACTCTTTTAAATCATTTCTTTTACTTTTGGAAACATTTCAAATTTAATATAAAGAATATTATACCTGCTTAAATTGTTGTTGTTTTAAATGTAAATCTATATTCCATTGTCTGTAAAATGCTGAAGTCTCTCACTTCTCTATGTAGCAGTGAAAAAGTAAAACCACAAAAATGTACTTTCGCAGTATGTACGCATCTCACGCATTTCATATTAGACTGGTGTTCAGAATTTGAACGGCCATTCACATTTAAATGAGGTCTATTTCACAGGCAAATAAATTCTCTAGAAATGACAAAGGCTAGGAGGGTTGATATATAAATTCCCCAAGTTTGAGGCGCATAGTTAAAAAGCCAGATCGGAGATAAGATAATAAGTGAACAAATTTTATAATTAGTTTTCATATCTGAAATTAAATTGGAGAATTAAACACCTACGTCTACCGTTGAAAATTGTATTACGTTAGCTTCCTAAGACAAGATTAACGAGTTAATTTTGATTAATGATGAAAGAAAAAATAAGAAACCTATTAATTTGTAATAATCATATAGGTACGGAAAAAATTCACTGTAGTAGCATCTTCATAAATAGATTTAAAGAACATGAAAACCACTAATTTAATGTTTATTAATCTTTGCATGACACAAATTTTTAAAAATTTACACTTAGGACCATTATAATCCTTTAGTTTTTTCTTGACTTATCTTGAAATGAGCCGATAAAGTAAAGTTCATTGATAAATAAACATTAATTATTTCTTCTAAAATGCGAGGCCTTTGTGATCCACTTCAAATACAAAAATCATATTAGACATTTATTTTTAGAAAGCTACTAATAAAAGTTCAGAATTTTACATATCATTTTTTAAATAAAAATCTATTCAGTAAAATATTCAAATAAATAACCTGTTATATTTTGTTATCAGACTTGGATTTTAAATAAGATGCTTTCCAATTTACAATTATAACATCTCTAACTATTTTTTTATATCTTTTTAAGTGTTAACAATATTGTGTGAAACTAACTACTCTGCGGACGAAAGCTCCGACGAGCGTTGAATTACACCCACAATATCTACCCATATATTCTTTATTATTAGCTTTTGTAAAAATTTGTACTGTATTAGAAAGGTATTTTAAGCTAATATAAATCAAATCTCCTACAATTCCTATCAATGAAGTCATATGCATGCTCTGTGATATTAAACATCTAGGTATGCTAATGAACAATTCCACAGACAAAGCTCTATTCAATAATTATCTAAAAAAATAATCTAATTTACTCACTCTATAAAAATCTAACTTCACTTTTTTGGTAGTGGGAACACGACAAATTCAACCACAATAGATGAGATCTGACCTATTTCTGCATTTTTAGGATTGCTTCTTCAGGTGGTCTCCTTTAAGTTGAATCAAATATCTAACTATAAAAATTATTATAAAAAT
Source organism: Monochamus alternatus (assembly GCA_037114965.1). NCBI lineage: Eukaryota > Metazoa > Arthropoda > Insecta > Coleoptera > Cerambycidae > Monochamus > Monochamus alternatus. The sequence continues at coordinate 38,001,787 of CM073431.1, read as the reverse complement.
TAAAATTATTAGAAGTTAAATATCGACAATGACAAAAAAGTGACATCCTGTCAATGAATTAAATATGACAATACCTACTTGAAAAATGTTCACCTTTTATCTAAAAGTTTTTATATATTTTTTTAGGTATTAATAATATTGTGTGAAACTAACTACTCAGTGGACAAAAGCCCCAACCTGCGTTGAATTACACCCACAATATCTACCCATATATTCCTTATTATTAGCTTTTGTAACATTTTTTTACTGTTTTAGAAAGGTATTTTAAACTAATATAAATCAAATCTCCTACAATTCCTATCAATGAAGTCATATGCATGCTCTGTGATATTAAACATCTAGGTATGCTAATGAACAATTCCACAGACAAAGCTCTATTCAATAATTATCTAAAAAAATAATCTAGCTAAATTTACTAACCTGGTTTAATGAAAGCATTCTATAAATATCTAAGTTCACTTTTGAAACTGTGGAAACTCGAAAATTTAACCACAATAAGGTAATTGTCATATTTAATTTAAAATTCATTGACAGGTAAAAGTCACTTTTGACATTGTCGATATTTAATTTCAAATAATTTTAATTTACTGGTATAATAATTTTTATAGTTATAATTTGACTCAACTTAAAGGAGGCCACCTGAAGAAGCAATCCTAAAAATGCAGAGATAGGTCAGATCTCATCTATTGTGGTTGAATTGTCGTGTTCCAACTGCCAAAAGTGAAGTTAGATATTTATAGAGTGTTTTCATTAAACCAGATTAGTAAATTTAGCTAGATTAATTTTTAATTTAGATAATTATTGAATAGAACTTTGTCTATGAAATTGTTCATTAGATTACCTAGATGTTTGGTATCAAAGAGCATATAATACATATGACTTCATTGATAGGAATTGTAGGAGAATTGATTTATGTTAGCTTAAAATACCTTTCTAATACAGTAAAAAAACTGATTGTTTGTTGCGATGTTACAAGTACGTATTGTTTGCCAAAGTCACTACATTTCTAATAATTGGCATTACCGAAATTCCGATGCCAAACAATCTTGAAGAATTTTTTTACTGTTTTAGAAAGGTATTTTAAGCTAATATAAATCAAATCTTCTACAATTCCTATCAATGAAGTCATATGCATGTTCTCTGATACCAAACATCTAGGTATGCTAATGAACAATTCCACAGACAAAGCTCTATTCAATAATTATCTAAAGAAAATAATCTAATTTAATCACTCTATAAAAATCTAACTTCACTTTTTTGGTAGTGGGAACACGACAAATTCAACCACAATAGATGAGATCTGACCTATTTCTGCATTTTTAGGATTGCTTCTTCAGGTGGTCTCCTTTAAGTTGAATCAAATATCTAACTATAAAAATTATTATAAAAATTAAAATTATTAGAAGTTAAATATCGACAATGACAAAAAAGTGACATCCTGTCAATGAATTAAATATGACAATACCTACTTGAAAAATGTTCACCTTTTATCTAAAAGTTATATATTTTTTTAGGTATTAATAATATTGTGTGAAACTAACTACTCAGTGGACAAAAGCCCCAACCTGCGTTGAATTACACCCACAATATCTACCCATATATTCCTTATTATTAGCTTTTGTAACATTTTTTTACTGTTTTAGAAAGGTATTTTAAGCTAATATAAATCAAATCTTCTACAATTCCTATCAATGAAGTCATATGTATGTTCTCTGAAGAAGCAATCCTAAAAATGCAGAAATAGGTCAGATCTCATCTATTGTGGTTGAATTTGTCGTGTTCCCACTGCCAAAAAAGTGAAGTTAGATTTTTATAGAGTGAGTAAATTAGATTATTTTCTTTAGATAATTATTGAATAGAGCTTTGTCTGTGGAATTGTTCATTAGCATACCTAGATGTTTGGTATCAGAGAACATACATATGACTTCATTGATAGGAATTGTAGAAGATTTGATTTATATTAGCTTAAAATACCTTTCTAAAACAGTAAAAAAATGTTACAAAAGCTAATAATAAGGAATATATGGGTAGATATTGTGGGTGTAATTCAACGCAGGTTGGGGCTTTTGTCCACTGAGTAGTTAGTTTCACACAATATTATTAATACCTAAAAAAATATATAAAAACTTTTAGATAAAAGGTGAACATTTTTCAAGTAGGTATTGTCATATTTAATTCATTGACAGGATGTCACTTTTTTGTCATTGTCGATATTTAACTTCTAATAATTTTAATTTTTATAATAATTTTTATAGTTAGATATTTGATTCAACTTAAAGGAGACCACCTGAAGAAGCAATCCTAAAAATGCAGAAATAGGTCAGATTTCATCTATTGTGGTTGAATTTGTCGTGTTCCCACTGCCAAAAAAGTGAAGTTAGATTTTTATAGAGTGAGTAAATTAAATTATTTTCTTTAGATAATTATTGAATAGAGCTTTGTCTGTGGAATTGTTCATTAGCATACCTAGATGTTTGGTATCAGAGAACATACATATGACTTCATTGATAGGAATTGTAGAAGATTTGATTTATATTAGTTTAAAATACCTTTCTAAAACAGTAAAAAAATGTTACAAAAGCTAATAATAAGGAATATATGGGTAGATATTGTGGGTGTAATTCAACGCAGGTTGGGGCTATTGTCCACTGAGTAGTTAGTTTCACACAATATTATTAATACCTAAAAAAATATATAAAAATCTTGAAGAATATAATGACGTTTTTCAGGTAAGCAGGCAAGGAGTTGTAAATTGTGACAGCATTGTAAAGAAAGGAGCGTTCATACTGTACAGTATTATGTTTAGGAACTTTATACCAGTTACAGTGTCGAGTAGAACGAGAATGAGTATCAATAACCTTTTTCAATCTATCAAATAAATATTTAGGAATTCGAAATTTATTAATCTTGTAAACTAAAGTTGCCAAATGAGAGGTGAATCTTTCACCTAAGTTTAACCATTTTACTGAAGAGAAAGAATTAGATATATTATCAAATTTTCGTAATCCACAAGAGAATCGTACACAAGAATTTTGAATTCTCTGAAGGGTAGCTTTATCTCTTGATAATAAACCTGGCCAATAAGTATATTGGCCAGCTTTTTGATGTAGTAACATCACAATACGCTAAGTGAGAGAGAATGAGAGAGTTAGACAATCTAATTTTAATAGATTTATCCGTCTTTATTTAGGTACAGCATTTTCAGCATACAGTACGATTTTTTTGTTAAATAAGTAACATGATTGTCAAACCGTAATCTGTCATCAATTCGTAAGCCCAAAATTTTAACTTGCTTTACAAATCTCTGTAATTTGTTACACAAAAAGATATTCAAATTAGGATCATTTACAACATTTTCGGACTTATTTCCAAACATAATTATTTCAGTTTTATTTCCATTTAATAAAAAGTTATGAGCTCCCGTAACAATTGTTATTAAATTTAAATCTTCATTAATATATTCTGAAGCTAAAAGTGTATTAGACAAATGAAACGAATTATATAAGAGTATCATCAGCGTATTGATGCATTTTACAGTATTTCAAGTAAGAAATAAAATCAGCAGTATATATAGAGAATAATATAGGACCAAGTATACTATCTTGAGGTACGCCCTTATTCAGTATCTTATAGGATGAAAATTTATTATTTAGTAAAACTCTCTGACGTCTACCATAAAGATAATTTTCAAAAAATGAAATAGCAACTGGGTTAAGCCCGGAATATTTGAGTTTCTGTAAAAGAATTTTATGATTTAACGTGTTAAAATGCCTTACTAAAATCGAGCAAGATTAAATATGTGTTAAAGTTATTATCATTTGCGGTAAAAATTTCATTAGTTAAATGCAAAAGTGCAGTGGTGGTACTCTAAAACCCGACTGTGTTATATGTAATATTTCTCTTTTTGATAAATAATCGGTTAATTGCGAGCATATAATTTTTTCAAGAACTTTTGATACAGTTGAGAGTATACTTATTGGACGAAACTGGGTAATGTCTTGAGGGTTATCAACTTTCGGTAAAGACAATATATTAGCATTCTTCCATGGAAATGTTCCTGACTTTAGACACGTATTAATGATAAATGTAAGGTGTGGTGTTAAATGTGGAATAACTATATGAAGAAGCTTTAAATTGATATTATCCGAGCCTTTAGTTTGAGTTTTGATAGTACTTATTACCCTATTTACTTCCTCAATTGTTACTTCAGAAAACGAAAATCCATCTTCAAGATCAGGAAAAATTGTATTGTATTCATTTATCATCATTATCATTTTATCACTAAATTGATCATTATTTAAATTCGTTTGGGGAGTATTATTTATAAGAAATTCATTAAATGATTCTCAGTCAAAAGGGAAAATTAAATCACTTTTACTTTTTGAAAAATTTAGATTTTTTAAAGTTTTCCAAAACATATTTGGCTCCTGTTTAAATTTATAAGTTAAAAAAGCTTTCTTTTCAGATTTGATGGCATTACTTACAAAGTTCCGTATTTCTTTATATTCTATAAACGATACTTGAGTAAGAGAAGATTTATATTTTCCATATGCATTATTTTTTACTTTAATCATCAATTTTAAGTTTGGTGTTAACCAAGGAGCTGAAGCTTTAGTAATTCTTACCGATTTCTCAGGTGCATGGAAATTAAAAACATTAATGATATTTTTGTTCCAGAATTTTACGATATAATCGTTTACACTATCTAAAGAAAATATGTAATCCCAATTAATATGAAATAGATCCCTTAAAAAATTGTCATAATTAAAAGGAGAAAAATCACAGTAAATTATAATTTTAAGAATAACTTTAGTTTTTTTTAGCTTAATGGTAATTTAACTAGATGATGATCAGATATACCTTCCATATTAAGGGCAACTATATCATTTATAATATCAGAATTTGAAGATACGATTAAATCAAGTAGCGTACTAGAATTATCAGTGATTCTTGTAGTCTGTCTACACAACTGTAACATACCATATCTATTAAATAAACTCATCAAACGTACTGCATTGGGACCATTAGCATTAAGTAAATCTATATTTAAATCACCTCCAAATATTGCATTATCATATTTTGGTAATAACACATTTTCCAATTCTGATAAGCTGTTTGCTATATCACAGTCAGGGGGTCGGTATAAAGTTCCCTAACAAATGTTTTTACCACCTAACTTAATTGAAATTCACAAACTTTCTCAACAATTATTATCAGTTGCCTTAACAATCCTGTATTTAAAACTATTCCTCCGCCTCTTCCATGCCTGTCATGTCGAACCAAAATGTAATTTGGAATATTTATAGCGTTACTAGAATATGATGGGTTCAACCAGGTTTCAGATAATCCAATAATATCAATATCATCGATAAAAGAACAAAGCAGATCAAAACCTGAAAAAATAGACCTTACATTAAAATGAGCAAAAGAAATGTTTTCATTCTCATTTTTCATTACATCCTGTATTAATAATGTGATCGAAGGCATCTTACTATTTGAGAAATTCTCGACTTTTATTGACACTTATATTAGAATTAGGCAAAAAGTAAACATTTGTTGGGTATAGGTAGTATATATCAAACTAACATTATTTTTGTATTATATATTGGTTTTTGAAGTTTGATAAATAAAAGTGGACCACCTTATATACAGTTTTAAAACACACTATATACCCAGTTTACCCCATACAGGAAAGATTTAGAGCTTATACACATATAGTATTGTCAAAAACTAAAAAAACACCATCCACTTGAATAATTTTTCATTCCGGGATCACTGATCATAAATAAAATATCGAGTACCTTCTCTTTCATAACTTCGCTAACTCACATTGCATGCATGAATTTTTTCTACTTAATATATCATAAAGTCAATCGTTTCATCCGATGTGGATCCGAATTTACATTTTTCATCTGTGCAATTTCGGTGTCGATAGAATTAAGCCTATAAAATTTTTAACCGCAGTAATTTACCTCCCAAATAAAGCCTACGTTGTCTTAAACTGAGGCGTATATTCATCTCTAAAATTTTACGTTGACATAAAGATTTGATGGCTAACTCCAACGACTGTAGGTAATACTTTTCTTTATTTTTTTGGTACTGAGGATATCTTTTTTTTAATCAACAAAAATTAAAAGTAATAAGTAAATTACTTAAATGTCTCAATAGTTCCAAAGCTTGACTTATTAATTTTCAGAAAATATATCAAAACTTTTTAAATTCACTTTTATTAATGCCCTTCAAGTTTCTGTTCCCTAAAAGGTAATAAAAAAATTTAATTCGGAATTTTAGCTCGATGTTAAAAAAATGACAAAATCCTCTTTTCCCCCGGAAAATCGACATCTATGACTATCATCGTGCGAGATAGCTTAGATATGTTAACTACCATGCGGTCGTTTTTTACAGTCTTTTCAAATGTGGAAGTACCTACGTACTTAGATAATAATTAATCTGGTTAGCTACAGTACACTCATTTTCACTTGTTACAGGTCCGTCAGAATTATCTACTAACAGAATACACTGTGTATTCGCGTTCAGTTAAATAAAATACCCATTTATTCTAAGAAAATCGAAATTCAGTATAAACAATGCCTACTAATAGAATACTCGGAATGCACCCGCGACAGTCTATAATTATAAAATCTTGTACGACTGCCGTAGTTTCGTTGGATTTGCCTTCTACTCTAGAAAAACAAACAGCACATAACGTAGGCTGAATCATGTTACAGGGAAATATCTGTACCCGACATAATTTTTGTATTTAATTACTACTTTAAAACAAAAAATTAGTGACTAAAACTGAACCATAACCATAACCTAGTAAACACAGAGTTTTGCATTATTAGTTGCATGCTCTCCAAATATCAAAGAACACTGGTCAAATAGGCGTAGAATATAATATTCTAAAAATCAAAGAATCAAAGAAAGTGGTTTTAGTTAATTATTTTGTCCAAACATCGTCGATTATTGCTAATATGGTTGCTATTATTAGTTTGTATTAACAGAATTTATTCCCCAACAACACAAGGAGAAAATATATCGGCTTGAAGTCCACCTTGCACTAGTGGCCTACAGATGGCGACTGCATCAGATTTCGTCAAATTAAAATAATGTATACGGTGTTTAGTTAGAAATAATATCTCAGTACTTGTTCTTCGCAAATTTAACTTTTCTCTTATTTTTTGTGTATTTACAAACCTGTCGTATTCAAATCCGAGATAACGGAAAAGGTGCTAATTATAGAATATATGACAAATGCATATTATCGTGAGGCGTAATACCAAAGACGTTTTCCGACTAGACATAATATTATGCTAAATCTTCTTTGAACCACATTGAACAACAGTTGGCGGTAAACGTGTGGCAGTATTTTTATGTATTTTGTTACCTTTTGTGGTTTTGGTCCGGACGGAAGAAATCTACCTGGTCGTGGTCGTCGGGCCGAGTATCTCGCTTTAAATAAAAAGAAGGATCGGAGGAGGAAAAATCTTTGCAATGATAAATTTTAATGTAAACAAATAAAAAAACCGGAAATTATTCAATATTCTCGAAATCTCTCCAAATATTCGACCCTGTAAATAAATATCAGTAAGGTAGGTGCTACCTCCCTGTGCTACCATATCGTGTTTCTCATTAAATAATTATCTACATTTAATAAATAATTTTTTTTAAGCATAAATCGATACACGTAACAACGCGGTGTCCTGTCACGACCTTTGACTTATGCGAAATATACCTAACCTGATAGGCGGTCAGAGTCGCCGATAAATAGGGATTTAGTATAGTTTCGAAAATATTTATTTTCGCTTTATGAATAAGTTTGGGAAACTTTTTGATGAACTATTCCTGTAACTCTTATTTTTATCCCCTCTCAAAATACTTGTACTGTCATAATTAACCCTGTATATTATACAGGATGTTAACGATAAGTTAATCCAAATTTCACTGACATATTTTATGGATGAAAATAATTCGTGTTTGTTATATAACAAGTTTTTATTCAAAGCTTAATAAGAAAGTTACAGGGTGTTACAATTTTTTGTTTTGACAACTTAGGAATATTTCTACAGAATGTTTTATGTCAAAAATGATTGTCTTTTTTTTATATAATCAAATCGTTATATTTTGTTGCCGAAAATGCGCGGTTAACGGATGGCTTGCTTTTCCATTTGCTGTATAATAAATATGTAGGGTGTCCTGAAATTGCAAGCAATATTTTTTCAGTGTTCTATGTCGAAAAAGATTTCCTTTTCTTTTTATAAACAAGAGTCTAAAGAATTTTGCTAAGAAAGTTATAGCCACACTGATGATTTTTTCTAAATAACTCCGAAATCAGTTGGGATAAATTTATGAAATTTGGTAAATGACTTAACTTTTACTTGCTCAGATCGATTGGATATTCAAATGATAAAGCATATAATCAACTAAAATAAATAAATAAAATTTATACATTTGGGAAATTGCCAAAATAAGTTACTGCGTTTCTCAAATTGAAGGATGTTGACGAATATACAGGACATTGTTTTCGTAAAATTCAGCTACACTGTTAATAAATTCAGGAGCTGATATCACAACTTTAAAAATGCATGTAAACCTTCAACGGTAGCTGAAGACTACATTGAGGAATCTATGACTCGCAAACCAGTTGTTAGCAAAAAAAATTCTCTACTGCAAGTAGATTAAGTGGTGGAAGCGAGTTTTTAAATAATCCAACCACTTTGGAGGATTTAGTAATTCATAAACTATTGAATAGTGAAAGCACTTCAACCTACATAGACGAAGTAAATGTTTTGAAAACAAACAGGACAAGGGATATCCCTTATAAGTTGTTCTATTTTCACTTATACTATCACAAGAGCTTAAATTATTTCCAGGAATAATTTACGCTCATGTGGCATTCGGTAAGAAAATTTCACACCCTAAGTATAAATCCCTGGAATTTTATATTAATTTGACTAGGCCAAAGTATTGTTGTTGTTGACATATGTTAATTTGTCATTTTTATTTAAACGGTTCTGTCACAGTAGATGTCAATTACTAGTTCGAAGCGTATGTACGTCGGGTTTAATAAGTGTATACTGAAATGTCGCGATTTGATAAAGAAAATCAACAAGTTATTAGACAAAAAATTCAAAACCTAATACCAGACAATACTAGAAAATCAACGGCAAGTGTATGGAAATAATTTATTGAATTTTGCAGGTATATCCACCGTATTTCGATAAATAAATTACCAATTTTAGTTACATCAAATGCTAAAGCTCAGATGGGTAGTAGTTCAATTTATCGTTCTTTGGCAATTTTAGGTCACTAAAGTTGGTAGAAATATATTCTTTACAAGTAACACGACGCAATTTATATAAGGTGTCAATGCGCAGATCATGCGTTTACCTTCTCAACTGTAATAAAATTTCCACTTAATTATCGCTTCGCCTCGAAAAAATTTCCGGAAATTTTTCTGGTTGCCATGGTAACGAATAAAAATAAAGGCATCTTATTGGTTTTAAAGTAAAGGTGTGAAATTTTCACTATAAATGTTTACAATAAATAAAGTTACTTTCGTTAAAGAACAAATTTTAATTTAGTGACAGTAAAAATTATTCTAATACCTAGGCAGTAAATGCGACATTTTAGTGTCTGACAATTATCACTAATTCTACATCTTTAATGTCTATAGGCGAAAAAGTATATTGTTTGATTGTAAGTATAAGGTTAAATTTAAATCGCCATTATCTGTCAAGCAGTTAATGGAAGGACCTGCCTTTTTTATTACATTTGGTATAATAAAACAAATTTATTCATGTGTGTAGATGCGTTTAATAAAGGTTAATTAATTTTACATATGCACGTTGATTTTGTATGAAGAGGACACTCTATTATATTATCACATTATCGCCGTAAAAGTGAAGATGATTAAGTAATTAATTAATTCGTTTATCCCCTCCCAGCAATTACCACAATTTAACATATTCCCGAATTCGAATTTAATGAATGAATTCTGATCAGGTGAGTTATGTGCGAAAAGGCATTAATCCATAGGAGATCATTGGCAATAACCCCTGTGAGCCAACCCTCTATTATCCTTGTAACGAGTTCGCGTAACTTTGACCCAGATATTCATTCGGGAAAAGAATGAGATAAAAATCACCGTCTGGCCTTTAACTTTCCCTTCTCAGAAAATATCATCATTCATTTAGACGTATCCTTCCTCACGCAACAGTAGCTTGGTAAATGTTTAACGCCTTTACACTCGATTGAAGATTTTTGTCGCTACTTAGAATAGGAAAATTAAGAATAGTCAGCAATACGAAACACATTTTATTGAATAAATAATTTGTTAGAAAAGTATAACAGCATGTAATTACTTGTTAAATGAACATAATAGGTATCCATGATTATATTCATCTGTGTTGAATTTTTTCTTATGACATTAATAATTTTGTTTATTCAATTTTACTTGTGATTAATAGTTGTTTAATTAGTAAAGTAAAATATTTAATGATGCAGCTGGTATTTTAAAGCATCCAGGGCATTAAATCTACTTTACTGCTAAGTTAAACAGATTACCTATTATTCACCGATCAATTTCAATTTTATCATTATAGCAAACAAAGCTATTTATTTTATACTATTAAAATCGTATGATACTTCTCTCATGAATAATAATATTTTCAGTAGGTCGTCTGCGGTTGCTATGAGACGAGCGTTATTAAATAAATCTCTTAGATACACAGTAATAGCCATATTGTTCAGATTTAAATCCATATTATTATTGGAGATGGAAGAATTCACATTAACTCCGCCAGAAATTATTGAATCAGCAAAGCAAATGGAAAATTTCTAAAGTATGCCCTGTTTTCAAAAAAGGTGACGGAACATTGAAAATTTCCGTCCGGTCTTGCTAATCTTTAAAAACTCTTGAATCTTTACTTCATGAATTTTTATACGGAACCATTGGTCACATAATTTCTCCATCTCAGCATAGCCTTGTGAAAGGTGTATTTACCGTATCAAGCGTCTGTAACTCAATTTATAAAACAATTGTTGGACAATCATACTCAGGTGGATGTTGTGTATACTGAATTTTCGAAGGCGTTCGACCGGCTTGACCATTATCTACTTCTCAACAAATTGATAAAATTTGGTATTTCTGAACCTCTCCTAAATTTTTTAAAATCGTACCTCTCCATTAGAAAACAGTATGTTGTGTTTAAATCTGTTGAATATCCTTTCACGTCAGGTGTCCCTCAAGGATCCGTTCTTGGACCACTGTTATTTAATATGTTTGCGAACTATATAGGTAATGATTTAATAATTACCTTTTGTATGAAGATGATCTCAAGTTATTTGATGTGGTTATTGTGATCGAATTCAACATAATCTTAACAAAATTGAAGTGTCATTTGAACGATTTGCATTTGAATGTAAAGAAATGCAACGTATTGTCCTTTTGTGGAAAAACTACTGCCATTATCTTTGATTATAACATCAATGAAGCGTCACTGCTGAGACCTGATTGTTTCCGTGACAGTCATATTCAGTCTATTATATCTGATGCCTCAACATATGGGTTTATAACCCGCTGTAGTCGTGACTTTACTGAGCCTGAGACTATTAATAGTATATTATTTAACGAGCGGTAATGCAGGTCATAACTCACGCAGATGAAGTTTTCAGCACGAGCCGCAGGCGAGTACTGTAATTCATCAAGTGAGTTATGACCATTACCGCAAGTTGAATACTATACTTTATCTACGACTATAGCAATAAATACTAAGATACAAGTATCGAGAAAGAAAATTGATTTGAAAACGTCAAAATTATTTTGTTAAAATATCAAATGACATTAGTCCCCTCAATGATAATAATTGATAATTCCGCCTTCTGAGAGGCGTTGGCAATTTAATAATTTTAAAATCTTTTAATTATTCATTCCTTTCCACTTGTTAAAAATTCTTTCCATTTTACACCAATGGAAGGTATTTATCGGTTCCAAGTACTGCGTACACTATTTACATACCGAATTATCATTGTAGAAGCCCAGCCTGAGTAATAATAACTCACTATAAAAACTCACGCTATTTGTTTATTGATGCTCTTAATTGCTCAAAAGCAGTTGAATAATTAATATATAAATAAATATTCGATGACTAGCCTTTTTGAGTAGGCGTAAATATTATTCTGTGGTTTTTTTTGTTTAAATTATTACGTAATAAGGGTGTCAAAAATTATTAGAGATGATTAGTATCCATTGTCCTAGAACACATTCTCGTGATAATGTAACATTTTATCTAAAGACACCAATACCTTGCAACATTCGCCTCTTTATACAATATGCAGTAACTGCAATGATCTGCCATTTCAGCTTGATATTTTCTCTTCTTCTTGTGTTTTTTTTCTCTCGTATGATTCACTGTATTTATTTAGATGCGTCAAATAAATGTTTATTTTAATATTTGTGGCAATCAGATTTTCTTCGTTTTGGTGCAAAAATCAGAAACCGCTCGGACTTGTCAACTTTTGTTTTGACGTAGACATCTTTTTTGGATATAGGTTCTCATTCTTACAATTTTTACCCCTACGCAAGGATGACCTTTACCCTAAAATCTTAAATGAAACCTGATATTGTATGATACATCATTTTAAAGGGTGTTCAATTATTTTCTCAATGCCATATATATGGAGTTCCAAAATAGTAGAGTGATGTATTTACATCACTTAGATGAGTACGGGCCACTTGAAATGAATTTAAAGAACACAAAATTATCAAAAATAAGTTGGTGTTGGGTGAAATTATACAGGGTGTTTATTAATTGAATGCCGATACTTAAGGGTGTGAATCCTTCGGTCATTTTAAGAAGAAAACTTAATATCAACATATGTCCTAAACCTCTTAATTTTTGAGCAACAGGGTGTTACAGTTTTAAGAAAAAAATTACTTTTTTTATTATAATTTTCTTATGACTCCAGATATTTTTATGAAATTTTGTACACACCCATTAATTAAGGAGCATTGTTTGATGTATAAAATATTTTAAAATCTTTGCCAATGACGTCCGTATGTGGTTTGAACTAAACATTTTTGAAGGAAAAAATGGTACTCCACTGCTTTTTCTAAAAACTAAAATTATTTTTAAAATATCCATTTATTTTACAGTAAATTTGGTCCCTAGAGTTACTCTAGTACGACGCACCATTTTCACGTAAAAATTTAAAACCAAAAAAGTTTTTTCCCCAAGTTCATTGAGACTGCTTTTGATATTTTGTTGCCATTTTGTAGACACCCACCATGCGTGGAAACCCTTTTTTTAGGACAAAAATTAATTTTCTACTTTAACCAGTGACCTCCTCGTAGGCATAATATTAAATGTTTGGATAGAAAAAAACGGTACGCCTCTGATTTTATAAAATTTTATTTTAAAAATCGCGATTTATTTAGTAAAACGATAAATTTAATATCTTAAATCTAAAACGAAACGACAACAAGAAAATACAAACAAAATAAAGAACCCAAATTATGTATTTACAGTAGTTATTGAAAGTGTCTTCCACCCACACATATGCAAGCATCTACTCTTCTTCACATAGACTGACGTACATTTCAAAAATTCCTGGGATGTCTCTTATGGTTTGGCAGCATACTATTATACGATTTCATAACTCTTCTTCGGCTTGAATCGACACTGCGTACACTAGGCTTTTCAGATGACCCCAGAAAATGTAGTCTAAACTATTAAGGTCGGGAGATCTGGGCGGCCATGACTGCGTTCCTCCGCGGTCCACCGATCGCGATAGTTGTGATTTAAAAATTCACGCATCCGTAAGCTAAAATGTGGAGGCGCACCATCGTGCATTAGCCACATCTGGGTTCTTAATAAAGGAGGAACGTCTTCAAGCATTGGCGGCAGATCTTCAGAAAGTGTAAATACGATTGTGCATCTAATCTTCTTGGGAGAAAAAATGGCCTATCAAATAATCGTCAACAATACCAGCCCAAACATTTAATGAAAACTGTTCTTGATGATTTGATTCAACAATTGCAAAAGGGTTTTCAACCGCCCACAAATGGTTATTATGGAAATTTCGTATTGAGTTTCGAGAGAAACTAGCTTCATCGGTAAAAAGAATGTACTTGTCAAATAACGGATTTTTAAGCAGCTTTTGAAGAAACCACTCACAGAGATTAATGCACAACGGAAATTCTCTAGTGAGTAATGCCTGGACTCTTTGAATGTGATATGGATATAACAAATTTTCGATAAGAATTTTCCAAACAAGTACGTGTGAAACATTAAATGTTGCCGCGATTTTCCTCGCGCTAGGGGTTCTCCTCAATTCATGTAAAATTCCTTCTTCAAGTTCCGGTGTTCTTACCGTTTCAGGGACTCCTTTAGAACTGTGGTCTACTTTTAAATTTCCGGTTTTGTGAAGATATCTATGAATCCCAGAAAATGTTCTCGGATCGGGTAGTACGCGATTTGGATACCGTTCTTGGTATATCCTCCTGGCTTTGTATGCATTTCCGTCGGCAACCTCATAAGTAAAATGCATGTCAGCTAATTCACCGATTGTAAAATTTACCATTTTTATGAAATTTTACCTCCTACTCTAATAATAATTGTTTAATAATGACAAAATCAATGTCAACTTTATTGCGAAAAGAAACCTCAAAAATTATGACGCTTTACCCAGGCTACTAATTTTTATTTCATTTGCTTTAAGGGCGCATTTAATGAGCTTACCGTTTTTTCTATTTAAATATTCAATATCATGCCTACGTGAACGTCATTTGTGAAAATAGAAAATTAATTTTTGTTCTAAAAAAAGTGTTTCCACGCATGGTGGGTGTCTACAAAATGGCAACAAAATATCAATAGCAGTCTCAATGACCTTGGGGAAAAAACTTTTTGGTTTTAATTTTTTTACGTGAAAATGGTGCGTCGTACGAGAGTAAGTCTAGAGACCGAAATTGCTGCAAAATAAATGGAGATTTTAAAAATAATTTTAGTTTTTAGAAATGGCAGTGGCGTACCATTTTTTTCTTCAGAAATGTTTAGGTCAAACCTCGTACGGACGTCATTGGCAAAGATTTTAAAACATTTTTTATATCAAACAATGCTCCTTAACGATTAATAGGTGTGTACAAAATTTCATAAAAATATCTGGAGTGATAAGAAAATTATAATAAAAAAGTAAATTTTTTCTTAAAACTGTAACACCCTGTAGCTCAAAAATTAAGAGGTTTAGGACATATGTTGATATTAAGTTTTCTTCTTAAAATTCCCGAAGGATTCACACCCTTAAGTATCGGCATTCAATTAATAAACACCCTGTATAGCACATTAATAGTTTACTTTAAAAAATCAATACTCACCCGTAGAATACCCTTATTTTAAGCTAAACTTATTATCCGTATAATATGCAATACAATTTTATATATTGAGTGCACACTGCTCTGACACTACACCACGCTCCGCCACGCCATGCCATCTCACGTGTTTTGCAAAGAAAAATAGAAAACTTGTACGCATATGAATATTCCTTTGTATCTACCTAGTACATAAGTAGATACATCTTGTTATATATTTTATATGAATTAAAATTTTTTCAGATCTGAATAATTACGTTTTATTTTTAAAATATTATGACAATGATCATCCGATATGTTTCACCAATTTGGTAGAATTTATATTGCTTTTTATTATATGAAAGATTGCATTTTTCATGGAGGCTTAAGCCTCCTCCCAGCAAAAGATGTTCGGCCGCCAATGTCCATTATGCAAGAATATAGGCTCTTAGAACGGCTGACCTTAAACTAATTGTCTGTTTATGTGAATCAGTCGTACCTACAGCTTCTAAAGTTAGATGGCAGATATCGCCACACAGTAATTATTTTGCTTTAAAATTTATTAGCGGGTCAAACCAGTAACTTTAAATCATCCTAAAATATATAAGAGAAGTGGTCTAAGATGAGTAACAGTAATAGTTTAATTGGGCCGAGTGAATAGGGCCTCGTAGGCTCGTTCGTCATGGCGAAGAGCTCTTCTCGATATCAGCTGGGGCAGGAGCGTTGGTCCCCTAAATGCTGGGGCCCTAGGGGATTATACGTTATATCGTCTCAGACCAAGGCAGCCTACCACCTTCAAGTTTCACTTTGCAGTATATCGTCTTAATAGGTTAACGGGATCACAGGCCCTAATATGGGATAGCTAAATCCAAATAACTATTCTTAACACACGCCCTCGTTAACATGAATGTTTTTGCTATGTAAAAATATTATTTTTATAGAGGGTATTTATCAGGAGGCATTTTCCCTTAGCATATCAAATATGTTTTGGAGTTTAAAGTCACTTTTTTATTTAATTATACAGGGTATTAGAAGAAATTAGACCAAGGTCAATTCCGGATTCATTAAGCGAAAATGACGGGACTTCTCTTATGAGATTTAACCTCCTATTTCGCAAGATCCCTACAGAGTGTCAAATTTATAAATAAAAAATATGTATTAATAATAGGCACCGCTGTTTGGATTTTATTTTGTAAACTATTGTTCTATGGTGGCATATTTGTTTGTGTATTTTTGATGAATTATTGTCTACTATACTGTAATAATTATTTACCTAACAAGTGTGGGAAGTGATATTTTTCAGCACGCGGGATGCAGAGAAGACATATCCCGCACGTATTAGTACAATATTTTTCCTACGATCATGACAGTTCTAATCAAGCGAAATTACCCATTACCAATTTAGCACATTAATAAGTAATTATTAAGTAGTTATTTAAAGTAATAGAATTAGTTAACGAAAAAGATTGAAATTGTACAATTTCTGGCATTTTGTAAATTCAGTCCTAAGGCAATAGCGGATTGATTATGTTGTTCCGTCGTGGAATTCATTGCTGACAGTGTGTGCTACAGAATAGACTTATAATTTCAGTAATGAGAGACAAGTTGCTAGATGCTGTTCTTTAGTCACAGAACATACTGTTACTGTTGATGTCCTACGTTCAGCACGGTTCTCTTGAAGTTCTGATGAGAGATTTGATACTTTGGGAATACTGTGGACATTCTTTTTCTTATCTTCTTCTTTTCGTTATACAAATAATCCTCAATGTAGGTACCTATAACGGGTACCTCTAGGACGCAAAATAACATAACTTCGATAGATATCGACATATTCAATTGTTTCTTCCTTGTTCACCACATATTTTTTTGAAACATTGATTTTCGTATTTGATATGGTAATAATAAGCGCATCCCCTTTATCGTCTATATCCTGGATCGTTATATTTGCTAGTTCTTCGCGATGAGAGGCACTGGCAATTCCAAATATCGTGACTACTTTGAACATAAGATAAACGTTGTCCTTTCTTCTTAATACTTTTGATTTTTTTGGTTTGTAACCAATATTTAATTTCTTCAAATATGCCATTAGCTTGATGTATATTCCAATATCATGTCCGTCTTTACTTTAAAGCATAGTTTCAGCATCGAATACTTTGGCCATACACTTGGCGTGGAGTTATGTTCTATAGTGAATATAGCCCAAAAATACTCTTCTTTTGAAGATGAAGTATCCATGCGCCATTGGTCGAAAGCAGACTCTATTTCATAGAGAATTCTCGATTCCGTAGGAATTAATTCATGCATTACTTGCATCATTAGGGGCCTCCAATATCTCTATCAGAACATCCTCATTCATTTTGGATAGTTTACGACAAAGAGAAATGAAAAAAATCAAATTCAATCTTCAAACTGAACTGATTGAAAATTAGAAAGCTTATGTCAAAAAATATTGACAATCAAAACTGCACGTAGTTATGGAAACAACAGGATTTTTTTATCGATGATGTGTGTCCAGGACAACTCAGCGTCGCAGCAGCTATACGGCTATTTACTGTTAGACGGTAAACTGCATCCAGCGGTACTCATAAGCACCTAAAGAAGCACAAACTTTTTCACTTAATGCTACCTGAACCCGCTGAATTACGTCGAACACAGGCAGTGTTACAACAATACGATAGGTCTACTCTATAATGTAACAAAAATTGTGGCTAGTGCCTTTAATGCTCTATCGTCTTTACAACTGCATGGAAGTTAGTGGTGGGTATTTTCAGCATCTAATAAAGTAAAAGGTGAATGAAAACTGATCATCCAAAATAAATCATAAATATTTGCTCCTCAAAACAAAGTTGTTGAGTCTCTTTAGTTTTTTTGCATTGAACCGAGGAAAATCTGAACTTCTGCATCTTCGGAACTGTTCGTCTAAACTATGACGTCAGAACTGTCTCGGTGATGTCCGCATAGAAATTTGATCCGCATTAATAATTCCTAAAAGTTGACTTTTACAGATCATTACTATATTTTTTATTTTCAGGGTCATTCAGTAATAATATCATTAATTTTAAGAAGATATAGGGAAAAATGAGTATAATACGATAAAAAAATTGAAATGCATATTTAAGCTGAAAAAAAATTATTATTTAAACCTCTTTTCAAGCTGTCACTGACTTATTTATACAGCTCGGAAACCAACTCATTGATCGCCTGGGTGCACCGTTGCCAAATTTAAAAATTTTTGTTACTATTAGAGGTGCTATAATAATGACATTCTTTAAAACGCACTTGGCAACTTGTTTTAAACTGCTGACGTATTTGTAATGATATCTACTTCCAATTTTTAGCAATTTAAGATAAATACCCCTGAATTATTTATTTCCTTTAAATGACTTCGGAAAGTGCTATTGTACAAACCCGTTATAATTTCGTACATATATGTATTAGTAGATAATGTCTATGAAATAACACAAACATTTAGCCGTGATGTGGTAACGCAGGTGTGACGTTGCTAGTTTCACCGTTCCACACTTATGTCGTGACTAGGAAATTGTCAATTTAAAAGGTTGAGTTGAACCAACAATAAGACGTGACCAAATGGCGTGACGTTTGTTGACAAAACCACTGCAGCTGCGCAGTAGTTCACAACCAGTTAGGAGTAGGGATATACAGGGATATTTTTTTTTCGATTTGAGCCCTCCCTGCAGAGATATTAGCGTTGGTGGGGTCAACCTAAAATTGGGCTTTTAATTTTTTTTTTCTAAAACGGTTTAACCTAAAATTTTGAAATTTGGTACGTATGCTACTGATGGAAATACGTCTTAGAAAAAAATTTTTATTTACCCTTCCTGATGTTTTGGTCAGAACTGTTTTATTATTTTATTAATTACGGTTTTGTGAACCTATAAAAAATTTATACCTTGTGATTAAAAAAGTTATTTATTATCAATTATCACCCTTTCAAATGGAAAGACATAATAAATAAAACACAAAGGAGGCATGTGTCATTTTAATGTTTAATAATTTACACTAAAACGCAATCTTCTAATAAAATTAAAATTAACACTTCGTAGCGTTCCACTGAATTTCTGATTTCTCTGCCAATATAAGATATTTTATTATGCAATTCCTCTACATGGTTCATTTCTGTAGAGTAGACCACATTCTTCATATGGCCCCACAGATAAAAGTCTAAGGGATTGAGGTCTGGGGACCTCGGTGTTCAACTAATAGGCGCGTCTTGATCTCTACCAATCCATCGCTGTGAAAAATTGTTACAAAGCCATTGCCTTACAGCTAAAGTATAATGCGAGGGAGCTCCATCGTGCATATACCACATATGCCATCTTAGTTGGAGAGGTATATCTTACAGCATTTCAAATAAATGGTGCTCTAAAATGTTCTGTTCACCTAAATGTCTTGGCAGTATAAAGGGCCCTATTAATATTCTTCTATAATACCCACCCACACGTTAACACCAAAATTGTGTTGATAGCGTCCAGCATGTGAGTTTTGAACTGCCGCGATGCTTCTCTGATGTTTTTGGTAGAATTTTCTTTAAAAAAATCTAAAATGACTCGTTTTTGCTCAATAGTTATTCTATTTCCTCTTCCGGCATTTCTAGTAAATTTTTTAAATGATTCTTGTTTCACTAACCGTCTGTCCACCTTTGCAAATGCCCGAGTGCCTGGAATTCGGCGATTGGGAAATGTTTGCCTGTACAATATCCGAGCACGATTCGAATTTCCCCATCCTCCATATATCAAATGCGTATATGCATATTCGCAAAAACGTTCTGTATCTTGTTAATAACGGTAATTATTCGATTAGGCACAATTTGTTTATCAAGACCGGTGAAGCAGTTGAAAACTATGGAACTGTCAATAAAACTCCACAACAATTAAATATTAAAATGACACACGCCTCTTATGTGTTTTTATTTACATTAGCTCTTTTCCAACACGGCACCTAACTGGTTGGAAACCTGCCCCAAGTGGATAGTCAAATCGTTCACCGACTTACTGCAGCAGAGTTGCATCTAATATTAAACTGACCGACGGCTTCAGACAGGTTTCAAACTAGTCAGGTGCCGTGTTGGAAAAGAGCTTATGATTTCCAGCTTGAAAGAGTGGTAATTGATAAGAAATATTTTTTTTACTCAGAAAGTAATTTTTTTGGAAAAATTGAAACAGCAAGAAAAGTTTCTAAATTCATAGGTCCACGAAATCGTAATTTTAATTTTAATCCATATCCATCTAGAAAAAAGTTTTGACCAAAATATCAGGAAGGGTTGTTTGTTTCAACCACTTCGAAGCAAAAGATGCAAATAAAAATTTATTGATAAAACGTAGTTCCATCAGTACCACACGTACTAAATTTCAAAATTTTAGGTTAAGCCGTTTTTGAAAAAAAAAAAAAAATAATAAATGCAAACCGAATTTTAGGTTTACCCCACCAACGCGAATATCTCTGCAGGGAGGGCTCAAATCGAAAAAAAATATATAGAAAATAACCCCCCCTCCCCTGAAATTAGTCAATAGTCAATATTTACGTTGAATTACGGGACACCCTGTAGAATGCAGAATGTGTTAAGGTTGTTTAGTTACACATGTTAACACGGAACGGGTTAGGCACATTACTGGTTCTATTACCAGAATTAATATATTTTATTATATTACTAGACATTTTGATATATTTTTGTGCAAAACGTATACAAGAGCTAGAGTGTGTTAAACTATTAACATGGAAATTTTATACACACTGCAAAATCTCAATTACACAATTGTTTTTGCAGTGAGAATGAATGAATTTTGAGTAAAATCGATCCAAAACGTTGGGTTGAAATGTGGGTTACTAAATGGACTGTCGCATAAAGTCGACCAGACTTCATTCTAGGTTTCTACATTCAAAAATAAGAAATATATGTAACATGAATCAACATTAGACAGCTTTCAGAGGAATAGTTATAATCATTCATCCTCTAATTTATAATATGCCGTGACTCCTGCAATTTAGTTATTAAAAAGAATACATTCTCTTCATTTATTTCCAAACATTTCAATTTCTGTGGTTCCTTCTACGAAATATTTAAATTTTATGTTTTCTGTATCTCTGTTAATATTAATTTTTAAATAGATACGAATAAATTTATGACTTATTTTTCCAAATTTAGTAGATATCAAACAATAGTTATAAATATAGCGAAAAATAATTCCGTCCAATAGCTACCTTAATTCTGCTATAAATTAGTACCTAGGTGAACCAACTTGCGTGAAAGAAAATAATGGAAGTTTCCTTATGTAATTTTGAATTTTGCACAATCATACATATAACCCTATTTTTTTGATATTCTGCATTTTGCCAATTGAAATGTTAAAATTGTTTCACTTCTTTAGATATCTGAGAAAAAAAGTAGATACAGTAATATGATATAACTCATAATAGGAATCCGGTGGTGTTGTCTATTAGGAAATTACTCCATCCAATTAATCTAATTTTTGTTTAGCATTGAAAGGAATGAAGTTTATTTGTAATGTATATACTGATGTTGTTAACTGGTACATGTGCAATAAATTGGGCAAGATATACAGGAATATTCACAACTTATCCAAAAAAAAATGGGGAAAAGATTCGTCATGAGGAATAGAGTTAATATCGTAAAAAGTTATAGTATTGTCACGGATTTCCTACCCCGACTTTCTCTATTACCAGAAAAACACAGTTAATGTTTACTGAGATTTATTAACACTCTGTACACTACCGAATACTAATTACAACTCAACTAAACACTACTTAATTAATTACTATCTGAATCGCTCTGAATTCTAATTGATCTATTTTTACTGTATTAGAAAGGTATTTTAAGCTAATATACATCAAATATCCTACAATTCCTATCAATGAAGTCATATGTATGTTCTCTGATACCAAACATCTAGGTATGCTAATGAACAATTCCACAGACAAAGCTCTATTCAATAATTATCTAAAGAAATTAATCTATTTTTACTAACCTGCTTAATGAAACACTCTGTAAATATCTAATTTCACTTTTTGGCAGTGGGAACACGACAATTCAACCGCAATAGATGAGATCTGACCTATTTCTACATTTTTAGGATTGCTTCTTCAGATGGCCTCCTTTAAGTTGAATCAAATATCTAACTACAAAAATTATTATAAAAATTAAAATTATTTGAAGTTAAATATCGACAATGGTTCCAACCTATAAAAAATCAAAATACTTAATAATTGAAATACCTAACCACAAAAGTAATCTTACCTTAATAATTAAGAATTATTTGTCATCTGTACTTGATAGAAAACGGTCGATTTCACCCTTTGTCAATATTTTCGATTTTTTCGCTTGATATCCGTCACCGATTCTTTCCAAAATGCGACTAGCACCTTAATTTGACAATTCTTTTTGTTTGTTTATTTTGTAGTTATGACAATAACTCAACGACTACTAAATAAATGCTCAAATCCGAATACAATAATTCTGGTGCTACTTACTTCATAATGACAAAATATGTGTTTTTAAGTTAATGAGACCGTGGAAAAAATAGTATATACCATTCGGGAGAGATGCTATTTTGTCCTCGGTGCATTGTAGCCCTCGGGCTTCAAATTGCACCTGCTGCCAAAATAACGCATTTTTCTCCCTTATAGTATAATGTACTATTATATCTTCAAATACAGTCCTAATACAAATTTTAAAATCCAAATTTTAACTTTTACTTTACATAGCTGCCTACTACCTCAACACATTTTTCTTCTAACTTAATAAATTTTTCGTATATTTTAAAAATCCTTCCTTCCTACACGTATGTATTCTTTTAATACTATATTGTGGCAAATCAATTGAATAAATTTTTTCTTTTCATAGAAAAAAGTCAAGGGGTGGAAGCTTAGGATTGGGCCAAATCGTCCTCTCCACCTTTCACCAAAATGATTTGCTAACCATTGTCTGAGCAAGGCTGTGGAATGAGCAGGCAGCCGTCCTGTTGTCAAAACAGGTTATTGCGTACTTTCGATTCTAAGGTATTTAAAAATATTAAAACAAATGTTTTTAAAATATTCAAATACACATGCTGATTAAAATTTTCCTCTATAAAATAAGGTCCAACTATGCGGTAAAAAAATGCACACCATACATTAACTTTTTTGTAGCGTTGACTTTTTTCTGTGGCGTTTAAAGTTCTTCATTTTTCAAGATAGCTGCCAATAACGTTACAGTAACAGCTTAGGTCTATCAGTATTTTGATTTGGTGGTTAGCATTATAAAAAATATTAACTAAAGAAAAACGTGTTTATTTTTCCATGAAAAATTTCCCAATACGTCCGAAGGAAGGATTGCGGAAATTAATTAATTCACTGAAATTGATTCAGTAATTCATGTGAAAAAAAAGGCGAAAACATATGATTAAAATGATGCAGCTACACACATAGTTGTACATTATTAGCAGTCGGATCAGTTGCAGATGATCCTAAATTATCTTTGAGAAAACGTGCACAGAGACTGCATGTAAGCAAAAGTTTATTACAAAGAGTTTTTAAGGACATAAAACTTCACGCTTTCAAGCCAAGGCTGCTGCATACCCTTGAACCTGGAGATGAAGATGTTTAGAATTTTGTTTATGGGTAACATAATAGGCGCAAATTACCTTAAAAACAGAACATTTCACGAATTTATTTTTACCGACGAATCTACATTTTATACAAATGCGTACGTATCTAGCCAAAATAGTCGTCACTAGGCTTGCGATAACCCTGGTAATGTAATTAAAAGGAGATGTCAACACTACAATAAAGTTAATGTATGGTGTGGAATTTGTTTTGATCATATAGTTGGACCTTATTTTATACAAAAAAATTTAAATCAGCATGTGTATTTGCACATTTTGGAAACATTTGTTTTACCATTTTTAAATACATTAGAGCTAGAAGTACGCAATAACCTGTTTTGGCAACAGGACGGCTGTCCTGCTCAGTCTACAGCCTTGCTCAGACAATGGTTAGCAGATCATTTTGGTGAAAGGTGGAGAGAAAGATTTGGCCCAATCCATTATCCTGCTAGATAACCTTAAACTCTTTAACTTTTTTCTTTGGGGTGCCCTAAAACAAGAGCTTTATTCAAATAATCTGCCACATGATGGGAAAGTATTAAAAGAGTGCATACGAGAACGAATAAATTAATTGAATGAGCCGCAAACTATTCGTAAAGTGTACAAAATATTTATGAAGTTAGTGGCAAAACGTATTGAGGTGGGAGGTAACTATGTAAAGTCAAAATTGAAATTTTGATTTTAAAATTTGTATTAGGACTATATTTGAAGTTACAAACAGATTTTTATATATTTTTAGGTATTAATAATATTGTGTGAAACTAACTACTCTGTGGACAAAAGCCCCAACCAGCGTTGAATTACACCCACAATATCTACCCATATATTCCTTATTATTAGCTTTTGTAACATTTTTTACTGTATTAGAAAGGTATTTTAAGCTAATATAAATCAATTTTCCTACAATTCCTATCAATGAAGTCATATGCATGTTCTCTGATACCAAACATCTAGGTATGCTAATGAACAATTCCACAGACAAAGCTCTATTCAATAATTATCTAAAGAAATTAATCTATCTAAATTCACTAACCTTGCTTTAATGAAAACACTCTATAAATATCTAACTTTACTTTTGGCAGTTGGAACACGACAATTCAACCACAATACATGAGATCTGATCTATTTCTGCATTATTAGGATTGCTTCTTCAGGTGGCCTCCTTTAAGTTGAGTCAAATATCTAACTATAAAAATTATTATAAAAATTAAAATTATTTGAAGTTAAATATCGACAATGACAAAAGTGACAGCCTCAATGAATGAATTAAATATGACATTACCTACTTGAATAATGTTTAGATACCCTTTATGTAATAGTACATTATATTATAAGGGAGAGAAATGCGTTATTTTGGCAGAGGTGCAATTTGAAGCCCGAGGGCTACAATGCACCGATGACTAAATAGCATCTCTCCCGAATGGTATATACTATTTTTTCGACGGTCTCATTAACTTAAAAACACATATCTTGTCATTATGAAGTAAGTAGCACCAGAATTATTGTATTCGGATTTGAGCTTTTATTTAGTAGTCGTTGAGTTATTGTCATAACTACAAAATAAACAAACAAAAAGAATTGTCAAATTAAGGTGCTAGTTTGGTTTAGTTTAAAGTTTGTTTAGTGCACAATGAATAATTGTGAGTCGGAAGAGATTGTGGAGGCTGAAAATATCGCAATAAGCAATTTGATGCCTACGAAGTCAAGATCTTTATACGATATAGCCTACAATCGGTTCAAAGTGGTGCGCCGAGAAAAATGTTCAAGTATACAGCGATAATGTTTTGTTGGCATACTTCAGTGAAAATGAAAAGAATTACAAGTTTTCCACATTATGGGCGCAATATTCTATGATTAAGTCATGCTTGATAATTTACGGCAACATAGATATAAGCAAATTCCCCAAGCTGATCGCATTTTTTAAAAGAACCGGTGACGGATATCAAGCGAAAAATCGAAAATATTGACAAAGGGTGAAATCGACCGTTTTCTATCAAGTGCAGATGACAAAGAATTCTTAATGATTAAGGTAAGATTACTTTTGTTGTTAGGTATTTCAATTATTAAGTATTTTGATTTTTTATAGGTTGGACAAATTCTGGGGATTGCCGAAGCTTGTCGAACTGATGAACTAGTCAATTTAACTGTAGATGATATTGAGGATGTAGGCTATTCCTTGATTGTAAAAATTCCAAACACTAAGACAAAGATTCCACGAACCTTTCTGGTTACCGATGTGGGAAATATGCTTGAATTGTTTCGAAAATACCTGTCCCTTCGTCCTCCCCACGTCAAGCATAAGCGCCTTTTTTTTACTACAAAGCAGGAAAATGTAGTTCGCAGCCAATTGGCAAGAATACCATGGGAAAAATTCCAAGTGTAGTAGCTTCGTATTTAAAATTACCTGATGTTGCATGTAATACTGGTCACTGCTTACGAAGATCTTCAGCGACATTACTGGCAGATGCTGGTGTGGATATCACGACAATAAAGCTTCATGCTGGTTGGAAATCAACGACAGTCGCTGAGGGTTATGTCGAGAACTCCATTGAAAATAAGACCAAAATTGCTAATCAGGTTTTAGTAGGTACCACTACAAGCGCAATCACAAAAACTGTAACTGTAAGCGAAAGTAATATTCCCTCAAATATTAATTTTGAAAATTGTACAAATGTAACATTTAATTTAAATGTCAATAAATAATTTCAATGTTATCTTTTTTTTGCATGAAAAACGTTCTCCATAACTCCCTTGGGAGCATTATACTCCCTTGGGAATAATCGACTACTTCTGTTTTAATTTTGATGTCTAGAAACTGATTTCTACTCTCGACCGTAAAAAAGTTTTTATATATTTTTAGGTATTAATAATATTGTGTCAAACTAACTCTGTGGACAAAAACCCCAAGCAGCGTTGAATTACACCCACAATATCTACCCATATTATTAGCTTTTGTAACATTTATATTAGCTTAAAATACCTTTCTAATACAGTAATAAATAGATTTATCTACAACTGCTTTATAAGAGCCTAATTACAGCATTTATTTGGCACTGTTTCAGTTGAATAATGAAAGTCATTACAACACTAGTGGAATAATGTGACATATTACATCACAAGTGAAATATTAAAAAAGGGAACACTTGTTAATGGTTATTTTTATTAAGAACCAACAGGTTTATCAATTTGACAATTAATAGATAATTTAACTTAAATTGAATTACTAGTTATAAATATTAACAACACAACTTTGGCAATTCGTAAGATTAATACCAGATGAATGCAACTGGTCTGTATTTGTATTAAAAATGCTTAAATTTTCTTTGTAAGCACTTGAAGTAGCTTCAATGACGGCAATCTCCCCTCCAAGAAATTTAGTAGCGATATACTCTTCACACACGGTGTTTGACTTCCAACCACCATGCCGTTTTATAGTTAGAAGGTCTGCTTCTGTGTTGGCTAAAAGTGAAGTAGATGATCGTCGAAAACAGTGCCCTGTATACTGTTGAGGTTGGATAAATTAAGAAAAAAAACAATCTTCTTTGGCATTACACTAAAATTATTTATACCAGCAGGAAGTTCCATGGAAGTTTATAGATATGAAAAATGTTCCCTTCATGTTTTACATTTTCTAACAACAAATTAGTTAACTCTAGAGATGGGTAGTTCGCGAACGAACTAGTACAAACGAACTATTCACTTCACTGAATGAAATGAATCATTCCTTCTTGTCGGACTGAATCATTCCCTGTGAACTAAAAGCAATGTTGATTCCAACAAATTTAACAATGTAATTCAGGCGAGTCAAATTCAGTCCTTCTATACTTATTCAATAGTTCACTGAATTAAATGAAAAGTTGCAGCTGACGATTAGACGGTATCGGAGATGACTCAATGACCGGTTTCAGTCAGATCACCTACATTATATATAGAATAGCTAAATAGATAGAACATTTTGTAGAACAGAGTAACAAAAAAACGATCTTGATTACAATTAGACAAAATTTTGTTTTTAAATGTAAATTTTTAAATATTTGAAATTAGTTTTTTTTTTATTTTAAATAATACTTCTTTTATTACGAGTAATTTAATCCAATATTTTCACACCTACATTTCTATTTTATTATCTATACTCAAATACTTACCTATAACATGTTTTAAAATCTAGATTTGTCTGTAATTTAAAAAGCATTGTATGTTATATATGCCTCTAAATTACGACATCACGGAAGTCATGAAATAGTGCCGTTGTAAGCAAACTCCGATATTGGACGTCGAGACTGAACGATCGGTGGACAAGTTACAAATATATAATTCTCGACCATACTGAATCAAATGAATCACTCAAGTGAATTATTCACTTAGGTGAATGAGACTGAAAGAATGAATTCACCAAAATGAACTAAAAATCCCCTCTCTAGTTAACTCGTCCACTATACATGCACCTCCAAGTCCAATAATTAAGGCAACTTTAAATTATGCAGTTATGAATTTCAAATGAAACATTCTCTTTCGTTAATATTCTTGACTCTTTTGGTTTGTATCACACTGATTGCTTTTTCAGAAAAGCAATTAAATTGTTAAATTTACTTATGTCAATATTTTGCCGCATATAGATTGTAGACCGCAACATAGAGTAAAGGATAATTCTTCAAAAAATGCTAATACCTTTTATTTTGCTTCATATTTTATATTCTTAGATTCACACTAATCAGTGAATCGTTAATAAAATTCGTAGGTACTTCATTCTAATTTAAGACGCTTTTATGACAGTTCCATTTTTTCGAAAAACAGAACTTTTTATAAAGAGTAGTATTTTTCGATAAAGTCAAAAAGAAGAGACTTTCTCCTTCTGTCTACTCCATCCGCGGATACACTGTATATAAAGCAAATAAAATTCTGTTAATAAAATACGTTTATTTGAAAATACGGATAAAGAACGCCCGAAATTTTTGGTTTAACGACCTTAAATGTTAAAAAGAAGATTTATTTTGACAAAAAGCTTAATGCAGCGGTCCATCACAAACAATTTAAATCAAGTAGAAGAAGATAAATATTTGTAAAGGAGAGAGTAGGTAGCGGAGTAGTGTAGTTGAAAGTTGGGACTTCAAAAAGACATGTGACCCACGCACAGCTTATCAAGAGACGGTCGTCGTCCAGCGCTGCGAATTCAATTTCAATACGCGCTCTCAATCATGCATGGAGTTTGGGGGAGAGGGTGGAGTGGCAGGTGGTGGTGCGCAGGGGCGGATTAAGGGCGTTTTGTTCTAAAAGAGAGTACTTCTTCATATGCTGCGAAAAATAAGGGTAATTCTATAGATGTGTGTATGATTTATGTGTTACATTTTTTCTAGGCCAATAACAATCAATATGCATTTGGCATTTACAATTCTGCTTAATTCAGCGATAAACAAATCTAAATAAATTGGAGCACAAATTATTTTATCAAAAAGCAAATAAGTCCAAATATAATGAACATTATTTTTAAATAGCATGCGGTTGTTCTTATAGTGCGGATTTATTTTGATGCACCTTCAAAACAGTGGAATATTAAGGTGAAAGTGACATAAAAACAAAATATAGATTCTATAAATTAGGAAGAATATATAGACGCTGATATGTTTTTTAAATGAACTTGTGTTGGTTCCATAGTAATCATAAAATATGTACAAGACCAAAAGCCTTTACATTAGGCACTTAAAAAACATCAGACTATGGAGGAGCTTAGAGCACAGCCATTTAGGGAAAACTTAATGTACGCTTTTGGTAATACTGTATTTTAATTTCAGTATACAACTGAAACCAGAACGGAATGTTTGTAATTGGACCATAGAAATCTATGAATTGGACGTACAATTTTTATATTTTGAAATTTCCCGCCCATTAATATAAAAGCACCCTGTTAGTGCAACCAACTCATAGAAGCTAAGTTACTGCATTATTAACAGACTCTCGTTTTTCCCATATGTTGACTATTTTTGATATCTCTTTTGGAGTTCTATATATGTTATGGATGGTTCATAGAAGAAACAAATATATAGGTCCCACATTGGTTATTCATCGTGCAGAAACGTACACAAATCTGCAACGACCTTATTAATCGCTTCATGCAGAAGTACTTTTACATCTCCTAATTTAAAAGTGTTATTTCGTGCCATATAAGTTTTTATAACAGCCTAATGTTGGTCAATGGAGTTTAGCCCAAAGCAATCGAAGAACTGTAAAACACTATGTTAGCTTTAACCATTTCATCGACTACATATTTCATGTACTTATTTGGCTTTTTCATTTCATACATAGTATGCAGTAAAACTTTTCGTTACAATATATCCAAAATTTTGTCTTCTAGAATTGAAATTTCGATTATCTTTAATGTTGGAACTTCATTTAAGAAACATTCATAAATCTTCCTACGGATAGCATATTTCACGCCTATAAAACTGCAGGAAACAACTACTCCTCGGAATAATGCTCCGACCGGCATTGAATTACTCTTGGGGTATCTGTGTGAATAGCTAAGAACCCTTGTCGGACACACCACCAGACATAGACCGGTTTCGGGCTTGTTAGTTCTCATCAGTATGCCATAGGTGAAATGACCGATAATTGAACTGGCTGTTCCTTTATATGTATGTTCACATATAAACTGAGTGCAGGTAATATATAAGTGGTCTGTTTACTTCCTGCTCGGCCTGCCTGCCGGTCGGGGCATTAGTCCGCGGAGTAGTTGTTGTCTGCGTTAAGTACCTGCTGCAATGTAGGTCGCTTCCTGTAAAGTCAATCCGCTTAGAGCAGGCTTTATATATCGATAGTTACGTGTGAGCTCCGAGCGCCAACTAAGAGTCATTGTTACCAAATTCGTAATAAAGTCATGTTTGTCAGTTATATGTAAACATCTCGAAAAAATCATTCAAAATTCTTCCAAAATTGTGACATAAGAAATTTAAAGAAACTTAAATTAAAATTAAATTTAAAGAAGATTTATTGTCTCAGCCAATATTAACTATGACACTTTTTAGGTGTAAGCTGAAATATTTCGATGCAGCCTGGATCGCCTCTCATTTTGCAAACGATAAACAAAGACAGAAAGAAAATACACAATTTTACTAGATCAATAACTATAATAATAAAAATTGTGGTACCGTAGAATTATTATTTTTGAGATATACAGTGCTTTCGAAAAGTAACGAATAAATTCATTATTTTTGAAATTGAGACGTTTTCGAAAAAATCCCCTGGCACGTCGATTTTGTTTTTTAAAAAGGCACTTTTTGACATATGACCCAAATTTGTGACGTCATCGTTGTTCGAGATATAACGTCATCGTTGTTCGAGATATGACGTCATCGACAATTTTTTTTAAATAGTAACCCCCAATTTTATCATGCCATTTGAAAGAGCGTGTCATTCTAAATACATACATCATGGAAAATTATGGTGTTACATAACAAAAATTTCAAGAAAATGAAGATTTTAAAATTTAATTTCACATGAAAATGATAATGATTATGTAAAAAATCGACGAAATGAAATGTTCCAATTGTGCACTGTTGGTAGCCTGACAGTAGTCAAGACGATTAATATATTCTTTTTGGACGTTATCAATAACTTCACGAGGTATACGATGTATCTCGTGACGAAATCTTGCTTTTAAATCTTCAAAATTAACCGGTCTAGTAACGCATAGTTTGCTTTTTAAGTATTCCCACAAGAAATAATGTAGGGGTGTCAAATCAGGCGATCTGGCTGGCCACTCAATCGGTCCCCTTCTCCCTATCTAACGATTCGGAAAAAGCTCATCTAAATAAGCACGGACAGGTGCAAAGAATTGTGAAAATTAAATTTTAAAATCTTCAATTCTTCAATTTTAAAAATAATGTCATTATTCGTTACTTTTCGAAAGCACTGTATACAGGGTGTCTGTGAAAGGTTGGGAAATCTTGGAGCTGGAGATACTGGTGACCAAAAAATGTGGATTGAGCCAAATATGCCTTATCCGAATGTTGCTGATTTCAAAAATACAGGGCGTTCAATGCTAGAATTTTATTTTGAAATATATCAATAACCTGTAGGAGTATCAAAAATAAAATTGGCACAATTATGTTTTTTAGCACGGCAAATAAGAATTTTTAACTAATTTTGATGTCACTAGTAGAGGGCGCCACTTATGGAACATCACATTTCTTTTAAATGGCAAAACTTTTTTGCAGCTTAGTGTATCCATCTGACTATAGAAACAATCCCGTTAGGAGTAACAATTTTCGAAATAATTCTATTTGAAATATTCAGTGCACCGATTGAAAACTGTTATCGTTTCTGGTAAAGTGTCTTTTCTACTGAAAATACAGCAAAATGTTACTTGAAAAAGTTGTTCAGAACGGTAAATTATGGGGACGTGCAATATTTTAAGACGATCGGCGAGGTTTGATTTTGAAACCATTTTTCAACGAAGCAAGATTTTATCAAAGCAGGCCGATCTTTTTGAAATTTTGTACGTATCCATAATTTACCATTATGAACAACTTTTTAAAGTAACATTTTGCTGCATTTTCAGTAGAAAATATTTCAAATACGATTATTTCAAAAATGGTTCCTCCGACTTTAACAAGGTATACCTTTGTCAGATATAACAGGTAGGATAATCGATTGTTTCAATAGATAGATGGATACACAGTAAAAAAATTCTGCCATTTAAAAGAAACATGCTGTGCCATAAGTGGCGCCCTCTACTAGTGGCGTCAAAATTAGTTAAAAATTCTTATTTGCCGTGCCGAAAAACATAAATGTGCCAATTTTTTTTTAATACTCCGACACGTTTCAAACTTATTGAGATATTTAAAAATAAAATTCTAGCATTGGACGCCCTGTATTTTTGAAACCAGCACAATACAAGATGTTTTACAGAATTTACTGTAGCAGTTGGTTTTTACATAAATTTCACTCTCAAAACAAAAACAATTATTTTTGATAGAAGCAAGCGTTACGCAGTACTTCAGCTCCGCACACTTGATCGGTCCAAATCTCTGCACATTTGACCGGTCCAAAATTCACCGAAAAAAATTTTGAGTAAAATTTCACTCAAAATCAACACAAATAGTTGTCACGAGTTCACACCCGATTGTATTGAAATAATAACACAATCAATCGGAACATTCGGATAAGGCATATTTGGCTCAATCGAGTTTTTTTGGTCACCAGCATCTGCAGCTCCGAGATTTCCCAACCTTTCACAGACACCTTGTATATTTTTTAAAGACATGAAAGAGTAATCTTTGAGCATTTGGCGCCGTTCGGATATAAACGCTTTATACAATTTTTTTCAAATATTCGAATAATGTATATCTCATTTCTCTAGCGCAATATTGTATGGTAATGAAAGTATCCAAACTACGTTTAGTCAGATAGCTTCCACATTCCTATTTGCAGATCTGATACCTATTATATGTACTCATAATTCCATCTCTTCTGATATATTCAGGAATTATAGTACATACTCCAAAAAGGACATAAGTAGGTATCTTATTAAGTAAAGACCTTCTCAATAATACACAATATAGGGATATATAGAGGAGAGTAGGATGTTGACGTTGTACGACACTGGAAACTGGTGCACTGTAAAACCTGACAAGACAAAGCATGCAACCGGCGGCAGTACAAAAAATTGAAAGAAATTAACCCTTGATGTTAATGCTTAGATACGCTGTACAGTCATTTGTAATGGCACTCCCTCAAAATAATTTTTCAGCTATTGGAAGTAGCGAGTAGAAATTTTATTAAATCGCTCTTGATAAATGGAACAACCAATAATTTATGTTAAAAATTGAAAGTATATTTCATTACAAATACTCAGCAGTTCAAAAAAAATCGCAAATCCGTTTTAAAGAGTGCCATTATTATTACAATAGATTGTACACGGTACGAATATAATTGATCTTCGTGTATGATACGCCACACTGTTGCAACTTCATCTTTTCCACGATTGGGTTTCAAATTTCCCGTATCACGCCCACGTTGCACTATAATTGCACTGCACACCGCGGTAAAAGTGGCTACATTTAGCTACATGTTTACCGGGAAATCGTTCTGCTAAAGCATTTTCACATCACCATAAATTAAAACGATATCCGTCAACTTCGAATTGCTATACACGTAAGCTATTTTTGACACTTAAAAAACTACCTATCGAATTTTAATATTCGGAATCGTTTGGTTAGAAACTACAGTAGCCCAGTGATGTAAAGGTTGAAAATACTACAACTTTTTTAATTTTTTACTCGGAACTATCAGGATTTTATATATTTTTTTAAATTTTGACTCCATTTTTCACAACGCATCTATTCCCAATTTTTTTAGATAAGTTGTGAATCACCCTGTATATTCAAAATTTGCATCTAAATAAGTCCATTTTCCCTATATGATTGACAGAGACTAGTAAGAATCATGTTTTTCTCAATATCTTAAAAACTTTTTCAGATATTTTATCTATATTTCCAATATTAGGGTGTCGTAAGTATACCTAATTTTAGGATCTGATTTTTATTATTGCATCTCTATTATTTTTACTTAATTTTTGATAATTAACGAACTTTAATTTTACAGACAGTGGTTTTTAATAATTAATATTTTCCTTGAAATCTATTATATTGCAATTTAAATCCAAGTTTTGTAAACTTTCATTGATGCTAATCTTCAGCATTTTAAAAAGTAGATAAATAATTAAATGTGTAATTGAGCAAATTTTCATACTACAGATACTAATTTTTTGTGAATTTATTGGGTTAAAAGTTGGTAAACTAATCGCTAATAACACATTGGGTTTCATCGGATTCGAACTTCTTCAAATAAAAAAAGATATAAATTCAACTTCTCAATTAAGATAATTTCTAAATAGAATATATCTACCTACTTAGCAAAGTTTGAAAGAAAACGATCTGTAAAGCCATATATAATTTGTGAGGACGTACTTTCTGATATTATTACATCAATATCGCGAGTAAAGAAAGAAGCACAATAATGAGAAAAGTTTTATTTTAACAGTTCATTCAATATAATAACGGAATTTCATATTTTATTTTCTTAAAAAACGCCGTTTTTATCATTACGATGTTCCTTCTGGGTCGGTTATCAAAGCAAATAATTAAAACATCAAATTAGTAAACAGTATCAGTAACAGTATTAGTAAGTAGTTAGTATCAATTCATTAATTTAATAAAAATACGATAGTAATAAAAGTAATGACGAAAACATGATGAGGTATATATGATTTAGCCACGTTTTATAAATATTGAAAACTGATTTTCTTGTTAATCTGATTTTGAGAATCTATGATTTTAATCTAAGAGTTTATTATTCTTCAGTAACGACGATAAGATAGAAATTCTTAATGAGATTCAGGTTTCAACATATCATGATATAGCAGCTAAAACTGTGAATATTAATTGAAATACACAGGTTAGTTGAACAGTTGATCAGTTTATATTAAAAAATGTATGATATACCTGAAAACTTAAAACAATAACTATAAATATAAGAAAATGTGTGATAGTAAGGATAGATAATTTAGAAACTATCAACAGATTATAAATAGGAAACCATACATTTAAAACAAATAACTTATTTTGAGTAGGTACCTATGTAGATATCAAGTTTGTACAACTATTTGTAAAATTTGAAAAACTAGTGACATGTATCGGATAGTTTCAAGCAATCCTTCAAAAAAATAAGTGCACCAAGTGTGTGATGAAAAAATAAATATTTACTTGAATACTCTACACTTCGCAAACGGCGCATTTTAAAATATATATGTAGGTACATACCTATAACTTACAAACTGATACTGGTTTTCAATACTAGATCGATCATTTAAAATTGAAACATCCTTTATATTTATATGATTTCATTAATCATTAACAAGTTATTAATTAATTCCTTTATTATTTGTTTATGAGAGAAAGTCAATATTTTTAAAGAATGTTGAAATGAAATGAATGAAATTTTGCTGTTTTCTTGAGTTTGTAAACAAGTTTATTTATAAAAATTAAAAAATAAGCAAAAATATATATTTTTTAATATTTGAAAGTGCTATTATATTGGCAAGAATTCCAAAAAAATACGCCAATTAGATTGACTAAACACATTTACAGTTCCTGTTATTACATTAGAAATTGATTAACAAATAATAAGAAGGGTATACCATATCTATGCATTTTCTTTTTTTTATTATCATATCTTGGATATAGTATACAGGGCGTGCCACTTAAAACTCCTCAGGTCTATATCTCCGTTATTTTTTAAGATACCTTAGCGATCAACGTATCATTTGGTAGGTCTGTTCAAAGCCTTCTAAGACAATCATTTAATTTTAAAAAATAGATTATTTTTGCCGGAATTATTATCCCGGAATATTTTTTTTCTTCAACACACTGTATAGATAATTATTATTCCATCGAGTAGGTTATTAAAGGAGTTTTAATTTGATATATGTGCTTTTGTTCCTGTAGTTTTTGTAAAAATTGCAATGTTTAGCTTCAAAGTGCAATACCATCATGAAAACAAAACACTATCGGGACGTATTAATGGCTTTGGAGTCTTATAATTAAAACATACATTGTTATATGGGAACTATCAGCTTTATTTTAAAAATGGATATAAACAGAATGAAATAAAACTATTTTTAAGTTTATAACGTCTTATTAATAATTTTGTGTTTATTACATTTTCCAGAGCATTGAGAGGAAATGTCCAGCAAAACAAAACAAGATTTTCTATAAAGTCTTGTTCTTGCTCGATCTTGCAAAATCTTGTCTTTCGAGAGTTTCACAAATTTCTTGTCTCGCAATTTTGCAAGGCTGAGAGACTTGCATATAAATCAGAAACATGAAATTTTATTACAAATTTGGTAAAAGTGGTGGTTATTCTCGGTCAGCTATGGCCGCTTTCGGTGCTCACACATAACTGTCGATATGGTTATACGTTATAACGGTTAGTTTTACGTAATGCGCAATAAACTTTGATTTTAAAAATATTTTTAAACGCTCTTTAAATAAAATATTCATATATTTCAGTTAATATTTAATACATAAAAAAATAATAACATACTTATCTATTTATAATCTAGAACTTAATATTATTCAATATGTAGCTTTTTTAATAGATTTTTGAAATAGGTAGGTACATTTTATATGAAAGTATGATTTAATTGAATATTAAAAATTCGTATTATTATTAAAAAGAATCCCATTATTGCTACATGTTTTCCCTATGAATGTTGAACCGAATTTGAATAATTGATTTCCTACATACCCACAGATCAATCAAAAAGATTTGCCTCATCATCCTTTCCAGTATTAAAACCGAATTTGAATTGAGTGACTCATTTTCCACATTTCCATATAATATGTATCTACAGTTAGGTCTCGGAATTCATTGCTTAAGAGGAACAAAGTATGTCAATACACATCTGTAGAATAGCTGACGGTTAATGATGGTTATACTCCCAATATTTCACGATCTTAATAATACTACCCACTCTTAGTGATAGAATCTCAAATCCCTACTCGATAAAATCAAATCTTTCACATCTACTGCGAGACACTCAAACTGATACAACAAATCCATTAATATTGACTTGATAGGTAGGAGGAGGGAAATTTTAGGTGCGAAATGAACAGTGGATTGATTTAGAATATAATTAGACAGAGAGCGTGTACACTTCAATCTGTATTCCAAATCCAATTTGTCATATTTTATTTGATTTCTGTTCATGTGAATAACGGAGATAAAGCGGACAAAATAATATCAAGCAAATATACATTTCCACAGTCTGGCAATATTGTAAATCTGTTACTTTTTCTGTCTCAATCCCGGGCGCCGTATTCTTGAAATAGTGTTCTCTACAAATACAAGTAATTTTATACATTTAAGAACTGAATAATATAGCTTAGTAAATAAAAATAATGTTATCTCATGCCACCTGCGAATATTCAAAGGTGCCGAAGTAAAATCGATACATAACGTCAGAAAGCGATCTATTCAACAAACTTTTAGGTACTGAAATCTTTCAAAATACGTGTTTTTTATATTCAGCTATAGATGTAAACATTGTTATAATATAAACTTACATAGTTCTGCATATAACATTTTTCACTTTTGTTTATAATTATGTCAAAATAATTGTTAAAATGTGGGGTTAGAATAGCAAAATAATGTGTCAAACAAATGCATTTTAAAAGTTATTATATTATTTGGGGAGAGTTTAAATAGTAAAAGTGTATAAACAAAACATCAATCATTTTATTTTTGATATTACTTTTTCCCTACGTGTTTTATTTTTCGAGATTTCAGTACCTAAAAGACATCCCAAATTTGATCATTTTACGGCGAGAAATAGGGCGAAATACAAAAGTTTCTAGACGCTTGCACTTTCCGAATCTGTATACATATAGAGCGCCAGAGGTGTGGCTGCTATAATTTTAATAAACTCTTACATCAAAATAATAAAAAAACCTTTATATAACGTAGGTCTCAAATACAACCATTTTCGAGAAAAATATTGTCAAAATATCCGATTTGATGTGCAAAAGTTCAATTAATTTAGGAATTTGTTCGTAATTCTGCATACAATGTCATAAAATGCAATATTTACTACCTCTACGAATTTATTTACTTTTAGTAATCATTTTTTTTAATCAATAAGATAGGTTAAAGTTCATATTGCGCGATATCAATTAGACTAGATTTAGACATTAAAAACAAATCACGATTTATATCAACTTGAAAACAAGCGTCACGAAAATTTTTCCATGTTATAGTTGAATTTGATTTAATTGATTTTCTACATGGTGTCGCCGTTTTTTCTTTCTTAATTTTGGGACATGATACAGCATGAAAAAAATAATAGGGGTCTTTACTATCTTTACGACACTCGTTCAGCTTTACAAAATATATATTATTTTCTTTAATACCTACTAAACAAATAAATATTTCTTGTTCAAACTTGGTATTCAGTTATTATAATAAAAGGTTAATATTTTTACGTGAATTACTTTCAACTAAAGCCGGTGGCGTAGATAAGATG
This sequence comes from Monochamus alternatus, assembly GCA_037114965.1. Taxonomy (NCBI): domain Eukaryota; kingdom Metazoa; phylum Arthropoda; class Insecta; order Coleoptera; family Cerambycidae; genus Monochamus; species Monochamus alternatus. The sequence continues at coordinate 37,962,747 of CM073431.1, read as the reverse complement.
GAGTTTTGTTCATTCTTGAACCCTATAAAATTCTACGCCAATGGTTAAAAGTATTTTATCAGCACAAATATCAAAATTTCATTCTACTTTCTGATAAAGTGTTCTTGACAAAATTAACTAAAGAGCTTTCTTTTTCAGATAATTTTATTTTTTCTAATCAGGGTTATCTTATGGAATTATAAAGATCTTTGAAAAATTCGATTCGAATTCTTCGATTATTCGAAATACTGCGAATTATATCTTAATATATCAGTTATAATTTGGGAAACTTTATCTATAGATCACCAAAGAATTTACTATTTGGTTAAATGCGATCTACGGGTGGTCGAAGTGCTCCATTTCCTTGGCCAGTTCGAACACCAGATTTCAATCTTCTAGATTTATTTCTTTGGTGATTTTTAAAGATAAAAGTGTATGCAACTCCGGTGTATGTGGAAAGAAAATTTATTACGTCGTATTCGAAGAGCTTGTGGTGAAATAAATAATTTTGCTAATTCGGACAAAACGTTAATTAATAAATCGATCGCTATCGTTGCATCGAATAAAAAGGAGCATTATTTCAATTTAATTTACAAATCATTGTTTTTATTTGTTTAATAAATGATTGATTGCATTTTTTAAAATTTTATAGGGTTAACCCTGATTAGAATGAGTAAAAATATATGAAAAACAAAGCTTCTTAGTGAATTTCCTCAAGAGCACTTTGAATAAAATCATAATATTTGTGGTGAAAAAATACATTTTACCATTGGCGTAGAAGTTTAGGGGATTCAAGGGTAAACAAAACCCCATTTCTACGGCACTGGCTATAGTTGAACAACATTATTCATGTCAAAATAGTAACCTTCTATTAGAATAAGAAGAAGAAATGTATTTATTGGCTATGTTAATACATTTAACAATATTATAGTAGCAAGTCTTATAAACACAAACATTGGGATTAATGGAAAAACTGCAAGTCACATTATAATACATTAAAAAAATACATTTAAAGGACTAAAAACAATAATAATTAAGTCAAATGAATTGCATAATTATATTATTGAAACTAAAACAAGACATAAAAACTAAACAAACACTTACAGGATTGAAAACAAGTTTAAAACAATAATAATTAACTTACGTCAAGTCAATTTATACATGTATAAGAACACAAAAAGAAACAACCCGTAATAAAATTTTAAAGCAAAGAGGCAGTGTCCAAATATTCCTGCACTGAGTAGAAACAATGATTGTGGATAATTTTTTTAATTAAATTTTTAAATTTTGTAGTGCATAGTGTTTTTATTTCTAAAGAAACTTTGTTGTATAATCTCAAGTCGACAGAATTATTTGTTGATGTCTGTAGTCGAAATCTTTGCCTTCTGATTAAATTGGTAGATCTCGTTGGGTAATTGTGGAAACTGGAATTCGTGTTAAATTTTAAATAATTTCTATGTACTTCGATCAAAGAATAATATATATAAATAGAGGGCAATGACATGATTTTAATTTTTTTAAAATGTGGTTTGCAATGTTCCCTGGGACCAACCCGTGCAATTATAAGAACAATCTTTTTTTGAAGTTTGAAAACTCTAAATGCCGATGATGCGTTGCATAATATGCATTCAAAAGCATATCATCATTTAACACCTTTCCAAGTTGTCGCACGAGATAAATATACTTAGAAATCTTCCTACAGAGATGATCAATAGGACAAGTTCATTTGAGAGAGCCATCAAGAATAATGCCTAAAAGTTTAGCATGGTTCCCATCTTGAGAAACACCACTGCAGAAAATAACACTGGGTTTTTTCTCTGTTAAGCTTCAACTTATTAGCTGAGAACTATGATTCAGCTTTAAGAACACTATTGCTAACAAGCTCAAGAATACGCTCTCTACTTTTGTCTGAGCATAATAATGTGGTGAAGGTCAGCAAACAAAAATGCATCCCTCAGGAGTTATATGATAATAAAGGTCATTAATATAAATAGAAGGGGTCCCAAGGCAGACCCCTGAGACACCCCATAGGATACACATTTAAAATCGGATAAAATATTATTAAAACTGACACATTGCTTCCTACCCGTAAGATATGATTTGATCAATGATAGAGAAGTTCCACGAACTCCGTAAAATGATAATCTCTCCAGCAGCGTTTCATAACATAAAGCCTTACTGAGGTCACAGGAATGCTGCTCTCAAAACCCACAACCACCTCCTCAACTACACTGACTACTACTACTATGATGATTGCGCACCAAGTTTAAACAAAAAATAGTTTTGTAGATAATAAAAAAAAATAAAATAGAATAACGTAGTGTCATAGAGAAAAATATTACAGGAAAGAAAGACACCGATTATTTTTTCATGTTCTATCTTTTCCCAGAGTTAAAAATGGAAAAATGAGGACACTCTGTATATTATTAGTAGCTACGTAAATGAACGTGGAAAATGGAGATTAAAGGAATTGAAGTGCTAGTGTCTCCAGAATCTTTTCAAGTATGAAAGTTGAATTTGGTTTGAATAAATGATTTTCGTCACCATTCACTGACAGTTTTTAACCGAGAAGGCGGTCCATTTGCGTTCTGAAACATTGATAGCGACGAAATTACGACCTACTACCTCTTAGGCGTTTTGAATAGTTCATACACGTTTCCCTCCAATTTCCCTGTAGTTTAAGAATTTATACGGCGGGTTGATTGATCTCCTCCCCCCTAAATCCTGCCCTGTCAGTAGATGAGGGATGAGGTAGAGAGAGTGAACATCAAAGTCCTGCAGGCTCTCGCGTCCAAGACATAGCAGCTCCCCCGCTCCCCCCTCGGATTGACGCGGCTGCCACGCATATACTCAGCTCACGCATAATTTAGACGCGCGGTTGCGAGAATGGACATCGCCCAAGCTCAATCAATACCTCAGATCCAGGACTACTGACTACATTACTGCCTCGGGCTCTTTGCTGGATGTTCTGGATCCGGCTAGAACAGCTTTGTACTTGAGCTAAACGATAGATGGATGTGTTAGATACACTCTGTGAAACATTCACTACTAATTTATCGGCCTTGTTTTCCACTTTTCTTTTGCCGAAGGGTAAATAAAGTTAAAGTGAAATATTTCCAATGTTAAGTTGCTTTAGGGTCCGCACTCCGGATTTATCAGCCGTATACGTAACATAAATTGCAAGGAAATTGTAAGAAAATTGCAATTTTATTCGGAGTTTATTTTACTTTGCAACAGTTTTGATATATTTTTGGCAGATGGCACACCACAACGCATATCTACTTAATCTTATTTTCAATCACAGGGGGACTACAAGATATAAAGGGTATTTTAAACATATGGAACTTTGTTGAGCGAAGACAAAACGAACTGATTTGTCAAGACAAAATTTGTTATACAGGATCATTCATGACAACCTTAGACTAAAGCTATGTATATAGAGAACCAAGTGAGATATAGTTTTGAAAATTGCTATACAGAGTATTTCAGTTACGGGTGTTTTAAAGAAAATATTTTTAAATTTCGATTACTTCCGGGAATACTCAAAGTAAGTCATCGGCGTCCTATTTCAACATCCATATATTATTGTATTTTTGGAAAGGGCATGAAATTTCGAAGTTATTTGACAATAAAAAAAGTGATAATTTAAGCATTATTTTTCTGAAATACGTTATAGATATTTTCAAATCTATATCTGACTTGTTCTCTATATACAGGGTGTTTATTACAGAATGGGTCAGACTTTAAGACTAGCCGCACTGAATGAAAATAAGGTGATTTAAATCAGCTTACCTTAGTACAATTTTGCTGCCTTAAGAAATTATAGGATAAAGTCGTTTTTTTTATTCCATTTTTTACGATAATTTAATTATTTCTTGGGTAGTTGTACTTATTCAAATTTTGTAGAAGGTTCTTTTGTATGATACGAGTACACGCCAATATCTGATTAATTTTTGTGTTAAATCGACAGGGTGTACTGAGCGCCTGTGCCACTATATTTTTCTCTCGAGATTTTTGGGAAATGATCGGTTATATTGAAATAGCATTATATTAGTTAAAAAAAACTATGTCACATGTCGCTAAAATGCACTTGCATGCACTGCATTTTAGAGAAAACTGCAGTTAAAGTTTGAGATGTAAATGTATGAATTACTCTACAATCTCAGTTATTCATTAAACAGTGGCTCATATTTTAAGACTAGTTTCCTTGGACTAAAATAAGGTGACCTAAGAAAGTTTTTTTAAAATACCTGTATATATTTTTAGACTAAAATCGTGAATAATGCTGTATACAGGCTGTTCTTAAAGTCTGTCAGGAAACTCCGGGAGGTGATTCTACGGATTAAAATAATAGCAGTATGTTATGAAAATTTTTTTCGAATTGTCAATTGTTTGCAAGTTACAGCTTGTCAAAATTCGTTTTTTTTTTATTTTTCTTTTCAAATAACTTATTTAATTCAAGTTCGATTATTCTTTCATTTGGCACAACCACTAAGTAGATCTCTATTGGACCAGTCAAACAAAAGTTTTATTAAGCGCCGCTATAGGACACTTTACCTAAAACTCAGAATAAGTTTTATTTATAACTTTTTTTCTTGTTAGACAGCACAGAAATTTGAACATTATTGAAAAGAGAAACAATGATAGAACAAATTAAGTACTCTTTATTCAAGCCGATAAATGTAACCATTTAGCAAGAAATCGCTATTAAAGTTTTAGTAAATATCAAATTTTAATAATCCATTCTGTAATTAATCAAGTTGCCATGCTTCAAATGAATGTCATTAGTAATTTTGGTGTTACAAATTGTAACGAAAGTTGTTATGGATGCAGTAGAAATAAATTCGGTTATAAGTACAAGAAGAATTGCTGCTCAGGAGCATATTGCTCATTCTTTAGTTTGGAAAGTTATCCACGATTAACTTCTTCATCCATTTCATGGATGGCAAAAGGTTGAAGCACTTTATCATGAAGATTCAATGTGTCGTTTACGGCTCTGTAATAGAGCATTTACATGTAGGCGGCGCTGCGATCAATGTTAGGTATTAAATCTAACCTCACAAATATTTGTTATTTAATTTTTGTTGTGTTTCAATTTGTGTAAAAACAATAGCCATATAACTGTTGTGTACCGCAGTGTTTATCTGTTGCTAATAAAAATAAAGATTTCATGTTTCGTAAGTTCCCCAATAATGCTGAAAAAAATGGTTAATAGCAATTGCATCCAGCAAGAAACCAACCCAGTACACAAAGATCTGCTCAAAACATTTTACAGAAGATTGTTATACTATTACTAGCATGGGTAAGTACAAGCATTCATGATCTATTTTCGGTGTATATTTTTCATTATTTGATAAGGTTTTATTCTTATTTATAGGACAATGGAAAATTCTCAAAAAAACAGCTGTTTCAACATTATATTGACCCGTACACGAAAATACGATATCAATATTGTAAAACATAATGAACGCATGAAATGGTACTTGAAAAGGCGAATACAGGATGAAAATGTAGGCAAACTTCCAGAAGGAAACAAAGTAGAAATGTGACACGAGTTCATAGACTTCTAACCTGAGAAATGTGAAGACGATTCCTCAAATTGAAAATTACTGGAATGATAATAACGCCGGTAATCCTGACAGTATAGCAAGTGCATCTAGTAGTAACAAGTTATTTTACGATAAGGCGATTCAAAATGTTATTAGTTATAAAAGGGCACAACTAATATCACTCAAATTTTTTAATAAAAACCATTTAAAACACCTATCAGAGTTTTTAACTTTTTCTGTATTGTACTTGTACTGTAATAAAAATACCAAATAAAAACTGCATATGTTTATTATTTATTTATGCCACATGTACATTATTTAAAACACTGATTTTTTACATCTTCGTATTTTTTCAGAAACTGGGTATTTAATGTACTTTTATTTACTAGGCATATTACATGCAACATTTTTGCAATCTGAGGGACAACTAACCATTTTTCTATCGATTCGTAACATATAAAATTTCAATTCTTTAAAAACAAAGAGGTTTAAATTAAGAATTATCAGAAAATTCTTTAGGCACTCCAACGTTAACAAGTTCTGTGTTAAATAACGTTTTATTACTTCTCTTTCCAAATTGCTAATGTAAAATTCAGATAAACAAGGTTATGTGATGTTAACATAAATAAAATTTAATATATCTTTTCAAGTGATTTTTTTCCTGTTATCTTTGTGTGTTTACAAACATTTTATAGATTTATTATAAGTTTTATTTTGATAATACGTATGCAAATTAGATTTACAATCACTATTTTCTTATACAAATTCAAATAAAAAATTATCGAATCATAAACTAGAGCAAAGAACATTAATATTAATACCTAACTTTGACGCTAGCGCCCCTAGCTGAATTTAATGACACTGAGTTAATGTAAATGCTCTATAGCGTTGTTGAAAAATATGATGAGGATAATTCATTTATTAATAATATTTTACTTACTGATAAAGCTGGTTTTACAAGAGATGGTATTACATGATATTACAAAGCCGAAAAAACTTATACCTACTGTAAACAATTTTGTTACCATTTGTGATACCAAAATTACTAATGACATTTTTTTGAAGCATGGCAACTTGATTAATTACAGAATGGATTTACAGAATGTTTAATAAAACTTTAATAGTGATTTCCTGCTAAACGGTTACATTTATCGGCCATAATTTTATTGATATTGTTCTCTTTTCAGTAATGTTTAAATTTCTGTTATATCTAGAAAGAATAAAACTTATTTAGTTTAGTTTTAGGTAAAGTGCCCTCTAACGGCGGATAATAAAACTATTCTTTGACTGGTCCAATAGAGCTTGATCTGCTTAGTGGGTATGCCAAATGAAAGAATAATCGAACTTAAATTAAATAAGTTATTTAAAAAGAAAAATAAAAAAAATTGAACTTTGACAAGCTGTAACTTGACAATTCGAAAAAAAATTCATTACCTAGGTACTGCTTGTATTTTAATCCGTAGAATCACCTCCCGGAGTTTCCTGATGTACTTTTAGAACACCCTGGATATTGCTGTTTAGTAATAAAACTAAGAAGAAAACTATACTGACAAAAATGATAAAAATAGTGAATTTTTAAAAATTCCGCATTTTTCTTTACCATCTCTTAGGTACCTATTTTAGTATAAATACAGCCATATTGAAATATACCCAAGATGTAAAACTTGTTCATAAATACATATAAGGCGAAAGAGAAAGAGAGACAGAACATGATACGGGGAGTGTGAAAGAAGGAGGAGAGAAAGAAAGTGAGTCAAGGATAGAGAGAGAAAGAGTAGGGGGAGAAAGAGTAGTGGTATTCCTTTGAATAATAATTTCTGCCGAACGTAATAATATCCCACCAACAAAATTGAACACAGATTTTCACGATCCAAATAGAATTGCCCATTTGAAGTGGTCATCTTAAATTCCTATTCGATAAAATCAAATCTTCCACTTCCCGTGAGTTTTACTAACGTGAAACTGACGAATCCTGATCCAGTATTTGGTTGGTAGGCAAGAGGAAGTGCAGCAAACTTTAGGCGTGAAGTGGAAAGTCGACCCGAAAGGATAGAATATCATTAGATGACAGTGGCAGTTAAATGCGTATATTTTTAGATGTGTGCACTTATCCTTGAGGGTTGAATTCGTAGCACATGCTTGTTTCAAATTCGATAGACTTTCGACATTGTCATCAGTTTCATTTATTTTATATAAACTCATTAATATTTTTACCACTCTTTTTTGAACACTTTTTGGATGTTATCACATATAACTGTTTTGACGTTTTCAATAGAAAAGTGTGAGTTATCTTAAGAATATTTAACGAGATTATACTTAGTATAGAAGTTGCAAGGTTCTGTGAGAGATTGATAACGGTCGGCGTTTGACCATCCCCTTAATTAATGAGGTTTTGCAGGTTTCCCTGATTCTTGCACTAAATAATAGTTAGCGCCTAGCAATGTAAATGGTACCTGGGCGCAAATGCGGTCTACTTAATAATAATATGCCGCCCCCTCTCCCGCGCAAGTCAGAGTTAATTCTCGTAATTAGAATGAGAGGTATGATATTATTATTGTTTAAACTGTAATTTTCTGATATAAGTTTCTTCTATTGAGATCTTAGAACGTATTATTTCAATTTAAATGAGGAAGAAACTGAAATATATAAATCTAAATAAAATTGCAACGAACAATATTGCAGCCATGATATTAATTCAAAACATATTTAGTTAAAATATTTTAAATTGCCTCTCATTTAAATGCTTATAAATTACAGGTGCTGTAAAACGGAAATTCATTGAATTCCAGTAGACTACTTAACAATAGATCACTGCATATCGGCAAATATTCTGTCGATTAAATTAGAACTAAACCCTGCCGATTTTGGAAAGATTTAGAGGCTGCTTTTCTAAGGAGTAGATAGATTTTCTTAATTGACGTTGATTATTTTATCAGATTATCTCATCCGGCGATGTATAAAGAAAATGAGTCACTTCGTGAAATACAATTACATGGTTGATTATTATCACTACGTGCTATACGGTGCCGTACACCAAATTTAAAACTACTACGGGATGTCTCAAATTGAGTATATTTTTTATTAGTTTTTTATTAAAATAATACATTTCATGTTGCTTTCAAAAAAACTGTTTATAATCCAGGTATGAAAGGTTGAAAATTATTGGATTGTTCGAATAATTGTTACTGAAGTTTTTTATTTTTTTATCAGTTGTTTATACCCATGAGGAGAGAAAAATTCAAGATGCATTAGTAATATTTTCTAAGTTTCCTTCAGTTTTTGATACAAATAGACATACCTGAATATGCACAAACTACGAAATCCAGAGATATTTTAAATAAACAATAGACAGTGGTGTACGATTTTTAATGTAAATATTTAAACCTACTGAATATTTAGACGTAAGATATCCCATTATAACTTAGATTTATCGTTGTTTTATCAGAATGGGTTTCCAATATAATAAAAATTTCGAAATTTTTGACACTGTATCTCGGAAACGGTGAACTTTTAAATATAGATATATTTGTGTAAATTTCATTTATTTTGACCGTGCAATCACCGCTTCCAAGGATGCTAGTAGTACCTGAGACACCCTGTATAAGATTTTTCGTATTTGGTATCTTGTTTATTTGTATAACTTATTTATCCGTACGCCAACGGCTATCTAAATCTGCGTTTATAAGATGAAATTGGAATAGCTGCTATAAACTTCGAGGAAAAATGCGAAATTTTCTTTCTCAAATTTACTGAATACAGCGAGTTTCATATTTTCTCTCTTGTATTAACCAGGGAAGATTATCTCCAGAAAAATAATCATGTTTATGCGAACACGGTTTCCAAATTGCTTCGTAAGGGTCATATCCAAGTGTAACAGAAAAATTCTTCTGTATTTGGGAAACCATATTGAAATAGTAGGAGTACCAACAGTTAGGGAATATTTTTGAATTAAAAATCGCACACATTATGCCTGAATGGACCTGCACGGACCAACACAGCGCGGACGTGCAAACCTGCATGATTTCGCACAACTTTTTGTGCAGATTTTGAAGTTCTTAAGTAGTAGTTGAATGTAGGTCGGAAGAAATTTTTTTTGTTTTAACGATGTATGAAGAGGAGGAGGGGGAAGAAGCCAGGAAAATGAGAAAGTTTTGGGTTCACCCTATCAACAAAAAGAGAAAGCTGCAGCAGCAAAACACAAGATTTTGCAAAACAAAATGGGTTGTTGATAAGCAAGGCTGCCCCCCCATATTTCTAACAGTTTGAAAACAATCTCTGACTTTTGTGGCAACATAACTTCGTTGAACTAGCACGGTTAAGCATAGAAATTCACACCATTGATACGACCTGCAGTGACGGTCGTTGCAGGGGAGAGTCCATGCAGGTACTGGTCTAGTGTGCGATGATCCATTAAATAACACGGAAACCTTCATGAGCCGGTTTTACAGGTACATGCTGTGCATGTCCGTGCAGGCATAATGTGTGCGATCTTTTATTGTTCAGAAACTGAAAACATTCCATTTTTCATGTATTAGAGAATTATCTGTAATAAAAAAAATAAATCTATCAATTTGATCTTCATGTCGAAAATAGAAATATTGGTTCTATAATATAATTTTTTCCTAAATCTTTAGTAATGGAATACTTCTATAAATAAAAATTCGTAATTATCAAACCAGGACTGCGAGGTGGCCAAAGGTTACAATAATAATTTACACTAATGGATACCAGTTTTTGTTCAAGAAGTTGCGTTTGTTCAGGGTTAATTCTTTATTTTTTGATCTCCATGTAATGCAAATATTGCACTACGATGGTTACAATCCCTCATACTGGTGAATTTGGGTTGATTGACGTGCATATTCAGGATATTCATGAATTAAAAAGTTCAAATCATTTTCATCAAAGTCAGATATATTTTCTAAACAGGGATAATCTTCATCAAAATAGTCCTCTTTGAAATGAGAAAACTATTTTCATGCATAAACAGCACAAATTGTTACTAACAACAGTAGGTAGGTGCCTCCATGAAACTCAAACAAAATGAGATATAGGAAATGCGTATCTTTTCTATTTTATATTTTCTTTTGTAAAAATTTAGTCAATTTCTGCACAAATTTACAAGTTCGGCGGCTATTCGATTAAACAATAGTATGTCAACAAACAACTTTAGCATGTTACAATAATTGACACAGACACTCTTGCCATGAAAACCAAGCACTCTATAAACTTGTGGATCAGTACAATATAAATATTAATTAAAATTAATTTTTCTTTGACCTAGTTGATAAACCCCAAAATATATTAGGTTGGTGCAAAAATAATGACCGTTTTCAAACAGCTACTTTCAACGAACGTAACTCAACTCAGAATAAACTTTATTAATCGAAATAAAAACCATTAGATTCAATACATTTTTGCCAACGAGAAACAAGTTTATTTATTCCGGTAGCATAAAAATCCGGCGTTCTGGAGGCGATGAAGTCGTCGAAGGCCGATTCGGCATCATCTCGGCTTTTGAAGCATTTCTCGCGCAGGAAGTTGTCGAGGCGCTTGAAAAAGTGGTAGTCGGTGGGCGAGTGGTCCGGCGAGTATGGCGGATGAGGCAGAGTCTCGTAGCCCAATTCGTTCAACTTCTGCAGGGTCGGTTGTGCGACGTGCAGACGAGCGTTGTCGTGGAGCAGAATTGGCTCCTTCCTGTTGACCAATGCCGGGCACATACGCTGCAGCTTCTGGTGCATATCGTTGATATGTTGACAGTACCTCTCTGCCGTAATCGTTTGGCCCGGATTGAGGAAGCTGTGGTGGATGAGACCGGCGGCAGACCACCAAACAGTAACCATATTCTTCTTTTGGTGCAGTTTCTGCTTCGGAAAGTGTTGTGGAGCCTCGTCGCTGTCCAACGCCGGTTGTCGTAGAGAATCCACTTCTCATCGCACGTTACGATCCGGTCGAGAAAAGGGTCGTTTTTGTTGCGCTGAAGAAGGGCTGACGACACCTCAAAACGACGATTTCTTTGATTTTCGTTCAAATCGTGAGGCGCCCATTTATCGAGCTTCTTTGACTTCCCTATTTGCTTCAGATGGCGTAGGACTGTTGAGTGATCGACGTTGAGTTCTTATGCGACTTCTCGTGTGGTTTTGCGAGGATCGGCTTCGATCAAGGCTTTCAATTCGTCATTGTCAACCTCAGATGGGCGGCCGCGACCCTCTTCATCTTCAAGGCTGGTATCACCTGCACGAAACTTTTCAAACCATCTACGTGTGGTACGTTCGGAAGCACTATCCTCGCCCCATGCTTTATTGACATTTCGTGTCGTCTCCGCAGCATTGTGGCCAAGTTTGAATTCGTGAAGCAAAATAATGCGAATTTCCTTCTTTGAGAGCATCGTAAAAAATGATCTGAAATCTGAGACGTATGACGATAATAAAAAGATAACTAAACTAAAAGATAGAGCGAAAAACGCGCTTTAAAACCACATATAACATGACCACATTCATTAAAAAATTTATTCAGAAATTCATACATAAAAATAAACAATGTAGAAACGGCCATTATTTTTGCACCATAATATATTAATGTAGATTGTTGACGGCATTCTTGTCAATGGCTTTTTATTTTAAAGTTACCTTTCACTAGTCAAAAGTAAATTACTGGACCCTTATTAGAAGTTTGCATGGAAGTCTCCTTTGGGATTAATATGTAACGGAGAAACCTCCATTTGTGATCTAGCACGAGGCAGGTTTAAAGGAGATAGTGTATTAAATGTACTGCAATTAATTGTTGAAGAAACTTTTTTATATAAAATCTGTATATAGTAATTATAATAGCCCTCTTTAAAATTCTTTGACAATGTTTAAAATTTGAATACTTTTACGTCTCCATAAGTCAGAATATTTTAATATCTTGAACAATATACATAATAGCTTTGCTCGTTAATGTTGCTAAAACTACACGTAAATAAATTTAAACGAACATATATGCTATACGATTCAGCTAGGATGTGGTTCTAATTTTTGTAATTCAAATAATGATTTCATGCAGCAGTATTCGTAAAATATTTGTACTAAGAAATTAATACAAAGTAATGAAAGAGCGCCAGTACACTGGTGTTGTAAGGAGTCTAGTTAATTTGTCTCAAATGTTTGTAGTTTTGGATAAAACCGTCATAACGAATTTTCTAATGACTTGTAGCATTTAGTGCTGTTGGTAATAAATTGTATTAGGAGGTTTTAACGAGTGCAGTACGCGGTACTTTTTTCCCGTGTAGATGTCAGCGTACCATTTTGTTAATTTGTATTTAACAGTATATGCTACAGGTCATAAAAATCATTGATTACTTCGATCAAAGTTCGGATTATGAGCAATAGAAGCAATAGGCTGTCTTTATACAACCAAATGATTTACCTTTAACGTAATTATTAACACATTGTAGAATGTCCACGTTTGGATTACAAATTTATTTAAAAAATGTGCATATATATAAAGTAAAAATCAAATAAACGATTTATGAAATACAACATATTATAAACATTCCAAGAAATGTGAAAGAAAAATGTACCTATTGAAAATATAAAGGTATTTATTAGACCAGGGTCGATAATTTTTGAAACCAAAAAAAATAATAGTAGGATGAAACCCATTGGAAAAGAAAGAGAATACAACAAAAATGAAAGGAAAAATAATTTACGGGCGATCTGAGGTCGGGAAGTGGAAGGGGGTGAGTTTTTAAGGGTAAAAAACCGTGTACCTCGATTTCTGGCAAAACTGCAAGTCCTATGGAAAAAAGTTAAATAGCAAAGTTGTAGGTAATAAAAAGATCTACTACTTTTATATTTACACTTTTTGCACAGAACCTCAAAATGTATGTGAAAATTCAAATAACCAAGTTTTTGGTTTTTTATTTTTATCTTTTACAAAAAATAATTTTTTTTCACGATATTTGGTGAAAATTTACCTTTTTATGTCCCAAATACAATAATTTTTTTGATTTAAAATATTTAATTTTTCACCTTATTTTGACTTAATATCGAAAAAGCACCCTAATTTTCAATCAAAAATTCTCACGTCAAAATATCTGCTTTTTTTAAAAAGTCGGTGGGCTTTTTGTTCGTTGAAATCTCTACTTTCTGATGGTGTAAAAAAATATACACTATTTTGGTAAAAGTTCTCAGAAAATGTAAAAAAACGAAAAAATATTGTAGATGTTTTATTAAATTAACTTTATTAACTTATTTAGTTGTTAATTATAGTAGTATATTTCGATGCAATATGGAATCTTACGTTTTTCGAGTAATTAAAGTAATAAATTTTAATAAATAGCTCAAAATTGTACATAATGATTAAAAAAAAATTTTCGGATTCGAGTTTATCGCATCATTTCTTTGTATTTTCTGAGAACATTTACCATAGTAATGTATATTTTTTTACACCATAAGATAGTAGAGATTCCAACGAATAAAAAGCCAACCGACTTTTTTAAAAAAGCAGATATTTTGACGTGAGAATTTTCCATTGAAAATTAGGGTGCTTTTTCGATATTAAGTCAAAATAAGGAGAAAAATATATATTTTAAATCAAAAAAATTACAGTGTATTTGGGACGTAAAAAGGTAAGTTTTCACCAAATATAGTGAAAAAAATATTTTTAATAAAAGATAAAAATTAAAAACCAAAAACTTGGTTATTTGAATTTTTCACATAAATTTTGAAGTTATGTGAAAAAAGTGTAAATATAAAAGTTGTAGATCTTTTTATTACCTACAACTTTACTATTTAACTTTTTTCCATAGGACTTGTAGTTTTGCCGGAAATCAAGAAAAACCGTTTTTTACTCTTAAAAACTCACCCCCTTCCACTTCCCGACCTTAGATCGTACGTAAATTATTTTTCCTCTTATTTTTGTTGTATTCTCTTCCTTTTCCAATAGGTTTCATCCTACTATTATTTTTTTTTTCACTTTTTACCATTTTCAAAGGCTTGAGCACTAGTCTATATTCTTGTTGCCTTGGCTGAACCGTGATGCAGAATATTGAAAACATTCCTTCATTGGGGAGAAAAGTGCTGAGTGAAAATTAGAGGATATGCAATGTGAACTTTGATGATTTTGTGATGGAAAGTTTATTTTGCATATTTTTTTACTACTTCATATATCATACTGAAAGTAAAAAATCATACATTTGAATTTTTTACACATTTGTCTTAACTTTTGAATAAAAAATCAAATTTTGGTAACACATATCTTTTTATCTACTGCAAAAATTAATTCAACAATGTGTTGAGAACCCACGATTCCTAATACACTCATTGATACAACTGAGCTCGGATTTAATAACGTTGTCCTGCAATAAGTTGTTGAGGTATCTCATGCCAAGTAATGTGAACTTTATGGGTCGTAAATGCAGCAGTTTACTGCCAAACATATTTCAGTGGAATAGATGACAGATCGGCGATATTGGTAGTCAAGGTAAATGGTTGATCCATAATAGCTATTGCTTGTCTGGTAACATAAAGTCTAACATTATCTTGCTGGAAAATGAACGTTTTAGATGATGTGAAGATATGGAATGACACGGCTCCACCACTTCCTGGATGTAACGTTGGGCTTTTATGTTGCCTCTAATGAAAACTAGTGATGATCTGCTACCATACGCGATAGTACTCCATACCATAACGCCTACTGTGTGATGGACATGACGCTCCCTGCCAAATTGTGGATTGCGTCTTTCATCACGTCGTCTTCACCTCCTGCACCTAATCACCTAATATCACCTAATTCCATTCTTGGTACCACTGAATCCTCTCTCTACACCATTGTAAGCAGTTAGCTCGATGTTGACGGATGAGAGGCAGCACCCAATGTAGACCACAAGACAAGAGGCAATATACTGTACGAATACCAAATCATCCCCTATTTTCTTCAAACTATTGATTTGCAATAGTCTGGCTACCGCTAAATTGATCTTTGAGAGCTAAAAGTTGCAATCGACGATCTTCACGCTCTGTGGTTCCTCTACGACGGCCGGTGCCTCTCGCTTTGTATCCACGGCCTTCCTGAGTCCACGCCTGGTAACTCCGATGCTGTTTCGCCTATTTCGTCCATTACTACCACCACTCTTACTAAATTCGTAATAAAGTTCCATCAAGAATCATGCAAAAGTCTTGCAAAGTTGCGAAACAAGAAATTTGCAAGACTCTCGCAAAACAATATAAGACATGACCTTGCAACAAATGCGAAATACGTGAAATAAACAATTAAAAAATCATACACGTCATTTGCACTTACTTAGGATCTGATGATCTAAGCTTTTAGTGAACAATATCGTGTATGTTGCACAAAGTGCACTCTTAAATTAGAGGAAATTAGCGAGTGTATCTTCGTCTTTCTGCAAGTACCGGATGTAAGCGCTATAAATGATAATTTTGAAAAATAGTAAAATAACTTGGTTAAATAGAAAATATAATAATAGATCAATATAGCTGCGAGTAAACTAAACTAGTGTAGTACAATAACAAATATAATATAATAATGTAATATTACGACATTTTTGAAATTATAAACAATCGCCGAAAATCTAGAGAGTGACTCATCGCTAACTTGTAGATTAGCGCGACGGGCGAAGCGTGCGAGGAGGGACATTTCATAAGCGTTGTTAATTTGAAGGCGATCAGCTATACAAAATATACAAAAATAATTGTATTGCATAACATCCATTATTATTAGTAGAAACAATGATAGACAGTTTTTGCCAATTTCGAGGCGTTAGATAATAAAAATGATAGTTATTATCGTAGGCGTGCCACTTGAGAAAAGTTCAAAGCACACAAAATTATCTAAAATAAGTTGACGTCGAGTGAACCTACCACGTTAACAGTTTACTTTAAATGTCCCCCCCCCCGTGCTATCCTCTCTACAAATTAGAATACCGTTCATTTGGACGGCGATGGCCCACCACCACTCACTTATACCTTCCTGACGCGTACTCCGCGGATACCACACTATAACCTTGTCCTCATGGACGCGAAATCCTCTGATATTTGCATGAATTTCGCAACTTTTGTTTTAATTATTTACGACGGGGAAAATATAAACTTGACAAATTTTGCAAAACAGTACAAATCTTCTTGTTATTTTCATTATTATGTGGTGTTAATAAGTTTGTTTTGAGCTTCTGGCAATCTACTATAACAGTTTCATGATGAAAATAATAGAAAATCTTATAATTGACAAAATTCGACCAAAGGTAGAGATTTTATCACCATTAAATAAGGACAAAATATTTTAGAATACATTGCACTATATATGTGTTCCAGAATGATGGTCAAATATTTTACCAGTGTATTCCACAAGCGATTTTAGGGGAGGGGATCTTCATATGAAATTTTTCAATTTGGATTCTTTCTGTTGAGATATTCGAGTCTCAAAATGTCGAAAAAAAAATAGTTTTTTTATTTTTCCTTAAAAACGGTTACACTTAGAAATTTCAATTTTGGTACACAATATCAGCTAGTCAAAAGCTATTTTGTGGTGGTATCTACTCCTTGGCTCATGTTTCTGGAAGGCGGGAATAAACAACCCCTAGATTTGTTTCTTTCAGAACATTTTCCTGCAATACCCGATTTCAACAAAACTTTTTTTTTAAATACTATATCTAATTTGACTACTTTTTTCCTCTTGTAATTTTTTACATACAAAAAATAAAAATAATTTTCCATTTTCCTTATTCTAAACATCTTTTCGTCACCGGTTACTGCTATGTTGATGTTTCTCTGTTGTCAAAAAAATCGCTATTAGGTCTATAATTTACAGTTTCTGCGAATATTTCTAAACAAAGGTATTCCTATAACTGTTGCCAATCCTGCCGTATGCATATTCCATCAATTTATTCGTTAATATTTCTACGGAAGAGTCAGTTTTTTACAAATATTTGCAAAAACTGTCAAGACTAATTTGTTTCATAAGACAACAGAGAAACATTATCATAGCAATCGCCTACTGCGGTTATCAGTAACCGGTGACGAAAAGATGTTTAGAGTAAGGAAAATTATTTTTATTTGGTTCCGCGCAAACTGTTGGTTGTATGAAAAAATTACAAGAGGGAAAAAATTAGTCAAATTAGAAGAAGTATTTAAAAAAAAAGTTTTGTTGAAATCGGCCATTGCAGGTAAAAGTTCTGAAAGAAATAAATCTAGGGGTTGCTTATTCCCGCCCTCCAGAAACATAAGCTAAGGAATAGACACCACCACAAAATAGCTCTTGACTAGCTGATAATGTGTACCAAAATTAAAATATCTAAGTGCAACCGTTTTTAAGGAAAAATAAAAAAACAATTTTTTCCACCATTTTGAGACTCGAATATCTCAACACGGAGGACCCAAATAAAAAAATTTTATATGAAGATCCCTCTTGAAAGGGCTTGTGGGACACACTCGGTCAATATTAACACTTATTATATTATATCGTACCGTCTTCCGTACGGCTTCATGTATCCATGTTACGTCAAAATTTAATATATTCTTCGATTCAGATTCTCACCTTTTAATATTTATTTTAAATAGCTTCTTCGCCATATCACTAATTCGTCTGTTTCTATCAGTACATTCTTTTCGATTTCATTTATACAGAAATTGCCATACCACAATTCATGTCACGCATAATTCGCAAAAGCACCCTTCTATATATTCTAGGCATTTTTTTTATTGTCGAAAGCTCATTTTTAAAATACCATTTTCCTTCCGCAAATTTCTATTATTTTCCCTTTCGCAGTTGTATTCCTTTTTATTATACTATACATATACACTACCCACGGACATTCTTGTTAATGAACTAAATATTTCAACCACATCACTTACACTCATATTTTGACTGCGCTCCCTAATCCCTTCATACATATCATCATCAGATATTCCTCACTTGTTAAATTAGGGCGTTTACGATTTTGAGAATACGCTGTAGAGCTTGAATTATTCTCCATTCTTAAGAACACAAAATCAGTAAATAAATTAATTACATTCATAATTAAATTAGCGGAAAGATATACCCTAAATTTTGCCCGTCCGAAAAATATACCCGCCCATGAAAGCGCTGGAGATGGAAGAGGTGGATCCGTCATTTCATCACAACCAATGGAAATATAACGTTTTGATCTGGCGCATGCGTATTTGCTGCAACTGAAGCTGTGTAATCGGATATGCTCTCAGAGATGTGCGGCACACGATTTTATAGGAAAAATATAGGGGCTGTAGGTATTCTTCTTTGTGTCGATTGCTATACATTGTGAGAAGAAATATGAAACCTTAGCTTAAACTATAGTTTAAGAATCACAGTGTAATGCATAGCTTAATTAGCAACTTAAGCTTGATATTAGACACATTTCCTAGAGGTGTTTAGAGAAAAATATACATTAGTATTTAATCGTTAGTCATCGGTAAATTATGGCGAAAATATTCTTCTTAAGGAGACCCGCAGTATTGCGACATTTGAAACGAAAAACGAGTCTAAAATTATCCCGAAATCACGATAATTTTCAATGATTTATTCATCTTCCACTTAAATATTTATTTTTGACCAATTTACGTGAACTGAAATTAGATTGACAGATCTACCCCTCTCCGGCCAATTCGCAGTTGAAATATCAGACAGGCATCGCATCAGTTTGAAACTTCTACCAACAATCTGTTAAAAAATTAACACTCCATTATGGGAGAGTGCGTTTAACAATCAAAGTGAAGCCCCCTTATAATGTACATACATAAGCGCCGATTATTGGCTATAATACTAAATATATACACCTTTTTGGAGTGTGTAGATAGCTAATATTTTTTATCCGTATTTTAGGTTTGCAGATAAATTCGGATACATGATTTTTAACACACACGCTGAAACTTTTAATTGAAAAAGTTAAATAAAAACACTAAAATATTTTTGTGGATGAAATAAAAATAACTCTTGTTTTTTATAGTAGAAAATAGGTCAGATTTCATATATTGTGGCTGATTGCGTGTACGTATTATATTCAAAATTGAAATTGAGTTTTGAAAATCATTTTATTTACAGCTGTCACATAATGACTGATTTAACACTGTTTTGAATGTCATAATGACTTACATTATCGCACATGTAATTTTTTAAATTTTTTTAACACAGTGTAATAATGACGTTGTAAATTAAATGAAATTCAAATTAGAAATTTATTAAATAAACAAAATATGTTAAGATCATATGAAAACTCATTTATTAAATACATTGACAGTAAAATCTTTACAATGATATATAATACCAGTTGCTGACATTCCTAATGATTTGTTTGAATAGGTGGCAATATTTTGAGTGCAAACAAAATTTTTAGATTTAGGCGAAGGATATGTAATATAACATTTTTCTAGTTAAGCTTCTTCTAAAAAGTTACAGCCCCTTTTAAGAACAGGCAAACTCATGTTTTTCAAGTTTTCTCAATATCAACTGTGAATGAAAACACAATTTTGACATGAACATGGTATTAATTATTAATAATATTTTCGTCTTTTCTGCTGAGAAGTTGTTCATTTTTGAGTGAAGTTTGAAGTGCATTTCTCATTAGTGACTGAGTTAGAAGTAAAACAATCATGTCAGTGATTCAATTTCAGCAATATACCTACATAATTTTACACTAATAACCTCTACCTTCTGAATGGAGTTTCGTTGGGCATTTTTCGGCGATTTTTCGTTCATAAAACATCAGCTGTAATCAAAGTTCACATTAAAAAAACATAAGTGAAATATATGCTTCAGATTTTTTTCAATTTCCTCTAAAAAACTAATCAAATCTAAAGTTTTAATTGACATTCATTTTGCTTAATAATTTAGTATTTATACAGCAATACCTTCCTGCTATAAAAAAATCAGTAAATCTTAATATTTGAAATTCAAATGTGGACTTTTTTATTTTATAATATTTCACTGTTAAGAATGTTTCAATTTGGAAAATTTTGGTGTTGTTTATGTATGCTGTGATATTTTTTGTAATTCTTAAATTTTAAATTTTGGTAATTTTTTCTAGAAAATGTTATACAAGCTTTTTTAAAAATTTCAATAACGGTATCTACTCTTTTTTCTTCTTCAAATCTTAGAAAAGTAATATTGAAACCTGTATTGAGTTTATGTAGGTACGTAGGTAGTGATTTAATGTAATTTAAGATTTATATCTACTTTATACACGTAATACAAGAATTAATAAAGAGTATGCTATTTTTTTTACGTTGCCTCAAAGTGATCCGAAAGTTTTTCTCTTCCACACCTGAAAAATCCGGTGTTCGAAAAGCGGTGGCTCTTAAAAGATATTCCGAGAAGGCTGTTCTATAGAAAGCTGAAGAAATGGAAATCTGATGGATTAAGATTAGGAGGATAGAATGGATGTGGAATAAGCTCTCAAGTAAATTCTTGAGCAAGAGATACTAGCTTCTGATTGGGAAATTTCCGTTCTGTTAGAGCTGAACCAAACATTTGTGTTCTTGGTATTGTCACGGGTTTCCTGACTAACTCGGCCATTTATTCTTCTTTTATGGACCAAACGAATATTTCATGTATATTCTAGCATCTCTAGATCCATTTCTCGAAAGATTCTCGTCGATTCTTAATATTCCAATCGCGCCTTGACAGGCAGCATTATTTTGTTTGTCTACCAGTATCGCGTAAAGGCAATCTAGCGTTTTGCGCTACCACAGCCGTCGAATTGGGTGCGAGTGGGGCAAATTCTGTGACAGTATCTACCTACGTAAAGTTACCATATTTCTTCATCAGTAGTAAATATGAGGCACCCACATACCCAATATCTGAATTTTACCCATGCAAATGTCGTACTTTGGTCACAATCCATCATTCTGGCCAATTCCATTGTTGAGTGAAGTGGATCATCATGAATCAAAGGATCTTCATCAAAGTTAGACGGTCTTCAAGCTTAACGTGGAGAACGTTATTTTCTTCAAAATGTCAAAATTATGACTACATAAATGTTTATTAATTAAATTAATTAAGTTAATTAATTATGTTGCAAGTGGCAATCTTGTCTTGCTTTTTCTTGGTCTTGGTCAGTGGATTGTGTCAAATCTTTAACACACTGCTACAATACAGAGAAATGTGTAAAAATATACACACTCCCGTGTAGACTTCGATCAATACAGTACTGTGTTCTTGCGTGTTAAAATGTGTTATTATTTTTTTATAGTGCAATAAAGAATCTAATTATTGCTGCTTTGACATATTAGATTTGCAATATCCTATATTTTAAAATAATTGGCGTAAAAAGAAACTTCCGCTTCTAAATATATTGATTGTTTGACCGTTGTCCATACTTCAATTCCTATTAAATAATTAGGCGTGCTAGCAACATATTGGCATTTAATAGCAACACAGAAATAAATCAGTGCTCTGATTAGTCTATCCGCCAAGAAAGATTAATCTTCAGTACCCTGCTAAACATCGGTCAAGTCGAGCCACCCTCAACCTCTATAATCAGGGGCTGCTGCTATGTAGTACACATGGCAAAGAAAATATATCTCCTGTATTAATAGTTTTAGAGAGCAAATTATAAACGCAAGTTTGGACAGTGATACGAAAAATGCATTTATTGGTAATTATATATGTGTACAGTGTGTTACTCTATACAAATGACACATAGAGCGTCTTTAACACATTTATATTAGAAAACGAATTTCCCTTGTATGAACTGCACTATTAATATGTTCCGGAAAACTTAAAGCCATATACAATGCCCAAATCTCTTATTGTACAGTATTCCTCTGGAAAACAGTAAAGGAATAACAAAACAAAGTGGACGTCAAAAATTAAACAAAAAATCAGTTTTTAATTTCTAAACCGTTTTAAATAATTTATCCAAATTCGGTGTCCATATTTAGTATAACAGTACGTATAAAACAAAAAGTTACCAGCTTTAAAAATTTACCAGTGGTAGAGGTGTGGGTATCATCGATCATTATTTGCCAAAAAAATATATCATCCTGTATAATATTACAAATGAAATAGCACATCATATGCACCATTGTATTATCTTCACTTTTTGTTTCTTTATACTTTTTTGTATTCCAAACTGATTAACAACATAATTGACTTATTTGAATAAGTGCATTTTTACGATACCCATTACATTACTTAAAATAATTCATTAACAATGGAACGATGGACTTTACTATGATTTATTTTAACAAATGTTGGAAATGACCACCTTCAGCTAAAATACAAGCTTCAGATCTTATTTAAATCGAACACGTGTAAAAATTACAGGAGTAGCTCTTATCACATTACAATCAGTTACAATTTATTGACGAAAGTCCTCCTCAGATTCAATGTGGACCTTGTAAATTAATGTCTTGAGGTGTCCCCAAACATAAAAATCAATAAGGTTCATATTGGGTGATCTGGGTGACCAAGGTTGACACCCAGTAAACACGCATACATTATTTAAACGTATTGTCAACGTACCGTTGGTTGATAATTCGTGTTATGGTACAAAATCAACCATTATTTTATGGTTAGAAAAGTAACGGTTTAACATAACGTTTAAAATACGTACTTTTTTAACAAAAAATGTTAGCAAACCTATTGTAACGTTAAATAAACGTTATTTAAAATATTTAAATAAAACTTATTTATTAAAACCTTTATAAAACGTCTGTTTCAACTGATTAATATATTGACATTGAACACAAACGTGTTTGTAACGCTTTAGAGTAACAGGCATTAGTAATGCTTACAAAACGTATCATAAATGTTTTGCACGTAATAAATATTTCGGAACGATACCAATCCAAAGTAAATTTTATACAATATAATTTAATAAAAAGATATTGCATTAAGAATATATACAAATAACTAGATAGTAATTATTTTTTAATAAACCTCACAAGTGTTAAAAAACAGTACAATTTAAACGTGTATTATACGTTATAATCATTCATTGAAATAAGGAAGCGAATTGCCGTTTTTTACACGTGTCAATTATAATGCCGTTAAACGTTCTATACAAATTTAATGATCCTATTGGTAGATAAAGATCACGTGTTACACACATACCATTTCGAGTTCTTTTTTGTAAAAGTTTGTCAGTTGCATATTCATCACTGTACGTATCTACTGTGATCCGTGAAATATTTCCTTATTTTATTTTGGTAAGTATACCTATAAGTATTTAATTTTATTTTATTAATATAGAAGTATTAGTTTTTTTTTACATTACATGTTACAAATAATTATATAATGGAATCTAAATTTATTCCACTATAACTTTTCCTTTTTATGTTTCAAAATACTTACAAAGGCGATGACAAAATTAATAAAAGTAGGCGCGTGAATTTTGTACTCGTACATGCCTATGTTAAGTTACTTTGTAAAATAGGTAACAATTATTATGACTTGGTAATTTTTTTACTTTATATTAATTATTTAAAATACAGTGACATATTTCTAATCATTAATGGGAATGATTTAAACTTTTTTATTTCCTTTCTTGACTATCTGCTTTGTGGTCATATTAAATGTATATTAGGTTATTATTATTGTTATTATTATTAGCATTATTATTACATATATTTATAACTATAATAGATTAAACTTAGACATGTTTAAAGTTTAGATTTTCCTTAAATAATCTATATTATTCAATGTAAGTGAAGTTAATAATATGAAACTTGTTCAGACCTAATTTCATTGATTTTAGGTTCCAATCGGTAGCATAAATAAGATATATTATTTTGGTATTTTTATATTTTGTTTGTATTATATACGTATTATTATTTATTTAATAAACTATTACTGATATTAAAACCAATTATTTATTATTACCTACCTAAATTTGAAATTAAACAATAGGTAATGATATTTTTTAATACTCTTATTTATAGGCATATAGTGAGTTCATCATTCGAGTCACACTATTGGAGTATCGATAATAATTATTAATAGGAACAAGATTAAATGATAGAGGATTTTATAACTATTTTATTTATATTATATTAATTCCCTAATAATTATTTATTTAATACAGGGTGGTCCAGAATGTACCGTAAATACTAGAGTTAAAAAATAAGGATACTATTTTACATACATTTTTGTTCAAAACTCAGTAATAAGAGAGATACAACCCTCTAAGGGATGAAATAAAAATCTTTTTTTTTTTAATGTCTTTCAGATACTCTTGAATAATGAGTTCATGGAGTGAGTATATGATATTAGGATAATTAATTTTTTGTTACCACTTATTCAATCACTTATGATTAAGGGCTAGATTTGGATAGTATTTTTTTTGATTTGAAATTATGTATTTCAAAAAAATACTTACCACTCAAAACAACGCTTTAATCTTAAGGGATGGAATAAGTGGCAACATAAAATTAATTGTACTAAAACCTAAAAAAAGTTAATTCATTATAAAAGTATTATAGTTAGTTAAGTGTTATAGATATTTGAAGAAGTGGTTTTTATTTAGCGGTTTTACAGGATTAAATGTACCTGATTATTTAGTTTTGAAATATATATATAATACCCTTATTTTTTAACGTATTATCTAATCTAGCATTTATGGTACATAATTCTGGACCACCCTGTACAATGCCACCAGAAGGATCCAAAAACAACGTTGTAAAACACGTTAAAAACACGTCTCTAAAACATCTTTTTGGACATTAAAATAACAACGTTTAATTTACGTTAGTAAATAACCTTAATAAAATGTCATCATTAAACGTAAAACTTAAAGCTTATTAATACTAAAAATGATAGTTCCACATTTACTAATTATAACGTTTGTACTTTGGTTACCAGAAACGTGTAAACCGCGACATTTTTAAGTTGATTGTACGTAAAAAAGACACGCCTTTTTCAAACGTTGTATATACATTACAAACGTTTTTCTAACGTATATGTGTTTACTGGGCCTGTTTATTATCGAATCTGTCATTTAAAAATTCATGAGCAGTCAAATTTAAATGTGAGGAAACCCCGTCGTGCATAAATCACATTCTTTGTCATAGAATATGGGAAGATAGTCAAGTAGTTCAGATAAAACGATTGCAAGATAATATCTGTAGGAGGCACCTGTTAAAGTTCTTGGTAAAAAGTAAGGACCAATAAGACAATTTCCAATAATACACGGGTATAACTGTTGATGCTGCGGAACATACTAAACTAATTTATAATTCACATTAAGATTTGCAGTCTTTCTAGTACTAGTATTGGGTCTTTTTCAATTTCGTGGACAATAGTTTCTTTCAACTCAGGCGTTCTAACACTCAAAGCTCTTCCAGGAATTGGACTTTCCTGAAACAAATCTGACTTCGAAGGACACTGAAAAACATTTCCGAACATTCTTGGATTTGGAGTTGGATGATATGGAAATCTTTTCATATAAATCCACCTAACCATCAGTACCCTTTCCACCAGCAAGGCCATAAATGTAAACCATATTGGCCATTTCAGCATTTGAATATGCCTAAGCCATTATCTAAACTTAATATTTAAAAAAACTAAGCTTAATTTGACAATTTACAATATTAAATAAGATGACGGATTCTCATTATTATTGTTTGGTATAGTCTCCCTAAGATGCGTTTAAGGAATTTAGGTAACTGTAAAAATGCACTTGATCAAATGAATCAATTTTGTCGTTAAACGGTTTGGAATACAAAAAAATATAAAGAAACAAAAAGTGAAGATGATACAATGGCGCTTATGATAATTTATTGTATTTGTAATACTATACAAGCTGATATATTTTTTTTGCAAATAATGATTGATGGTATTCATACTTCCGCTACTACTAGTAAGTTTCTAAAGTTGGTAATTGTTTTTTCATACCTACTGTCATACTAAATATTCCCACCGAATTTGGTTAAATTATCTCAAACGGTTTAGAAATTAAAAACTGTTTTTTTCATTTTTGACACGCTGTAGTTGAACAATGGCTGTTCTAAAGGCCTCACATTTATATGAAAGAAGAAACCCTTATTTTTGGCCTAAGAATCGCCCAGTGTAAGAGTTGTAAGTATAAGCTATAAGTTTAGCTCATACCACTTTTCCGTTTTGTAGTCGTGTGTTATGAGAGTAATAAAATTACATATCAGAATAGGAATTACTTTCTACATCTAACAAAAAAGTTCATCAGTTTGATCAATAAGTTATAAAGTTACAAAGTCCTTAAGGAGAACACACTGTATGAATTAATGAGCACAGTATTTTAAAGTTAGTGGCGTTTTGTTCCAGTTTTAAGTATTCGAAAATGGGCAGCAGAGTCCGCCCGGCGCGATAACGTTAAGTACCCATTTTTCTCATCCCACGTAGAAAATCAGTAGCCGGGGCGGCCGACGTCCTTCGCAGGACTCGGCGTCCTGCTTTCCTGCTACCTGAATATACAACAAGACACGCCGCTGCTCCCGTGTCGTGCCTAAAATGAGAGAATCGGGAGAAAGTCCAGAGAGTGGAGTCCGTACGGAGAGTGAAAGTCCTGCGGGAAGTGTAAAGTGTGCGGGGTGCGGGAATTCTCTATCGATCTCGGCCCTCCCCAGTCTTAAACCCCCCGCGGACAGCGGACACTCGCAAGCGGCCACTTGCTTATGTATTCATATGCATGCAGGAAGGTGACGTAAGGGCGAGAAATATCATTTCGGGGTTACCGGAAAAATGCAGACGAGCAAAAAAATGATGGGTAGACACCGCCAGCTCTGACACGTCTCTTGTCTTAAACGGCTTTCGAGAGATAAAGATGGACACTTAAGACCTTGCCATCTTTAGCATAAATTTCAGATATTTACGAGCTGAATTAGTAAATTTTTTTTGTTTGTTGGGGCTAGAAAAACGTTTTAAATATTAGGTACCATACTGATTTTTGATAAATTGTAAAATTCTTGTAGGTATTTCAAGCTTTAAAGCGGCCATATTTGTGGTCCGAAATGATGGAATGTCGATGTAATTTTAAAGTTAGAAATTTTAAACCCTGTTAAAGTTACTAAAAAGAATTATACATCACTGGATACTAGAAAGTTTGACTTAGGTAGTGTTAGTGTTGATATTGCCAAAATGTAGCGATTTTATACTTAAAATATTTATTGCAAGTGTCTCTTTTTATGGAATTTTTACATAAACTTCAACAATTAATTTTTCATATTTAAAAACCAAAGTCAGAAAAATGAACACCAACCTTTCCTAAGTTCATCCTTTATGTGTATTTTGCTGCAGCCAAATAAAGTATTAACTTTTTTGTAGAAAAGAAACGTAAACTTAAAATTATTTATGTCGATTTGAACGTTGTTTTCATTATGGCCATATTTAAAGATAGTAAGATAACGTAATACACAATAATCGGTATTTTTTAAGCCTTAAATAGTTTAGCTATTACTAGGTAGCAGTATATGTCAAGGGTTAAAAATCTTACTGTCTTGTAGATTATACTACTAATATACGGTGACGGCGCCCTTAAAGTAAAATACAACTACTAAGACCAGTGTATAAATAAAATCGACAATCTCTGGAAAGATATTAATAAAATTATTTTTATCAACAAGATTTGTAGTTGACATTTTATTATATGAAATTGAAATTTCGAGTGAACATATAAGCTGTCAAAAATGAAGAAGTGTTTTCCTCGACTAAATTTAAACTTGTTTGCATTTGTCCTCGTTTTTTTAGATACAGGATGTTTAAGTATTAGACAAATTATGTACATACCTATAAATAATTTCTGAACAAGTGAAGATGAAAAGGAAATTTTGCGTGCGCAGTACATGTACCCAATGTAAAAAACTAATTAATTAATTTAAAACAGTGGCGTAGATGTATGCTAGTTACATTGTTTGCGAAATTATATATAAATACAGAGTGTCGGGAAATGATGCGTCAATATTCCGGGGGCCTATAACATTTTTTCGAAAACTCAAAATTTTTTCTAATGACTTTTTTGTGAGCCACGGATTTGTTTCTAATATTATACACGCATCACTAGTGTTCCTTTGTATCCACGTGCTTAATTTGACGGATATCCTTTAATGATAAAGGGCCCAAACTGTCTTTAACCTTCAAATAATGAACTTATTTGTTTGAACATTTTTAAAAAATTGCATAAAACGTAATTAAAGATCAAACAAAAGGAAATTCTGCGTGCGCAGTACATGCATCTGACGTAAGAAACTAATTAATTAATTTAAACCAGTGGCGTACATATATTCTGGTTACATTGTCCTTCTAAATTATACAACGCGACTGTGAAAAATATGTTTTCAAAATTATATATACATATATTCATTACGAGACGGAATGTATTGGCATAGTTGTACATATTTTTTACGGTTTTGATATATTTTAGCAATTTTTAGAGATGATACGTTTACACAAATTTGAAGAATAATTTTACAAACAATTACGAGAAAATTTAGAGATGCCTATAACATCTTTTTAATTTTAAAGGCCTATTTCTCAAGAGCTGGTGCTAATGTTTATATAAGAAAATATTCTCAAATTTTGCCGATGAAAATAGTCTGTCACCTTTGACACGTCGATGTGTGTTCTTTATGAATATATACAAACTAGGGATTTCGACGATATATATATATATATATATATATATATATATATATATATACATCTTCTTATCTTTTCTGCGTCTTTTCATATTACAACGATTCTACGTCCGTTAAAGTATAGTGAAATATTTTTAGACATAGGTGGCGTCTTAAATGTTTTATAATTGAAAATACAGAGTATATAACAGAAATCTTTTTGCTGCCTTCAATAATAAAAGATTTCTACTTTGCAATGATTTTGCGTCCTTACATTTTACTATTATTTCCGCGTCCGATATACGTTTATATGTTTGTATCTTTTCTGCGTCCAATAGTATATTATAATACTTAGTAACAATGTTTCAGCGTCCGACATAGTTGCCACTTCCTTGACAACTTCGAGCTTTAATATTTATATAGTATATTCTTTTCTGGGTCTGGCACGATGCGATATAGAAATGTTTGAGATAATTTATTTGCTCACTAACCAATTATTGGTAACATTGAACTTTTCAATTTTATTTGATACAGGACAGACTAGATAATCTTTAATTATGTTAAACGTGATATTAAAAAAATATTTATACATTTAAAACATAAAAAATAGTTTATTTATAAAATTGTTGTTTATTTATCGTCGCGCTGTGTAGTAGAAAAACAAAAAACAAGTTTCTTATCCACGCAAAAATAAACAATAGAAGTCACACCTACTGAAACACATTTGAGAAAAATGCAAACAACTAAAGATTATCTAATTACTGCATAATAAATACGTTTCTCTAAAAGTGTATAAGCATAATCATTTGTTAGTACACGTGTCACGTTGATCTAAATTCAAATTTGAAAAAGATGGCATTTTATTGTGTAAAAGTATTAACTTTTTAATCCATTACATGGATAAGAAAGAGGAAAGTAATTTTACTAACAAACTGAGAGAAAAAGATGGGAAAAACACAGGTAGACAGAGGGAAGAAGAAATCAGGAAGAAAGGCGCTGTATTGGAACGTGCAGGTGTAACAAATAAGGAGACAGACTGCTGGGAATACGTGGAAGGGTTTGACATAGTGGGAATGATGGAAACATGAGCAGAAGAGAAATCGTGGGAAAAATTAAGTACAGATTATCAAAATGCTTCAAATGGGAACTCCAAGGGGCCGAAAGGGTGAAGACGAAAGGCAGAGCGAAGGGTGGGTTGATAATGGGGATACGCGAGGGAATAGAAGTAATAAGGAAATGAAAAACACAAGAGCATGATAAGTAGCAGAGTAAACATAGGAAAGAATACATGGAGAATAATAACGGTATATAGTACAGGGATGAAAGATTTGATGTCGCAAATTAAGGAAAAAGTAAATGACCTCCAAGGACAAAATGCAGGAGATTTTAATGGTCTAATGGGAGAAATGGCAAAAAGAAGAGAAGAGTCGGAAAAGGGAGAAAAGATAAAATAGATAATAAAATGGGGAGATTAATAGAGGAAATAATAAAAGATAATGGATGGAATATACTGAATGGAAATAAGGAGGGAGACGAGAAAGGAAACTGGACATATCTGGGACCAAGAGGAGAGTCGGTAATTGATTATGCAATAGTCTATGAAGATGCTTGGGAGGAAGTGGAAAGTTTAAAATAGCGGACAGGGTGGAGTCGGATCATATTCCTTTGGAAAAAACTTTAAGGGGACCGGAAAACCTGATAGAAGCAACAGAGAGACAAGCAAAAATAAGAGAGGAATTACAAATAACGAAATGGGGAAAAGAGGAAATAGTAAAGTACAGAGGAAGAACGCAGATGATGAGCTTTAAGGGAAAGGCAGTCGATGAGAAGATGAGGGAATTGACAGAATGGATAGGGGGAGCAACAGAGAAAAAGAAAATACTTAATAGGGATAAAAGAAACAGCTGGTGGGATAAAGAATGCAGAGAACTGAATCGACAAACCAGAGGACAACTGAGAAAATGGAGACAGAACAAAACTACAAAAGAGGAATATATGCAAGCGAAAAACAACAAGAGTTGAAAGGAAAAGAAACAGAGTTAGGAGAAAGAAGAAGAGAAGAATATTAAGAAAATAAAAACGGAAACAGAAGCGTGGAAGTATATTAATAAAGAGAGAAAGAAGCGGAAAAAGTGAGCGAGCAGATAAAAATGGAAGAATGGAAAAGTTATTTGAGATAGAATTATTAAGTGGAAACGAAGAATATGAAGAAAAAAATAGTGTGCAAAGAGAAGATGGAAACCAAAGAATAGATAGGGAAGAGATAGTGGAACAGATTAAAAATTTATAGAAAGGAAAAAATGCTAGAAAGGACACAATATAAAATGAGGCCAGGATTTACGGCACAGACGCTGTAGTAAACAGTCTCTGTGAAATTATCAATGAGGGAAGAGTAAACCAAAAAGCTGGAGGGAAGGAATAATCTCCCATATTTATAAAAAGGGATAAACCAGGAAACAAAACGTTACAGAGCTGCTATACAACAAACTAAAGGCGGAATGGAGGGAAAAGAAATTATACCAGACGGGCAGGCAGCGTACAGAAAGAGTGCAATTGACAATGTATACATATTGCATCATCTAATTAACAAAGAAGCGCAGAAGAAAAATGGAAAGTTGTATGCGTTATTCATAGATCTAAAAGCGGCTTTTGATAATGTACAAAGACTAAAATTGTAGGAACACCTAAAGGACAGAGGAGTGGATAAACACCTGATAAGAAAACTTAAGGATATATATATATTATATTAAACAACGTTGAATAGAGTGAAAGTGAACGGGATGGAAAGTACAGAATTTTATACAAACAAAGGAGTGAGACAGGGGTGCCCACTAAGCTCTTCCTTATTTGCAGCATTTGTTGGCGACATTGAGGAGAGATTGAGGATGGCTCAGGCAGGAGGAGCAGTAGTGGGACAGAGAAAGGTTTGGGTACTCTATAATATGCAGATGACATCATTATAGTAGCAAATGAAGAGAACGAAATGAAACAGATGATAAGACAAGTGAATGTGGAGAACACAAAACTGATGATTTTTGGAATACATTTGCAGCACATATAAATATAAGGAAGGTAAATCAAGCAATGGGGATAGCTTGGGGGACAGAGAGAAAGAAAATTCAGACATAAGAGACAACTAATATTATTCGACAGTTTAGTGGGGAACATACTCCTGTATGGGGCCGATGTGTGAGGATGGATAGAATTTGAATAGAAAAAGTACAGGAGAAGTATTTAAGGTGGATACTAGGAACAGACAGAGAAACTCCGGGCTACATTGTCAGAGAAGAAAGCAAAAGAGATAAAATGAGGGTGAAAGCAAGAAACCTAACAGTAAAATATAAAGAAAAGATAATGAGAAGGAAATACTGCAAGATACTACAACAGTGTGGGTTAGAAAAGAAGAAGGAAGGAGGAGAGAATATAGGGACAGATAGAGAGATATACTTCCGACGAAATGGGTATGCAATCACAGAAATAGAACGCTTAAGAACTGGAGGCAGACAGATGAGGAAAGAATTTCAGTTAAGAAACACAGATATAGAAAGGCAAGAAAGAAGAACAAAATTAAAGAAGGAGAGTAAGAAGGAAAGGATAATGTTAACAAGACTCAGTTGAGGAAAAAAATAATACTTGGCGGACAGATGAAAGTGAAAGGGCCTGTTGGGAAGAGAGAGAAGTGGTAGAACATCTACTGCGTGATTGTGAAGAAATGAGGGGAAGACATGCAAGCAGAGCAAATTTTAAACGAGGTCTGTAGAGCAAAATAAAACTTATTATTACTATTACTCTATTACAAGTATTGTTTGTTATAATTAGGTATTCGGATATTACGTAAGGTAAAAACTGACACTTAATATAATTATTTGTATACTGAATGTTAGAAGTTTTATAACGCTAATTGTGGTGATACAAATTTTGATTTTAAATACGAATTTCACAAAATAGTGATGGAAATAAATTAATATTAGCTTTCTTAAGAAAACAATTGCTCAACAAAACAAGGAACATATAGTTCTAATTAAAAATCGTGAAAAAATAACCAACAAAAATTTCAATTACTAATAAAAATTGCTTGTATTTGTTTGCTTCATTATTTTTGCTGCTAAAACATAGGAAATACCAGTAAGGGAAATTTCTAACAAATTCACAAATTTTATATAAATCTGTATACAAAAGTTAACGTTGACTGTTTAGAAGGCAATTATGTCCCATATAAATTTTGTCTTGGTCTTAACTCTCGCGAATTAATATGGAGTTCAAACATAAACAAACCTGTCCAAAAAATAAAAATTCAGTAGTTCACAAAATATTTTACTCCCAACATGAAACGTTTATTCCGAAATAGGAACAAAAGTATTTTGAGACTGATCTAGTATCTTCTATCGCAAAAAAGATGCCATCATTTGTGCGTTAGGGGCAAGGTATTTTAATATACAGGGTGATTTCACTTTAAATATAGAAAAAGCAGAAACACATCAATTGCCAAAAAATAAGTAGAGTTTGCTCTATAAACTTCTTTCTTGGGGAAGCGGTATTCGAGATAGAGTGTTAAAGTTTACAATAAAATATATATATTTTCTGTAGTACCTTCATATTGCGCTGACGTTGAATGAAATTTACTACATCGTATTCAAATAATTTTACCTTTTACTGAATGTAATATTAACCTCGTGGTTTTAACCAGTGGCATGCTACTTATGAAGATATTACAGAAAAAATATTTTTTTGTAAACTTTAACACCCTGTATGTCTAATACTGCGTCTCCCAGAAAAAAAGTTTATAGAGCACACTTATTTTTTGGCAATTTATCTATTGCTGCAATTTCTGTATTTAAAGTTAAATCACTGTGTATATAGAGAACAACAGCATATTGATATTTGCTCCAGGGAACTGACTAAAGTCTATTGAAATTGAATTTCAAAAAATTTACTCAATGTTTCAAAATTTATCGTTGTTTGTTGTGATAAATAGTATAAAATTAATAGCCAAATATGAATTGGCCTCAACTCTAAAATTTATGAAAAATTTTCAGAATTCATCAGAAAAAAATGTTGTTAAAACAGCATTAAATTAGTTATCCGCGGTAAAAGAGGAAAGAGAGGACTGATTTGGTGAAGACATGCAGGAAATAAACTAAATACATTGTTGCCAAGATGTGGACGCACAATCATCTGAAAATGTTTTAGATAATTAAAATGGTTATACGGTCGGGAAATATACACCACTCTATTCAACGCCAACTGGTGTTAAACTGCTGAACCTTAAAATGTATATTATTTTACATATTACTAATATTTCTGCGTCCGACCAGAAATTGTGTACAGCTACAGAAAATAACTTACAGAATTCTTTTTCGGTAGATATTAAATTAGGTATGAAACTGCATCATTTCTGTTGTACCACATCATCCAGCGATGATTGCCGCTTGCAATAAAGACGAATGTTTTTTCTGCGTCCGTATATGGACGTAGAAAGGTGGTGGACGCTGAATGATATGTAAATTTAAAATGTATGGACGCAGAATAGATAGTAAGATATATATATATATATATATATATATATATATATATATATATATATATATATATATATATGATCAAAATTATAGTTACCTACCTATTGTGACATTAAAATAATTTAATATACAACGTTCGTTTTATATATACGTAGAAAAATTACAAACACAAGTTATCCTCACAATATTTTTCACAGAGTTTTTAGAACAAGTATCACTTTAATATTGCTATAGTTGGTGCTAGATATTGTCAATTTATTAAATTTAGTATTATAAAACAATACAATTAAATACAGATGTTTGCTGACAATCTTCTGCGATAAATTTACAAAACTTTTGCAATGTGTGAAAGATGCAGGTTTACTATAGCAGCAATCGGAAATCCAGTTAAATAGTAAATACAGTTCCTTATTTAATTTATTTCCCATAACGTATAAATATATATTGATAGAAATCGTGATCCTGAAAATATTTTCATTAACCGGCGCATTCGCCATTTTGTTGAAAAATTAATAAAACATTTTTCAGACCTTTTGAATTTTATAATAAAAAAATATAACCTAAACAAATAAATTCTGTATCTGACCTGTAAATCTGTACTTTAATAAAGCAACAAAAAATTAAGTTCTTGACTTATTTCACTTTGAAAACATATACAGGATGTTTTATGTAAGATAAATAGTTGATTAATTTTTGCGTTAAATGTACAGGGCGTTCCGAGCACCTGTGCCACCCTAATATGCCTTTCAGAGGTTTATCTTCGATTAGTTTTAAAAAAGTATTACTTCTTGCATTCTCTAAAATGCACCATTTTAGGTAAAACTGCGTTTAAATTAAAAAGTTATTTCAATTAGTAAAGTTTTTATAATAATAATATCTTTACCCCTCATTCTAATCACGAGTATTAGACCAGAACTCGGGGACTTGTGCGGGAGAGGGGGCGGCATATTATTATTTAGCAAGCCGCTTGCGCCTACCAGCGACTTACGTAGGTAGACCCTAACCACCATTCAGTGCAGGAATGAGGGAAACCTGAAAAACCTTATAAATTAGGGGGGTGGTCAAACGGCGACCGGTATCAATCTCTCACACTGACTTAAGCTAGCATTCGTCCACCCTACCATACCCGCAGAGAGGGTGTCAATCCTCTCCACGAATATAGCTGATATACGGTCTATCGGTCGCGGGGATCGAACCCACACCGGTCTGGCCACATCGATTCAAGTACTCACGCCTTAAACCGCTCGACCACTGACCAATTATAAAACATCATGTAACACAACGTAGAGAAATATGATAATATGAGAGAAAGGCATATAAAAGACAATAAAATAAAAAAAATTAAAATCGAAGAGAAATATTATAGTGGCACATGTGCTGAGAGTGTCCTGTACATTTAATGCAAAAATCAATCCAATATATGTTTTTCTCACAGAAAAACCTTGTTTTACAAAATTTACGATTACCCGACAAATAAGGAAATTATCGGAAA
The DNA here is from genome assembly GCA_037114965.1 of Monochamus alternatus. Lineage (NCBI taxonomy): Eukaryota > Metazoa > Arthropoda > Insecta > Coleoptera > Cerambycidae > Monochamus > Monochamus alternatus. The sequence goes on along the minus strand of CM073431.1, from coordinate 37,926,674 downwards.
AAATAAAAATGAAAAGTAAGTAGGTAACCCAGGCCTCTAACTTCTTAAGGAAGAAAAATTATACTAAAGTAAATTTATTTAAATCACATTATTTTTGTCCAATGAAGCTAGTTTAAAAGTTTGGTCATTCTTTACTGAACACCCTGTAGAAAATACATTATGCTAAGAAATTAAGTGACTCAGAAATAGTAAAGTTTGTACGCTTTAGAATATTGTTCTAGTTGATTTTACTTATTAGGATTCCAAATGAAGAGCACTAAAAACATTTTGTTACTCAAATAATCATTAACTATCTGTCAGTCTTGACAGAAATTGTGATGCCTATTCAAAGAGTTTTTTATTAAACGTATTTACGTTATGAGTAGGTAGTTTTAGAGTTGTTTATAATAAAATGAGAAACGGATGTTTAGAAAATTTAAATTCTTAGGTATATTTATGACTAAAATTCGTAGCAGCATACCATAAATCGACTTAATTCATTGAAATGCAAATATATTATTATATTTTTTCAAGTTCGACAAATATTTATGAAAGACGTTTATTGACAGTTAAAAATCACGTGGAGAACGTGACCAATCGCGTGTGAAAACAGTAGCTCGAGATCGCAATTATTTTATAAAAGTTCCAGGGAATATGCAAAAGACATTGACGAGTCAACCCTGTGTAAAATGACCAGCGGCCGTAGGCTTGTAAACTTCGCAATAGAGAGCGGGGTAGTGGAATAAAGGGGGGAGCAAAGGGGCTGTAAACTTTCCCTTCTCAAAGATCAATACCTCCACTCTAGTCCGGCGTCCAGTGAGTAGCTTATACTTGGACTTGATACTCTCGTCCTGTTTAACACAGCAGGACGCACCAGGATCCTCTTTTACTCCCAAGTGCAAATCCTTCTCTGACAGCCTTTTTAAAACAGTAATTGTACTAAATTATTCACCAAAGGGGTGAGATTTTCTTTTGTGAGGCAGGGGAGATTTTTTCCTTTTCCCAATTTTGCTTATAATGGACATTTATTTCGTTTTATGTATATTTTATGGATTTGCAAATGGCCATTGTCTATAATTTTCGATGTACACAAAAATATATTACTTTAAATCAAGACTACGTTTATTTGCATACAGATAAATGTATTAGCATACCATTATCTTCAATTAAGTAAACTTTTTCCCTCAAAGAGAACATGTAAGTATATGATTTTGCTCAATTTATAACATACAGTGTGCAACAAAAAACAGGTCATCTCGCTAAATGTGTTTTTTTGGCGGCAAAATATGACGATTTAACCCTACTTATCTATATACAAAAATACCACCTTTGAAAGAAACAAGGTGTTAAATTTGAACTTTTAAAATCATTTTTTCAGTTTTTAACGTAACACTTTGAAATTTTATCGAGATATTTCTTGTTATTAACTAAACTGTAAATGACGCTTAAAAAACAAACTTAGAAACTAGAGGGAAGAGGGTATTTTATCCCTCTACTTTTTGGTGACGTATGCCTATGGACAATTTTTTTTTAAATCATAATGTAAAATTTTATTTAGAATAGTTTACGAGTATTACTATTGATAATTTGTCATAAAACTCTTCATTTGCACCTTTAGAGATAGTAACATGAAAATGAGTTCTACTTAATAACATTTTTTAATTTCACATTACAAAGGAACAATTTGTAATGTTCAAAACTTGCTCTAACGTGTTCTAACTTACCGATTTTATACAAAGTGTCCCTGAATATAGTGTCCCAGATGTGCAATTTTTACACAAATAAATGTTTTTTATCAATGCAAAATTGTTTATTTAAGAAACACATTAGTTAAGAAGTTAAATATTGAATTTCTGTCATAATTTCTAAATATTGGCAACCTCGAAATTTGGGTGATATTAGTTCTTCGTGCTTCATTATACAGGTATGGTCAAAATTAAGTTTTAGAATTTATACAATTTTGACGGTGTTGTCAAATTTAACAATTTGTATTCGCAATTCGATTTCTCTTATCAGTATGCTACAAAAAAGTTATACGTTGTTTTATTCGACATATTTTACCATTTTCTAGATAAACGCATATTTAATGATGTATGTAGTAATAATTTATTAATAAAGATGTTGGTATTCCCAGAAAATAAAATTATAGAGAGTAGTTAAAATTTATACAATTTTGACGGTGTTGCCAAATTTAACAATTTGTATTCGCAATTCGATTCCTCTTATCAATATGCTACAAAAAAGTTATACGTTGTTTTATTCGATATATTTTACCATTTTCTAGATAAACGCATATTTAATGATGTATGTAGTAATAATTTATTAATAATGATGTTGGTATTTCCAGAAAAAAAATTGTAGTGGAATTTATACAATTTTGACGGTGTTGTCAAATTTGACAATTTGTATTCGCAATTAGATTCCTCTTGTCAATATGTTACAAAAAAGTTATACTTTGTTTTATTCGATATATTTTACCATTTTCTAGATAAACGCATATTTAATGATGTATGCAGTAATAATTTATTAATAATGATGTTGGTATTTCCAGAAAAAAAATTGTAGTGAGTAGTTAGAATTTATACAATTTTGACGGTGTTGTCAAATTTGACAATTTGTATTCTCAATTAGATTCCTCTTATCAATATGTTACAAAAAAGTTATACTTTGTTTTATTCGATATATTTTACCATTTTCTAGATAAACGCATATTTAATGATGTATGTAATAATTTATTAATAATGAGTAGTTAGAATTTATACAATTTTGACGGTGTTGCCAAATTTGACAATTTGTATTCGCAATTCGATTCCTCTTATCAATATGCTATAAAAAAGTTATACGTTGTTTTATTCGATATATTTTACCATTTTATAGATAAACGCATATTTAATGATGTATGTAGTAATAATGTATTAATAATGCTGTTGGTATTTCCAGAAAATATAGTAGTGAGTAGTTAGAATTTATACAATGTTGACGGTGTTGCCAAATTTGATCATTTGTATTCGCAATTCGATTCCTTTTATCAATTTGCTACAAAAAAGTTATATGTTGTTGTTGTACTAAACACTTCCATTTCACACGAAACAACATGTTGGGATCATTTTTATATTTTTGTATGGAAAAAAATTATTATAAATTATCATTAAATAAGGATATGTTAAAAATATCATAAAAAACAAGATATAGCTTTTTTGCACCAAATTGATAGGGGAATCGATTTACAAAATGTCAAATTTGGCAACGGTTTGCAAATTATGATTGAAATTCAATATTTAACTTCTTTACTTGGAAGCCCTGTGTATCCGTGGGGAAGCCAAATAGGACAAAAATGTATATGAAGAACTGACATTATTTTAGCTCTTCCTGGTATTTTTGATCAGTAGTTTCTGGACACTTTATATTTTTAGTTCTTAAGACATCACTTATTATTATTATAAGACTAATACGTACCTATTTGTATCAAATTGAGGTTTGCTGTAGGTACTACTATAAATATGTAGAATTATCTGACTAAAATCCTTATGAACAGTAATGTATGAAAAATATTCTTAAATACTTTACGGATGCTATAATGCGAAATTCATAGTGTCCAAATTTTATTTAAAAATATAACACCTATAATTTGCATACAGGGCTGATAATGGCTCCATCACAATGCTGTATTGTAACAGAATAAAAAGATAATATTAAGGAAATTACTATGTCAGATGTGTATTTTCCAAAAAAAACTGAATTAATTTATTGCGGTAATGGTTATTTATTCAATGGTAATAATGAAGTGGAGGAATATTTAAATTCAAATGCTCAATAATAAAAATCAATAATACTTAAATACTAAAATCAAACAAAACAAACACTATACTACCAATCATTTAGTACTAAATTCAATCGACTATATTTTCTCAACGATATTAATTATATTTGTCTAATAATAAGTAGAGTCTATTATGAGATTATAACTATTCCTACACTTATAGGAATATAATTAAAAATAATTTAAAACCAAACTGCAGCAATAAATTAAATTATGTGTAAGCGTACAAAAATTTATCGGGTCCGGTAAAATAGTACTGAAACCTTAATAAATATTTAAACAGGATACAGAGTGTTGAATTTAAAAAATTATTTTCATCCCATATGTATAAACAAAAGATCAAATTGAATGTTTTGCTAAGGTATACTACTTTAAGATAGTTAAACTAATATTGAAAGTTATCTCTTTATAACTCTTGCAGCATTAAATATTTTTACAATTTAAAGTAGCTTTTTAAGCAAAAAGAAAGTGTTTTATTGATGTAAAGTATACCCATTCTTGAGAAAAATTAAGTACCTACCTTCACAGCACATAGATGAATACAGAAGGCGAGGATTGCAGGGGACAAGCTTCCATAGACGTGCCACTTGAAGGGTTCAAAGCACGTAAAATTACCAAAAATAAGTTGACGAGTGAATCTAGAATTTTAACAATTTACTTTAAAAACCTTATAAAATTCACTAGTGTCATTCTCTTCACAATTGTAAAGTGCCGTCCTTTTGGACGATGGCCCACCACCACCCAGCTACACCTACCTGATGTGCACTCCGCAGATATCACACTTATAACCCCATAATACACTACATTATACATACGCACTATTAGTCGAGGCAATGAATGGAATGCGGTTTTTCGCATTCGCTTGCAAACATTATTTATATCATTCGTACCTACTTTCTACCTATTCAAACCGGAAGTTGCATTGCTGCAGTCAAAAATGCATCTTTTGAGAGGCCTTTTGGCAAATTTAATAACTTCGTAAATAAGAGTCAGAATTGGCTCAAGTCGGGTATCCGGGGGGTTTTCTAGGTCGCTGATCACAATTATGATGTTCAAATTGACCCCCTGAATACCTAGAGCTCAGGAACGCTGACGAACGTCATTTCCGGGGACTATCCCGAACTTTATGCGAGAGAGGAGAGAAACTGGGCACCCGGGTTTTTTTTGGGTCGTTGAATTCGAATATACCATCGGCGAACACCCCACGGACACCTGGTGGGCCCCAACCTGGACGCGGACGTCATCTTTGAGAATTTTTCTGGAAATATCGACAATAACGAACCGAAAATCGTTATGGGGGCTTTTTGTGTGCGCTGAATCCGAATTTTATGTTGAAAACGACCACCCGAACACCTGGTGCGCCCTAACCTGGCCCTGAACGTCATCCCTGAAGGTTTTCCAGACATAATTGAAAAAAACCACCCGAAAATCGTTACGGGGGGGTTTTTTGAGTCGCTGAATTCAAATATAGCACCGACAAACACCCCACAGAAAAGTGAAAGGCCGCTCGGCAAGGTTCGGAGATCCAGTCGGAGATTATTCTCGTCGTTTTTACAGGACTGAATCACATTTTTTGAGGGCCCCGGGGGAGAGTTACCCATGAATGAATGTATGAAATTATGGGACGATTTTTGGTTGGCCGGTGCCATATTTGATTTCATCACATTTTTGCTATTAAAAATTTGATTTGAATAATAAATAATATAAATTACTAGAAATATCATCATATAATTGATATTTAGTAAAAATTTCGCACATTTTTTCTAGTGTCGCTTTTTAATAAATTAATGCAGTACAGCAATGTAATAAGAACATCTGTTTTTCAAAATTGATTATTAATGGGGTAAAAGTTATTAACAGATAACATAACTTTCCATATAAGTTGGCCAAGTCATCCCCTAATGATAGATCGAAAGAAACATTTTAACGACCTTGAAGTGGATTTATATCCTGGTAAATTTGTGTACTCATTTTAATCAATATATTGCCAAATGAATAACAATTTTGAGAAACTTGGATACTTGGAACTTCTTTGTCGATGCAGTTTCAGGAAACATATCTATATACAGGGTGCTTCAGATGTATGTGGTAACAATACTGTTGTGATAGATTAAACTTATTTAATCTATTATGGTTTTTAAGGTCGTTGCACTGTGGCCTTGGTAACTGATCGCTACCAATCTCATAATTAATATGCACTCTTCTAATTTTAACTACAAATATTTGATTTGCCCTTGATGTTCTTGACTTGGCTAGACTTCGTGCAGTCATGGACCTGGCTTTATGGATATTCGTTTCTATTGTTGGAAAGACTTTTCAGAATATTACTGACAAAGTTAATAATAATTAATTATTGAAACTTGTAAAAGGATGCCTTATATGCATTTATGTGTATCCTAAATTCTAAATATATAAATTAAATCGATCAAGTGAAAAAACCATTTATAATGCAAGAATATGAATACACAGCCTTGGTCGGTTACAGCCACGTTACAGCTCACAGTTCAACTCGATGTCGACCTGATGCAATGTTGTCAAGTTGTAATATTTTTCTATATAGTACCTACCGAGGGGCGTTTCGCTGTCCAAATTTTGTACACCAAAATTCCTTCCTCGCGGAAAATGCACTAAAATGCCTCCGAAATGCCACAAATTACCTGAATATCCTAAAAAATGTTCGAAATGCCCCCGAAATGCCCTAAATGCCACCGAAATATTACCGGAATACCAGAAATACCACAAAATGCGTCCAAATGTCAGGAAATACCTCGAAAAGGCTTATGTTTTTAGTTACCATTTTCTGTCCTAATTGTATTACTTATCATTTTTATACAGGGTATTCGTTAAAAAATAGGCCAAACCTTACCATTACATTCTACGACGAAAATTAATTGGGAAAAGTCATACAATGTTGCTCATTAAGCTTAGTTTTCCAGATACAGGGTGTTGAAGTTGAAAAATAAAAACGATTTTTAGGAATACCTATCTCGGAGATGCATTAAGGTATTTTTGTCTAATTGGGTATGAGGAGTTCTAATGGCAACTTACTTCATTTGCTGCGACTTCACATCAATACGAAAAAAACAGTGGCGTGCAAACTATATTTTCGAGATTATTTTCTAAAAAATAAATGCGCCACTGCATAAAGCGGAAATAAATAATGTTTTTAAAATTTTCAATGATTTTTCAACAAAAAAGATATATTTGTTGAATATAGCTGAGAGGCACCGTTTTTGAAAAAATAAACTGCGTTTAAAGTAGGCAAGGATGCGCAGTTCGTGGATTACGTAACTCCATTAACTTGCAACTTGTGTTATAGAAACATATTTTTTTGATAATTAAATTGCATTAACAAACATTATACTGTTTACATAATATATTTCAAGTATTATAGTTGTAAAATATGTTTTTCATAGCATTTGCAGCTGAAACTATTCTTTGCCATAGTTCATTTCTATTGTTGATAGAGGCAGCACTATAAACTATGGCCTTAATATAACCCCAGAAAAAAAAGTCAATCGGATTTAGATCCGAACAACGTGGCGGCCATGGATGTTTATTTTCTTTTTCTATCCATCGATGACGAAATATGTTATCTCAATGCTTTTTTACTATTATAAGATAATTCGCAGGGGCACCATCATGTAAATACCACATGAGCACTAATGTTCAAAGGAATTTCTTCTAGTAGTTCAATTAAATTAGATTGTAAAAAGTGCAGATAATGTTGGCCGTTTAAAGATAGATGCCCGAAGTTCATATTACCCAAGAACCTGATCGTCAAATATTCCGAACCTGATATTGAACTTAAACTCATGCTGAAAGTGTCGTACAATGCTTTCATTTGGATTTTTTCAGCTCATATATGAAAACAATCCCTTAACATATCTCCGGGATATGTCTGATAATCGTTTTTATTTTTTCAACTTCAACATCTCGAAAACTAAGCGTTTATGAACAACATTGGAGATATATGACTTTTGCCCATTAATTTTTGTCGTAGAATCTAGTGGATTTGGCCCATTCTTTAACGGACACCCTGTATAGTAAATAGTGAAAACGATTAAATAAAAACAAACTGAAGATGGTTTATATTACCGAAAAGGTATCTATCAAGATAAAATAATGAAATTTTGAACGCTGGAAATTTAAGCATTTGATTCAAAAATATGTGTTAAACAGGGCCGACTTAAGATATTTATAGTTTAACTTTTTAGTTAGAAATTATTTTTACCCTAGCTTGGACCAAAGAAATGTAATGCATTTTAAATTATAAAGGTACTATTTTCGACTTCGATAAAATGCACCGTTTCAGAGTAAAATACTACTTGAAAATTGCTACGTAAAACTGTTTTTAGATATTAATAACTTATAAATTTAATTGTGTATTTAAGAAAATACATGCTTTACATTACATCGTAATTTGTTTTAATTCGGAAATCGTGCAATTTATTGAAGTATAAGTCGCACTAGAATATCATATTAATGTAAAATGTATTACATTTAAAACTTCTTTAGTCTAACTGTAAAAATAATTACACCCATATAATATGCATATGCATGTATGCACCTAGATATTTTGAAAAGTCTTCTGGTTTGCAATAAATCTCCTTTGTCAAGTTATCGACTGGACAAGCATACACTGGGCCCGCTTCGCCTATTTACATCCGTTTTTAACTCTTATACAATGTGTACAACTATAGAAGTCGTGAGTCGAAGTGAATCAATCAAAGCCGGTTGAAAACGAAGTTTACAAAAAACAAAAATAGTTACCTATTATAATTAAATAAGTGGTCACTTACTTACATGCTTTTTATTTTGAACCAAAGAAATGACACTATGGTACAATTTTCAACATCCATGAGCCTAGTTGATCAGCCTGACGCCTTAATATCGAATTATACCGGGTGTTCCCTCTAAGACTTTCAGTGCGAATATCTCCGAAACCATCATAGCCAGTGCGACGAAATTTGGTATACAGACACTAGATGGCGCGTAGAATCTGATGATAACATCAATTTTTATACAGGGTGTTCCATTTTCCAAAAAATCGATTTAATTTTGATTTTTTGGTTGTCAGCCCTGCTAAAACTTATGTTTAAATTGAAATATACTTAATTATGAACACATTCTGATAAATAAACATTCAAAAATTTCAAAATTTAACATAAAAAAACGCCTCCAAAAAGTACCCAAATTTCATTGTTTTGTCATGTAAAATGTGTATAGCCTTGAGCCAGACTTACACAGAAGAAACTAACATCGGTGAACGTCAAAACTATGAATTGTCATTGAATTGTCAAATATTAATGGCATGAAGTATTTTATTTTACATAAATAACGCTAAATAATGGATTTAATGCAATTTACGTATGCACAATGGTGTTATTGAGACTTGTCGATAAAAATTTAGACTTGAGTTGAGGCTTTTGGAGCATTGTGGTCGCCGTGCAGGCGCAGTCTACCGCTACAACTAGAGTTACAGCGTGAAGATTGTGTAAAATATCTGTGAAAATTTTTAAATTATTCCATTATAATGTAATAAAACTTCAGTAAATTGTTTTTTTTATGTTACTACAGTGTACAATAATAATTAGGTACACGTATTTTTTATGACAAAATAATTTACAAAATTGTGTAAGTACTTAAAGAATATCCCTGTTTTCCAACTGCTGTAATAATTATTGATTACTTATTTAGCAACAAATAAATTCAAACAAAACCATTTCTAAAACTTTTAATTATAATGTGAACGTGTTTGTCGTTGAAAGTCAGATCTGAACCTACCCTAGCCCCACAAAAGAAAATATTACGAAAGCATAACCTAGAAATGATTGATTCTTGTATCCACATATTTCAGCACTGTACTTATGTACTTATGTTTAAGAAGAACTCTACATCTGTAAAATAGTAAACAATGAACTACAATTTCTGTATTTCATGATACAGAACTGAAATAAAGCAACTGGTTTTTGCTAGGAAGAATCACCTGCAAATGTACTATACCCAGTAGGTAGGTACCTATCAAATAGTCGTTTAAAGCTAGATAATAATTTGTAATTGTTGTTGTAATTGTTTTTATCTTTCAGTTATGTGTGTGCAGTGCCACAAATTACATTAAAACAGACACCAGAAAGAATAAGCGAAAAATATTACGGACATTTTCTTGGAAATAATTCTAAACATGGATAATATTATAAACAAGTCTGTAACTCACATTCTTTGAAGAGTATTCTATAAGACATTAAATTCAGTTGTCTGTCGTGGGTTTTAAAATTTCTAAACGAATAAAATTAAGAAAAATAAACTAATTTCATAATTCTATGTACAGTATGAAAACGTCTTGTTAGAATATCTTTAAAATGTTGAAAGCTAACTGTTGTTACAACATATACACAACATAACATAATAAGGTAGGTATTGAACGATGAAACGGCAAGATTTGTTTCTAATCGTACATGCATATACATTCCTCAGATTGAACGTTGTTCTGTAAATGAAATTAGAATACAGAATAAGTGTTTAATATAAAATCAGATGTAATAATGTAAATTTATTTTATTGTTAATTAATCAAGAATTCATTTAAAGCTAGACAGTAATTTGTAATTATTGTTTTTATCTTTCAGGTATGTGTGTAGTGCCACAAATTACATTGAAACAAAACGATTTGTAAAATAGGACACCAAACAGAATGAAGGAAAAATATCGCAGATATTTTGTTAGAATTAATTTTATACATGGAATGATGGATAATATAAAGAAGTCCCCTAACTCACATTGGACACTATTTTACAAAAGAAAATTTTCAAAAAAGATTAAAGGAGTGATTTTTTATATTTTATTATATGATTCAGTTGTAACCAGCATAATTTTAATTAAAAAGTAATACGTACCTACATTGTGGCTTATTTTTTAATTAGTAACTAAATTGAATAACTTGATCCTTCATTTTTAAGTATTAATTAATTTTATATTATTTCTGAAACATTTCTGTTTAATAATTTGAGTAGAATAAAAAACAACAAATACAGACTTTAATTTATTAACAATAAAATAAAATTACATTAAGTATCTACATTATTACATCTGATTTTATATTAAACACTTATTCTGTATTCTAATTTCATTTACAGAGCAACGTTCAATCCGAGGAATGTACATGCATGTACGATTAGAAACAAATCTTGCCATTTCATCGTTCAATACCTACCTTATTACGTTATGTTGTGTATAAGTTGTAACAACAGTTAGCTTTCAACATTTTAATGATATTCTAACAAGATGTTTTCATACTGTACATAGAATTATGAAATTAGTTTATTTTTCTTAATTTTATTCGTTTAGAAATTTTAAAACCCACGACAGACAACTGAATTTAATGTCTTATAGAATACTCTTCAAAGAATGTGAGTTACAGACTTGTTTATAATATTATCCATGTTTAGAATTATTTCCAAGAAAATGTCCGTAATATTTTTCGCTTATTCTTTCTGGTGTCTGTTTTAATGTAATTTGTGGCACTGCACACACATAACTGAAAGATAAAAACAATTACAACAACAATTACAAATTATTATCTAGCTTTAAACGACTATTTGATAGGTACCTACCTACTGGGTATAGTACATTTGCAGGTGATTCTTCCTAGCAAAAACCAGTTGCTTTATTTCAGTTCTGTATCATGAAATACAGAAATTGTAGTTCATTGTTTACTATTTTACAGATGTAGAGTTCTTCTTAAACATAAGTACATAAGTACAGTGCTGAAATATGTGGATACAAGAATCAATCATTTCTAGGTTATGCTTTCGTAATATTTTCTTTTGTGGGGCTAGGGTAGGTTCAGATCTGACTTTCAACGACAAACACGTTCACATTATAATTAAAAGTTTTAGAAATGGTTTTGTTTGAATTTATTTGTTGCTAAATAAGTAATCAATAATTATTACAGCAGTTGGAAAACAGGGATATTCTTTAAGTACTTACACAATTTTGTAAATTATTTTGTCATAAAAAATACGTGTACCTAATTATTATTGTACACTGTAGTAACATAAAAAAAACAATTTACTGAAGTTTTATTACATTATAATGGAATAATTTAAAAATTTTCACAGATATTTTACACAATCTTCACGCTGTAACTCTAGTTGTAGCGGTAGACTGCGCCGGCACGGCGACCACAATGCTCCAAAAGCCTCAACTCAAGTCTAAATTTTTATCGACAAGTCTCAATAACACCATTGTGCATACGTAAATTGCATTAAATCCATTATTTAGCGTTATTTATGTAAAATAAAATACTTCATGCCTTTAATATTTGACAATTCAATGACAATTCATAGTTTTGACGTTCACCGATGTTAGTTTCTTCTGTGTAAGTCTGGCTCAAGGCTATACACATTTTACATGACAAAACAATGAAATTTGGGTACTTTTTGGAGGCGTTTTTTTATGTTAAATTTTGAAATTTTTGAATGTTTATTTATCAGAATGTGTTCATAATTAAGTATATTTCAATTTAAAAATAAGTTTTAGCAGGGCTGACAACCAAAAAATCAAAATTAAATCGATTTTTTGGAAAATGGAACACCCTGTATAAAAATTGATGTTATCATCAGATTCTACGCGCCATCTAGTGTCTGTATACCAAATTTCGTCGCACTGGCTATGATGGTTTCTGAGATATTCGCACTGGACAAACTATTACGCGTACACATACAATACAAAAATTCTTTCAAAAATACTCTTAAATGCCTCTAAAACACCCCAAAATGCCTCGAAATTCCAGATAATACCTCGAAATGCACTTAAATGCCCCTAAATTCCAGAAACTGCCTCAAAATGCCCTAAAATACCTCGGGATTCAAGAAAATGTCTCAAAATACCTGCAATGTGTACTCCAAAATGCCTCTGCGAAACACCCCTCGGTACCTACGTACCTAGGTTTTAGACATCACAAATAAACGGTTGTACTGACTATTTTAGAATATCATTTTTTCTTGCTCAGTTTAACTTCAGCCAATAATAATTTAAAATGTTAATATCCAATAAAATCAAATAATTCTATTAAAAATTGCAAGTAACGCGGTCCACTTAGGTTTTCCGGTAGAAAATACGGCCCAATCAAACGATACCCGACACTGGCGTGTTGATTTTTCTCTGAGCAAATGTAGCTGTTATGACTGCAACAAAACTCCAACGTGTCTAATAATAAACCGAGTAATAAACCATTTACGTACATTACATAAGAAACCTATATCCAATGGGTAAATTATTAAGAGAAGCTGAAAAGTGTTTCGTGTTTAAATACTAAGTAATAAATAACCATCGTGTTATCGACAGAAAACTGTCCAAGACCGAAATGGCACGCCGCTTGACCTACTGTATTATTAGGTCAATAACCTAGTTACCTAGTTTTTGTACTGTTATTTAACGACAAGGAGTAAAACTATTTTTTTAATCTAGATACGTGAATGAATTTTCCTTAAATATTGATTTATTTGTTAATAAAAACAAATGTAGATAATAAATAAATGTTTTCGAATGTTTTAGTATTACTAATTAATTATTCAGTTTGTAGTACATCTAGCCTAGAAATTTAATGTTTTTTAAGTAGTTTGGTGCTAACCTGTTTACAGCTCACAGTTCGAGTAAAACTGCACTTACCCGTCCATAGCACTTTATTCATAAAATTAGGGTCAGTCGCATTTCGTAAACATTCTCCGTATAACACTACCATTTCCACATATTCGGAATTTGTAAAATTATGCGTTGTGAATTTACGCCAAATACGTAAGGTGAGACCGAAATAAACAAACCACTGCATACTGCTTGTATTCTCTCCATCCCCCCTCCAAATGTGTAGCATGATCTACAAATTTGGGGGGAAAGAAATGCGGGAAATGCAGAGTGCTAAATGGAGGTAAATTTGAATAACAGGCTGATGTGTTAGACGATATTATGTATGTAAACATGATGTGGCATCGATGGTTAATACAGCATTAGATTGTCGTCGGATGCGTCATCAGAAAGTAGCGCACCAGGAGCGTCGTGTTACTGATTTTTATAGGATGATTTGTTTATTTCTTTAAAGGTCCAGTAAAATTTTTTTTTTCGATTTTCTGCCTTTATTAGGCCTCCCGAATACGTGGTTAAAATTAATGACATTATGACTGACTCACCCTGTATATATTAACCTATATTGAAATATGACAAAATATATATTTATTTTCAATAAATAACGTTTATTAATAATAATTTAGTATATTTCAGATAAATAAATATGATCTGAACTGTTTAATTATAAGATGTATAATTTTTTCGGTGTACTTATTATCTGCCATGGTAGCTATACACATAAAACAAATGGGAACTCTTATAAAATGAAGTATGTTATGAAGCATGTGCAATGAATAATAAAAAAACAAAATACCCCCTATCATTAAATTTAAAAAGAGATGAACCTAACGATTATGATGGCACCCTACATAAAAATATTGTGGCAACATGTATCTTTTTATATTTACTATCGTCAGATATAACTACTATAATATGCTGTATAAATTTTATTTGCCATATAATCTATAACGGCATTTTCATAAATAGATATTGCTGGAAGGGATCGTAAATTCCCAAAATGGATTATCAAACTCACAACATACTCCGTATAAGTTGATTTTTGTTTTAATACATTTACATGCGTACATGTGGATTTTCGGCAGCTTCGTTTTGTAAGAATGCCTGTAACCAGTTGTGTGTTAATAGAAAAGTTTTAATTACAGAGGAAAAGGGGAGAGATGTAAAACTGTAACATAAATCGTATATAAATATATTTAGTAATGTATTAGAATACAGGGTGTTCCGAAATTAGCTACCAATATTTTATCTGTCCAAAGCTTTATATGAACAAAAGTGATTTTTTTCTAATGGGGCCATAGCTTCAGCTTTAGTAGAGTTGTTAAACTTATTTGTTTCAGATATTTCAGAAATATAGCATAGTTTTACAGCAAAAGGTACAATTGTACCATTTCAGTACCGTTGTGGGATAGAATTTATTCAGAAATTATATTTTATGCTGAAATATAAAAAAAACGAATATGTGGACATAGTCCATGAACAATATAATTTCAAAACAATTGATAATTCATTTGCTGATAAGATTTAAAAAGTAGACAACAAAATAGAAGGTTCTATTTGAAATTTTCGCACATCGAATTCAACGTAACTGGAAAAATAGAACACTTGATGTGATAGTTTAGAATTGCTATTAAATACAAAAGGTGAAATACCTTAAGATTTATTAAATGTCTAAAGTACCATGAAAAAGGTTCAAGTATATCCGAAACGGCTGGGTTTGTTACATGTTTTCGACTCCAAATTGTATGCCCTTTCCAAAAGTGCAGTATTGCATGGGGGAACACAGAGCAAGAGTAGATTCTTGACGATAAAATAATGTGATATAGCCAAACTTACCTTAGTTAGTCCAAATATTGATATTGAAAAAGATACAGGGTGTCAAAGTTAAAATTTTATTTTGAATATTTGTAAATAACTTTTTACAAAATGCAAATATGCATACATTTTGGATTTTCTCCTACTTTATTATCTGAACCTTGAAGTCGCTAGGAGTAACCGTTTTCAAAATAATCCTATTTGAAATATTTGTTGCACTGAGTAAAAACTGTTTTGGTTTCAGGTAAAGTGTCGCTTCCGCTGAAAATACAACAAAATATTACTTGAAAAAGTTATTCAGAATGGTAAATTACGGTGAAATGAATCACATGAATATTTGTAGCAACATGTATTTCTTTTTGTTCCATTTTAAATAAGGAAGTTTACGATTAAATCAAGTAGGTATTTCTGAAAGTAGTCAATCGTTAAAAAAATTATTTGTCTAGCAATTTTCTAGTCTATATTTCACATACACCTTTGGTCTAAGGTGGCCGTGAATGACCTTATAAGTGTAGTGAAGATCTTTTTCAATATGTATTACGTAGAAATCTACAAATGAATTGCAAAGTTCGATTTAAAATATTTGACGCCAAGATGTGTTCCCTATACAGGATGTCCGGAATATGAGTGCCTTAATTGTTGTATGACAAATTGTAGCAGACAAAATACATTTGACTAAAAAAAATTACCTGCTCAAAGGTAACAGAATCATGACAGCAAACAAAATGTGACAACGTCGCTCACATACCATATTAGGATTGTCAAGTATTAGTAATAATTACAAATCAGTACACATACTTATCTGTGAATTAATTCCTTAGAACTCTTTTCACATCATAAAATAATAGTTGCAAGTGTTCAAAATGACTTATGTTACTTTCAAGAAGCGTTTACCGTACAAGCGTCTATCGTAGTTTTGCCTAGATAAATTAACATGTCATGCTATAAATTGTTCCAATTTTTTATTTACGAAAAACTTCAGAACAATGCATTGCACTACAATTCTACTAGGTATGACTAATCTTACTTTTAGGTTATCAGCAACAGCCTAACACATTGTAACGTTGTCGAATATTACAGTACGTTTCAGTCTGAACGAGTTTCTCGGATACTTCATTTGTTTAGTTCATTAATACTGATAACAAAAAATAAATTACGTTACAGGAATTTTTATTTAACCTAGTTAGTTTGTAATTTCGCAACATAGTTTTGCATATTATTGCAGTTGTATTTTTATTTTTGATATTCGTTTTAGACATTCATCTCATAAGAATTTTTTGTTGCTTTTGGTCATTTAAATAAACCCTTAAAATTGCAGCACTCATATTCCGGACACCCTGTATTAGTTATTTAAGAACAGCCTAGGTTATTTGCTATTTTTCAAAATATATGGCGATTACTTTTGCAAATTTGTAAAAAAATAAAAAAAGTTTTAAAGTCTTGTGATGTTCATAAAAACTATTTCCTCTTCTTTCTATGTGTTCTATAATCTTAGAATAATATATATACGTTGGCCTGAAACTTTCTGAATTTATATTAATAATGTTCCTTGATTGGTTTATTAGAAATTGATAAAACTTGTTTAATCTACTTACATTCTAATATAGCTGATGATGTCGACTAATTTATTATTCTTCGATTTTGCCTAACAAAATTTCTTTATAAAATTTCCATTCTCTGGATTTACAAAATTCCGCTGCAATCAGATTTACAAGTCCGAGCCTCAGTGAGTCCTTCAGGACCTTCAGCAGGATTGCGGTACCAGGACAGCAGAAACATCAGTAGGCGTACGAATCCTTGCCTTATCCTGAATGTATAATAGATGCGGTGAGCAGGGGATGGGTTAAGGGACGAATAACCACTAGGGTGGTCTACCATGAGGATGGATACGGAATTAATGCTAATGCTAAAATTATGTCTCTAATTTACATCCTTAATTATCAATAAATCTCTTTTATAGTTTTTTTCGATAACGCTTGGATAGTGTTTGGGTGGATGTGTAGGAAACTTTAAAAAATACTTACGAAGGTTTTCGAACTGCCTCTGTAATTTGCCGTTGCCATAACGCGAATCCACCGAAGTAAAATTAATTGTATAATTTAATAATAACCTCGATGTTGTGTATCTAAATTATTTATTTTTATGATGTTACCACTATTACATTGGAGAACTATTAATAATTAAAAAAAATTGATCTATACGGTGATCCCGAATAATGTGTAAAAAAATTGAGAGTAGATTGTACGACCGATTTTAACAGAGGTCATATAAAATTTTTTGATCTAAGCCAGCCACCCTGGGGCAGTTACCTCAATAATAATAATATCTCTACCCCTCATTCTAATCACGAGGAATTAGTCCAGAAGTCGAAAACTTGTGCGGGAGAGGGGGCGGCATATTGTTATTCAGCAGGCTGCATTTTCGCCCAGGAACGAGTTACGTTGGTAGGCCCTAACCACCATTCAGTGCAGAAATGGGGGAAACCTGGAAAACCTCATTAATTAGGGGGGTAGTAAAACGTCAATCGGTACCAATCTCTCACATACTTCCACCCTACCATACTCGCAGAGAGGATGCCAATCCTCTACACGAATATAGCTTATACGGTCTACCGGCATCGGGGGTCGAGCCCACAGCGATCTAGTCACCTCGATTCAAGTACTGACGCCTTAAACCGCGCGACCACTGTAGTCCATTGAAATGTTACATTATTTTGGCCTTAGCGTGCATTTTTTAGAGGACGCAATTTTATTGTTTGGATGTGAGGGGGGATCAAAGCTTAACTTGAAGTTTGTGGGGTCACAACCCTCGAGGTTTGGACGCCATCTTGGAAAAGGGGGTTAAATTGTTTTTAGCATTTATCAGGTAAACTATTGGTCATACAAAAATTTTGTAAAGACATTTTTTATTGCAAATTAAATCCTCTACAATTTTAGTCCAGTAATTTTTTGTTGTAAAAAAATAACAAAGATGTTAAAGAAAAACCATCAACATTTTTGGACAAAAAAACAAATATTTTCTTATGGACGCCATAACTTTTTATTTTTTTGTTTAGGAAAAAATGACATCAGAGCATTTTTGTAGAGTGGTTTTCAACGAAGAATTTTTATTATATACTTTTTTTATTATATTCATTAGTTTGGGTTTTACAGCGCTGTGAAGTGAACACTAATTTTTTCTATAGTCCATTGAAACGTTACATTTGGGGTTGCATTTTTTAGAGGACGCAATTTTATTATTTAGATGTGAAGGGGGGGGGGTCAAAAAAAGCTTAACTTGAAGTTTGTGGGGTCGCAACCCTCCACCATCGGTCGCCATCTTGGAAAATGGGGGTTAATTGTTTTTAGCATTTATCAGGTAAGCTATTGGTCATACATAATTTTTTTAAAAACATGCAATTGAATCCTCTACAATTTTAGTCTAGTTGTTGTAAAATCAAAAATAACAAAGATATTAAAGAAAAACAATCAAAATTCTGATTTATTTTTTATTTAAAATGCTCTGATGTCATTTTTTTTTAAAATAAGAAAATAAATAAATTATGGCGTCCAAAAGAAAATTTGTACAAAAATTTTGATTGTTTTTTTTTTAATATCTTTGTTATTTTACAACAAAAAGTTACTGGACTAAAATTGTAGAGGATTCAATTTGCAATAAAAAATGTCTTTACAAAATTTTTGTATGACCAATAGTTTACCTGATAAATGCTAAAAATAATTTCACCCCCTTTTCCAAGATGGCGGCTAAACCTCGAGGGTGACCCCACAAACTTCAAGTTAAGCATTTTTGACCCCCCCCTCACATCTACACAATAAAATTGCGTCCTCTAAAAAATGCAACCCCAAATGTAACTTTTCAATGGACTACTGATCGATCCAAAGATAAAGAACGATAATATGCACAAAAGCATTCTTCTAATAATCTGCATCTATCAGATGGTATTTTTTCAGTAGATTACTAAAAATGGCATTCTCAAAATTCTGAAATATAGGTGTTAATGAAAAAGTTATTTATTTTTCAGATTCATACATAATTTTTCTTCAATCTTTTTACTAACTCGTGTAACTGTATGAAATATAAACAAACCTGTACAAAGTTATTAATTTTTACTATTGCCATCCTCTAAACGAGTTTTTGGAGCTAACTACTACTTTATATTTTTTCTAAAATACATTATCAAAAATAAATTAAACGTTTATCTGGTTTTGAATAATTTATTCCAAAATCCAATTTATTTTGGCTTTTTATTGTCAGTAGGCACATGTAACGATTTATTAAAAAAATAAACTGTTTTTTAGACTTTTCTTCGTTTGTTGATGTTAACATTACTATAACTTGAATTAATAAAAAATTTCATACAGAGTGTTTTATTGGCTAACGTACATACGTTAACAATGAATATAGGACATTTAAGAGGCCCCATAGTTAACGGGCCAATTGATACCACTGATATTGCCAAGATACAGGGTGTTTTACCGATTTTAGTTATTTGTTTAAATTGCCATCGAATTCGAACCACTCTGTATAATCAAGTGAAATTCAGTAGAGGTATTCTACTTACTACATTCAATCCACTAAAGTTATAAGCGAAACAGAAATACGAATTCGGTGGCATACAATTTTTTACTTTGTTCACAAAAAAAAACAGCTTGTATGTAGGATTTTGAAAAATCTGTTCACGCTTTTGAGTAGAGCAGAAATAGTAGAGTTTATGGTGAATTTACTGTAGTTGCGCATGTAAGTCTTCATGTTTGATTGTCCGATAAAATATCTGTCTGTGACAGATTTCTTCAAGTAAAAACCTATTTTTATCATTAAATTCACATTTAATTCTTTTTTTATATGTGACTACCTTTCCATTTGGGGAAATACATTTTTAACGAGTTTTCCAAACATAGGCATTGGTCGCGGTGGGCCTGTGAGTGGCCTTCAAGGTCAGCAGACATGACTCCTGATGATTATTACCTATGAGGCCATTTAAAATTGTAGATATATAAAATCAAGCTTAGAATATTGAGTGAAACCTGCAGTAAATACCAGAAAATTCAAACTTTTTTTGTCAAACTGGAAATAGTTATTAATTTTTAGTGCGAACTATAAGTATTTTATGTGTACAAATAATAATAATAATAATAATAATAATAATAATAATAATAATAATAATAATAATAATAATAATAATAATAATAATAATAATAATAATAATAATAATAATAATAATAATAATAATAATAATAATAATAATAATAATAATAATAATAAAAATTTACTATTTTGTTTTAAATTTGAATGGTTTTTAAAAATTGTCTAATTCAGTCAATAATCATCTAATAAAGAGAAAAATAAAACAGTCTGATATATGACAGACAGCAATATGGACAGACAAAAAAAAAACGAAAACAATTTTAGGAAACACTACAATAAATACTCAGTGTCCACCGTTATGTTGAAAATACTTTTATGTTTATTTTATAATAGCTGTTACATATATTCTTATTACATCAGGATTATTTTTTAGTTAACTGCAGGTAGGTAATCAGTTGCTCCGGACTGTTAATTTCAATTCCACATACCTTCGATTTTAAATGACTCCATACATAATAATCAATAGGAGTGGTGTCTGCTGACTTTGAAGGCCACGCAAGGTACCCACCTGGACCTATGCACATGTTTGGAAAATTGTCATTCATAATTTTTCACCCCAAATGGAATGGAATTTGATGATATAAGTAGGTTTACTAGTTTTTATTTGAAAAATCTCTCAGAGCAACTACAACAAATTCACCATACACTTTTTTCAAAATCTTACATACAGGGTGTTGTTATTGGGACTAATAAAATAAAAAAAAATATTCCATCAGTCCTACATTTCTGTTTCGTTTATGACGTTAGTATACTGAGAGAAACAAGAATAGTACCCCTACCAAAAAATCATTTGATTATACAGAGTGGTTTGCCCTTTATGGCAAGTTAAAGAAATAACCACAATCGGTAAAACGACCTGCATTTCGGTAATGACAATAGTTAGACCCACCACCAACAAGTTTTTTGAGGCCTCCTAGATGCTCTATATTCACTGCTAACGTATGTACATTTCCCAATAAAACAATCTGTATAAAAAACAGAAAAAATTTCATTTTTCAGAACATTTTCACAAATAGAAGCACATCTTGCTCTTATTACCATCTTCAAATCTTTAGCATCTCTTGGTCTTGTCTGGCACACGTAATAATATTTTAGATAACCCCATAAACAGTCTAGGTTGAGGAATCTTGGAGGCTTTAAGAAATCTTAAACACCGACAATACAATAAGTAAATATAATAGCGAGTTAATAAAACCTTACAAACTGTGAACCAGATGCAAAGACGATTAGGGAACGTCTCATACGAACACCGGTATTCGAAGAACAGTTCTGAAATAGCAGCCATAATACCAACTAGAGAAATCAAAATTAATATATGAGTAGGCCCTGTGGTACTGATAGTAAGTCCGCCCCGCTCCCTACATAACCTAGCCCAAGAACAACTAAGGCAGGTCAAAGAATTCCAGTTAAGGCTAGGGATATACACTTTAATTTTATTATTGTCAGCGATCAGTTACCTAGGTCACGCATAACAACTCCGAATGTCACTGAAAATTAGCACAGGCTGTGAAAACCTCAAAATGGACATGTTTATTCAAACTATACGTAAGTTTCTGGAAAATTACCATTTTCAGATTTAAAAAACGTTATTGTTGATATGCTAATTAATATACTTAAAATAACATTTTAAAATTATACATTTAAAAAAACACAAATGTGTATTACTTAAAATTGTGTTAACAATAATTTCCAATTTCTCAAAAATTAATGAACTATAATTGAGGAATTAGAAATTATTGTTAACAAAACATGACTTTAAATAACAACAACTTTAACATTGAAAATGTCTTGTTAGAGAATAATAATATTTTGTTATAAAAAACCTTTTTAATTTAGTTTTAAATAAATACCCGTTTTTAAGTTTAATTTAAATCAAAATAAAGTTGGTTTAAATTGTTGAAACCAAATCCTTAAATACTGGGTTACATTTGCATTTACTATATTTGGTTTTCAGTTTTTTTTTTAAATTGGTAATATAAATAATAATTATCACCGTTAAGTTAAAAATAAACTACGAACACTTATATATCGTCTTGAAAAATAAATATTATCAGATAAAAAAATTACTGCCAGATTTTTGAGTAAAAACTATTGAGTAAATTTTTCAAAAATAGATGAAAAAAATATCCAAACAACGCTTACTTTATTATCTCTAATATTTATATCTTAATACATAGTTCGAAAAACAAGAAATAAGTATTATTTATTCTTAATACAAAAGCAGAAGTTGTGTTTTATTAAATTTGACATGATCACATCACTCACGTCTCATATCCTAAGATGTTTGTGGAACTTTCCACAAACAGATTATATTTGTAAAGTTCAGATGTCTTGGAAGTTGGAAAAGTTTAAGGATGTAAGTGGGTAAGGTCAGTGTCGCGTTTGGGGAAATATTACAAGTTTGGAAATGAATAATGTCGCTAGTCTGGGTTATTATGTCTGGATATTTCTTAATTTCTTTACCATCCATGTTGTAAAGACAATAAAACCGCATTTATTTTTCTTATAATGAGATTTATAATTGTAAGATAGACAGATAATAAAATTAGATTTAAATAACAGGGAATTGATATGGAGGAAGTAGTTCTATTATTATTAATAATGTTTTTAACCGTAGATATGACTCAAATTTTTAAATTCTTGAATACATTGAATAATGTTCTAATATTAATAATAATAAGTATCACACGAACCTGAAATAATAACGTTTTATTGAAGAATATGTACGATTTAGCAACTAAAGAACATTATGAAAGTAATAACACCCATTCACAAGGTATTTGTACAAGATAACTCAGAACTGATGGATGGGGCAAAATTTACAGAATTAAAATATCGTAAATTTTGGTTGGGGAAACCCATCGTGTAGGAGTGGTTGAGATTTTGCTGTCGACCAATTATTTCTATAGTCAGATGGATACACTAAGCTGCAAAAAAGTTCTGCTATTTAAAAGAAACATAATGTGCCATAGGTGGCGCCCTCTACTAGTGACGTCAAAATTAGTAACAAATTTGAATTTCTTACCCGCACAAACTCCTGATTTACAAATTTTAAGTAAATATTTGGATTTTTTAAGAAGTTATCTCCAAATATCGAAAGTAAAATTTTAACTTTGACACCCTGTATCTTTTTTATTAAGCGACTTGGGATATAGGTATGTTAGTTAAATCGGTTTATTTTCACCTAAGGAATATGTGGTCTCATTTTTGCAACTTTATTTAAAATCACCCTGTATATCATACCCGAACTCTTCCACTGATATGTCTTATAATTTGTTCTTTAAGTGAATATTGTAATTTCGTTAACATTTTATTCTGCTCTGCTTGTTACGCACTACTACATAATGATAATGGTAACTGATAACTTATAGCAGCAGTGCAAATGTTGACTTTTTGGGGAATGTTTTAATAGTGCCGTTGCAGTCAAATGCTCCGTAAAAATACTTATACTTTTCTGTAATGACGTGGATGCAATTCTTGTTCATTTGATATCCCCCTACAAAATATAACATATAAATGGAAAAGTTTGAGCTTTGACACATACACACTTAAGAAATAAGTACTATTACAAGGATCACCTAGTTGACTTATCAACAGTTTTTTGCATTTTTTTCGAAAACGGTGCATTTTTAACAAATTTACTAAAATCATGTTTTTTGTGTAAAATGAAGTTTTACATAATATAGCAAGGCATAGAATAGGAAAAATCCAACTTAAAAAACTTGGTACCAGTAAAAATGTACTTACCTGTGTAAAATTTTAATCAAATCTGTTGGTTATTAAAAAGTTACTTCCAAAATTTGATTTATTTAAATTATCCTACACGCACTATATCTCAAAAATAAATGGCTCTAGGACATATGTTTATTAAGCAAATCTATTTTCAATGTTACCCATAAAAGATTGCATTTGTCTAGGATAAACTGAGTGAACATTGGCCAAGGAAATATGTTAATATTAGTGTAATATCATGTTGATTTTGAGTGAAAATTTTGATTATGGTTTACCATCTTAGTAAGTTTAATACTCCAAGGGCAGTAACAGCACTGAAATTAGTTTTCACTTAGTTATAATTTGTTTTTTACATCATAAGAAAGTTCTTTTAATTCCCAACAACTATTTATAAAAAAGTTATTCGATACCTCTTTCTATTTCAGATATACAGGGTGTTAAAAAAAGAGTGTAAAATATTTAAGGAGGTATTAGTATGAACCAAAATAAGCAGAAACGTCTCAATAAACATGGGTCCGCAAAGTAACGGTTGCGGAGATATGGAATGTTTTATGTTTTTTAGCCCTTTTTTTATTTTGCAAAAACGTTGTGTATTTTCTTATAATAGTTGGTTGATGTTTAGTGAAATAAACAGTACGTATTTGACAGTTGTCTTCAGTGCACAGTGCTTCTTTCGCTATGGCTGGTTACTCTAACGCAGAGTTAACAGACATGCATTTCATGTATAGTCGTGCTAATGGGAATGCCACCGAAGCGCGACGTCTTTATGTTGACGCTTATCCAAATTGCCAGATTCCTTCACAACGCATGTTTGGAAAAATTCACCAAAGATTGCGTGTTACCGGTTCCTTGAGCAAACAGTGCCATTTATCCGGAAGACCAAGGTCGGTATCCACAGAGCAGAGCAGAAAAAGAAATTCTAGCACTGGTAGAGCAGAATCCAGGTACGAGTGAGCGGAGAATATCAGCCGAGGTAGGAGTTAGTGGTCCTCTTGTTTGGAGAATCCTTCACGAGCAACTGCTTTATCCATACCATGTGCAACGAGTACAGGCCTTAAATCCAATAAATGATCACCAAGCATGTTTGGTTTTTTGCCGCTGGTTTCTACGTCATGATGCTGAAGACCCTCGTTTTCTTGCAAATATTCTTTTTATTGATGAGGCGGGGCTCACAAGAAATGGAGTGTTTAATTTTCACTATACGCATATTTGGGCCGACGAAAATCCTCATGCTCTAATAGAATCTGGACATTAAGCACGTTGTTAATTAAACATTTGGATGGGTATTGTAGGTGACAGGTTTCTAGGTCCTGTTGTTTACCAAACCGATTAACAGGCGCTGCTTACCTCAACTTTCTGCAGAACACACTGTATGAGTTGTTGGAAGACGTTCCTTTGAATCAGAGGCAACAAATGTGATTCCAGCATGATGGTGTTCCAGCTCATTTTTCCATGGCCGTTTTAGCATTTACACCAAACTTTTCCACGTAGATGGGTAGGAAGGGCCGGACCTGTTTTATGGCCTCCAAGATCGCCTGATCTGAACCCTCTAGATTTCTTTGTTTGGAGATATTAGTATATGGTACTCCTGTAAATAGCCTGGAAGAGCTGCAGCTACGGATTAATCAAAAGTGTCAAGAAATCCAAACCAAGGAGGGTGTTTTCGAAAGAGTTCGAATATCGTTGAGACGAAGATATCGTGCTTGCTTGGAAATGGACGGAGGGCACTCTGAACATCTTCTGTAATTTTGTTTGTTAAAAGCTTCCTTTGTTGGTTTATTCCTAATAAAATAAAATGTTTGAAAATCGAATAGTGGTCCATATCTCCGCAACCGTTACTTTGCGGACCCATGTTTATTAAGACTTTTCTGCTTATTTTGGTTCATACTATTTCCTCCTGAAATATTTTACACTCTTTTTTTATCATCCTGTATAAAGAAATATGAAGAACCAGCTACTGCTAGTTGATTTAGTAAGTTATTGATTTGGCCATTTTTGCCTGTTCAAAACATATAAGACAATATTGTATAGAAGAAGTAAACTCTGCAGGTTCGATAGAGTCAGTTACTGATTTGGTCGTCAGTGTCAAATTTATAATTCTCTAGATCATTTTAGTGTAGCTCAAAATAGGATGATATCACAAAATATGAGTCTATAGCAGGACATCAATAACTTATTTGATACTGTTAATTAAATCTACAGATGATAAAGATGCGTTAGCATAGAATTTAGTTTTTAGATAATCGCATAAAGAAAAATATGAAAACCGATCAATAGTAGCACCGAGGTGGCTAGTTAACCATCATGCAAAATTTCGTGACTTTCAAGTCAAAGTAATTACTTCATGTATAGTATTGAAACTAACTTCATATCTTCCAAAAATATTTTGTTATCATTGTCTGACGCTGTGGAATCATGTAAATCTCCATGAGAGTTGGGTACAATTAACTGTAATTACGTTCCAAATAGGATACCAATATCACTGCAAATATAATGATTAGGTTCAAAGGAAAATAAAACGTTCTTATAAAGAATTAATTATACTTCCCAGTGCTCTAAAAATCAATGTTTTTTATATTTCGTGTTGACCATAATTAATAAAAATGGATTGATACTCATTTTTTTAATCTCACTGCGTACTAACAGGAACACCGTATCTGTAGAATTTTCAATGAATGAAAAAAATGTAATCTGTAAACATATAAAATGTGTTTATAAGGCAGATTTTCTTCTTAACCTTTAAGACAATCCTTTATTGTCTTCTTATTTGGAATCAAGAATTTAATTAAGTCGTTAGCTGTTACGCAAAAATTTTATATAAATTTAAATTGGAATTATGATTAGGTTAAATGTAATGTATAATTTGAACTACAACTTAATTTAATAACGGCTTTGATGACAGAATTTTTGTAGGTTTAGATGTTAATTTTCCGGTAAATTAAAAACACGAAAAAGGTATGTACAATTTTCCGTTTAATTGTCAAAGTCGTGCTAACTTTATATAAATATGTTTCAAAGATTAAGCGTAGATCTGCCAGTTGAAAAGTTATTTAGATAGAGCCAGATCGAGGTGGCTTGAACAAAAGGTCTGCAACTGTTCCTTCTGAAGGGCTGTGTTTCATATGGACTTAGAAAACTAGTCATACTAAGACTTCGTCATACAATTATTGTGTTGTCAGACAGCCAATTTACAATTCCATTGGCACTGATCAAAATAAGTAATATAAATTCTTATACAGGGTGGCCAGATGAAAACAAAATAGAGTCATTTTCAGGAACTGCTTCAGAATGTGCGCGAACGTTTCGAACAAAATCTTTATTCTTGTATGGAAGCAGGCGGTCATCAGTTTGAACATATAATAAACTAAGTAGTAAGTAAGCAACTAAACATAATTTAAATTTTAAAATGTCAATTTTTTTCAAAGTATTGGGCGGAATTATAAAATTTAAAGTCTGATGTAAAGAAAATTGTAAGAGCTTTCAAAATAAATATTACTCAACCCCCAATACCATTTAAATATTTTGGGGTGAAAGTGGCGGAGTCAAAAATAAAAGCAAAGAATGTCCCCCTTCAATCTAAAATCGACGGGTCTGAGTGTTTTTCTACAATTTTGACGCAGTGCCTGAAAATGGCTCTGTTTCGTTTTCATTTGGCCGCCTTGTATATTCTTATATATGCTCTAAAATACTTTTTAAGGAAATTGCAGCCTTTTAACTGTAAAGGGTAATTCAGTCATAATGTCATGAATTTTAAGAGAAGATAGAAAAAATGAATATAATACGAATACGCAACTTAAAAATTGAAATGCATGTTTACGGCGAAATTAATATGTTTAAACCATTATTTACATCCTGCTTTCAGATTGTCACTGACCACTGGCGACAGTTTAAGATAGTGTCGGCCTAACGCGACGTTGCCAAATCTAAATATTTTCCTATAATACCTATTTATTGTAGAGTAGTTACCTATTTCTTGAAATTCCATGTTTGCAACATATCGTTATCGCGGAATTGCAATAGAGGTTCGTGTCTATGGCTAGTCAATCCGGCTGGAGTAGCAAGTGGTCGCTAGATGTAGCTTCGCTACTTCGCGTTGCTACACTCCTTATTTAACAAAAGTGAACACTGATCGCAATATTTGCCTACACGTAGTTTTGTTTGGATAAAAAGCATCACAGCTTAAACAGTTTTCGAGAAATACAACCAGCAAAAAAAACGTGACTAGGTTATGATACCTTGTTGGGTATTTGGCTAACTCTGTGGAGAAGGGAGTGGTTCAAGATGTAAATAGGGCGTCAGACAAATTTTCTAGCCAAATATATATACCCTATAAAAGTCAACTACCGAAAATTGTCAAAACTATAGTTGATTATAAAGTCAAACACAAGTAAACAATATATATTTTATTCTAAACAAGAAATTAAACAACTTGCAAATCAAGTTTATAATAATTCGTTATACTAATAAATATATTAAGTGATCATTCTGAAAAGTATGTAATGGAAATAATTAAAAAGAAAACTAGCTAAACGCAAACTTTAGAGATTAGGGGAAAAGCAATATTAATATTAATCATAAAACCAAAATTCAAAGTAGACGTACGTATAGTAAGCTTTGGAACAGCGTCGCTTGAGCTCAGGCGTATGCGCATGTGGGAGAAAAATAATAATAAGCATATACCACCGCAATTAGAACCCTAATTTTGGCATGCGTCATATATAATTTTAGCAATTAATAGCTAAAGCAGAGAGAAGCAAAATAATAAGCAAAAAAAAATATATGTATTAGTAACGCAGATAATAAAAGCATTAAATTTTTATGCAAGCAATAAATCTAAGCTAAATTAAGCATACTATTAGCTAATAACAAAAATACAAGCTTAGTTATAAACAAATAAGCAGGAAGCAATTGCATTAAATAATTTCTGCATCTATGCAGGTGCAACTATTCTTAGAAAATAGCAAAACTATCTAAGAATCTTACTATCTATAATTAAACTTAGTAAATAGCATTAAAAAAAGAAAGATAAAGAAAATGGATTTTTGGACTTGCGTGCTCTCCTGAATACAACGAAGTGCGATTTTAAAGTTGGGTTGATCTTTTTTTTTAATTGTACATTTTTTTAACTTTTTTTTAAATTTCAA
Organism: Monochamus alternatus; assembly: GCA_037114965.1. Classification (NCBI taxonomy): domain Eukaryota; kingdom Metazoa; phylum Arthropoda; class Insecta; order Coleoptera; family Cerambycidae; genus Monochamus; species Monochamus alternatus. The sequence continues at coordinate 37,897,398 of CM073431.1, read as the reverse complement.
TTGTTTTATATGTTTATTTGACTTGTTTTATGAGTTTTTACCGAGGCGTTTGTTTTAAAACAGTGTATGTCCAATAAAAACAGAGATAATGTCGTGATTAATAGAAACAAAATGTTCACAAAAGATGTATATGCTCAAATTAAATTCGGAATAAAAATTCCCAACATAGCATCCGTTCCTGAGAAATCAACGTACAATTTAAAATAAAGATCATCAAAATCAAATGAGCGGTTCGCGAGGAAGTCAACTTTGAATTTGGGGCTAGTGTTTAGTCGCCTGTTTTTTTGCCGGTGAGTTTATTTTGAAAAAGAAATAGAAAAAGTAGCGCATGTGTTGGCTAATACGTTTTCATTAACTAAAAAAGAAATGAAAAGTTAAGGAAAATCTGGGTTGAAAATGGCGGGAAAATAGAGATCGTTGACCTTCAAGAAAATAATCCTAAACATTTCAAAAATTACTTACAAACGGAAAAAAATCAGCTTTACGGTTCTTAGCCACTGGGCATCTTTTCAATACCTATTTAACATTTTTTACTTGTGTGTAAACGGGTCTAATATTTTTACATCTATTAATTTTTCATATGCTCGATTTTTTAGATTTCTATTTGTAATCGTCATTTTCAATTTTTTATAAGAATGAAAAGTTCCTGAATTTGATAAACTTTTCTAAATTATCCTTCGACCATAGCATTATTTTGCATATTTTAATAAAAACTAATAATCGCGAAATGAAATGTGTCAGTTGTTAGAAAATATGTAATAGTAAACGTGTAAATGTCAATGCGAGTTTAAACTTGCAGTCCATGCACCATCTATTTGGCATTTGCGTTTGGAGCGTACGCTCCAAAACTCTGAGAAAAACCGTGCGCTTAAACGAACCTAAAGCTAGTTACGGACGGTGACCTATAATATATTTCTGATCTATTATAAAAATATCGCTTGTGATTAAAATGCATAGAACATTACGCACTGACGCTATAATATACAGTATGCGCCAAAAGTATGGAATAAATTCAATAAAAACGAAACAATTATTTTTTGGGAAAAATCCTCGAACAGGTCGATTTTTAATTTAAAAAATACATATTTTAGCGTAAAATGCGATTTTCAAATGTCATTTGTTTTCGAGTAATGACGTCATCGATTTTTTTTAAATGGCAACATCATATATTTTTCCTTGATTCTGAAAGATCGTTTAATTCTCTATCAGACAGTACTAAAATTTTGCCCTCTTACATAGGAAAGTTTTCGAGTAACTGACGATTGAATGTTAGAAAACGTAAATCAATTAAAATAAAGCAAAAACGTTATCAAGTTTAGTTTTTCGAATTCCATAGTTCTTTTATGGATCACGTAGGTGAAAATCTTTGCAAAGTGTCATTGTTACACCGACTTTCTAATAAGTATTGTAAGCGACATAGAAATTATTATTCAATTTAAAATATTATGGCACATTTAACTGTTACTCAAAGAATTGAAATTTTAATTCTTATCGGATGCGGGAATATGACTAGAACTCAGCAGGAAGTTTGCGATTTATTTAATGAAAAATATCCAGATTGCCCTATCAGCCAATCAACAGTCAGTAAGGTAGAGTCTACATTTAGAGAAACTGGCAATGTTGTAAATATTCCAAAACCTGGACGTCCAAGCATTAATGAAAATCAGAAACAGAACATTTTGATAAGTATGGTGGATAATCCTCATAATTCTTCACGATTGGTTGCATTAAACAATGACACTAGTCAGAGCACAGTGCTATGTATCTTGAGGAAGGAAAAATATCATCCCTACAAAATTCAACTTGTGCAGGAACTCAATGAAGATTATCCCGATCGCCGCTTACACTTTTGCGAAATTCTAATGGATTTATGTCAAGGAAATAGAAATTTACACCGGCAAATACTTTTTTCAGATGAGGCCACATTTTGTCTGAATGGTACAGTAAACCGTCAAACTTGCAGATATTGGAGTCGGGAAAATCCTCATTGGATGGCAGAGGCACATAACCAACACCCTCAGAAATTAAATGTGTGGGCTGGAATAGTTGACGACAGAATAGTAGGGTCTTTCTTCTTTGAAGGAATCCTTACAGGACAAAGATATTTAGAGTTTCTAGAAAATGATCTTGTTCCAGCCCTTGCAGTAATTTTTCCTAACGATAATGACCCTGACATTCCTGACGATGCCATATGGTTTCAGCAAGACGGTGCACCTCCGCACTATGCGCGCCCTGTACGAGATTTTTTGGACTACTGTTTTCCTGGGAGGTGGATCGGCAGACGCGGACCGATAGAATGGCCTGCAAGATCGCCAGATCTTACACCTCTTAACTATTTTTATGGGGATACTTGAAGTCAAAAGTGTGCATTAATAAACCACGTAATTTAGAAGAACTTCAAAATCGCATTCGGGACGAAATACGCAGAGTTACCCCAGAAATCATTCATAATGTGCAAGAAAAATTTCTTCACAGACTTGCGCATTGTCAAGAAGTTGGTGGATGGCAATTCGAACATGTAATTTAAGTATAAAATTTAATCAATTGTATTTTATTTTACATACCTCAGAATTGTTACTTTTTTATGGATAAAATTTACGTTTTCTAACATTCAATCGTCATTTACTCGAAAACTTTCCTATGTAAGAGGGCAAAATTTTAGTACTGTCTGATAGAGAATTAAACGATCTTTCAGGATCAAGGAAAAAAATATGGTGTTGCCATTTAAAAAAAAATCGTTGACGACATTACTCGAAAACGATTTGGATAAATATAATTTCTTGAATATGGATGTATTTATCTATACAACGACTTTTCAAGAGCTCTATTAACATTATTTAGTATTTTTATAGGCGATATAAAGTTGCTTTGAATGTATCTCAGATTTCAAAATAGACCAACCTACCTACCTTCCACACATTAGGAAATGATGAAGTATATAAAGCAAACAAAAGATTTACAATGTATTCACAATCTTTCACCAAGTAACTGGAAATCTAAGTCATCACCGGCTTCAATTCTTCTGTATGAGATTATGTTCCGATATGATTTATTATCATGCCCGAAATGTGATTAAAATTAAAATTCGGAGCAAAATCGGTCTCAGCACACGCTACTGAAATATTTACTAAACCCGTCTACAATTAACTCAGTCTATCATAAATTGTAGTGTGGTGAAACGAGCACGCTACAATAATGTTAGTGTACTGATGTCAGAAGTTCCAATCAATATATAGTCTATCTAAAAATTATAAAGAGTTGAATGACCTAAAAAATCACATATTTTAACAGATGCTTGCACGTTGCTTTTTTGAAAAGGTGACAAATAATTAGTAATAATGAAATATCTGTACCCCTCATTCTAATTGGAAGGATAACTTCAATCCATACAGACTCAGAAAGTAGAAACGTTCCCTCTGGTCTACAACAAAAAAAAAAAAAAATCAAGGTAATCGGACATATAGATAAACACTTCCAACATTGGCAGACTATGGAAACATATGTTTATTTCCTATTATTTTGTTCGCTTTATTTCCATTATTTACATAACAGGAATCAAATCAAATAGGACAGATATAGATGTGAAATACAAGTGAGAGTCTTCAACGATAAGAAATAAGTCGGTCCACTCTCCACTTTCGCCTAAAGTTTTCCTTCTACCAACGCTCTTTTTCCTGCCTATCCAGTCAATAGAGCTTATGTGTCCCTCAATGTAATACCAGAATTTTTAGGACCAGTATGGTAAATATATAGGCGTAAATTTATATATTGTTTCAATGAAATGTCATTAGCACAAGTATTGACACTTATTTGTTCTATTAAAAATATACCTAGCATGTATATGCTCTTAGAAATCTTCACTGTTAAGTGTATCTAAGCATTGACCCATATTTCTTTAATGTAATATTTTTTTCCTCATTGTGTCGACATTCTTTAATTTTCGGCAAATAATCTGTTCTCCATATAACCACAGCATAGGTAGACCAGTAGTTTCACTCCCTTGTCGGTACTTTGAACTGCTTTCAGTGCATCCGATAGAATTTACAGAATCGGTGATCAGGACCGGAATAAGAATTTTTTATTTGCGCGTGAAAGCGTAGTTATTCCACATTTACGTTATATCTATCCACATTATGTAATAATTCATTATACAGTTATAAATGGGTAATTTAACATGTATTATATACTGTCATTTACTGCTACTAACATACAGTGTGAAAATTCGATTTACTTCTTTGGACTCTTTAAAATAAAAGTTTAAAATAGTTAAAAAAAAATAAGTTTGTTATTAGTGATATTTACATTTTTTTGGATTTTTTTTAAATTTAAAATTTGACGTTTGAAGTTTAGTAGACAAATAATTTATTATGATTTTTTTTTATTTTAAATGATCTACGTAAACCAGAAGACAAGTATTTTTCAGAACAGAAAAATTATGTTTACTTAACTTTGAAAATTTTTAAATTGGAGATAAAAGTGCAGTAAAATGTAAATTTAGAAAAAAAAATATATTTTATTATTTTGTTTTGAGACGTACTCTCATCATAGTGACTACAAGAAATATGATCATCTACATAATTTGAAGATGAGCCGTCTTGTGCAGGAAATGTTGGAACGGCCTCTTTGCGTAATCTATAGCGCGAATCGTTAGAAAACATATTATTTTAAAAATGTATTTGACATAGTTTGTATGAACTATTACTAATCCTGAGTAGCTTTTCTAATAAATCTTCTCTATTAGAAGCCTCTGCACAGAACTTTGCTCTTAAATAAAAAATTGTAATTGTGAAAAATATAAATATGTATATTTTAAACTTCACTTTCATGAGAAGTATTTCTATTCCAATGTTATACTTAAGAAATAAGTTAATAGGTAAGGCAATAACAGTAAAATATCATTTATGGTTTGTACAGTATATTATAGATTACTTATTACTTATTTATGTCTTTAGGAAATTTAAAGAAACTTAAGTTACTATTTATAGATGATATATTTAAACATCTAACTGCTGCGCAGCGACTCGTTCCTCGATTTAGACTCAAAATATTGCTTTAATACGGCTCTGTATAACCGATGCTCGCACTCCCAGAGTTGGATGTAAACTGAGGTCTCTGCGTCTCTGCAGCTTGAAACAGTGCTGCCAATGACATATTGTAAAAATATCCTCGGAGCACATGCAAATTAACACAACTACTCTGCAAATAATTTTAGCATCCCATAATTACAACTCTTTAAAAGCAAGTTCTGAAATCAAGTTTCCCTGTTAGTGTCGAAACGACAGCTAAACTTATCGTAAGAATGATAAAAAGCATTTCAATAAACAGGTAATAACGGTTGACAACTATAATGATAGAAACCTACTACAGAAAGTATCGTTTGCAGAATTTTAGGGTTGAGATGCTGGCTTTTAATTCAATTTTACTTTTTTTGTATGCAAACTAGAAGATATTTAGTAATGTGTGTAGATACAAAAAAGTTTTTTTTTGAATAGGAATATTCAGACAATAGTAATTTTTTTTCAAAATTTTTGTGTGAAAGAGGTGTGTGAGGTGACAACGAGTGGAATAGGTCAGGAATCCATTGTTTTATTTACCGCAACTATTTTGGAATCACCCTGTATAAATCTTATGATCAAACCACAGTCAATAATGACAGAACACAGTATACATACAATCCTGATACAATCATAACATTCATAATTTTCTAAAATCCATTGAAGCATAGATTAAAGATAACCAAGTCGCGCAAACTCCACATGGAATTTGTGTTAAAATACTTAAAATATCCGTAATTACATACTTTTCGAAAGTGTTAGAATTTTACACACCTGCTCTTGAAATTACACGTATTTCGTGTAATTACACACTGATTGGCAGCACTGGCTTGAAATGAATGCGCGAGCTGCTATGCGCGACTTATTATTTCGGCCCGAGTGTTTCTACTAGTCTCCCTATACTGTGATATAACTATATCATATTCAATGAGAATACTCTTTCTATCAATCTTTTTGTTCTGAAAGTTTATGTAGTAGTTTCCAATATGTATTTCTATTTATCTTTCACTTTTGCTTGATATCGGCTTTGTCACACAATTTTTCTATTCTTAAAATATTGTAAATACTGAATTTTGATACACTGAATACATATCTATTTTTATATTATTTTTTATTTATTTTTTTTTGATGTAAATAACTGTCTTGAACTCTAATTTTTTCCTACAGAATTACATTTCTTTTACATTGAGTTTTGAAAGATTTTTCATCATTCAGCATAAGTATACTTATTGTATAATATAAATTTAATGGAGTTACATTTATTCATAGAAATATAGATCACTATCACAAAAAAACACACTCATGAGACATACGTTATACAAGGTTAACTATCATTAAGTACAGAAATTTTAACCACGTGCTCAAGGAGGCATAAAAGACAATATAAAATGTATTTCAAAATTTTAGCTTAATGTTTAAAAAATTTGACACAAACTCCTTTTCTCTCGGAAAATTTGCGCCTATAACCGTCGTTCCAGATGCCTTGTGGCTGTACGGTAACTTCTCAGCGTTGTAATTATAAAAGTAATAAAAATAGACATTGTTATTAGTAATAATACCTAATAAGTATCAGATAATCAGGATCTCTGCAGAATTTTATATTCGTTCTTCGTTCAGTCGTTGCAAATTGCTAAAATAACATTTTTACTCATTATAGGTCCGTCAGGATTATCCACTAACACAATATACAGTGTTCTGCTGTTCAATTCAATACAGTAATACAAATAAATGTGGGTATATACCACAGAAAATATCTACTTGGAAAAAATACTATAACATCGTTAAAGGAAAATAATATTTAAAATAGATATTAGATCATAACATATGTTTATCCTGAAACATGATAAATACATTTCTGCCGATGGTTTGACAATTTTGACAAGTGCGGAAAGTGATACTCTCCCGCACGCGACTGCCTCAGTCAAGTACGGACAGACACTTTCCACATGAGTTAGGAACAAATTTTTTTCAATAAGCTCATTTAAATAAATGGAAAGTATATAATGTTCTTAAATCTGTATTAATATAAACGGAAACAAAAGTAACATAACAAGTGGACACAAATACATTGAAATAAGAGAAGTATTATCTTCTTTTCTTATTATTAGTGATATTAATTGTAAACGTACAATTAGACGCGGTATCTAAGTTAATTGCGGAGTTAGCATACGGGTTAAAGTTAGTTGCTTCTTGGAAGAAGATTGTCCTAATACGGTGAATAAATATTGGGAAGAAGTTTCTTCAGGAACGTGCATCAAATGTGGCTGTTGATTACTGATGGTACATCTGGGCAAGACATTAATAGCTGTAAATTGCAGTTTGAAGATGATGGAGTGTTCAAATAAAGAATTTTGTTGACATTTCTGTTTTCCGATTTGTAGAGTCTTCTAAGTACTCCTCAGAAACATAAGTTGATTTCCATCCTCCTAATATTTGTGATACCGTCTTTACAATCGGCAAGAAAAGTGGCCGAAAACCGCCTAAAACTGTGACCCGTGTATAGTTCCGGATGTTGAAGGTGTAAATAGGCTGCGATTTCGGAGGGTATTTGTACTGTTGAATTGATGCCTACAGGTTGGACAGTACATTTTCTATATTTGCACTGTATAATAAATGTGATGTAAAATTTATATTGTATATTTTCTGTATACATTCAAAAAATATCCATTATTTGTTTCTTTACATATACATATCATGAAGGATCTGGCGGGATGATTTTTGGAGTCCTTGATATTCTATATCGTCGATGGTGATTTTTGTTATTTCCTCTCGTCTGCAAATTGAAAATACAGATCAAATTTACTGTAGATTGATATGTGAAGCAATGTCTGTCACATAAACAATCAGAACCAAATGTTAATTTTAATTGCTACAGCAACAATTATTGTATACGCAGGTTATTCATAACAAAATGTTTCTAAATTTAATTAAAAAATGCAAATTAGTGGTTAATATCAAACCAATTTTTTAACTTTGCAATGAAACAATTTCACACTTTCATATTTTGTCATCGCCTACCTATATTTTTCTTTAAAATTATACTCAAGTATGCGTTCGTGAAAAATTTTCCCGCACGGTGTAGGAATAATTTTCCCGGAAAACGACACTTTCTGAACTAAAATGCGTGTGATAAAGACGTTAAATACACACGCTTGTAGAAAATAGTACATTATACTATAAGGGAGAGAAATGTGTTATTTTGGCAGAGGTGCAATTTGAAGCCCGATGGCTACAATGCAACGAGGACAAAATAACATCTCTCCCGAATGGTATATACTATTTTTTCCACGGTCTTATTAACTTAAAAACACATATTTTGTCATTATGAAGTAAGTAGCACCAGAATTACTATATTCGGATTTGAGCATTTATTTAGTAGTCGTTGAGTTATTGTCATAACTACAAAATCAACAAACAAAAAGAATTGTCAAATTAAGGTGCTAGTTTGGTTTAGTTTAAAGTTTGTTTAGTGCACAATGAATAATTGTGAGTCGGAAGAGATTGTGGAGGCTGCAAATATTGCAATAAGCAATTTGCTGCCTACGAAGTCAAGATCTTTATACGATATAGCCTACAATCGGTTCAAAAAGTGGTGCGCCGAGAAAAATGTTAAAGTATACAGCGAGAATGTTTTGTTGGCATACATAGTGAAAATGCAAAGAATTACAAGTCTTTATTATTATGGGCGCAATATTCTATGGTTAAGCCATGCTTGATAATTTACGACAACATAGATATAAGCAAATTCCCCAAGCTGATAGCATTTTTGAAAAGAACGGGTGACGGATATCAAGCGAAAAAATTGAAAATATTGACAAAGGGTGAAATCGACCGTTTTCTATCAAGTGCAGATGACAAAGAATTCTTAATGATTAAGGTAAGATTACTTTTGTTGTTAGGTATTTCAATTATTAAGTATTTTGATTTTATATAGGTTGGATTAATTCTGGGGATTGCCGGAGCTTGTCGAACTGATGAACTAGTCAATTTAACTGTAGATGATATTGAGGATGTAGGCTCTTCCTTGATTGTAAAAATTCCAAACACTAAGAGAAAGATTCCACGAACCTTTCTGGTTACCGATGTGGGAAATATGCTTGAATTGTTTCGAAAATACCTGTCCCTTCGTCCTCCCTACGTCAAGCATAAACGCCTTTTTTTGTATTACAAAGCAGGAAAATGTAGTTCGCAGCCAGTTGGCAAGAATACCATGGGAAAAATTCCGAGTGTAGTAGCTTCGTATTTAAAATTACCTGATGTTGCATGTTATACTGGTCACTGCTTACGAAGATCTTCAGCGACATTACTGGCAGATGCTGGTGTGGATATCACGACAATAAAGCGTCATGCTGGTTGGAAATCAACGTCAGTCGCTGAGGGTTATGTCGAGAACTCCATTGAAAATAAGACCAAAATTGCTAATCAGGTTTTAGTAGGTACCACTACTAGCGCAATCACAAAAACTGTAAATGTAAGCGAAAGTAATATTCCTTCTAATATTAATTTTGAAAATTATACAAATGTAACATTTAATTTAAATGTCAATAAATAATTTCAATGTTATCTTGCATGAAAAACGTTCTCCATAATATAAACTCCCTTGGGAATAATCGACTACTTCTGTTTTAATTTTGATGTCATAGAAACTGATTTCTACTCCCGACCGTGGAAAAGATATTTCAATACTATAACTCGCAAAACATAGATATGATATTGTTGTGTTGATGGTTGCATGGCTAAGATAGCGAAATTTAAATTTATGTTTGGTTAACCGCCATGGGCGTCGATAAATAAGCGTTTGATGTACTTCCTAAAAGTTTCTGCTCCAAATAATTTTGGAAATTATTATTTTTCTCTATCCTCTTGTAATTAGTCATAGTTAACCCAGTATACTAAATTGTATTTTCACTAATTCAAGTTTCACGATTAAAGAAATATTTATTTCATGTAAATTTAATCACTATTAACTATAAAACAATGAACAATCGGAATTTCTGTGGATTAATAACCTCATGAAAAAACCTATAGGTTACTAACGTTAATGCAGGCAAGTCTCAAAATAATCTCGACAATCTAGCAGCGACTTAATCCTACAAATGTAGATTCTATATGGCATAGGGAAATAAATCAGGGTGGCGTAGCAACATGTTTAATGCTAATGACATAAAGGCTAATTTATTAAGACCTCATTTAGAGAACAGCAAAATGATTTTAGGCTGCGAATAATTTTTTTCTCTAAAATATATGGTATATACACTATGAAATTTTTGAGCGCTCTAAAAATAGCAAATATTTATTAAAATTTAAAATATGAAATGAAAATATTTTTTTTTGGTTTCCATGCTTTTGCGATGTCACACTTAATTGTTAAATTTCTCAGGAAGCGCGTTCCACAATATTCTGCTTCTAAATTCGTAATATTACAATAATTTTTATATTTTGATCAATTTTTATTATTTATATGTATATATTTTTTATTTTACTTATTTCATAATAATGTGATAGTGTTTAAGGACATTGTTAATAAGTATTTTATGTAAGCGATGTTTTCTCCGATAATATAACAATTTTATACGCAGTGGTTTTGCGGGTTGTTATGCCATGACCTCGGTAACTGGTCGCTGCCAGTAACAAAATTAAAGTGCACATCCTTAGCATTAGCTAGGATTCCTTGACCTGCCCTGGTTGTTCTCGGACTATAGTTTCTGTGAGGGCCCGCTAACGGTATATCCGGGCCCACCCATATATTAATTTCGGCTCCTATGGTTGGTATTACGATTGCTAAGGTCGAAACCGTTCCTCGGATATTGGTGGTCTTTCGAGACGTCCCATAGCCACCTCTGTAACTGATCGTCTCCCATGCTTCCAAGCGTTTCGCCGCTATTCACTGTCATCTTTAGTGGTGACTCCGCAAAAGCGCCGCGACTGAGGCGAAGCCTTCCCTCACTGCTACCAGTTACAAAAGCAGCTACGGGACGTCTCGGAAGACCGCCATTATTTGAAGAATGGTTCCAACTGTAACAGTCGTAATACCAACAATAGGAGGCGAAATTAATATATGGGCGGGTCCAGAGATACCGTTAGTGAGTCTGACCCCCACAGAGCCTAATAGCCCGAAAACAACGACGGCAGGTCAAAGAATCCTATCTAATGCTAGCGATGTGCACTTTAATTCTGTTACTGGCATCAACCAGTTACCGAGGTCACGGCATAACAACCCGGAAAACTACTACGTATTGTCAGGAGTATTATCAAATTCTGTATCTGATTCATTCGATTTTTCACTCATTATTTTATTTCAATAAAAAATTGTCTGAAAATAATTATTACGACGCTGCTATTTACACTTGACACTGACAGTTTTGAAATCCATGGCAATGTAGTTGTTTAGTTCAATTACGCAATATTCATCGTGTACCTTGTTATAGAATGAAAATACACGCAAAAAACATCAAAAATAAGTGTTTCAGACTAAATATTCTAACTCAAGAGTGATAATTTACACATTATATTATTAAAAATGATTTCGGAATTATTATTACATTCACTAATGGTCGTGGGGAAATTACTATCATAGATTTTATAAATTATATCTCATCTACTATTATAGATGTTCGCAAATTGATAAAAAAAACAATGGGTCGTTATTGGTAGCGATCGTTAAGTTAAAATTTTATAATAATTGTTGTATAAATCAAAGAAAAATAAATTCTATAAAATATTTTATAATTTTTATGTAAGAACATTCTCAGCAGTTATTTATAGAACAATTTAAATGCAAAAGATAAATAATTGCATTGGAAATTTTAATAAAACAAAATTAAATAAAATAAAATTGTTCTAAAATTTTAAAATTATAGAGCAGCTTTGTTATATGGAAGGTATGTTTGAAGTGGTGCCACTTTCCTTTACAAATATTTAAAAAAATCTTGGTTTAATCTTGGAATTTATTTTAATGTCCAGCCATAACAGTGAATGAAAAGATATTCAGAAGAAGTTTTCTTATTTTGATCAGTGAAATATTATAAAAAATATACTTACGATTGATTAAATAGTCAAATATATTTTCTGGCAAAGAAATAGTAGAATTTATTGTATGTATATAATACGTTTTATGTAAGAAAACGTGATAGCTTTTACATGTTTTGATAAAGGAAATCGGTGATTATAAATTTCCGAGTGCAATAAATTCAAGTTCATTGAGTGCGAAGATAAACGTGCAGGTAATCACCGTATCAAAAATCCGATATAGGGCACATGTTCGCGTTCTCACACAATATTTCCTGCCGCGCCGGTGTTCAACGAAATCCTGAATAAGTAACTAACACCCAGTGATACCTCTGTAATAATTAATCGACATAAATAAACAATATCATTAGCATTGTTTCTTCTTCTTTGTTAGCGTTTAACTAATTTTGTGAATCGAGCGCCGCGGATTTCAGCCAACAAAACGGGATTGCGTTTCGAGGGAGTAAAATCGGGATGTCAGGTTATAATTTTAAAATAACTAGTAAATTAGATGCCTAAAGCTTTAATTGTACAGTTTTGACTGCGTAGTACCAAGCGGTGTTAGGCATTTCAAATGGAGGAGCTCATGCGGAAATTTCTTTTTAACTCAGTTTTATTGAATAATGAAATTATGAAATATTTATGCAGATTGTCTTAAAATTATTATTCAATTTTTAATTATATACTTTTTACTATACTTCTAGTCTTACATTACTTTAAAGATATTTCTCAAGCAACACATGATTGTTTAATTTAATAAACGTTTATGAGAAACATTAGCTAAATGTTTTTATATACTGAAAAAAAAATGTTGCCTGAAGAAAAATTGTGATTCATGGAAATAAATTATTTGTATTTGTATTTGTATAGGACCAAACAAATATTTAATTCTCGATACGAAATTATTTTTTGAAAAAGCGAAAATATGGATATTTTGTGCAAAGAAAGCATTAGTTTCCATTAAAAAAATATTATATCCTCTTCAATGATAACTCTTCTGATGGTGATTTAATTATATTCTATGATAAAGCAATATTTGTACATTTCAAAGATTTTTTTTCAATTAAACAACTACTTAATCAAGTCAACAACTTATTGCTCAGGAATTTCAGGAAACAACCGCGGGCTAATGCCCCGGCCAGCATTGAATTACACCTGAAAAATCTATAGCAAATAGTCAACATATACCGGTTTCGAGCTTATTAGCTCTCATCAGTTCGCCACAGGTGAGTAGTGAGTTAATTAACGGTTAACCCTGGCTGTTCGTGTATGTCAAATCCGACATACCTGGGGTACGCGAAATATAGCACAGCTACATCTAGCGGGCACCTGTTGACAATTATTTTTTGTTTATAGGAAATAAACAAAAAATAATTGAGTTTTTTCTTTGAAAGAAATACTTTTTTCGACGATACGACTATATTAGGAAATTGAGTTTTTTTAATTTACAGTTTTTCAAAAGATTATATAACCTACTAAAACACCATTTAAATACTTTATACAAAAAGAATTAAAAGATTACATATTTTCGCTTTCTACGTCTCTCATCTTTGAATTAAATAAACGTAAATGAAATTATTTTATTCCCAAAATTACTATGTAATTTTACATAACTTTACATTGGTCAAGCAAGCATTGTAGAAGCGTGAAATTCAAGGTATCCTTTGAGATTGATAAGTAATAGAGCATTTACATTAACTCAGTGTCATTAAATTCCAATAGGAGCGCTAGCGTCAAAGTTAGGTATTAATATTAAAGTTCTATGGTCTAGTTCACGAGTCTATGGTTCAATAATTTTTTATTTGAATTCGTGTAAGACAAATAGTGATTGTAAATCTAACTTGCATATGTATTATCAAAATAAAACTTGTACAAGTACAAAAAGTATTAAAATCTTATTTATGTTAACCTCACATAACGTTATTTATTTGCATTTTACATTAGCAATTTGGAAAGAGAAGTAAAACAACGTTATTTAACACAGAAATTGTTAACGTTGGAGTGCCTAAAGAATTTCCTGGTAATTCTTAATTTAAACCTCTTTGTTTTTTAAAGAATTGAAATTTTATAAATCACGAATCGATAAAAAAAGGGTTAGTAGTCGCTCAAATTGCAAAAATATTGCATGTAATATGCCTAGTAAATAAAAAAGTACATTAAATGCCCAGTTTCTGAAAAAATACAAATAATATATAAAAAAATCAGTGTTTTAAATAATACATGTGACATATATAAATAATAAACATATGCAGTTTTTATTTGGTATTTTTATTAGAGTACAAGTACAATACAGAAAAAATTGAAAACCCTGTTAGCTGTTTTAAATGGTTTTCATTTAAAAAGTTGAGTGTTATTAGTTGTGCCATTTTGTAACTAATAACATTTTGAATCGCCATATCGTAAAATAACTTGTTACTGCTAGATGCACTTGCTATACTCTCAGGATTACCGGTCATCCAAGTAATTTTCGTATCATCACATTTGATTCGTGTCACATTTCTACTGTTTTCCATCTGCAAATTTGCTTACATTTTCATCTTGCCTTTTCATGTACCTTTTGATGGGTTCATTATTTTTACAGTATTGGTATCGTATTTTCGTGTACGGGTAAATATAATGTTGAAACAGCTGTTTTTTGAGAATTTTCCATTGTCCTAAAAATAAGAATGAAACCTTATCAAATAATGAAAAATATACACTGAAAATAGATAATGTATGTTATGTTTGTAATAGTATAACAATCTTCTGTGAAATGTTTTCAGCAGATCTTTCTGTACTGGGTTGGTTTCTTGCTGGACTCAATTGCTAATAACCATTTTTTTCAGCATTATTAGGGAACTTGCGAAACAGGAACTCTTTATTTTTATTAGCAACAGATAAACACTGCGGTACACAACAGTTATATGGCATGTTTTTTTACGCAAATTGAAACACAACAAAAATTAAATAACAAATATTTGTGAGGTTAGATTTAATACCTAACATTGATCGCAGCGCCGCCTACATGTAAATGCTCTATTTTGTGATCGTAGAAATTTTGCTACAAAATATCGCGGTACTATCCGTTCATATCATACGTAGTACATATTGAAAATATGAATGTGTAATGGCTATTTTACGCACAACAATTTATTGTACAATAAATTGACAATTTATTTGCAATGAAAATAATCAATTTCACAGTTTATTGAGGACTGCTTTACCATTCCAATATTTTCAACAATTTATCGGCCAATTTCACTGCTGCCAACCTGGTCAACTAAAATTCAAATATTTTGTAATTGAACTTATACCATCTTGTAATTACTTATTTTTTATTAGTCTCAATTAAAGTAATTAAATATAATGAATGGATAATTGTTTTGTTTATGGTACCATTAAATTAGAGGATGTTCTAAAATCCACAATTTATTGAAATCAATAAATTATTGTGTGTAAAAAGGCTATAAGGATAACTGTATAGTAGAGTCCAACTTCTACCCTTAGTCAAAAAGTATTCTTAACATATTCATATTTTCCATAATGTTTTTGAATTTTTAAATAAATCCTGAAATTTCAATTTATACTCTTGCAAATTTTTAGAAAATCTTCCTATAATTTTTTTTAATCTTTGTACATCTTAGCAATGCGATATTAAATACATATACAGTGTGTCTCAATTTCGTGAAACTTAAGATGCCGAAATCAAAATTTCATAGACCTCTTCGTTTTTTGAGATACAGGGAGAAATTAAAAAAAACTTTTATGAGATCCTTCCTTCTCGGAGAGTAGTTGAGATGTCAGAATGGTGAAAATTGCTTTTGATAGAGTTTTTTACGTAAGAGTCGTCTCTTTTAAAATATGACTCAAACATATTTTTATAATGTTATGAAATTACTAGCGGACACTTTTAAAAAAGTCTTTTTTAGTAAATAAAGCATGGAATTTGCCTTTTTACACACTGCTACGATATGTTCTGACATGGTATATTGACACCAAGATCGTTGTGTTGAGTAACCGATTTTAAAACTGTATTCTCAAGAGAATATTGAAGTAGAGGGTTGTTCTTACCTCGATGAAGGTCAACACACTTATCGGCGTTTAATGGTAGCATCCAATCCTTACACCATCTTGAAATACTGAGCAAATCGTTTTGGAGCACAGCGAAGTCTGTAAGAAGATTTGCGTAGAGTTTTGTATCATCTACATAAAAAGAAACTTGGGAATTTATATGGCAGACAAGGTCGGAAACGAACACTAAAAACGCTGGTCCCAAAACAGATCCCTGGGTTACGCCACTAATGACAGGCCGTAATGAAGAATGATGGTCACCAACGCGCACACAAAAAGTTCTGTTACTTAAAAAAGCCTCAAACCATAACAGAAGATCACCTCGAATTCCAAAGTGATGCAGTTTATGTAAAAGTCTCTTTCGGGGTACCCTGTTAAATGCTTTTGCAAAGTCCAAATATATAACGTTTACAGGATGTTTGGAGTCGAGTAGCAAGACCAAATGTTGACACATTGCAATAAGTTTGTAATTATTGAACGCCCAGGGACAAACCCGTGTTGTTCGATTGGAATTACTTTAATATTCAATAAGAATGGGAGAATTGCATCACGTATTATCAATTCCATTATTTTACAAATAATCAGAGTTAAGCTTTTTTAAAAAATAGGGGTTACTGATGCTTGTCTCCAGATACCTGAAAGACTATGCTTTTTAAAAGAACTTTACATAATCAACGATTAAGGTAAAGAGACTTGTGAACAACATTTCTTAAGAAATTGGGCACTCAATCCATCAGGACCAGGAAAAGAATTATTTTTAATTTTTTTAATATAAGCTTCAATTTTTGATTGAGAAAATTCTATAGTATTGAGACTATTAACCGATGAAGATTCCTTTACAGTTGGTATGTGACCAGTGACAGGTTCTTCAACGAAAACTTTCGTAAAGTACTCGCATAAAACATCAGCTGATCAGCCTCGCATATTTCTCAATTTGCTCCTCAGCAGAGGGAAAGCTGCTTTATAATTTAGAGTCGATCTTATATATTTATGTAGTTTTTTTTGGACAACGCTGGTTGCCAAGCATATCTTCATAGTTAATACGTAGGTTACTTATTTCAGATGACAGTCTGTTGGAAAAACTTCGATGTATAATAAAATCGTCATGATTTAATGTTCTACGATATTTTTTCCACAAATTACTTTTTCTTTAAATTTTAGGTTTCAGGGGTGCTCTCTTTAAATAAAATAATGCAATTCTTGTAGCATTTCCAGTTATAACCAAAATCGCCATATTATTATTATTAATTTAATTAGAAGGACATAGGCACAATACCTATAATGTCCTTACATTAACTCCCGTGACATCCACTCATCCAGTCGATTTTTAAACACATTTATGGAAGGTGCTGACACAACTGATGAAGGTAGGTTCTTCCAGTGAGTAAACAATCCATTTGGAAAGAAATGTCGTACAGAAGTTTTGAAATTTTTTTTGGATAATTTGGATAACTCGTGACCCCGTAGACGCAGATCTGAATTTAAATGGAACAAATTAGGGAAAAATCACTGTTATAAGTATTACCACATAGTATCCGATAAGCATGAATAAGGTCGCCTCGAAGTCGTCTGTTGTTTAAAACAGAAATGCCAAGTTCATGGAGACAGTCGTGATAGGATAAGTTACTAAGGGCAGGTATCCATTTTGTGAAACTTCTCTGTACGCCTTCAAGTAAAGATATATCCTTAACGAGAGAAGGAGACCTTATATTAACACGGTATTCCAACAGAGGGCGAATATACGTCTTATATAGCTTTAGTGACACTTGTTTGTTCGGATGTTGGAAGGATTTTCTTATTACATACGAGGCACTGTTTGCTTTTTTTACAACGTGACTTTTTTTACTACAGAGTGCTGTTTATAGTAACTCCTAAATCATTTTGACTATCAACAGATGTAACTGTGTCATGTGTCTCGGATTATTTTTACCTATGTGTAAAACACTTCATTTATGTTTATTCAAAGGAATCAACCAGTTTTTACACCAGCCTTCTATGGCTACAATATCACCTTGAAGATGTTGTTTATTGCTTATTGGATCACCAAATACTTTTGTATCATCCGCATAAGACGCGTGCATAGATTTAAGGTGGTGTGGAAGATCTGAAGTATAAATCAGGAACAAAATAGGTCCTAACACCGAACCTTGAGGGATGCCCGATAGAACTGGTTGATGATCTGCTATTGCCCACTCAGACATAATTGGTTTATTTGATTTTAGATGTATACTCATATTTTTTCATACTTGCATTTTACGCGTAATTTTAGAGGAGCTTTTATCAAATTTTCTAATAATTTATAATGGTCTTCGAAATATTTCAATTCTATAAAAAAAGTGGCTCTTAGATAGCTTAAATCAAAATTGCCTAATTTTTATATCGTGCAAGCTAGTGTTGATATTTAAGAGATATATTAAAAAATATTTAACTTTATACAAGGTGGTGAAAATTTATTGTTGAAGCTACTTAGCTTCGAACAAGCGACACTTGATTTTTGTAAATGGAACACCAAAAACTGTTGTCGAATTTTGTCCTCTATATATCATTCCGTATACTTATCTCTTTTAATTTTTCTAAGATTGACTGTTTTTGTAAAAAGTAGGTATTTAAAACGGTCCAATTTTCTGCGAGGATGGCTGTGAAATTGCTTAAACAACAAAAAAACTTAAAAACAAAACAACCAAACAAATGGTGACTTATGATATATTGTTTGCTTTGTTTTTAATTTTTCTAGCACTTTCATAGTCATCGTGGCAAGAAATTTATCTGAATGAATGTACTTGAACACAGCATTATAATTTGTGAAATAAATTAACTGTTATAACATTTACTTTCTACAAACATCTCCTTAAAAATTGTGTTGTCCTGCTCTCCGCATATCACACTTGTCGGCAGGCTTTGATATTTTTTAAGTCTACTATAAATATGAAAAAAATCATACAATGTGGTATGGACATGAACAAATAAACAAATCTTTGATCGTCTTCACAGCTACGGAAAACCATTCATATACATATTGAGTATAGTAATTGTTGAGGGAACACTAACCGGTATAATATTTAAATAAAACATGGAAGGAGAGAACCTACTGAATAACCTACACGGTCACTAGATTTGTCTTCATTAGACTTTTTCCTCTAGGGCTGGAATCTGGAATTATAGAGAGACTAGTTTAAGAGACTACACAACTTAGGTCCCATTGGACCCTTTGTACTTCGTCCTATTATGAGATCAATTCCGTCAATTCACCCGAACTGCTAACCAGCCTATTAAAAGAAAGGTGGTTGCTCGGGGGGAGATTTCTAATCTAGGCTATAGAAGGCCATCGTTCTCCTAACACGGATTCTCTTGTTGACGAGACGGCAGTGCGCTCGCAGAGTGCATGAAATACTCTCTCGTCTTCCTATTTACAATCCCTACAAAGAGATGTTTCCACTTCCTCCTATAATGAAGGTGCTTCGTTAACCGACACTGTCAAGTTTGAATATCTGTCACTAGACATGGTTAGGTACTTTTTGGCTGTATCATTGCATGAGTACTCTAATAATTATTTACCAAATTGACAGCTATTTGTCCCTACCGTTTTCTAAATTTTTGGTGGGTGTCCTTCTTAATAATTCCAACAAAAGCTGATAACAGAAACATACTGGAGGGACCAGGTTAAAAAATATTGAGACCCACCTTATTGCACTGCTCGCGTCCCTTCAACCAACATACAGATATGCTGTTGTCGGTTGAGGCTACTGCCACTGTCTTATGGCATCTCGATGTTAGTTAGTAGTGATTGTTTACTATCTGTGTTTTGATGGTTTTGCCCGTTGTATGCCTACAGGCAATTTCTTTGGGGGCTATTATCAAACCCAATCCCGTTTGTACCACGGTAGCAAGCATGTCCATTGCCCACTAGTATCGGATATGTAGGAATCTATCAAACGCAAACTTCGGAGAAATATTGTCAGTATCTGCCTACAGAAGGAGCATCTTTCTGCATTTTACAGGCGACTTGTAACTTCTTCACATCCTAATGGTATAATACCAGTATTCTTGGGACGAAGCATGGTTGTTGCGGCCACTTGTTTAGATTAATATTGGCATAGCTTCAGTTATGCTCAAGCAGGCTATTCTTTGTACCTGGCTCAGATTTTGTCTAGCTGTCTTCTGTTGGACTTTCAGACACCAGATGACAGCCCCATAGACTAACATTGTCTCATAATGGCAGTGTATATCCACATGACCACCTTTGGTTTTATTCTTCAAGTTTTACCCAAGTTCCTGAGGCACTGCTCATAGGATATGTACGCCTTCTGTAGATCTATATAAGAACCAAAGTTACACAACCTAAATAATTACAAGACTTGCGATAACACCGCATACATTTATTACTCCACAAATGCTCCATAAGTTAGATAATATTTGGAGCAATGTCTCTGCTGTATAGAGGTTGGTAAATTATTAGTTGATTTGAACTTTTCACCTTTAATTTTTACACTTATCCAGAATTGAAAAACTAGATGTCGTTGAAAATTGGGTGGCAAGTTTTTGTTGGTTCACGCTGTATGTGTAGATAAAAGAGCACTTTTATCGAAACCCATTGTTTTCAAACTGCTTGCCCCAAATAAATAAAGATATTAGTTTCTTTTAACGTATAAATTTAATATCAAAATGATTGTTAGCTGCATGCAGTATTCATTTACACAGAAGACATGCAATGTAAGTTGAAATAACCTTTCTACCACAAAAAGTGACGTGCAATCAGAATTAAGTATAAGCACGCAACAAAAATACAGGGTTATAAGGTTAGTGAAGTGGATTTTTTCTTAATATTTGAACAGTGATATGTACCTTAAAAATAAATAAATTAAAACCGAGAGCTAACAAAATTTTTAGAAAGTAAATCTATGAAACTGTTGAAACTTAAAATGATAGCATATTTTAAAACAAATGTTATTTGTTTTAAATTTGTCAAGTATCTAATAGTCGAAATTCAGCGATAAGCAGAACATAAATATATACCCGGAATTTTTTTTATCATGAGCCTTGGATCTACTGTCTATAACCTTTTCGAGATACCGAGCGTTAAAAATGATTTTTTTAAATAAAATTTCATGTATAACTTTTCCAAAATACAATATATTATATTGAAATATTGTGCAGGTTAGTTTTTGAGAATATCAAACACGTCGATGTTGTTAGTTTTCAATAATCTTCTGCGACGTTTTAAGTTAAAATCTTTTCAGGTCAAGTTTTCTACATTTTATTCCCGTATTATAATGAGAAATTTATTTTCACATGAAGAAGGCACTTTGTTAGAATTGCGGACAATGCACGATTTGCAAGAAACACCCAATTGGTTGTCCCTAAGAACTAATTTCTGCTGGCAAATAATGGTTTTTATCAAACATGCTCTCAAATATTTGGCCTAGGCATATTTTTAATGTATTCTAATTGTATATAAAATGTAGTAAAATATTAGTTTGTTTGCTTCACTATTATGTTAATGGTCTGTGTACTTATAAATCGGAACTCCCAGTATATTTTTTGGTATCAAAGACTCGAATACGAGAGGCGTGGGTTGCAGGGGACAAAATTTCATAGGCGTACCACTTGAGAACGGTTTAAAAACACAAAATTACCAAAAATAAGTTAACGTTGAGTGAACAGCATTCATCATAACCAATAGAAAACGAGCATTAAAAATGTGGAATCTTGATAGCATATAAATATGTATATGCAAAAACGTATTTATTATGAGTATTTGTTACTCTTCTTCTTGCAGTCCGGTTTATCGATAACCAAAATAAGAATGCCAAAGTGTACATTCATTTTTCTTTAGTTATTAGCAAACCGACAAAAACCAAGTGCTGTTTCGGGTTATACGGTGAGATATCTTGACGATTTACTCCACCGTACTAAGCTGAAAAATTTTGACAAAATTTATGATTTTCTCTTAGATATATTGCCCGTTTTGAACTCGTAGTTATTGGTAGCAACTATGATACGTTTCCGTAAATCATCAATAGTATGTATCAACTTTGGTGCGATACACTTAATTTTTTAAATATCTCCACAAAATGATTTAAAGTCAGGAGATCGTGGCGGCCATGGCACTGGTCCTCCTCGTCCAGTCTCTTGGTACTAATTAATACTTGGACACGCTGTACATGATACGGACATAATTGAGTCTCGTGTATTATACGCCACACTGCTACAATAGGCAGTTTAAGTCGTGGAGATCCATCTTTTCCACGATTCGGTTTCAAATTTTCCTCGCGTTGCACTACTCTTGCACTCACTGCAGATCGCGGTAAAAGTAGCTGCATTTGGCACATGTTTACATTACATTTTTGACACTTGAATTATTGTACAAAAAGTACTACAGTAGCCTAGCAATGTAAAGGTGGAATATCCTACAACTTCAATAATATTTTACTCGGAAACTATACGGATTGTGCAACAATTTTATTTACGATATTGACTTCATTTTTCATGATGCATCTATTCCCAAATTCCTTTAGATAAGTTCTGAATCACCCTGTATATACCTATCTATGTTTAGTGTTGGCAATCTTGTCTTGCTTTATCCTGGTCTTATCAGACAAGATAAAGAGGAGACTTGACAGTTTGAATTGCAAGACAATACAATAAAAAAGTCTTGCGAGATAAGACAAAAATATTGCTGCAGCAAGAAGTCGTGCAAGAACGTATTAGTTGAAAAAATAAATATTGCACTTCTATTGTAGAATATACTTTATTTAAATAACATCCAGCATATAAATTATTTTTAAAATCAAAAAAATCGTAATAAAGTTCCATGTTTCTGATTTGTGTGCAAGAATCTTCCAAGAATCATGCAAGAAAGAGTCTTGCAATTTTGCGATACAAGAAATTTGAGTCGCAAGATAAGACAAGACGTGATTTTGCAAGACCGAGCAAGAACAAAAGACTTTAAAGAAACTCTTGTTTTGTTTTGCAAAACTTTCTCAAATTTCTACCTATGTTTAATAAAATGCCTGCTGGTAATGTCTTGTTCCAACAAGGTGGTGTCCTCTACATTTCCGCATCAATGGAACAAATTACCTTAATGAAGTTTTATCAACTCGATAGATAGGCAGAAGACGACCAGAACGCTTCCAAGACTTAACTTCACTAGATTTTTTATAGGGGTTATCTTAAAAGAAAAGTATCTAAACATACAGACAGAACAGACACTATCGCAGGCTTGAAAAATTGTATCAGAGAAGTTCGACACATAACATGAGATATTATTCAAAATATAATTGATGAATTTGAACAGAGAATTCGCCATTAACCATAATGGGTCCACTTTGAACATTTGCTGTAATAAAATAAAATATGTACATATAGTAACTGGTTCAGAAACTACAATTTTAGTTTAATTACAAAACTTGGATGGTGATAGTACATACTAAATATGGCTAAAAATTCTAATAAATATATTATAGACCGTAAATGTGTTTGCCACTAACTGAAACATGATGATATTTTCAAGGACTAGTCAGCTTAAGAATTAATAGTAAATAATGTGGGTATGAATAAAATTAAGAGATAGGAAGGGAGTTTTCTTTATCATCCTGTATCTATTTTTTTCCTAAAAAAATTGTCTTTATCACAAGATTTTTAGAGAAGCTAATTTAGAATTATTTTGTTTCGTGTTTTTCATGCAGTGTTTAGCTTTTTAATAATTTTTTATAAATGCAGAGGCAGCTTGCACACCACTAGGTGTTAAATATGATGTATTTAAAAAGTAGATGTGTACCAATTTGATCACAGTTGATAATCTTTTATGTTTTCTTTTTCCAACAAAAAGATACGCCATAAAAACTACTCGTACTTTTAGGATCTATAACTGCAAAACGGCGCGTTTACGATGTTATGTTTATTAGATTAGATGTGCCTGAATTTAGTCGCCCATTATTTTGATAAAAAATAAAGCTTGTGCTGAATTGAGCCGAATTTGTGCTGCACTGTGCTGTAAAAACTGAAAAATAGTAGCTATTCTCCTAGAAAATAAAAAATTCGCCCCCAAGCGAAAATTGTATTTTTGTTAAATGTGCTATAGTGTACCTACTAGTTGCTCCGAACATTGTGCCGTTTAAAAACATTGATACCTGCTTCCGTTCTCCGGTAATTTAAGTGTGAACTTAGCCCCACATTTTCTTCGAAAATTAAAAAGTGGGGTTGTGCTGAAGTGTTCTAGTTGTTCTGAAAATTGTGTTACTTAAACAAATTTGATATCTATCTCCGTTCCCGGAAATTTTGACATTACTTTACTGAGCCTTCTATTTTGCCCGTAAAATAAAAAACGTAATTGTGCTGAATTGTAGAAAACCGGAAATTTATGGGAGGTTGCACTGAATTGTGCTAGTGGTCCTGAACATTGTGCCGGTAATTTTAACGCTTGTTGAGCCTCCCAGTTGGCCCAAAAATTAAAAAACATGGTTGTGCTAGTTGTCTAGAACATTGTTTAAAGAAAAACTGGAAATGTTAACATGACCATAAGTGAACCATCTCGGAACTACTAATACAACTCGGCACAACTCTGCCTAGAAATTGGAATTTCTAAAAGTGTGGGCCAGAAAATTTTCGTTTTTTTTTTAATTTTCCGGAGAATGGATGCAGATCAACATTTTTTAAACGGTACCTACAATGGTCGGAACAACTAGCACAAATCAACACATCGAAAAAAAATTGGATTGTGGTAAAATGAAGGCTAGGAAATTTTGTGGAGGCAGATATCAAATTTTTTTAAACGAAGCAATGTTCAGAGCAACTAGCACAATATAGTACATTAAAGAAAAATATTATTTTTCCAAAGTTAGGACCCAACTAACAATTTCCTGTTCTATAAAAATCGTAAGAACGTTTCCAGAGCAAATTTTATAGAGCAATATTTGTTCTAAGAACATTTTTAAAAAGTTCATGCAACACTTATACCATAAAAATGGGCACCGTTCTATAGAACCTTTTAGTTCTTTAAGCGGTTCTGTAAGGTTTGTAGGAAATACTTCTATAATTGTTGAATAAACGTTTTCACAGGTCTTAAAGAATTTTTATAACACAGTTACAAAGCAATCTCATAAAAATTCTATAGCACTTTGTTATACAATATTTGTGTTGCATGGTGTTCTATTTAGAGAACTTTAAAATCGTTTAATTATATCTTCTAAAAACAAAATGTTTCTGTGTCGCACATGTTAGAAATAATATGGATGTGCCAATAAGAACCAATAAGATGGACCTAATCAGCCTGCATAGGAGTACTCACATTACGAATTGCTTAGTTGGTTTGTCCATCAGGGAGCAGTACATTTTAATGCGGAAAAAGTTTTATCGTGAAATATGTAGTACATAATGGTAATTTTTTGACGCGTCTTCAGTTAACCTTATATTTCCTATGCTGCTAGAAATTTAATAAAAAAAAAATGTTTTCTATATTGATGAATTCAACAACCAACTGTATATAAAATTGTCAGAAAGTAAGTATATCCATATTATTGTTATCATTTCACTTATTTATATTGTATATATATTTAATTAAGATTTTTTTTCTTTCTTCACAATAGGGCGACAGAAAGGAAGGCATTATCTTGTACTTCCAATGGATTCTCACTAATATGACATTTTTGTGTCGATTGCAATGATTATAGAGCACTTAATATCCACAGTGTTGTCATATTTTATTGTGGTATTTCAATCTTATTTAATAAATCTAATAAAATTCTTTAACTTCAACATCTAGAAGTGCAAATGGATAAGGTTTGGAATGGTCTAAATTAAATGTTACTAAATTTCTATAAGAAAATCAATTTCTGTTAGCAATCAAATAAATCTTATGTATCGCAATGAAATTTTCTTTCTGCAAGCAGATAATAATTTTTACAAGTCACGACTATGTTGTACACATTTCCCCATTATACTTTGATCAAAATATTTCGTACTTTTACCCACATATATAAATGATAGTTCTATAGCGTTTATTTATGGACAAAACGGCTTTTGTTACTTATTTACTCTATAATGATTTTATAACAACTGTATTATTATTCTCTATAACTGTTTTAAAGAGATTTTTCTCTTAAGTTCGATAGCAGCTTCCATATTTGTACTCTGTTTTCCGCAGCAAAATTGTAACTTATACAATAGTTCTATAATTAAACTATAAGCGACATTACGGAATAATTTTATAAGAGTGTCACAGGAGATGGTATAATTCTATAAAGCAGTATTTTGCATCGGTTTTACAGTAATTTGTTTCTATAAGCACCGTTGCTGTAAAATTGTGTTATTGTACACACTTATAGGGCTACATTAGCAGTTATGTTATAAATGCTCTATAAATTATGCTCTAAGAGCGTTCTTGCAACAAATTTAAAAAACAATTCAATTTCTGAAGGCAAAATAGTCTCATGTGCCACATTATTGCAAGAATTTAGTATTCTAAATACAACTACAAAATATTAACAGAATATAAAACTCTTATTACTCTAAATTTATAGAACTACTTTGCTAGCTGGGGAGCTTCGTGGAAAACTCGATTTTTTCATTTTATTGGCTACTATTTTTCTTTAAATTTTTACGGTAAAATTTAGCACAACATTTATTTTTTATCAAAACTGGGAGGGCTAAGTTCACACTTAAAATTTATAGTCATATTTTTTTTATTTTATTTGGTTTTAATTAAAAAAGCCCTTGCGCCAAACGGATCAGTCAAGGGTTATTTTTAAAACTAAGTTTGCCTAATCAAATAATCTCACACTTAAAAAAGCAGATAAGTAAAAAATAATAAAAATCAGATCACTATCGCGCACTTCCGTATTTTTGACATTTCGAAAACCTCTCTGTTTTAGTTTTCAAACTAGTAATAAAAATATTAAACGTATGTCAAGTTTGACAGTTTAAAACTTGTTTATCTGCGTTTATCTGCTTCCATAGATATTAAATGATTTTTATTTTATTGTTACTTACTTCTTCTTGATATAACTGTAGCCAACAATGATCGATGTTTACTGAACAGTTTGATACATACCTATCTCCATTCAACAAAATAATCGCGGTCTCTTTTAATTTTCTTTTTGTTGCGTTATCTTCCATCTCTAAAATTTTTGCCGAACCCCATTGAATTAAAGGACCGTTTTCCCAAGCATGTTCGCAAATTTTGGATTTTTCAAATTCCCGTCATTTTATATAATTTTTATGTTCCTCAATTCTAACATATATATTTTTTTATGTTCTGTCACCATCCAAAGTTTGTAACATACAGGGTACCTTGTATATTAATTATCCAATTTTGGCAATTTTTTAGCCTCACCTAGAAAAATAATAAATTTTGATCCGTTATTTTATGACACACTATTTCTCTGCTTCAATTTGGTTAAATAAGAGAGTAGATCAGGTAATTATGTTTGTGTTTCCACGAATAACTGCCGGAAGAGAGAAAATTAACACTGTATACGTACTTACCTAATTGTATTTTTTAGCTCACCATATACACTTTCCTGTGGCTACATCATATCATATTTTAACTGGTAAATGGCAGCTTTCAGTGTTGTTCACGTTGCGTGCTGGGTAATAAGCAGGCGCTTATAGCATTTGAAACCTATACCCTTTTTCAAACTACAAACTTTATCAAACTTGTGCATCCTACGCTGCTGTTCACATCGCTGAACGACGAAAAATATGTTTTATTTCGACGGGAACACGACGATCTATGCGAATGATAGCAAACACAACGGTTTATTGTGAAAAATAACGTACACGAAATGATTTGTGAGTGTTGTAGGTAGTTATTTTTTAGCTTTATCGATATTAGACAACTGCACTTTCTCCTTTCGCTTTTATATTGCATTTTATCACTTTTTAGTCACTATTATGTTTCTAGTTACAGTCGAAATTAATAGCTGTGCAGTGAAATGTTACTTACACTTTTAAATTTCTTGAGACAACTTTATTAACTGCTCGTGCATTCTATATGTTCATGTGACAATTATAAATAGATTTTTTAATCAAAATCAGTTTGAATTAAAAAAATATAACTGTGTATACGATATACAGAGTGTCCTCATTTTTCTATCAAATCTTTCTATGACATATCGTTTTCCTGATGCAAGGCATTCAACGATTTTTTTTTTATTTTGACGGTTAATATTTTGACGTAAATAACTTTTTACAACTAAAGTTGTGGCGCAGATATGGGGATTTGTTCACCCTTGAGGCCCCTAAATTTCTACGTCAACATGAAAAGTATTTTTTCAATACAAATTTCAAAATTCCACCTTATTTTTTGAAAAAATTACTCTTAAAGAAATTCACTAAAAAGCTTTGTTTATCGTATAATTTTACTTTTTCTAATCAAGGTTATTTTATGGGATTACAAAGATCTTACAAAAATTATAGGATTAAGTATGTTTTCGAAAAATGGTCCTACATTTAGAAAAAAACAAGACATATATACAAGTACTTTAATGCGAGACAGAACGTTACGTGTTCTTCGATTGTTCGAAGAAATAAGATCCATCTCAGAGCTGATCGTATTTTTAAGTTCAAATTACAATTTGTAAAATTTTGCGTATCAAGAAGCAGAGATGGATTGGTTGAGAAGGTACAGCTGCTTAGCCAGCTCGACCACCGGATTTAAATCCACTAGATTTTTTTTTGGTGTTTTTTAAAGGAAAAAATATATGCAACTCTGGTGTATATAATACGTTCGTTAAGAAATCGACACTATCGTTACATTGCAGAAAATGGGTACCACTTTGGGCCTAAATACTTACTTAAATTGTTTATGGATCATTATTTTGATTAGAAAGAGTAAAAATATCTGAAAAGTAAAGCTTCCTAGTAAATTTCCAAGAGCGCTTTTTTAAGAAAATAGAATCATATATGTATTAAAAAAATGCTTTTCAAAATTGGCATAGAAGTTTAGGAAGTTCAAGAGAAAACAAAACCCCCTACCTGCGTCACTGGCTTTAGTTTAAAAAAAAAAGTAATCACGTCAATATATTAACCTTTTATTTATCATTAAAGCACGCCAAGTTTGAATGAAAAATATTTATTTAATTAGTAGATAATAAGGAAAATAAAATATCTTTTTTTAAAGTTGAACGCTCTTTTTTGTATGGAAATCAGAATGTCATAGAGAAAAATGTTATAGAAAGAACCTCTATTATTTTTTCATGCTCTACTTATTCCTAATGTTAAGAACAAAAAAAGGGAACACCCTGTAAATTAATATTTTTACCATTGATTTTCTAAGAGGTAAATTAAATCAAATGGTACGACATATTTTTTTAGGTTAGTTGACACTAAATAGCACTATACTTTATTTTGTGAAATAGGCATCTCTATACTTATTTTGATGATACAGGGTGCTAACAATAAGTTTTGCCAAACCGGCATATTCTGCCGATAAAAATAATTGGGGGTTTAGTATATAACAATTTTTTATTTACAGCTTCTTAAGGGAGTTACACTTTTATACATTTTTTTAATCCATTACTGAAGTATTCCAGTAAAGTGTTTGTAATATTGACAGGTATTATGACAATTAGGGTTGTTAAACATGCTTAACGTTATTAGCAATTTAAAAACAATAAATATACGAATTACAACAATAAAACTACAAACCAAATAACACTTTCAACTATTTACTCTCATGAACAATAACAGTTCCATAGCAACAACATTTTATGATGTAAGTAGGCAAAAGAGACTCCCTTATTAAATTTTGAATAAACAATGGTTATATAACAAACCTCAATTATTTTCATCGATGGAATATGTCGGCGAAGTTTGGCCAAACTTATTGTTAACATTGTATACCTATAAAATATGACAAAAAATTCTTGGATATAAAATTTATAATTTGATTTACTAGTTGAATATAGTAATCCTTTTAAAAAATAAGAAACAGTAAGACAATTTAAATCAGTGTGTGTGTTTTAACACATTTTAACCTCATTTTTCTGCCTTCTAATGAATTTTCAAGAATATATTTCCGAAACCCTGTTAATTTTTTAAACGGATAGGAATAAGTTCATGCCTTTTTTAAATTTAATCAAATATCACACTATAAAAATCAATATACAGGGTGTCCAGAATATTAGTGCCTTAATTTTACCATATAATAAGTTCTACTAAACATAAACATATTTGACTTAACAATTTTTTTTCTCTGACCGACGGTAACAGAATTTTGGCAACAAACAGATCTTGAATATGTAACAACGTTAGGATTGTTATGTTTTATACATAATAATTACAAATAGGTACACCTAAGCATATGTACTTATTGTGAATAGTTTTTTTAGAGCTCATTTCACAACACAAAATAATAGTTATGTTTTTAAAATGACTTCTGTTTCTTACAAGAAGCATTTCCGTACCGTCTCGTAGCCAGAGAGTTTTGCCTAGATTCGCAGTAAATTGACATACGATGCAGCTGGTTATGGTTACTATAAATTGTTCCACTTTTGTTTATGTACACTCAAACATCAAAGAATAACTAAACAAAAATGAATCGCACTAGCTGTACGCACCATTCTGACTAATATTACTTTTAGGTTATCACCAGCAGCTTGACACTGCTACGTTGTAGAACATTACAGAACTTTACAGTTTTAACGAGTTTTTCGGAAAAGGCGCTTTTACTTAATCTTATTTGTACTTTAGCTTGTAATTTCGTAACATAGTTTTACATATTATTGCAACTGTATTTTTATTTTTGAAATGTATTTGTAGACAATCTATTCGTTGTAGACATTTTTTTCGTAAGTGTTTTTTATTGCTTTTAGTCAGATGTAAGAGCCCTTAAAATTGCGGCACCCATATTCCGGACACCCTGTATAATTCAAATTAATTTAAATAAATTAAATTTTGTTCATAATGTTGAAGAGTGAATTTGAGTTTTGATAGTTATTGAATCATTAAGTTAATTAAGATATGTCTTTTTTCGTTACTAAATTTAGGTCCATTAATTTTTATTTTAGATATTTATATCTTGTCTATGGAATTGTTCCTTAGAATACCTATTTAGTATTAAGGAACATATACATATGACTTCAGTAATAAGAATTGTAGGAAAATTCATTTATATTAGTTAAACTATCTTTACAATAGAGTAAAAGGCTTAATTTCCATTTCGATTTAGAATTTCTGCCGGTCATATTTTCTGTTTAAAGCAAAATATCTATTTAGATTTGAACCATTAAAATGTACAAAATCATTTCCTAACAATTCAAAATTTACATTTCTATTTCAGTAGCGTGTATTAAGCAATATAACCTTTAGGAAGATAATGTGGTTCATTTTTTATATTTAATGAACACAATAAATGGGGTGTCTAGGTTGTACCCTTTGACTAAAGAATTTAACAAACGTGGTATCATTCCGTGAAGGGCTTTCAAAACTATTAGTGTGGGACTACTTTAAATCCATTTCATTCATGATGATGTGGTCTATTTTGTTTTTTATTGTTAGGTAAGCAAAATTTAGCATGGCTTTTATTGTCTTGCTAAGGGGTATACGATTATTTAAAGATGAAATGTTTTGGAACTATTATGAACATTCAAACACTGCCCTCAAATTTGTTACAGTACAAGGTGTCTACGCCACGAAAAAAATAAAAAACAAGAAAAGAAAATAGGACTACATAGGTTCCAATTTAAAATTTGTTTTTCGAAATTTTCATGATTATACCCAAATATGTTCATCATCAGTAAGATTATATATTTCTGATTCGTTTAGATCTTACTCACATATATTTTATGAAAAATAAATGGGAAAAACTACAAGTATTTGGAACATGGAAATATGTCGATAAATTTCTCTTGCTGCCAAATTGTTGTTTCAGTTGCAAATATACAGGGTGTTTATTAATTGAATGCCGATGCTTAAGGGTGTGAATCCTTCGGTCATTTTAAGAAAAAAAACTTAATATCAACATATGTCCTAAACCTCTTAATTTTTGAACTACAGAGTGTTAAAGTTTTAAGAAAAAATTTACTTATATATATTTACTTTTATTATAATTTTCTTATCACTTCAGATATTTTTATGAAATTTTGTACACACCTATTAATCATTAAGGAGCATTGTTTGATGTAAAAAATGTTTTAAAATCTTTGCCAATGACGTCCGTACGAGGTTTGAACTAAACATTTTTGAAGAAAAAACTGGTACGCCACTGCTTTTTCTAAAAACTAAAATTATTTTTAAAATCTCCATTTATTTTACAGCAAATTCGGTCCCTAGACTTACTCTCGTACAACGCACTATTTTCACGTAAAAAAAATTAAAACAAAAAAAATTTTCACCCCAAGTCATTGGCAAACATTTTAAAACATTTTTTACATCAAACAATGCTCCTTAATGATTAATAGGTGTGTACAAAATTTCATAAAAATATCTGGAGTGATAAGAAAATTATAATAAAAAAGTAATTTTTTTCTTAAAACTGTAACACCCTGTAGCTCAAAAATTAAGAGGTTTAGGACATATGTTGAAGTTTTCTTATTAAAATGACCGAAGGATTCACACCCTTAAGTATCGGCATTCAATTAATAAACACCCCGTATATTATAAAAAAAATTGGTGTCCCAGTGTGAGTGTACAAAAGTGTATGTATACATTATACAGGGTGTTCTACAAGCTCTGAGACCAACTTTGGCAGATGGTAGCTGGGTTAATGTCAAACATTTCTTCTTATATGAACATGTACGATTCGTTTTTGTTTAAAGGTTACAAGCATTTTGAAAAATATAATTTCATATTTCAATCAAAGTATCCTGACAAATAAAAATGTTGGTTATAACAATACTTATTATTTGCGTCATTTTGTTTATTCATTTGACATTTAGCGTTAGATCTGTGAAGCGCGGTAATCATGCTATCGAATCTTGTTCTTGTCCATTTGTTGGGCAAATGGTCATTTAACCAAGCAGTTACTTGAGTATGTGGTGCACCATCGTGCTGAGACTACATATCAAAATAGGTAGTATCAGCACATAACAATATTAAGCTCTACGCCATCAATGAAATAAAAAAGGTTGTTTTGCAAAAAGTTTTATACAGATCCGCATTGAAATGATTATTTAGAACATGTACAGGCAGTAAATTATTGCATGCGGATTTTATAACTCCCCGATATGTTCATTATGATTGCTATTTATGCCGTTTTTAGTAAAGCACGCTTTATCAGACCACATGACAAGCGAGATGCATCTATCATTTTATGCATGTTGTTGAAATAACCAGACAAAATTATAATCGCTGAGGACCATCTACAGCCTGTAACACTGGTACATTGAAGCGATGAAACGAATGTAACATTTTTCTGTTCAGTACACACCATAGAAAATTCGGTGATAAATGGAAATTGTTTTATACGCCTAAAACTAATTGAAAAGTTGTCAAGGACAACATCTATTATATCCTCTTCATATTGTACATTCAGTAGGATTAATGACCATTTTTAGAACGGGCTTACCTTCTTGAAATCTAGAAAATGATGCACTAAAGAGTGTGTATACGTAAACAGGTTGATGTCTATTTGAGTATCTTTGTCGGTATTTTCGGGCTGCTTGTCTGCCGTTTCAATTGGGATATCCATATCCAAAGATAATATCTGCCTACTCTACAGTTGAAATTAAATGCATTTTTTATTTAGTACTTTAACGTTAAGTGTTAAATAAATAAACAAAATGACACAAATAATAATTATTGTTGTAGAAACCATCGTTTTCATTTATCGGGCTACTTTGATTGAAATATTTTTGAAATGCTTGTAACTTACTACTACTAAACAAAAACGAATCGGACCTATGTTCATATAAAAATGTTTCGTATTATCTCAGTTATCATCTGCCAAAGTTCGTCATGAAGCTTTTAGAAAATCCTGTAGATCTGGGTAAAATACTAATACACTATTTTCAATCAGTCACACTTACGGAAATACAAGGTGTTACATTTGAAATCCTTGAAGAGGACAACTTTATTGTTGGGTGTCGCGGCATTAATATTTTCCCAATTTGAATTAGTTGGATTTGTGACGGCATTTATCATTTAAAGAATACGAAAACAAAAATAGCGGGGTGCGGTATGATTTATAATCAAATTCAAATGGCTATAACTAAATGTTGTAGTTATTTAGCTTCCTCATTGATTTTCAATATACAAATATAAATACAAATTCCATTTTATCATATGTGTCACTTATGATAGATATCATGCCATACGTGAATCATAGAGGGGATTTCTATCTGTACCAAGTTTATAAAGCCTGTATTTTCAAATATTCTTGAGTCATTTGAAGTGACGTATAGATATCTAAAAAATACAGTGGCATACCTTTAGAATTAAAATATTAGTTTTTATTTTTTGTTATGTAATGCTGAAAATATTAAGTTTCAGATTTTAATGAAACACTAACTAAACCATGAAACATCATGAGCCTCTTGATCCTCCTCCCTTGGTGTACGCCGTTCAACAAAACAAATTAGGTATTTTTTAAAGTTTATTCTAATGTATAACTTAACTAGACGAAATATCTAGTTCATTT
Source organism: Monochamus alternatus (assembly GCA_037114965.1). Lineage (NCBI taxonomy): Eukaryota > Metazoa > Arthropoda > Insecta > Coleoptera > Cerambycidae > Monochamus > Monochamus alternatus. The sequence goes on along the minus strand of CM073431.1, from coordinate 37,862,712 downwards.
TTTTGAACTAAAGATTTAATTTATTTTATGTAGGATTAAGGTCTGGTAAAATTGTTGGCTATAATGCTATAGAGCATATGCGGCACGTGGCTAAACAGGTGTGGCTACTGGTTTGGAGGAAAAACAAACAAAGATCATAACCTCAAACGCATATGTTTATATGTTACAAAATGGTTGAGTTCTAGTATTTCGTAAAAGTTTTCAAATTTGTTGTTAAACTTTTATTTTGTGACAACAATATTTTAGTCGTTTATACAGGGTGTATCATAACTTATGTAAAAGAATTAGGTAATAGATGTGTCATGAAAAATGGAGTCAATATCGTCCTTTTTTTTATAAAATCCTTATAGTTTCCGAGTAAAACATTATTGAAGTTGTTGTAATATCCTTTAAATCGCTGGGCCACTGTAGTTTCTAGACAGGCGATTCCGAATATTGAATGTGATTACTTTTTGTAGGCACTAAAGTTTTTGTGATGCCAGTGTTTACATTAGTTTTTCAAGTTTCAAAAATGTATAGTAGCAACTCGGAGTTGATGCATATTGTTATAATTTATTACGCTATGAAAATGCTTTAGCAGAACGATTTCCCGGTAAACATGTGCCAAATGCAGCTACTTTTACTGCGATGTGCAGTGAGTGCAAATATAATACACAAGGCTCAATTATATCCGTACCATACACAGCATGTCCAAGTATTAACACCAAGGGATGGGATAAGAAGGACTGGTACCATAGCTGCCACGATCTCCTGACTTTTGGACTTCTTTTTGTGGGGATATTTAAAAAATTAAGTGTATCGCACCGAAGTGGATATATACTATTGATGATTTATGGAAACGTATCATAGTTAATGCCAATAACTTACGAGTTCAAAACGGGAGCAGAAATATGTGTGTTAGTTTCTAGAAACTGGGTAAGACGGACACCCAAAATGTTGTTGTAACATCAGGTATGTCAAACTATTTTATTGATTAAAACCACACATGAAATCTATTAATAATTAATAACTGAACTTATACTCGTATAAGTCTAATAACCTGGATATTTTCAAGAATATTTAAGAAACACGGACAAATAGCAACACAGAGCTGTCTAAGGCCAAGTTTTGGGTAACGAAGTCTATTAGAATACACATATTCTTAAATTTGACTGTAGATGTAAATATTCATAAACTTAGTAGTACATACTAGATATTCATAAAATTGTATAGGCACTTTTATTTATAGACATATATGTGGCGTTAGGATAACAACAGAGTATGAAGATACTATCTTCTTTAATGAATAAGTAAATCATCAATATTTTGGTTTTGTGCTTACTTTTGTTCTGAAGAGTAAATCAAAGAAAGAATAAAAATTTAAAACGCTTATAAGTTCTTTACTTATTTGTATCCGAAAAAAAAAATAGTTATTCAACTATATTAGGAATGTTCAAGATTATCTACAAAGAAATGAAACTTACAAATAAAATTTAAGAAAAATATATACATTTTTCCAGTACTTTACCATCTCACCCGTCTGTATGGGGTGAGATGATGAGATCAGTTAAGGTTTAAACCAGTTTTTGCTTTCTTCTTCTGCTCTTTCCACATATATTGCCAACGTTTTCATACATAGTGTAATCCTCCTCACCTTCTTTTTAGTGAGATGATAAGCTGCTCCACAGTCAATTGTTTAGAATCAGCGTCTTTGTCGTGGAATTGGATTTCTACTAATGATTCAGAGTCTGCTTCTTCGAAATTTTTTGTCAGTTTTGGTTTCTTTGTCTTTGGTTGTTTTGTTCGACATGTTACATATTGCATTTTTCATGATGTTACTGTATTACAACTTTATTGATATTATTATTATTAGAATTTTCTCCTGACTACATCTGAAGTTAGAATGGCATAGTTCTTGGTGTTAATGGTTGATTAGTAGTGGTAGTAGAGGCAGCCACTTCTCTGGTTTTTGAAAAGTAGGGTAGGGATGACGCAGTTCTTAAAGCTAATGATAGCTATCACCATCTCTCCCACACATGGTTTCACCATTTGCTATGATAGAGATGGTGAACGACCGTACTAAGAAAATTTTGCTAAATTTTGCAAAATTTTGCTAAATTAGTTCCGTGGAACTTATTTTATAACTTCTTCAAACAGCGACAAGCGTTTAGTTAGCAAAAAATAAATGGGGAATGCAATACTTACGTAGAAGATAACTGCTACAGTAAGCAACCGTTGACAGCTCTGAAGGTATTTTGATATTTTTTGAATAATATAAGGCTATCCAAACACAATGTGTTATAATAATCGAAGTTGTGAGGATCCATAGAGAATTTCCAATGCACCTGCTTCTATTTCTTCTTCGTACAATTCATCGGAACTTCAGGAACATATCAATATTACTCCGCAAATTACTTTGCCGATTGTCTCTGAAAATGATGTTCTATTCTCATTAAAGAAAAATCAACAATAAATTAACTACAGGTCCCGACAGAATTACAGCTTTTTAGAAAACGATTGCCCTCCTCTTTTTTAGTTACGACTCTCTATCATTTTTAATTTGCGCTTGCAATCAGTTATGTTTTCAAGGATTTGGTGTAGATAAAAAGTGTGCCCTTTTTTTAAAAAAGGAGATAAGCGCTTTGTAAAAAACTGCAGTCCTATAACTATTTCTTTGCAATTTCAGTAAATTATTTAAAATTGTACCTACAACATATAACATACTCCCTTTTCAAGTAAAATCAAGGTAATCAAGTTCTGAATTTGTATCCGGTAGATCTACAACATCCAATTTATTGAATGTTACTCATTTTATTGCATATTTTGGTTTAACTTTACTTTTTGAGTCATATTGATTAATTGAGTCTTGAACGTTAATTCCACAGGGATCAATTCTCGGACCTTTGTTATTTGTCATTTTTATGAATGATGTTTGTACATATCTTCGTGTCAATGCTTTGTTATATGCTGATAACTTAAAGATATTTGCTGAGATTAACTCGATTGATGATTATTACCTTTTACAGTTAACAGGGGTAAAAGCACTTAAATTTGCTGTATAAAATTGGCGTTATAAAATGTTATATATTTCTTTCCTTGAGCATTTCTTTCCATATTTGTCTGGTCGCAGATTGCCGCTTTATCAGGTTTTGCAGTGGGCCAGTTTTCAGTGCCATGCAGAAGTGTATTTTGAAATAATTTTTTAACTGCCCTTTTTTCAAAATTGTGTTTGTAAGAGTCCTCTGTACACTCCGAAATTTTTTTTTAGATAAGTTCTGAATCACCCTGTATAAGTCGTTATAATGAATACATTAGACACTGAAAGTGGTGATAGGTATAGACATAAAATTAGTGTAATTGGAATACATCCACACAAATTAAATCTAGCACAATGTAGAGACAATGTGTTCATAAAATACCTGTAACTGAAAGCATATGAATTCATCAATATCAGTTTTATACAAAAATTTTCAATAGTGGGTATCTACAGAATAAGAAAAGATACTCCTCCTCTCTCCTCTGAAAGTGCCCTCAAATACAATAAATATATAATGCCACATAAAATTATAATATGATCGCTTATCGCTTATCATCTCTTTCTCTTTATTTTTTTTTAATAAGAATAGTTACTTCAAAAATTAAACAAACAACAAAACAATCCCAGTTAACATTTATATGATTATTATCTATAAAATATCCAACACAACTATTAATTCAAGCGTTTCTCAAATGCTAACTGGTTACAATTGTTCATGCCTGTCGAATTCAGAAAAAAACCTGAAAAAACTTAACATGTTCCTTGTAGAATTGTTTCCGCAGCAAAAGTTAAGCATTTTAATAATATAATTGAAACACTGAAGTATTTGTTTTTAGTTGCAGCAAGACTGCAGATGACCTATGTCACGACTGATGCTACGCAATTGTTTTTATTAACACAATGTTTAAAACAATCATTTTTTGCAATTTAATCACACATGGTGATTCAGGACTATCTACAAAAAAAATCTGAATGTACAGAGAACTCGAAAGTCAAACAGGACAGTTCGAAAATGATTTAAAAATACACTTCTGCACTCCACTCAAAACTGGTCCACTGTAAAACCTGATGAAGGTGGCAAAACATGCAATCAGCAACAGGACAAAAATTGGAAAGAAACTCCCAAGAAAAGAAATAAATAATATTTTATAACACCTATTTTATATTGCAAATTGCCATTGTTATTAATAGAATTAATTTGTGGTTTTAATTAATACAATAGTTTGACATACCTGATGTTACAACAACAATATTTTGGGCCCCCTCTTACTCAATTTCTAAACTAACACAAATTTTTCTGCTTCTTGTTTGTTATGAACTTGTAAGTTATTGGCAGCAACTATTATACGTAAATCAACAATAATAGGTACCCACTTCGGTGTGATACACTTCATCTTTTAAATATCCCCACAAAAGAAGTACAAACTCGGTTTCAAATTTCCCGTCTTACATTCGCGTTACACTACACTTGCACTCACTGCACATTGCGGTAAAAATAGCTGCATTTGATACATGTTTATCGGAAAATCGTTCTGCTATAGCATTTTAATATCACCAGAAATTAAAACGATATCCATTAACTCCGAGTTGCTATAAACGTAAGCCATTTTTGACACTTGAAAAACTAATGTAGACTCACTTATAAAAACGGTACACGCTACAGAAAGTAATCGTATTTCAATATTCGGAATCGCCTGTATAGAGACTACAGTAGCCCAGCGATGTAAAGGTTGAAAATACTACAACTTCAATATTTTTTTACTCGGAAAATGTAGGGATTTTACAATTTTTTTTACGATATTAACTTCATTGTTTATGACGCATCTATTCTCAAATTCTTTTAGATAAGTTCTGAATCACCCTGTATATAGCGGAAACATTTAGAGTTATATATAGTTTTATTATTCTCAGTTGCAATTTCTTAGAGATTTTGATGAAAATATAAGGAATTATTCATTTATTCCTATGACGTTAGACGTCTAAATTCTTGCCCCAACTATATATTAGTTGGAGTAAATGTGAGGTTATAGTTTTGTTTATCCTCCAAACAACGACTTTGACAATCGTGACGTCTCGTCACGTTAATTTGCTATTATGGTATTCCAGTTTCTCCATGTTCTTCTGTTATTTTGGCTGTCTAGCTTGCAATCTGTTTAAAATTAGATACCAATATTTGTTACACGATTGGTTGATCTAAGGTCACATCGCTTATCAATTTAACTAATGTCAAATACATAATATATGTGTTGCTAACAGAATTGTTAAAAACAATTGTTCGCAAAGTTCATTTTGAATAAATTTTCTAAGCAGGTTACAATCATTTTTATTCTAAATTTTAGGTTAGTTTATTTTTAACTATTTGGGAACATACTTTAATATTGTCATTATTTTTCATTTATATACATATATAAGTTATTACAATATTCTTTCAGAATACTATTTTGTGTTCCTTATTTGTCTATTTTGATTAATAACACAGCCCCACAAAAGAAAAAAGTTCATACACAAGAGAGTGACATATGTATTCCCATGTATTTTTCGACGCTGAATCCGATCCTGAGCTCAGAATTGGGCCTACACATCTGGAATTGGCCCCAGGGGCCGAAAATGGCCTGAAATGCGGTTCCCGGAATAAGGCGAAATCGACGCTGAATTTTGGAGCTAAAGCCGAATTTGTGCTCGAAAAGTTTATGGCCAACTGAAATTCGGGGTTTGGGTCCGGGAAAATGACTCCTTGGGGCGGGAAATCCTGTTTTGGACGTCCCGGTCGCGACTGTGGTATTTTTGTGTGTTTTTCAATTCTGGTCCTGAGACTGGGTGTGAAAAGTTTTTGGTCAGCTGAAATTCCCAGTTTGGGTCCGGGAAAATGGCCCATTGGGGCCGGAAAATCATATTTCGGACGTACCAGTCGCAAAAGTGGGATTTTTATGTATTTTTCAATCCCGGTCCTTAGAGTATGCTCAAAAAGTTTTTGGACAGCTGAAATTCCCAGTTTGGATCCGGGAAAATGGCCCATTGGGGCCGGAAAATCATATTTCGGACGTACCAATCGCAACAGTGGGATTTTTGAGTACTAATTCCTGTAGCTTAGACTGTGCTTGACAGGTTTATGGCCATGTGAAATTCCCTATTCGGGACGGGGAAAATGACCCTTAGGAACCAGAAAATCGTGTTTTGTACGTCTCAGTTGAGACATTGGTATTTTCATGTAGTTTTAAATTCCGGAACTCATATAAATGAGAGATTCCAATCGACCAAAGGCATTTCAGACACGGTATGAGTTCCGTAATTTAAAAGTACATGAAAATACCAGTCTCAACTGAGACGTACAAAACACGATTTTCCGGCCCCTAAGGGTCACTTTCCCGGTCCCGAACAGGGAGTTTCACATGGCCATAAACACAGTCTAAGCTACAGGAATTAGTACATAAAAATCCCACTGTTGCGATTGGTACGTCCGAAATATGATTTTCCGGCCCCAATGGGCCATTTTCCCCGACCCAAACTGGGAATTTCAGCTGACTAAAAATTTTTCACACCCAGTCTCAGGTCCAGAATTGAAAAACACATGAAAATACCACAGTCGCGACCGGGACGTCCTAAACAGGATTTTCCCGCCCCAAGGAGTCATTTTCCCGGACCCAAGCCCGGAATTTCAGTTGGCCATAAACTTTTCGAGCACAAATCCGGCCTTAGCTCCAAAATTCAGCGTCGACTTCGCCTTATCCCGGGAACCGTATTTCAGGCCATTTTCGGCCCCTGGGGCCAATTCCAGATGTGTAGACCCAATTCTGAGCTCAGGATCGGATTCAGCGTCGAAAAATATATGGGAATACATATGTCACTCTCTTGTGTATGGACTTTTTTTTTTTGTAGGGCTGTGTAATCAAAGGGTAAGATATGCCTTTTGGGATTAATTGGCATCCTGGCTTAACCAATGACACTGGTACAGGCAAAAATACAAATTTTACTTATTTGCTAAAAATCTACAATTTTTCCAGCCAGTTACCACAATAAAAAAATTTATAAACCTTAGTTTATGTGAAACAATGCGCATGCTTGATTAACTAGTATCCACTGACACAACCTGACATACGCAAAGAGTTTTACTTCCTTTTCCCAGCCAGTTACCACAGGCAATGGCAAAAGTTATAAAAACCTTGGTTAAAATGGAATGGGAATAGAGTACTTTAACCCTGATTTAAAATACAATCCTGGACGCTAAAAAATAATTAGATAAATAATATATATGGGTTAATTTTGGAGAATTATCCCATGGAATGAAGCAAGGCGCCTCCACCAAATGTCACGCAAAGTGTGTGACTCTATAGCAGGGAAGTCAGATGTTTCCAGCAAATGTCATGAAAAGTCCTCCACCAACTTTTGAGCATATATAAATAATGCCTCTGTTATATTCTTGGGGTAATCGCTTGGCTCCTGTCAGAGATAAAGAAATTTATTAAAACAATCATACCAATAACTATACTTACAACAATGGGACCTTTGCGTTCGGGAGAAACTCTTCGAGGGATCAGAGCCAGCCAACGGCTGACCACCGTCCTTTGGCCATGGACTGGCTGACATTAGCCCAGTTTCAATAGTATTTATACGCATTAAAATAATGCTGAGTACATCAGAATTATACTACTTATTGAAACAATGGAAACAGTCAGCAAGTCTATCACTTGGCTCTTAGGGAGATCAAGAAAGATATATATGTATATAGCTTGGTTTGATAGTAACCTTTGCAACTGGACACTAATTAATAATAATAATATAATAATATCTCTCATTCTAATCACAGGGATTAGCCCAGAAGTCGGAGGCTTGTGCGGGAGAGGGGGCGGCATATTATTATTAAGCAGGCCGCATTTGCGCCCAGGAACGACTTACGTTGGTAGGCCCTAACCACTATTCAGTGCAGGAATGAGGGTAACCTGGAAAACCTCATTAATTAGGGGGGTAGTCAAATATCAACCGGTATCAATCTCTCACATTGACCCAAGCCAACATTTTTCCACCCTACTATACCCGCAGAGAGGGTGCCAATCCTCTCCACGAATATAGCTTATTTATAGCTTATTTTGAATTTCACTGCATAATCGATTGTAAATTTGATTCAATAAAATAATTTAATATTCGAATGTACGCCAAAAGGTTTTTAATTTAAAATAATTTATTAAAATACTAGGTGACCCGGCAAACGTTGTTTTGCCATATGAATTATTTCTAGTGAATATTTTGGTAGTCGGCTTCGATCTCATCCCTACTCCGTGCTGTTTACTGGGTGAGAAGCACAAACCTAAAAAAAATATAGACTGTGCCAGTGACATATTGCCGGCGACCTCTAATTCATGGCTGCCCTAAAAGGTCCAGAATCAGGAAAACTTATTTTTTATGCTAATTTACGTTGGTTGCATTGTAGTGTGAATCTCATTGGTCACATTGATGTCACATTCTTTAATGACATTTGAAATGACAGCAAGTTAGTTAATTTCATATTGCAATGCAGCCATCATATTTGCACAACCGCCAACATAAAGCAAATAAAATATCAGTAAACGCCAAAAGTATGGAATAAATTCAATAAAAACGAAACAATTATTTTTTGGGAAAAATCTTCGAACAGGTCGATTTTTAATTTAAAAAATACATATTTTAGCGTAAAATGCAATTTTCAAATGTCATTTGTTTTCGAGTAATGACGTCATCGATTTTTTTTTAAATGGCAACACCATATTTTTTCCTTGATTCTGAAAGATCGTTTAATTCTCTATCAGACAATACTAAAATTTTGCCCTCTTACATAGGAAAGTTTTCGAGTAAATGACGATTGAATGTAATTACTCCAAAACAAATGACATTTGAAAATCGCATTTTACGCTAAAATATGTATTTTTTAAATTAAAAATCGACCAGTTCGAGGATTTTTCTCAAAAAATAATTGTTTCGTTTTTATTGAATTTATTCCATACTTTTGGCGCATACTGTATATTAGATATGTCCAGTTGTAATCATCTCTCTAAGATCCTTTTTGTTGACAATATCGTAGTTGATGATACGTAACCGACCATTACTTGTCTTCACTTTCTATTTATTCCAAATTATACTTTGTCATGCATTGTCAAAAATTCAGATACGTATATCTATCAATTATTAGGTATATGTACATCAATCTACATTTACATTTTTGTATTGCTTTAGCATAAAAAATACCTATAATAATTTACCGAAAATCGTGATTTGTCGTACATGACAGTCGTGTAGCGTGTTACGGCATAATGAATTATATTTTAATATGATTCCGGCAACTTGGAAGAATGGCTTGGTGCCCATAAAAATCCTTTGTTTAAAAATAACTTGCGATATACGAATGAAACGGAAAACCAACAAACAAAAATTATTACCGGGAATGACATCACATAACAGTTAGTCTAGACTAGACTAAACGGACTGACCTTAAAAGTTTGTATAAAACACCATATGTATAATGTAATTTTATTTTTAATAAATTTAAAATAAACATTTGTGGTACAGACATTTTCAGAGTAAAATTTTTCTTAATGAAAGAGTAACTACAGAAATTGTCTAAAACTGTGACTGATTAACTATGAAATAAAAAATAAAATATTACATAGATTTATTTACTTACGGTAAGATGTTGGTTTTCTTGGAACTATTTTAGATTGAAAATAGTTTTGATTTTGTCCAGCGTATTTGTACGAAGTCGTGGAAGGGCTACAATTTTTTTTAGCTTTAATGTCTGCATTCAGTCTTTAATACCTTCAGTGCCAGTGACGGAAAAATCCGCCGGGCTCGCTATCACTCTGGTGCCGCTGACGGAATTTTCCGTCGTTTCTCTGGTGTCATTTGTAGCTGGGTTATTTATGTCGACACTGCTATGTTCTATGACATAGTTTTTTGCGTATGGTTTATGATTTTTGCTTGTCTTTTTTAATTAAATTAGTAAAATGATCAGTTATAATATTAACTCAGTAAAGATATCATATTTCAAAAAAATAAATGCGAACAAGATGATTTTTTCAGTGTGAATGAAAAGCTGTCTCCAACCAAAAAATCACTCTGGACACCATTGTGTTTTTTTTGCTATTTTGCTTCTGTTTACTATACTTATTATGGTTCAGTAAAGATACAACAAAAGGCTGACCAGCTGGTTTTTGCAGGTTTCTTCAAGTACTGTCTTCTGAGTTTCCATCCAAAAAAGCACAGTCCAACCCCTTCGCTGTTTTGCGCAATAGGGGTGGTTTATGATTATTGTGTCATATCTAAAATATTTTGTCTACATGTACTTAATAAAAGTTATTACCGCTGTTCCCGAGGATCTATTGTTTTAAAAAGATTTAAGCATATTTAATAGGAATGTTCTAATTAAATAAGTATTTTGAAGTATGACAGTTTGAACCAATGGGATGTAGTATCCAAGTAACTTTGTGTTTTCAGTGATGTGAATTGTCAGTTCAACTCATTTCTACACAACCACCCATACCACCACCAAGAAACCACCCTTATTGCAGAAAACACCGAATGAGAAGACTGTGCTTTTTTGGGTATCCACTCAGGAGACAGTCCTCTAAGAACTCTCCAAAAACTAGCTCCTAAGCCTTTTATTTGTATCTTTACTGAATCATAATAAATAAATATCGTATTTTTTTCATATAATGTGCGGTGAAGCGTCAAATATGTAAGTTACAAAAAAGTTAATATATTAATATTATTATGTACAAGTTCCAAATTCCAAAAATAAAGTAAATAAGAAATTACCCTTATTGTAAAAAACGTCTCTAGTGTAATTTTTTGGTTGGACATCCACCCTGAAAAAATCAAGTTGTGTGCATGTATTTTTTGCACTATATGAGTACCTCATGCAAATACGGCAGTTTATACATGCTTTCGGAAAAGGCTTTAAAAGATAAGTTTACACGGTTCGAATTCCTTTCTTGCCTTTTTTATTAGAATAAGGCTGGAAAACTGGCAAGTCTGGTACTATCTCAGCCTCAAAAAAGAGCCCATATAAACCATTACCATACAGATGAAGGTTTCCTGCAAATTTCAGAACATAATTGTTCGACGGAGACGAAAGCGACACTTGGTATCCAGATGAGGCAGATGATGTAGATGAGGTGAATAAGCAGGTTGTTGGCGACAAAATAATGCAATTTAGCCAACCTACCTTAGTTCAAAAGACAGAGGATCTCAAATTTAAGGTTATGAATTCATAATTATTAAAATTTTTAGAATGTTTTCAATAAATTGCTTTGAAAAACAAATCCGTATTTTGTTCTAAACATTAAAAGGAGGTAACAAATGTACTCGCGGAGAAAAATTGGTCATAACTGTTTTCTCACTGTATGTATCAAAGTTTTAAAAGAAAATAATTATGATACTAATTTTATGTTGCCAAATTTAACCATTTTCTGTTTGTTGTAATTTAAGTTTCATGACGTCGGTTTTAATATACCTAATACAAATTTTACCTTTTTTCTATCACATAACTTACTAAATAAGTCTAAATTTGAAATTTAATAATAAATAAAATAATTTTACATACTCTTCAACATTAAATTACATAAAATGTAAAAATAGTAAATAAATTGAAAACGGTTAAATTTAGCGACTTGAAATTAGTATGTACTTATATAATATTATTTGTGTACAAAAGCTAAGAGAATAATATTATTCTACTTTGATACATACAATGAGAAAAATGTTATGTTTATCCACCAAAACTACCTACATTTTGTAGCGGCCAATAGCGTTTAGAACAAAGTTGAGTACAAATTCGTTTTTTTTTTGTCTTAGATAATCCCCGAATCCAAATTTTCAAAGTAATTCACTGAGAACTTAGACAGACAAGATTTGCGACGTATAATACTCTCACTGGAGTATAGCTTTCAATTTAGTTAGACGTGGAGTGCCATTGACGGAAAATGTCGTCGAAATTAAAATTACAATCCAATCAGTAAATTCGTTATTACAACTCATATAGACATAATTTAGATAGTGTTCAACTATCAAATCTCAAATTTTATAGAAAAAGAACCACTGGCACAGACAACATGTTATCGAAACTGCCACCGGCAGCGAACCTGTTAATATATGAATTCAGAGTTTAATCTCTGAACTTGTAAATTTGTGGTGTTTATTAAGTATCGCAATCGCCTATGGCGCTACAGGTCGGGGTCATCAATAGTATTTACAGTGCAATGGATCGCTTTGTGCTTGTGGCTGTATTGAGGGCCAGCACTAAGTAATCAGTGAGTACCAAATGTAGACACGTACTACATCTCGCGTACTTCTGTCAGTTATAACAGAACGTGAACAGCCAGGGTTGCTCGTCATTGGCCTCACGTATGGCATACTGATGAGAGCTAACAAACTTGAAACCGGTATATGTCTGATGGCACCGTTTACGCCCTAACCGTGGCTGTTTGCTGGTCAGGGCCTTAGCCCACAGAGTAGTTATTTCCTAAAATTCCGCTTTTGTAAATATCGCAATTGCCGTTGGCGATATGGGTTGGGGCTTTTAATAGTAGATACTTTCAGTACAGTGGATCGCTTTCTGCTTGTGCCTGTATTCAATCCCAACATTGAGTAGACAATGGTTACTAGTTGTACATACGTGCTACGTCTTGCGGGCTCATGTTCTTTCATCGATTATAACAGAATGTGAGCAGCTAAGTTTGCGAATTGAAGACCTAACCTGTGGTATACTGATAAGAGCTAACTAGTTTGAGATCGCAGCTGTTTGCTAGGCATTTCAGGTGTATTCAACGTTGTTATGACACGAAGTACTGTTCATGACACATTCAGTGATGCAATCAAATTTAATCAGGAAATTGATGTCAGCGCATCACGGCAATCTAGAATCAGAAATCAAAATAACCCTAAAGAAATCAAGTGGGCTAAATCATTTCCCAGACAGGTGCAGTTGCACCTTAAATCACCTCTAGAATCAAAAACAGTAAAATTATACAGGGTTTTGCATTTAAAATTTCATTGTTGCTGACAAATATCGTAAAATTTTCATTTTCCTCTGTATATTATGTCCTTCAAATTACAATTATGTATTTAGAAAGCTCTGAGTGCTACAACTTGTTTAATAATTTCGTTAGCAGTGTAAGTTCGGAGATTGAAGTCTGAATTAAGAGATTAAAATCCGAATTTAGAGACTTTAAACTCTGAATTCAATATGTTTGTCACGAAACATAATAAATACATTTTTGTCGATAATTTGACTATACGAAAAATAAAAATGTTTCATTGCTACAACTGGCAAGACAGAAATGACATTGTTGTGTTGATGGTTGCATAGCTAAGATAGCGAAATTTAAATTCGTGTCTGGCAAACGACCATGGGCATCGATAAATAGGAGTTTAATATACTTTAGGAAAAAAATGTTTGTGTTTTATAATTTTGAAATTTTTTTGAAAGGCATAGTTAACCCTGTATAATTATGAAGACAATTTAATATACGAAACAACACTTGTAATTGGATCTTATACCTTAATATTCATTTATATTCATTTAAAAAAAATTGAATATCTTTCTTTAAATTGAATAACCAAATTACCGTTTCATTAACATCAAATATTGTTCTTACAATAACAAAAACATCTAATATTACAAGAAATATAGTTTAATAATCAAAATCGACTTATCCCTTCGATATTTCAGTATATATCACTTGTTTTCCAGAATGGTATGATACAATATGGACACACAGGAAACCACGTTTTTGTATAGCTATGTCTATACAAATACTTTTGTTACATTTGAATTCATGATGGTTAACAAAATTCTTTTATATAGGTCACATTCGCATTTGATTATGTATATTCAGTTTGAAGGTCATATTAAGTATGCTATATAGGCATACCTACCGATACTAAAAATTATAAATTAGTTTTTGTGTAAGACCTTAATTTAGTTAATGGATTATCGAGCACAAAAATATGGATATCTAGTAGGTACTATATACAAATTGCCACTGTTTGTGTTAATTAAAAAACTACAAATTTAAATGATTTTCTGATAGTTTTCTAACATTAAAGAAACTAATTTAAATAACAATACACGAATTCAACTTTGAGTTATCGATTTGATTGAAGATTCATATTAAAATTAATTATAATTTATAATGCAAATTACCTTCCATTCATTATGCATCAAAAAAGTTCTATTCAACATATAAGCTGTCATAGTTCAAATGCTTAGCAAAAATGGTATAAAATACTAATTTATGTAAATTAAAGTACCTATTGCGAAAATCATTAGAATTTCTATATTAGCCATTTTGTTGAGGAAAAAAGCCTCTTATTATTTTTATTTAAATTCATAGATTTTAACTAAAATGAAAGCATGGACTAGGTGCTGTGAAACTTGAGAAATAAGATTGACTGGATTTGTAAGGATTTTGGGATTTGAATATTTTTATAAACCTTATTATTTGTTCTTTCAAGACGTGATGTTGGCTACAGAGGCCTTAGGCAATAGAGCATTTACATTAACTCAGTGTCATTAAATTCCGCTAGGGGCGCTAGCGTCAAAGTTAGGTATCAATATTAATGTTCTATGGTCTAGTTTATGATTCGATAATTTTTTATTTGAATTTGTGTAAGTCCAATAGTGATTGTAAATCTAATTTGCATACGTATTATCAAAATATAACTTATAATAAATCAATAAAATGTTTGTAAACACACAAAGACAACAGGAAAAAAATCACTTATTAAATTTTATTTATGTTAACCTCACATAACCTTGTTTATCTGAATTTTACACTAGCAATTTGGAAAGAGACGTAATAAAACGTTATTTAACACAGAAATTGTTAACGTTGCAGTGCCTAATGAATTTCCTGGTAATTCTTAATTTAAACCTCTTTGTTTTTAAAGAATTGAAATTTTATATATTACGAATCGATAGAAAAATGGTTAGTTGTCCTTCAGATTGCAAAAATGTTGCATGTAATATGCCTAGTAAATAAAAGTACATTAAATACCCAGTTTCTGAAAAAATACGAATATATAAAAAAAATCAGTTTTGAATAATATACATGTGACATAAATAAATAATAAACATATGCAGTTTTTATTTGGCATTTTTATTACAGTACAAGTACAATACAGATAAGTTGAAAACCCTGATAGGTGTTTTAAATCGTTTTCATTAAAAAATTTGAGTGATATTAGTTGTGCTCTTTTATAACTAATAACATTTTGAATCGCCATATCGTAAAATAACTTGTTACTACTAGATGCACTTGCTATACTCTCAGGATTACCGGTGTTATTATCATTCAAGTAATTTTCAATTTGAGGAATCGTATTGTCACATTTCTCAGTTTAGAAGTCTATGAACTCGTGTCACATTTCTACTTTGTTTCCATCTGCAAGTTTGGCTACATTTTCATCCTGCTTTCGCCTTTTCAAGTACCGTTTCATGCGTTCATTATTTTTTACAATATTGGTGTCGTATTTTCGTGTACGAGTCAATATAATGTTGAAACAGCTGTTTTTTGAGAATTATCCATTGTCCTAAAAATAAGAATGAAACCTTATCAAATAATGAAAAATATGCACCGAAAATAAATCATGAATGCTTGTACTTACCCATACTAGTAATAGGATAACAATACGAAACATGAAATCTTTTTTTTATTAGCAACAGATAAACACTGCGGTACACAACAGTTATATGGCTATTTCTTTACACAAATTAAAACACAACAAATATTAAATAACAAATATTTGTGAGGTTAGATTTAATACCTAACATTGATCGCAGCGCCGCCTACATGTAAATGCTCTATAGAAAAATATTATTTGTAGAAGTAGAAACTATCCAATTCGAAACAGGTGATTTCTAAAGTTCTGTTTTAAAAGATAATGCTTTACAGCAAATATAGGCAATACAGAATTCGCTACTGGCGAATTGGAAATGAACGTAGTTATCATGATTAAAATAAAATGCCTACCTCATTACATATAAATGAATTTATTCATGTACAAACACTCACAAGTGACAACTTAACTGGCAACTGAGAACAAATAGATGGAAAATATAAAACAATAAAATACAGAAATGACAGAGTAACATATTTTAGAACTTAATATTCTTAACATAGATACCAATTGTCGGTAACGCCCCGACACCGCATTACGATAACAAGGTATTCTCATCATCTGAAGAAAAGGCATCCTTCGATAACTTACTTCTTCTGACGTATCACTGTTCACTATTCCGATCAAACATTGAGTAAAGTACCATTTGCAAGAAGGACTTGCATTATAGGTTAGCGCTGCCACTTGACCAGTTTGTCATATTTCAAAAAGGTGTGTTTAAAATATACTACGTTGTTTAGTGCAAAAAAAAAGAATTATATTATTATCAAAAATTAAGAGTCGACTTTAATAAAAAGATACTGTGTTATATTTCTATCACTTACCCCCAAAATTATAAAATAACTGAAAATTACCGAAAACCATCCAATTGCACACCTTTTTAGACTACTCTCTTCTAAGCCATTGTCATAAATTTTATATTTTTTTGTTTTTGCTTCATATATTGATTTGCTGCCGCTACATATAAATTCACCCCCTATCTAACGAGATTTGGAACTGGAACTTAGTACCAGTATAATACTATATTCGCGTCAAGAATTCAGACGTCTTACGTCATGGTTGACATTAGACAATTGTCTTTATTGTCCACGTAATTTTCGATATTTGGTCGCGTTAAAATCAACAATTTTTTGCAATTTCGTGCAATATATAATGCAAACATTTAGTGTAGTATATAGTTTTATTACTCTCAGTTGCAGTTTCTTAAATATTTTGATAAAAATATAATGAATTATTCAATTGTTCGTATGACGTAAGTCGTCTGAATTCTTGACGCGAGTATAGTAACATCACGAACAATTGAAGGATAGAGTAAAGGAAATACAATTTGTGCAAGAAATGTCAGAAACAAAACTAAGTTACCTTCGATGGAGAAAGTGGAGGAAGAATGGGCACAAATCAATATTATGACGATAAACGGATCACAAAAAGTATTGAAAAGGTCGAAGAAACAAATAAGTGGTTTGACGAGAAATGCAAACAAATCTTGCAATGAAAAAACTTGGCCAAATTGGAGGTACTAATTGACCGAACTGAAAACAAGAAATTATGAACGAATAAAGAAGGATATAAAAATGCTTTTATAGAAGAAAGAAGAGGGAATATCTTGAATGAGAGCTACTGGAAATAAATCGTATAAATACTGAGAAGTTTTTATCAGAACTTAAAAAGGACAAAAGGAATTGACAGAAGAAGACCACATTGTGGTATAAATAAGAAACGCTTGTTAGTGGGAGACAAAGAAAAGAAAAGAAGTGTATTTGCACAATATTTTTAGAAGCTGCTTAATGATGCTGAGGAGAGCATCAAGAGGTAATTAGAGAGAGTGAGGACAATGAAACAACCAATTATACAATCAAAGGGAGAAGTGAAAAACTCTATTAAACAACTAAAAAATAACAAGAGGGGCGCAGAGAATCAAATAACAGCAACAATTCTGAAGTATAGCAGCGACATAAACACTTTAAGGGTAAGGGTTATGATACAAGAAATATGGGCTAAAGAAATAATACTAAAGGACTGGAATAAAGCACTAATCATACCATTGTAGAAGAAACGCTTTAGAAGATTGTGGTAACTAGAGAGGAATAGCACTGTTAGATGTAGTTTATAAAGTGTTCGGTAGAATTCTTAGAAATCGGTTAAACAAGGAAGCTTCAAGGTAGATCTATCGTAAATCAGCTGTTCATCATAAAACAAATTCAGCAGAACTCATGCGAACAGAATCTAACTTTGCATATGCTCTTCATTGATTACAAGCAAGCCTACGATTCAATTCAATGGAAGAAGTTGGTAGGAGAGTTACGAAATTAGAAGTACCATATAAATTGAGGAGATTAGTGGGGATGACGATTGAAATAACATCAAACAAAGTTACAGTAGAGGCAGATTCATCCAAATAGTTTACAGTTAAAAGCGGTCTGAGATCCGTTATCCATAACCCTATTCAATATAGTGCACGAAATAATCCGCACCGCACCACCGCAAATGTATGACATTTGCGGACGACATAGTACTTATAGCGAGATCCAGGAGAGAATTGGAAAACATATTCAAACAACTAGAAAGAAAAGCAAGAGAATTAATGAGCAAAAGACCTGATATGGTGACGAGAAACAATGACAAGTGGGAAAAAGTGGAGATAATAATTAATGGAGAGGATAATAGAAAGTAGACTATACATAAAGTAGAACAAGTAGACTATACGAAGCAAAGGAGTAGAAGAAAACGAAATAGAGAAAAGGCTAGGTAAAATGGTAAAGCTGCAGAAATGTTACCAAAACTGCTAAGAGCAAAAAATATTTCTAGATCTGTCAGGGCACGGTTGTATCATACAGAAATAAGACCGACAGTAAGGTATGCATGCGAAACTTGGACATTAAATAAAAACAATTAAAATAAATTTGAAATATGGGAAAGAAAAATGTTAAGGAGAATCTATGGAGGTATTAAAGTGGAAGGGACATTCAAATACAGAACTTAATAAAGAATTGGACGAACTATATTAAAACCCGAGTATTGTACAAGTGGTAAGAAAGCAGAGAGCCAGATGGTTATGTCACATCGCAAGGAAGACGGAAGACAGATGGGTGAAAAGAATTCTATTAGGAGAAGAAAGAGGAAAACGACGAGTAGGAAGACCTAGAAAGAGATTGTTGCCAGAAGAAGAAAGATCTGAGGGTAGTAGGAGTTACGGACTGGATGAAAAAGGTAAAACATAGGAAGTGGAACTGGCAAAACAGTGAAAACTCAAAATTGAATTTTTCAAATTCTTTTATTTACATGACAATTGCTATAGTTAGATATTTGATTCAATTTAAAGAAAGGATGCCGCCTCAAGATACAATCCTAAAAATACAGGAATATGTGACTGATTCCTTCCATATATTTTCAAAAACGAAAATCATTTATTGATTTCATTATGCCGAGTATCTCTTTTTTACTAAGTTTAGCTAGATTAACTTTTATTTTAGATATTTAGACATGGGCGCCCGCAAGGGAGGGGGCATTTTTTTTAGAGATATTTCTATAATTTATATACGGCGTCCATAAATGACGCGTCAATATTTCTGAGGGTGATTTGACACGAAAAAATATTGTCGCAAAGCTCTATAACATTTTTTCGAAAACTTAAAATTAAGGGTTAATTAAGGGTTATAGGACGTCAAAAAAAAATATTTTATAAATTTATTGTAATAACTTTTTTGTGAGTCTCCAATTTTTAACTAATTTTATATATGTATTACTAGTGCTCTTTTGTATCCACGTTCATAATATGACGTATATCGTACAACGTCAAAAAGCCTAAATTGCCCTTCGCTTTCAAATAATAACATAGAACTTTGTTTGAACATTTTAATAAATTTAAATAAAACGTAATTGAAGACTGCCAAAAAATCTTGAAAAAATGGTCCTCTTGAAGCACGATATGCAACTATATCTTCAAACAATTTATTCCTTTATTCTTAATATAAAAATTCGTTTTTAAATATTTTGGATTAATTTCTGGATACCCTATGCAACAAAAATAATTTAAAAATTCTGTATCGTTATTTTTAAGATACAACTTGTAACTGACATCACAAGGTGTCCTATAAACCTATTAAACAAATCAGGTCATTATTTCCATTTAACCTTAAAGTATCCATTACAATGCGAACGAAGAAATAATTCAAAAAGGAGCGTGCCATTAATCAAAGTTAACAATAAGTGCTGGTATCGAATAAATCGATTTAGTAAAATTAATAACATCTATAGCGTTACAATTACTTTTTTTCTTGGCTAGTATGTTTCACTTTTCATTTTTAATTTTAAACACATGCTCCCAAGCATTGTACTTGTACAAGGATATTCCCAGGAATTTTATTTGAGGCCAAATAAAAATGGAAGTAGAATAGAACATACAAGAAAGCATTTAAACTGGATCCACCCACAATGGTACAAAGGGAACTAAGCCACTGTCACCTTTCAGTCATTGAACAATAGAAAATTTAATGTTGTAGAAGTATAACTTGTAACTGTCCGTACAAGATAAAGTTATTTTTGCGACACGAGCACATAACACCCATGTAAATGGTTGAATTCAAAATTCACCTTTGCGAACTAGAAAAATTAAAATAACCATTTTTCTTCGTATTAAATAATGTGGAAATTGCATGACTTTTTCAAATACGTGCAGAAGAAAGAATGTATTGTTTTAATCGAAATAGCGTCTGTCCTAGATAATTTCGTGGAAATATACACCTAAAAACTGTATTTATGAATTTAGTCTGGCCGTCCCTCCACAAAACGGTCACCGCCACTGCATAGACCTATGACGTCAGATGCCGTTCGCATGTGTTTCCTTAAATATAGCAGCGTGCTTTAGTTTAGATTCCCATATTTTCGGACAGTATATACGTCTATAAGTTATTTATTGGTATTGAATTAAGTTGCAAAATAGACTCGCAATATGGGTCCCGAGAGTGCATATCACTGGGCAAGTTGAAGAAGTATTGCATGATGCCAGTCTAATAAAAATATTTTTTTTATTTTATTTTTTAACATTGTTTATGAAGATCATTTTAAGTTTAAATGAAAATCCATAGGTAGGTTTAAGTTCATCGAAAAAATTAAAATTCAAAATTATAAATAATCAATTAAGCTACGAGAATGTATACAGAGTGTTTAGAAAATCAATGGTAAAGCACATTTACATTTTTGCTCATTTATTGAATTCAGCGCTTCATTCCGATTTCAAATAACATGTTCTGTATTTGCTCCTGCTATTTACGTAATGTAGAATATTATTTGAGGCATTTATAAATCTATTCCGAAAACATAATAAACAAAAGTATATAAATAAGAATATTAAGAAAAGAAGAAATGAAATCAGTAGTAAATAGCAATAAAAAAATAATAAATTAATTTAAAAAAATTAATAAATGTTAAATATTATTCGTTACTTTTATTTATTATTTTGCAAATTAAAACAAGTAGGTTAATGTGAAATCAGATGGCATCATTTTATAAATACCTCAAGTAAAACCATCTATGGTACTTATCCAACAGCCGTAATTGTCACGAGTGGATCTATACTCTCAACAAAGGAATAAGTTATGTTTAACAATACCGTAAGTTTATCACATCACCACTAATAATTATGGCATTACCTACACAGAATTTACATGATTTTATGACCCACAAAAACGTAAAAATTCAAGAAACAAACCGCGCTGAACGGCGTGTGACATGACACCAATGATATCGCGTTTTAGGTCACGTGGTTTGTTTACATTCTATGGCAATTTATTAATGTTAATATTTTAATTATGTGATTTTTTTTTCGATGATGGATGGAAACCTTTATTTATCAACAATTGTGGGCGCCTGTCTGCCATGACGATATTTATTTGACACGTTTGACATTTGGAGAATACCGCAACCAGCAACACAACTACGGCGGACGGAAGACTCTGAATGGTAAAATTCGTTGTTATCGGACAAGATTTTATAATTAAAGACTACCGCGGTTACATTCAAAGTTTCTATTATCTATTAGTGTGTGTTTCGTTAGTGAGTAATCCTGACGGACGACGGACCAGTAATGCAGTTTTGATAGTATGGAACGAAAAACGAATGTAAAATACTGCAGCTTACCGGATTAACTGTTACCTGTAAGGTATTATAATTAATAAAAATGTTTCGTCGTTTCTACATTTGGTAACGCTATAAAAAACGGTCGTATAGTAGTTGACAGGTCTAAGCTATCTAGGATGATGGTTGCCATAGGCGTCGATTTTCGGAAGGAAAAAATGGTTTTGCCCCATTTTTTAAACATCGTGCCCAAAATATTTTTTTTATTGTCGCTCCAAAAATATTTGATTCCTGGAAATTCATTTTCTACGTATAAGTAACAATATAATAATCAACCTACTAGAAGCACAGTAGAAATAAGCATTATATTATTTTGAGTTACATGAAATTTGTCTAGATAATTTTTATTGTACTTAGATCATCAATTATAGGTTCGAAAACTTCATACCTTTTAATTCCTTTTGAGTAATCCAATAAAGAGAGAAATAAAGTGTATTGAGTGGGTATTAGAATACCATTGGCCAGTGCGCTTGTACACTACTACTACTATACCAAAGTTATATCTAATAATATAAATATGGAAATTTGTATTTCGATTTTAAAAATGTCGATTTGTTTTTGAGATAAAAATACATAGTTTATGTAAGGCATAATTTATCAAAATCAGTAGATACAAAAAAAAATATATGTACAAAAAAAATGCTTTTGCTGACCACGACTACAGTGCATAAGTCAGCAGATTTGGCAAAACTAATGAGTGCAGAATTAAATTACGATGACATTATCAATAAGTTTGCAGCTTTAAAAGGTCGAAGAATAGTCTTCGTATTTAAAAAGGTAATGGGTTTGTTAGATACTTTTTTTTTAATATAAAATAATAAATTTGTTACGTAGTATTATTATTGTAATATTATTATTTATACTTTCGCTTCACCTATTTGTTAAGACCACTGTACAACTAATTAATTTCTTTGTCTAGATAACATGTTTGTATTTTATATGTTGACTTACGTTATTATTATTATTATAATATATTATTATTTTTTCATAAGCAAAGCTGTGTGTTTTCCAAGTGATACAAAATGTAACTTTACAAAAAATATATAAATACTTATGGTGCAAGTAATATAAGCAAAAAATATTTTCTTATTTTCAGGATATAAGAATAACCTACATGAACATGAAATGTAGTGCGGTACGGCTAACAAATAGGGTCGAGTATAATAGAAGGAAATTGAATAGAAGTATTCAAAGAAATATCGAACCAGTCTATGTAACTAAAGGATGTCATGGGTAAGAAAGAAAAATGAATTTAACCTCTAAATGTAAATAGATAAGTAAGTATAGTATAGCGTAGCGTTATTTGTCAGAAAAGTGTCATAGAACCAATTACTATAACTGTAGTACTTAGTTGAAAATATGTTGAAAATAAAAATAAAAAATCGCATCTTTGAGTGTATAAAATTAAAAATGCTCTTTATAGCATCAAGAAAAACGTTTTAGACGCTTTTACTTGCTCGTTAGACGTGATATACCGTTTTATCAATATTTTTCGAAGGTTAAGGTCTCCATTTATAGAAACGCACAGTAACCGATGATATAAAAAGTTGATCGTCCCTGGCTTTTCGTGGTTTATTTTTTATTCAATTTTCATTACAGTGAAAATTGTACTTAATAGATTTTAGATTATTTGACATCGTAGTAGTTTCAAGTAAGGAATACCTACTAAAAATGGAAAAGTATAATAATACTGTTCCATTTTTTTATTCTTGTGGAAAAATATTTAAAACACCAAGGAAAGGTGTACTGAAATGAATGTTATCGTACCAGTACATTTTTTCGAAATAAGAAAACAAGTACAATTATTTAGATACTATAGCGAAACATAACCAAAATTATTCAAAATTGTAAATTAAATGTATACAGCTTTATTACATTTAAGATTTATAATTCTATACTGTCCATATATTTTTCAAAATGTGTTTAAGTAAGAAGGAGATGAAGAGAGAGAGAGAAATAAAGAGATGGGAAGAAGGTGAAAGGAAGAGAGAGTCCAGTGCTCAATCCTTTCTATGCAAAACAGTTTTAAAGTTCAGAAGTCGACAAAAATATAGAAATTTGTATCTTTTCTGAATACTAGTTAAAACTCACAATTCCATATTAATATTAAAGATAATTTTATTTAGTTAATGTTATGTAGACTGATTTATGTGGTTTTATTTTAAAATGCCTTATTCAGATCATGAATTAAAAAATATGGCGTTTCTACACTTTTTAACCAAGAACCCCTAAAGTGTGTTTAAAAGTAAATCTGGTAATTGACCTCGTAATTGCTAGATGCACTCTGTATAACATGGTCGATATCAAAAGTTTGATTTGACAGTTTTTTTATCTTGAAAATTTGACTTTTGACTTTGAACTACAGGTTCACATATTCTCTAACGATTTGAAGGAACGCATTTATTCAGAAACAACCTGTATGTAATTATATAGTATGGGCACAGTTTATTATACAGTTCGTCGAGTGAAGGTTCCAGAGGGTGTGGCTAAATCGCGGCTAAATGCGCAATGAACACCAATGAAATTCATATGTACACGATGAAGTGGGAGAAATTCTATTTCTTGACAAATCACCGTGCACCTTGAGCGCGCGAATGTGCGCGGCTAAATGCGCAGTCGTCTTTTGGTCGTCTAAAAAACGAAATCTGGGACCTCGACATCAAAGGAGCCGACGTGAAAACGCCGGACTGTATAATAGACTGTGGTATGGGCAACATATAAGCAATTTTCTTCATAAATAAATTTATGATATACTGTCAAAAAAACTTAAAATGTAGGCATTAAATATGTATAAAACTCTAGAAATATGAAAAATGGTTAAGATTGAGAACAATAGGTATTCCTTCAAAATTAAAATGGGGTGCCATTAAAAATTATAATGTAAAAGGTACGGAGTATTAAGACAATTGTCCTTATTCCATAAACATTCCATTCTTATAAAAAATCAACCTGTTATTTCTGAAATGAGATTTTGAAGTTAACACTTGAAATGAACGAATGAACTTGAAAATAAATTTTGGTGAAATATGAATATTATCTCAGCATTTTAAGAAAGAATTAGATGACACATTTGTCATTTATTTTTATGCATCTTTTAAAGACAATCGACATGCTGGTGCTGGTTTCATATTAATGTACTAATTGCACAAACAATTTTAGGTACTCATTTACTTTCCTACAGGATCCAACACATCCAATAAGAAAACAGCCAATATTATCAGTAAACAATATACATTTACCTGACGATGTACCTCCATTAAATACAGGCTATTCCTTGCAAAAGTGGTCAAATAAAATGCCAAGACTAAAATCTGCTCACAAGAAAGAGACGGTTAATAAGAATCGTGATCTAGACCAGGAGGATGATATGAGTTACGATATCAACAATATATTAGATTGTATAGATAACAGTGAGAATCGAGAGTTTTCAGAAAATGTCAATGCCGAAGAATATGAAATACATTCTGACATAGAAGAACTTATAAGACGATCGACCGAAATAAGACAACGACGAGAAGACGAAGAGAGAAAAAGTAGAAAAACTCAACTAACTAATGAAGGAAGGCCCATGATTGAGGATAAATCTAGAAAACGACACAAACATAGATTAAAAAAGACAATAAGATTTTCTTTTTCAAAGCCGGCCAGTCCACAGACTGAACAAGTAATTAGAGTGGATGTCACTTCTAATATTTCTGTGGAAGAGCTGAGACACATAGAAAGCAGTAGAAGCGATACCAGAACAGGTAATTTATAAAAAATCATATCTGTATTTTCCATAAAAGTTTTTTAATAATTTTGGTAATCTTGATAATAAATCACAACTTTAAGATACAAGGTGTTTCTAAAACTAGAAAAGTACTTAAAATGTTACTACATAAGTTAAAAGATGACGAAAACCTGAATGTATTTTTTAATAATAATTTAAAAACGGTATATCAACACATGAAATATTGGTCAGATACTGAACTTTTTATGCTTAACATTATACAATAGAAAACATTTCAAAATTTATAACAGGGATGTAAGAAAATAGCTTAATGGAAGGTACAGTTATCTTTAATCTTTTTATATATTGTTTTTTCTATTTTCTGGACGCAAAATATGAAAATTTGATATTTTTACATACAAAAGATCCATTCACTGAATAACATTGATTTTAAAATATTATAACATACTCTAAAAGGCAACTCTTCTTCGATAGGAGCATAAAGTTTTCAGTATTTAGCGACCTACATTGCAACAGATACTTAACACAGACCTCTCGCTCCTGTAAGTCGAGTCACTTAGGCCGAGTAGGAAGTAAGCAGACCACTTATATCTCACCTGCACTCAATTTATATGTGAACATACATATGAAGGAACAACCAGTTCAATTGTCGGTCATCTCACCTATGGCATACTAATGAGGGCTAACAAGCCCGAAACCGGTCTATGTCTGGTGGTGTGTCCGACAAGGGTTCTTGGTTGTTCACACAGATATGGCAGGACTTGCCTGCCTTTCTAGTTATTTTATTAAACGAGGACAAATATGTGTTAAATTATTCAGTGAACTTAATTATTTGTTAGTTGCAAATAATGATACAAGAAATAAGTAAAATAATAGAATAATCATATAAATACCCTATCAATCAAGTGGTCACATAATAGTTATTTATGCAACAAGTCCTTAACTAAAATTGAAATTTAAAAAATACCAAGTGCTCTTGCTTTACTTTATAACTCGGTAGAAGTGAAATTAAACTTAGCTAATATATTTCGTAACTACAAGACGCTATTTCTAATATATGAATATGTAAGAGATGTATGTACTATAAATATTTTGAAGATATCTTTTAAAATAATTGCAATTCACTGAGTAGACCCTTTTAATGGATACTTATTATTTTCGGCATAAGTAAGTACGTGTTTAATAAAAATATTAGTAATTGCTGCCAAATAACGTAAGATATTTCCAAACGCGTTCTTTAGAAGATGCCGCTCATTGAACGCCTTGCTTTATATTTGCGGGTGCGCCACTGTAATTGAACAAAAAAGCTTACTTGATTTAGCCAAAACTAATTTGGTTTAATCAAGTATCAGTTAACCAATTTACCCTACTGAATGACTAACCTTGTACAGAAAAAGTTCAATAATCTCTTTATACGAACTATATTGCTTTAGTTTTCATTGGAATAGGCGGTTAGAAAACAATCCAGAGAAACTGTATTAAGTTCACACAATGTTGTACAACAACATAATCAACATGTTATACGAAAATAGAAACAGAATCTACTTACGTAAACCTATATGTACATGATGTTTCAATATTCCGTAAGCACGGAATTACCACGTATTATTGGGGACAAAATAAGGTGATTTACCTGATCATACTTTATCTACTTATTGCTGAGACCTTATAGAGGGTATCAAAACTGAGAACAAAAAATGTTTTCCAAATACTAAACAAAATTTTATACCATAAAGGTTTAGTTATTATCTCATTGTTAATTTTTCTGGATTTTATGTACATTTTTGTTTGGAAAAGAGAATTAGATAATTGTCAACGTTTTGCTGATTTTTTACATCTTGAAGATTGTATAATTGTAGACATTTTTTTTATATAAGAGAGAATTTTGAGAAAAATGTTTTTTTCCACTAAAAAAATTGATCTATAATGCAGAATAACTAATAAGGAGTACCAACCAACATTTTATCTGCTGTGTCTGTCTTACGAGCAACCTTATTACTTCTCCTTTTGCTTTTTATTTTAAAGCGACTTCTTTAAGGTTGCTCTCTATTATAATTTTTTTTGATTGTAAGAATTTTTGTATAATTACCTAATGGTTTTATTACCAATTACAAAAATGTCGCACTCATTACAGATCTCCTCCATTTTGTAATTTTTTCTCATCGAATTCAATCATATTAATGCTCGTCATACCACAAGGAATATAATTTGATAAATTCACAATTTACTGAACAAGAGAGATTTCTGATAAAAGCGGTTCTTTTTTGGACTGAATTATGTATTACTAAAAATTAGTGATTAGATATTTGCAATAATTTTATTTTGATTGTCATATAAACAAATTATTCGAGGCAATTAAATCATATTTAAAATATGCATTGAGAAGGACTAATCAAATAATTCAGTACATGAAAGTATAATTAGAAAAAGAATATATATTACAGAAGAAGAAATTTATTGAGAAAAAGCTCCTATTTTAGTGATAAAATAGAATCGGAACATTTCAGCTAAAAAACATTAGCAGCATATTTACTTACAGAAGCATATTTTTTATGTCTGAAATATGTAAGTCTATAGGTTTATTTTAAACTAGGGGTCTCCTGTTTTTTAACTTCCCTGGACCACATTGGAAAAAAATGAGTTATTTTGGGTTAAATAATTCAAATTTTAATAATTTATCATTTTTTATTATTGTCAACATCGTCAGTTTAGATTTCTTGACATCTCAACTTTAGATATAACCCTGAGTTTGACAATGAAGATATGAAGATTATAACTAGATTCATAATGTGGTATTTTCCATTAAATTTGACAAGCCATCGCATCAGTATTTGGTTTGATTGAAATTATTGCAATTTTCAGGAAGTTCTCAAACGGTTTATCCGACATTTTGGTTTCAATTTTAGATCACACTAGAAATCATAAATTAATGTGATATTTTGCATTGGATTTGAGAAACCAATGCATCAATATTTGGTCTGATTGATAATGCAGTTCTCAGAGAGTTCTCAAAGTATTCATCCGATATTATGGTTTTGATTTTACTAGATAACTAGAAATCATAAAATGTATTTGATATTTGGCGTTAAATTAGAGAAATCAATACATCAATATTTGGTCTGACTGAAGTGGTTTTAATTTTGTTACATGTATGATATTATGGTTCGAATTTTACTCTTAGTGTACATCACTCTTGGAAATAGTTTTTCACAAATGTACGTTCTTCCAAATAATAATGACATATCAGAGTGGGCTATTCATATTTATTTCGCTCTGCACTTCTTGAGTCTCAATGACACTTGCATATTTTAAATTATAGAATATAAAATTAACATTTGTTTAAGAAAAAAGTAACTGTAAAAAAGTAAAAATTTTAATAAATATGCGTATTTTTTAGAAAAACCGTATTGAGGAGCAATTATTTCACTTTAGTATTTAGAGTAACATTTTTAATTTGAATTTGAACCAGAGATAAATTTTACAGTGTCGCCTGTGTTACACAAAACCGTTCAGCCTTAACTTTACAGAAAATATTTTATTGTTCACTTGACGAGGTGTGAGTGCCATATTGATTTATTTAGAAAAAATTTAATGCGATGTTCCCTATTGTATTAATCATATTGTCACGGATTTCCCAATCCGAATTTTACTATTGCCAGAAAAACAATCCGTTAATTAACTACTTCTTTATTAACTATACTCAGTACACTACTGAACACTAATTAGAACTCAACTAAACACTTATTTAATTAATCGCTATCTGAATCACTTTGATATCTCCAACTAAACACTTCAATTCAACACTGTAATACAAGACTTATACAAGACTAACTTAATCGGCCGTTTATTTTTCTTTTATAGACCCAACGAATATTCCAGGTATATTCTAGCATCTCTAGATCTATTTTCTAGCATCTCTCGAACGTTTCTCGTCGTTTCTCTAATTTTCTAGTCCCGTCTCGATCCACGGCATTTTGTTTGTTTAACAGAATCGTGTAGGGGCGATCGGGGCAATCTTAGTAATTCGCGGTACCAAAGTCGTTGATTTAGGTGTGAGTGGGGCAAATTCCGTGACACTGCCCCCTCCTTAGGACCGATCGTCCCGATCGGATACACCTCTATACGGGGACAGACGCTCCAGATGGACGACCTTCATCTTACTCCTGGGAGTCCTCTGTATCCGGTAGACGACGTCATTGATTCTTTTAATCACGGTATAGGGGCCCTCCCAACGGTTCTGTAGTTTAGGCGATTTTCCTTTCTTCCGCGTGGGGTTGTACAGCCACACCAGGTCACCTTCTTGGAATCCGACTGTATTGGCCCGGACGTCGTATCGAGTCTTCATGCGATCGCTCTCTAGTCGCATTCGAGATCTGACTTGGTCGTGTACGGCTGCTAGTCTTTGTTCTAGGTCATGGATATAAGTGTCTGGATCTGTGGGCTGTTCCGCAGGACGACCAAATACCAAATCTGCTGGAAGTCGAAGCTCTCTTCCAAAGATGATCCTTGCGGGAGTCTTCCCTGTTGTTTCATGGACAGCTGAGCGGTAAGCTAACAGGAAGAGTGGAATGAGCTTGTCCCAGTCTGTCTGGTTCTCGTTCACAAACATCCTCAGATTGGTTTCTAGTGTGGCGTTGAAGCGTTCCACCATACCATCTGACTGGGGATGCAGTGGGGTGGTCCTGGTTTTCCGGATTCCCATAAGCTCGCAGACCTTTCGGAACACACCTGATTCGAAATTTCTGCCCTGATCTGAATGTAGTTCCATGGGCACACCAAATCTGCAGAACAGGTTATTGACTAGCGCTTCTGCTACGGTTGTGGTCTCTTGATTGGGAAGGGGGTATACTTCCGGCCATTTGCTGAAGTAGTCCATGGCTACTAGCAGATATCGGTTCCCACTTTGGGTTTTCGGAAAGGGGCCAGCGATATCAATGGCAATCCTCTCAAACGGCGCTCCTACGATGTACTGGCGCATTTTGCCTCTGGAACGGGTCTTCGGTCCCTTGCTTGCTGCACATATGTCACATTTGCGGCACCAATCTTCTACATCCGTCCTACAGCTCAACCAGTAGAAACGCTCCCTAATCTTCTGTAGAGTCCTATTGATACCGAAATGTCCACCCCCAGTACCTCCATGTACTTCCTGCAGCACTTCCTTGACCCGGGACCTCGGGAGTAGTATTTGTTTCTTGACCTCCGTTCCGTCATTGTTCTCCCATGCTCTTTTTAGGACACCGTCTTCCAACACCAGAGAATTCCATTGAGCCCAATAACTCTTTAATGCTGGGCTTTTACTACTGACTTCAGCCCAAGACGGTCGGTTGTTGGCTTCTTTCCAGTCTAATAATGGCTTGATGTCACAGTCAGCTTGCTGGTCTTTCCGAATCGCCGCTGAACTCCATCGGTCTTCAGGTTGGGCTGCCACCATCTTGCACGGAACAAATGATATGTCCTCTTTTCTTTCAAGATTACTACAGTGCTTGCCGTTGGTCGGACAAAGTCTAGAAAGAGCATCTGCGTTTCCATGTCTCCTTCTTGCCTGGGAGTCGCGCCATTGCCGATCTGCCACTGGGGTCCTACACTGTCCCTTTAGATGACCCGTCCGCCCACAGTTCCAACATTGAAGTGGGCGTTCTTTTTGTCTATCGAGTTGTCCTCTCTTTGGTCTGGTAGTTAGGCTGGGTTTATCAATGGCCTTCTTCAGTGTTTTGATTATCTCGCCAGTTCCCATACTATTGCTGTTATCACGGATGGTCCGCACTTTAACATATTCCTTAGAGGCTGCCGCTTGGGAGTCGCGCCTTTGCTGATCTGCGACTGGGGCCCTACACTGTCTTTTTAAATGTCCTGTCTGTCCACAGTTCCAGCATTTGAGAAGGCGATCCCTTCGACTATCAGGTTGTTCCTTCTTTGTCCTAATAGATGGACTGAATTTATCAATAATCTCCTTTAGCGTTTTTATTATGTCTCCATTTCCCATACTATCGCTGTTGTCACTGATGGCCCGAACTTTAACATGTCTACCGGATGCCATCTTTGCTGCCTCGAATTCCAGTGCATGCGAGAGGGCGTCATTCAACGTTTTAGGTCTGGCGAGTCGTAATGCCTGCTGGGTTTCGCAATCTCTTAGGCCATCGGTAAAAACTTGGATGGACAGCTGGTCTAAGAATTCGGACGGGGCTGTTGGATAAGCCAATCGAACCAGTCGGGCAACATCGGTCTCAAAATGCTGTAAATTCTCTCCATTCTGTTGGTGACGATTTTTCAATTGTGCTTGGTAAACTTGCTGCAGGTGCTTATCCCCATATCTCATTTCCATATGCTGTTTTAGAATGTCGTAGTTATTCTGCTGCCCAGCAGGAACTCCTTGCAGGACGTCAAGAGCTTCCCCTCGTAGAGCAACTATCAGAGCAGTAGCTTTCTCATAATCAGACCATTCGTTTGCTGCAGCTGCTGCTTCAAACTGACGCAGATAGACATTCCAGGAGACCTTGCCGTCGAATTCAGGGGGTTTCGTTTTCTGAGTTCGGATAACAGGTCCTTCTGATTTGATTACGCCTTCCTTTGTTATCTTGTCTAATTTATGTCGAAGTTCTTCTCTAACCTGGTTTATTTCTTCGTCTATTTCCTTTTTGTGTGCCAACAGTTCTTCGTTCATTTCTTTTCTTTGTTCTAACAGTTTCTCTTCTACTTGTTTTTCCACTTTATATGACTGCTCCTCTAGTTTTTCTTCTAGTGAATTCTCCAATTTTTCTAATTTTGTCTGCATTTCTTTTGTCTGATCCCTCATTTCTTGTTGTATTGCCTGTATCTGATCTTTCATTTTATACCCTTGTTCTTCTAATTTCTGCTGCATCATTTGGGACTGATCTTCAATTTTATGCCCTTGTTCTTCTAATTTCTCCTGCATCGTCTGGGACTGATCTTCCATTTTATGCCCTTGTTCTTCAAATTTTTCTTGCATCGCCTGTCCCTGTTCTTCTAATTTCTTTTCTAATTTCTCCTGCATCGTTTGCATCATTTCCAATAGTTTCGCCAGTTGTGCATCCATGTTGACTTGACTTCTAGTTACAGGCATTCACTCTATTTTCTTTGGAATATTCTAGAATGTCCAGGAATGTGTTTGTAAATGTCACCGTTGACTTCCTTACAATGAAACGAGTGCAGTGATATGCCACACTTGGGTCTTTGTCTCACTTCGGTATAAAGTTCTAGAATGTTCGAGAATGTCCTTCGCAAATAGCACCGTTCACTTTCTTAAGTCACGACGAGTGCGGTGATATGTCACACTTGAGTCTTTGTCTCACTCGCGTACAAAGTTCTAGAATGTTCGAGAATGTCCTTCGCAAATAGTACCGTTCACTTCCTTAAGTCACGACGAGTGCGGTGATATGTCACACTTGGGTCTTTGTCTCACTCGCGTACAAAGTTCTAGAATGTTCGAGAATGTCCTTCGCAAATAGCACCGTTCACTTCCTTAAGTCACGACGAGTGCGGTGATATGTCACACTTGGGTCTTTGTCTCACTCGCGTACAAAGTTCTAGAATGTTCGAGAATGTCCTTCGCAAATAGCACCGTTCACTTCCTTAAGTCACGACGAGTGCGGTGATATGTCACACTTGGGTCTTTGTCTCACTCGCGTACAAAGTTCTAGAATGTTCGAGATTGTCCTTCGCGAATACCACCGTTCACTTCCTAAAGTCACAACGAGTACGGTGATATGTCACACTTGGGTCTTTATTCCACCCACGCACAGGGTTCCAGAAAGTTCTTCCAACTTCCACTTAAACCCACTCACGCACAGGGTTCCAGAAAGCTCCTCAAACTTTCAGTTAAATCCCACTTTGTGGGCGTGGGTTCGAATCCCACTTCTGACACCAAATTGTCACGGATTTCCCAATCCGAATTTTACTATTGCCAGAAAAACAATCCGTTAATTAACTACTTCTTTATTAACTATACTCAGTACACTACTGAACACTAATTAGAACTCAACTAAACACTTATTTAATTAATCGCTATCTGAATCACTTTGATATCTCCAACTAAACACTTCAATTCAACACTGTAATACAAGACTTATACAAGACTAACTTAATCGGCCGTTTATTTTTCTTTTATAGACCCAACGAATATTCCAGGTATATTCTAGCATCTCTAGATCTATTTTCTAGCATCTCTCGAACGTTTCTCGTCGTTTCTCTAATTTTCTAGTCCCGTCTCGATCCACGGCATTTTGTTTGTTTAACAGAATCGTGTAGGGGCGATCGGGGCAATCTTAGTAATTCGCGGTACCAAAGTCGTTGATTTAGGTGTGAGTGGGGCAAATTCCGTGACAATATATAATCGCACAATTATTTCTGATTATACAGGGTTAACTATGACTAAGTACAAAAATGTTAACGACGTGCTCAGGGAGCCCTTAAAGACAATAAAAAAGTTATTCCAGAATTTTAGCTCGATATTTAAAAAATGGGGCAAAACCTTTTTTTCCTACAGAAAGTCGGCGCCTATGATGAGTATCGACTGAGATGGCTTATGGCTTAGATTCATAGTTGACATTACATCTGTCAACAACTACCATGCGGTCGTTTGCAGTATTTCTAACTGCAGAAACGACAAAAATTAACATTCTTATTAGTAATAATACTTGATAGGTACGTAAGAGTTAATCCAGTTAGCTCCAGTATTTTGCATTCGTTTTTCATTATTTGGTTACAAACTGGTAAAACTACATTTTCACTCACTACCGATAACCACACTTCCCGCAGGTACAGTTAGATACAATATAACAAAACATTATAACAAAATCGAAGAAAGGGATGAGTAGGTAGGTTCTAATAGATAACAGAAAACGGTTAACACCCGCGGCAGTTTTGTCCCGTAACCTAGAAAAACCAACCTACAAACTATATTGTGGGAAAATATCTGTACCCGACACGTATTCCTTTATTTATTAACTATAAAACGTTTAAAATTAAAATAAGGCACTATAAACTGAAGAAGAACACAAAACTACAACGTAAACACAGGAATTAAATTATAACATGACAGCGAACCGACTCGACTGGACCGACTGCCGACTGTGGCCGACTGTTGCATGGCGGTTGCTTGCTGGTTGCATACTCTGATTCTCGCATTGGCGGCGTTAAATAAGGATTTAATATAATATCGAAAACAAATTTTTTTCGCTTTATAAATAAGTTTGGAAATTTTTTGAAAGGATATTCTGTTAATTCTTATTTTTTTCTATCCCCTCTTAAAATATTTGTACTTAGTCATAGTTAACCCTGTATTTAATTAAATACAATTAGATATACTAAAACCAAAAAATTCTCAACTAAAACTTAACCATATTTTGAAATCAAATCACACGACAGATAGACATTGATATAAACATAAAATATTTGCAAGTACATATTATTTTTGAGGTTATAAATATAATCAATCGGTGTGGTCTTATTCATTATGATATTAGTAGTGAAGAATTCTAATTTGGAAAGTACGTATTAAGTACCGGTTTTAGTAATATCTAGGTAGATGAATAACGTACAAATTCTAAATGTCTGTTTGTTCTGTTGCAGATGATTATAGTAAAAACTCGCCGAAGGTGATTAATGAGTGTGGCAGAAAAGAATTAGATGGAGGTTTTAATGAAAACGCCGTAATAAAGTTCGATGGAGCAGATGAGGAATTTATTATTCGATGCAGCCAATTAGCTTTAAACCATAAAAAAAGATGAATGCTTATAAATTCAGTCTTAAATTTCCAGAAAATTGTCAGTATTGATGATTTTTAAACTTTAATATTACGCTTTAAAAAGAAAATACCTACAGTGTGTTCCAGTGGAAAACAGTATTCTATTGAAACTTTACCAAATACAGAAACCAAGGAAAAACACTGAAGCATGTCTATTTTTATTTTGAAAGAGACTTTTGAGGCATAGTGCTTATATGAATATATTCTTTCACCGACCTCCATTTCTTAATTCTAAAGTGTTAAGTGACATCCAATAGAAGGATTTATTAATTTTCAACAGTATTGACAAGAAATTGAATATCAAATTTTATAGGTACTTCTAGATAGTACTATACTGAACTGATGCCTAAGTTCGTGGCATTTTCATTGAATTTAATATTCATCTGTTTTTAACAATGCATTGGCGTGGAGCAATATGGCGTTTCTTTCCTGGGAAGTAACTCAGTTTCAGAGTTACTTCTGAGGAAGATTCGAACGAAAATCGACTTGTTTCAGCATTTTATTGTAGGTTGAAGTGAATAATTTTTTTGGAATAACTACCTATGTTGCTCAATGGAAAAA
Source organism: Monochamus alternatus (assembly GCA_037114965.1). NCBI lineage: Eukaryota > Metazoa > Arthropoda > Insecta > Coleoptera > Cerambycidae > Monochamus > Monochamus alternatus. The sequence goes on along the minus strand of CM073431.1, from coordinate 37,826,862 downwards.
ATAAATAATAATTCTGATCAATGTAGATTTCAAAAACATGACTATAATAATAAATTGTCAGGATATGTGTCAGATGTTTGCTACACATCGTGAGGAAAAAAGTATGTTTTTAAAATATCTTTAAATGGTTTTCTTGAAGATGAAGTTGGATATACTCGCTGTGTCAAATGGCTCACTTTCCGAAAAGTTATCTCTTTAAAAATATAACTTTTTGATAATATTTTCGAAATAAAGGCGTGACTCTGTCTGTTTGTTATTTATACTACTGACTTTAAAAGCTTCGTAAATAATACTACTTAGCTAAAAATTCTTTGTCATCATGTTATCTTTAGTATTTTCAGATTTTATAAAACATTTTAGAAACTATTAATATACAGGGTGTCCGGAAATTATGCGTCAAGACTTCAGGAGGTGATTCTTCACAAAAAATTAGGGTCACAAAGTCCTATAACAATTTTTCGAAAACTCAATATTAACGGATATATAGGGTGTTAAAGTTAAAATTTCATTTTCGATATTTGTAAATAACTTCTTAAGAAATCCAAATATTTACATAACATTTGTAAATCAGGAGTTTTTGCGGACGAGAAATTCAAATATGTTTCTAATTTTGACGTAGTAGAGGGTGCCACTTGTGGCACATCATGTTTCTTTTAAATGACAGAACTTTTTTGTATCTTAACCTGACTATTGAAACAATCGATTCTCCTACCTGTTTTATGTGAAAAAGGTACACCTTGCTGAAGCATAATTTCCGGACACCCTGTATATTACGCGACAAAGAAAGTTAAACACTTACATAATATGTTCATTAGATTTTAATATTTTTTGGTACCTAGGTTCAGCGTCATTTACTTATTGAATTGTTACATTTTCCGCAAATTCAGAGGACCTACTGCAAAAATTGGTTCAATAGTGTGGGCCCGGATATAATAGGATTGTCGATAAGTTCTTGTGGTATCTCATTCCAAGGTATCTGAACTTCATGGGTAAGAGCTGCTAAAGGCTGTGGGAGGTGTTGTAAATGCAGCAGTCTGCGACCACGTCACAGATATGTTCAATAGGTCATAGATTTGGTAATCTTGGTGGCCAAGGTAAACGGTTGATCTGATGTTGATCCATAACAACTATTGTTTGTCTGGCAACATAATGTCTAGCATTATCTTGCTGGAAAATGGCGTTTTGAGTGATGTAAAGATATTGAAAGACATAGGGCTCCATCACTTCCTGGATGTAGCATTGGGCGGTCATATTGCTTCTAATGGAAACTAGTAGTGATCGACTATTATATGCGATAGCACCCCATACTATAATGCCTATTGTGTGATGGACATGACGCTCTCTGCTAAATTATCGATCGCGTCTTTCACCAAGTCGCCTTCTGACTCTTCTTACTCTACTATCATGCATCTCTAGTAGAAAGGGATTTATCAATAAAGATCACCTGTTCCATTCTTGCTCCCACTGAATCCTCTCTCCTCACCATTGTAAGCGGTTAGCTAGATGTTGACGAGTGAGAGGCAACACTCAATGTAGACGGCAAAACAAGAGGCCAAAGCTTCGTATTCGGCGATATGCTGTACGTATGCCAACCATCTCTCCATGTTCTCCAAACCACTGATTTGCAATAGTTCGGTTCTTCTGTTAAATTGGTCTCTGTGAGTTAAAAGTCGCAATCGACGATCTTTAAGCTCTGTGGTTTCTCTACGACGGCCGGTGCCTCTCGCTCTGTGTACACGGCCTTCATAAGTACACGATTGGTAACATCAGGTAACTATAGTGCGTAAGGATCTGTTCGTTCTTCTTTCACCGACAAACCTGCCGCGTAAACCAATAATCCGCCTGCTCACTAAGCTGAGAAATCTGTCGAAATCTACGTACCCTAGACATAATCAGCTGTAAAAAATATCGTTTGCAACAAGCTTCACAACACAAATATGAGCAAAAATTATTAATATATACAGTAAGTACGACCTATGCAAACTCCTAAAAAACTTTTTTACTTTCACCGAGAGAAGTAAACATGCAAAAAAATATCAACAAAAACTTATATATAATGAGTGTTTACCTTTCTTTGTCACGTAGTATATCTATTGCCATGTTGCTCTTTATCTTAAAGTATTCTTAGAGACGTTATTATCTTGAGGGTAAAACTACAACAAACTACCCTTGTCACTAACATTATTCTATTGCTGTTATATATTCTTTTTACGATATATTACCTGTTCTATGTGATAAACTTTTAATAAATGTTCAACTATCAAACAACTTTCTATTTATGATTATAAACATAATTGTTGTAGGTAAGTACCAAAATATGCGCGAGTATTTCCAGAAGGCAATTTCTCGAACACCCTTGTAGTATTTATTCTAGAATTAGACAAAATTTTAGTTTAATTTCTAGTTCATATGGCTTGAAGTAGGTGCTTCTTAACCCTTTTTCGAAAAATGCAACAATACTCTAAGGTTGTCCTGAATACAGTCACAGTTTTGCTGTGAATCAGCATTTTGAAAATCATCACATAGCATGGCTAAAAGTATTAAGGAAATACCAATTATTTTTTTAATATCTTTCCCCCATGTATATATTTAGGTTCTTGTTACTAGTAGTACTTATTTTGTACTACTTTCTACTTATTTTCTTTTGCTCCTGTTGTAAACTTTTTTAACTGACCATGAGCAATATAATAAGTATATTTAAAATCTTTGGGGAAAGTTCTTCAGTTACTCAAAAAATACCATCTAGCGACGACGACACAAACAAAAAGATTTTATTTACTTGATATCATTCAAATTTATCAACTTTGGTTAAATCAAATCAAAGTTAGAAACGTTGTTATATGTATAACCATCACTTAGATAAATCGTTTATTTGATATTCATACAAACGCTATGCAATAAAATTTGTAGTATATTTTTAAAAAATTGGTTTTTTAACCACAGCATTGCGGAATTATGTAGATCTCAATTGAGCAAATTACTTACAAGTATAGTAATACAATTTGTACATTTAGTTTCACTAGTTGTTAGGGTTATAAACGGTTTTTAATAATTTTGCAGTTTTGTACAAAATTTATATACTTAAATAGTTTAACAAAAAAGCAGGCGATAACATTAACTGCTTATTTTGACAACAAAATATAACTATTTTACCCTACTTGCCTATGTACAAAAGTGCCTTAAAAGATGTGGGGTGTTGAAGTTGAACTTTTGTTGAATTGTTTTTTCCCACATAACTGTGAATTTTTTATGTAGTATTTAAAAATGCTGCTTGCTATTTAATAAATTAATCCATTAAAACTAACTCTCATAACATTTAAATATTGCTGGTTGTCTAAGTAATTTGTCCTTTATGATCTGCACGGCGCTGATTCAAATTAGTTAAATAGCAAAAAAATATTTAAGAGTTTGTGGTGGTCATAAATACATTGGATAAATTATCACCCATATCTTATTTTATTCGGTGCAAAATCTCAATTTCAAATTAATAGTTACTTAATGTAAAAGTGCTCTTTTTAGCTGTAGATTCACCGATACCATTTGTGCTACTTTTTTTGAAACACCCTTATACAGGGTGTTAAAAAAAGAGTGTAAATATGTCAGGAGGTAATAGTATGAACCAAAATAAGCAGAAAAGTCTTAATAAACATGGGTCTGCAAAGTAACGGTTGCGGAGATATAGACCACTATTGGTTTTTCAAACATTTTATTTTATTAGGAATAAACCGACAAAGGAAGCTTTTAACAAACAAAAAACAAAGTTACAGAAGATGTTCAAAGTGCCCTCCGTCCATTTCCAAGCAGGCACGACTCGTCTCAACGATATTCGAACTCTTTCGAAAAAACCCTCCTTGGTTTGGATTTCTTGACACTTTTGATTAATCCGTAGCTGCAACTCTTCCAGGCTATTTACAGGAGTACCATACACTAATGTCTTCAAATATCCCCAAACAAAGAAATCTAGAGGGTTCAGATTAGGCGATCTTGGAGGCCATAAAACAGGTCCGACCCTTCCTACCCATCTATGTGGAAAATTTTGGTGTAAATGCTCTCTAACGGCCATGGAAAAATGAGCGTCTGTTAATCGGTTTGGTAAAACAGCAGGACCTAAAAACCTGTCACCTACAATACCCATCCAAATGTATAATGAAAAACGTGTCTGATGTCTAGATTCTATGAGGATTTTCGTCGGCCCAAATATGCGTATTGTGAAAATTAAACACTCCATTTCTTGTGAATCCGGCCTCATCAGTAAAAAGAATGTTTGCAAGAAAACGAGAGTCTTCAGCATCGTGACGTAGAAACCAGCGGCAAAAAACCAAACGTGCTTGATGATCATTTATTGGATTTAAGCGCTGTACTCGTTGCACATGGTATGGATAAAACAGTTGCTCGTAAAGGATTCTCCAAACAAGAGGACCACTAATTCTTACCTCGGTTGATATTCTCCGCACACTCGTACCTGCTCTACCAGTGCTAGAATTTCTTCTTCTGCTTAGGAGAGAATACCGATCTTGGTCTTCCGGATAAATGGCACTGTTTGCTCAAGGAACCGGTATCACGCAATCTTTGGTGAATTATTCCAAACATGCGTTGTGAAGGAATCTGGCGATTTGGATAAGCGTCAACATAAAGACGTCGTGCTTCGGTAGCGTTCCCATTAGCACGACCATACATAAAATGCATGTCTGTTAATTCTGCGTTAGAGTAACCAGCCATAGCGAAAGAAAACTTGTGCACTGAGAACAACTGTCAAATACGTACTGTTTATTTCACTAAACATCAACCAACTATTATAAAAAAATACATAACGTTTTTGCAAAATAAAAAAGGGGCTAAAAAATAACACATAAACATTTCATATCTCTACAACCGTTACTTTGCGGACCCATGTTTATTGAGACTTTTCTGCTTATTTTGGTTCATACTATTACCTCCTTAAATATTTTACACTCTTTTTTTAACACCCTGTATATCGAATCTTTGTCGAGTTAGATAAAACCAAATATTTGCGCAAATTATTCATAATTTATATAAGACATATTCTAATTTAACTTTACGTTACCATAAATATAGTGCCACTAATGTCTCCCGTTTTTATGAGTCTTTTTCTTCAAAAGTTAACAAATTTCAATACATTTCTTAATGTATTTTGTGGATACCACAAAAAGTTCAGGGGAATTTGAAAAACTGTGTAAATAGTTTAATTAAATATTGTCTTACTTGTGGCAGAAAATCCCATGCATATCAACGAAGAAAAACAATAATTGTGTGATGAGTATGAGCGACTTTAAAAATTGGAAGGTTATTCAAATAAATAAGAGATTTGATTAAACAAAAAACAGTTGTTTAATAAGAGAAACACATTTTAACTTTATATAATTACCATAAAGTTCTATATTGTTAGTTGTTATTGTTATTTTCACCGACAATAAACAGAATAATTATACGGTCGGCACTAAGCCAGACAAAACACATGTTGTTCTAGGAAAATTATAAAAATGGGTATATGATCAAAATAATTATATAAAAATATCTAAAAGAAAACATAGGATTTACCACCTGATTTGGTGCCTAGTTTTCATCACGCACCTTGCCAGCTGAAAGAAACAATCAAGTAGGTAGGCGTTTTAGCTATTTCCGGATAGAGCGAATAAGACAAAATATATTTGATTTCCGTTACACATTCCTAAAATACAGAGTGGATTTTCAAGGTCATTCCCATGCTAGAATCCCTGTAAATGATTATGATGAGTCACGTACATATTTTAGCATTGGAGGCATTGACTGGCTTATGGTACTTTGTTTAAATTTTTATTATTAAGAAATTAGTTGGCAATTTACTTTCAGGAAGATTATTATCATATTTGTGGTTAGCGTTGAAGTAATACTATTTTTAATTTGACTTACAAGGATATCGGTTCACGTGGGGGGTCAAGGTCAGAAATTCTGTGCGTGTTATTACTCGTTGTTATTCGTATATTCTTAAACACTACCAAGAATTCCACTGTAGAAGATTGTTATTTAAAATACCTACACCTATCGTGTATAATCTGTTTAGATTTATGCTCTATGCTGTAGTCAAAATGGATTAGTTTTGTCAGTAATTATCTATAGAAAGTTATACTTAAATGGCAAATAGCAATTTTGAATGTCTCTTCCTGCCATACAAAGAATCTAAGAAAGTTTTTGGAAAGCGAAAGGCAATGATTTTGTATACGTCTAAATATAGACGTCTACGTCTAATTCATGCATATCTCAAGCCCATTAATGATACTTGTATATATAAAATTCTTTTTATGAACATACTTTAAAAAATGGATAAAGACGTAAAATAATAATAATAATAATATGTCTTTATTTACCAATTTAGATAATATTATACAAAGAAATATTAATTACGGGTGGCGATATCCAACTAAGTTGCTCATATAACCACCCCTCTGGAAACAATATTTATCAACTAATATTACAAAGGAAATAAGAAAAATAGTACACGCACATTATAAGACAAAAATTAAAAAAAGAAAAGAATTTAAACAAAAATAAATAAGAAGGAATTGAATGCTAGAAAACATTAATTAACACGATCGCGAGTATTAACTATAAATGTTTTGACCTCTCTTTTAAAACATGTAAGACTGATGGTATCCCTAATATTCCTAGGCAACAAATTATAAAATTTAACAGAATTGTAGCTGAAGCTGCGTTGAAACATAGCAGAATGATGTATTGGCATGGATAGTAAATCAGGATGGCGAGTAGGCCTATCATGAATTGTGGAACCTTTAATTAATTTTTTATAAAGATATACAGGCATTTCAAATTTTAACACTTTAAAAACAAGACAAACCAAATGAATTTGAAAACGTTCATTCTAAGTGAGCCACCCAGAATCTTTAAAAGTCTCAGAGATGTGGTCAAACTTTCTTAAATTATAACAAAATCTGATACAGGCATTTTGCAACTTCTGCATACTATACTTGTCGTGTGCCAATAATGCGGGCCAAAAAACAATATCACAATAAGTTAAAATAGATAAAATCAAGCTATCCGTAAGTCTAAGTTTAACATCCCTACTTAATATATCTTTATACATGTATAACACCTTCAGCTTACCGAAACACTTTTTAAATAAACTATTAACATGTGAACCAAATCTGAGATCAGTGTCAATCAACAGTCCCAAACTTTTACATGTGTTGACTGATTCAAGTAAACAATTGTTTATTCTAATTTGAAATATGGGATTAGTAATAATTAATTGTCTATGAGAACCAAACACTAACATTTGGGTTTTTTTCTCATTGAGAACCAGGCTATGAGCTGCAGAAAATTCACTAATAATCTCGAGGTCAACATTGATATTATGAATAGCAACATCTAGATCATTATATAAAAAATGATAATATATCTGGGTGTCATCCGCATACTGATGCAAAGAACAAAATTTAAGAAACCGCGATAAATCCCAAATATAAAAAGAAAATAGCAAGGGGCCCAAGATACTACCTTGGGGAACGCCCATATTTATAGGGAGGAATTTAGAAAAAACATTATATAATAATACTCTTTGTCGTCTCTGCAATAAATAGTTATTAAAAAAATTAAGTTCAACTTTGCCCACACCAAAATACCTAAGTTTAACAATTAGAGTTTTATGGTCAATAGTATCGAAAGCCTTACTATAATCCAGCAGAATTAAACACGTATCCATATTTGCATCGCATGACCGTAGAATATCATCCGTTACATTGAGTAAAGCAGTTGCTGTGCTGTGATGGCGACGAAATCCAGATTGATTGCTAGATAAAAAATTTCTTTTAATTAAAAATTCATTAAATTGTTCATGTCCTGACTTCGGCACAGGAATTACGTTGGCATATTTCCATATCTCTGGAAACTGACCAGAAGTAAGACATTTGTTAATTATGAAAGTGATGTGGTCACTTAAATAAGGAATTAGATATAGTAACATTTTTAATGAAATTCCATCGGCTCCCGTAGCATTAGATCTGACATTCAATAATAGTTTTTCAATAACTTTGTTATCAACTGACTTAAAAGAAAACTTACTATGAACATCAGGGCATAACCGATTACTATAATTGGCATCTATAAAGGCCTCATTATCAACCTGAACATTCAATGAACAATTAGCATAAAAATTATTGAAATCGTCAGCTGTACCGATATCTGAGAAGTTAATTTTATTAGAATTGTTTCCAACCGAAGAACCAATATTAAGAAATTTTAAAGTCTTCCAAAAATTACGAGTATTAGTTTTAAATGCATGATGCAAAAAAGCTCTTTTTTCTGCCTTAACTGATGTATTGACAAAATTTCGAAGTTCTTTATATTCATTCCAAGCCTCCACAGTTTTCAATCGCTTATATCTAGTAAGAGCTCGTCGTTTCAATTTAATTAAGAACTTTAAATTATCAGTAAGCCAAGGGGCAGGGGGCTTGGAATGAATCTTATTCAAAATTTAAAAACGCCGCCAAATCTCTGCATCTAAAAGAAACTGTTGAAATACAGAAATAAGTTTTGGAATATTAATATCAAATTTAGATACTGAAAACAAATATTGTCGATGAAAATTCTTACATATATTATAACGGCTAACAATTATTTTATTGTGAAAATTATACATCGAAGCTCCTTAAGGCTGTATTTCTCGCCATAAAATCATCAAAGTGGTGTTTTTTAGGTACAGAAATCTTGAAAAATAAAACACCTTAAACAGAATTAATATCAAAAATAAAATTATTGATGGTTTGTTTATCTTCCTTTACTATTTAAATTCTGCTCAAATAATATAATAACTTTTTAAATCCATTTGTAAGATACACATTATTTTACTATTATAACCCTACAATTTAACAATTATTTTCATATACTTATAAACAAAAGTAAACAATCTTATACGCAGAACTATGTAAGTTTATGTTATAACAATATTTACATCTACAGTTGAATACGTATCTAAAAATTTGTTGGTTAGACCGCTTTCTATCCTTTGCACATTCGTTTTACTTCGGTGCCTTTGAATATTCTCAGGTGGCCTGAGATAACATTGCTGTTATTTGCTAAATTCTATATTCAATTCTTAAATGTCTAAAATTACTTGTATTTGTAGAAAACGCGCCCTTAAACAGAGGAGGTTGTCTACAAACTTAGGTCCAATAGCATTGCAGAATTTCTGAGATAGAATAACGTCACTTGTATTATAATGATTTTCATCATCCTGTGTTAGTTAGGTACCTATATTTGAATTTTCAGTTGTTTTAATAATCCTTACGTGAATATATGTTGCTATACAGTACTGTTACAATATTATGAATGTTGAGAATATATCTACATATAATAAAGAATTACAAAAATACTGTATATTCTGTAACCTATAATTAAGTAGTTAGGTAGCCAAGTGCTTCCGATGTTGCTATAGCTACTGCTTATCACCAGTATGAGCAAGTTATTTTTACTAGGGTAGCACCATGTAGGTACGAGAAGTAACATATTTTATATCTCCAAAAAAATTACAATCTCATCAAGTCCAAGCAGCAGCACAATTAGCATTGCCTATATGCATAATATACAAGTGTGAACACCTGAATGGTAGATAACTAAGCAGATACAGTAAAATATCATATCTTTTTACTCTGTAAGCGATAAAGCATCCTACAAATTCTTAATCTTCCTGAAAATTTTTGTAGCACGCTTCTGTTTATTTTCGTCTAGATCGAAATTTCGATGATATATAACAGAAAAAAATCTAACCAAGCTCCCTCATAACAAATTTATACATATACATTATGCTTGGCTTTGAGAATTAAGAGTTGAAGATTTTTGGAAACGCATTTAAATGTAAACGTACTTCATAGCAGTGGTAGCTGCAAGAGGTGAGGCCCAAATAATACCTAAATACGAATAAATTTACACGTCTCCCCTGAGGTAATATTCCTTGACACGTTGACCATTTTTTTAATTAAAAAACTAAATAACATCAGAACTCCGATTTTTATTTACAATATAAATAATAGAAAAAAATATATGTTTCAGCATTTAATAATTTAAAAAATTGTTTCTACGTGTTTAAAACACTAAAAGATAAAAATATAAAAACTAATTTTCAACTACTTATCTATTTACATAAAAAACAGTCACTTTTACCAAAAATGTTTTAATACTTTCACTTCTTATAAAACAAGTATATTCGTCGATCTTTTAAATTCGCAAATTTAGTTATAATGTCTTCATAAAATTGGGAATCGGCGCTAAGAATTTGCAACAGTTCTTTTTCTATAGCCATCATCGATAAGTTGTTTAAGCGCTCTTGTGTCATCGTATTTCTTAAGCAAGTCTTAATGCGTTTAACGCACGAAAAGTTTCGCTCTACTGAAACACTTATTGCAGGAATTGTTGAAACTAAGCAAAATAATTTGTATGTTTCCGAAGATATCGTTTTAAATTCATTGAAATGTAAACCAGAGGTACGTTATAACATACGAGGGCTAAGATTGAAGCAATTATTTTATTTCGTTTCATTGATTTTTGATAAATGTAGTAGGCAATCGGATTGGAAATTATAGGGTATTAAAATATACAGTGAAAGCCAAATTTTACAGTGAGGCCCGGCCTCAGTTGCTTCATACGACGAGCCGCCACTGCTTCATAGAACGTTCGTAGACTTCAAGCAATATTCACAAAATACAATGCGAGTACACAAAAGAAATGCAATATGAAACTAAGTATAAGTAACTAATTATCACAAACAGGTGATTTTACAAGTAGCCACGCTATAATGTGCCCCCAGGATTAAAAACCAACATAATTTGAGATAAAAGTATGTATGTTAATTAGCACAAAATAATAACCAACATGGGCGAAGTTAGGTCATCAAATCTAGGGGGGGGAAGTGCTCAGTCCTCGAATGGACTGGGAAAATATGTTTTTTAATTTCGGTTCTGAAATGTGTGTAAGATATTTATGAATATATTTTGAGGAGCTAATTGGATTTGGGGGGGGGGGCTAAGCCCACTCAAGCTCCCCTAACTTCGCCCGTGATAATCAACGTAAGGGAAACAAATACCAGAAAAATAAAAATTATGTCAAAACCCAAAATAATTCCAATCACATAAAAATATTAACACGGTACACAGAGATACTTCTAAAATACAAATCATAGCCGAAATTGATTAGCAAACAATATCTAAAATTTTCAGTTTATCATACCAATGACGTCATTCATGAATTTGTGAGTGGAAGTAAAGCGAAGCGAATTAGTAGTTTGTTGGCAACTTCCTCAGTTTAGGTTAGTTTATTTTACACCAACGATTTGTAACCAATTAGAAGCTTGTAATTTATTCCGTTACCATGGTAATTCAAAAACAAAAACTATAAGTTAGTATTTTTTGCTGTATTCTGCAAGTATTTGCCGCACATGATCCCCATTTATACCTTTTCTAATAGATAGTTTTCTTACCAAATATCTCATAAGCTTAACTTAATAACTGTAAAATTTTCCTTCTTCATGAATATTTTTAGAAAATTCCGGAAATAATTTAAGCACTAGTAACATTATAAGTAAAACATTTTTGGCAATTCTTTTGCATTGACATTTGCAAAAGGTTCAAAATTGACATAGGTTTTTATTACACTGATAATCTAATACCTACTTATATTTATTTAACAACTCTGATTGGCATGAGTTTGAAGTTTAATGTTAGTTCAATGTTTAAAAATATTTTCAAAGACAATTTTAAATCTATTGGGAAGTTGTAATCAAATGATAAATAATATGGAAGTACATAATGTTATAAGCATTAGTAAAAAAGTTTTCTCTGGTAGGAACAAATACTCTTCATCACAATTGTTAATTACCTATATTCTAACTATAACTTTAGTAAAATAAAAATGATCCCAACATGATTTTTTGTGTGAAACCGAGAAAATTTTTAGAAACTCGAGATGCTCATATTGCAAATATTGCTTAATATTATTTCCTATTATATTTTTTTCTCTGGAAATACTAGCATCATTATTAATAAATTGTTACAAATTACATATATCATTAACGATGCGTTTATTTCGATAATGTAAAAGATATTTAAATAAAACAAGGTATATATTTTTGTAGCAAATAAAGGAATCGAACGGATGCAAAATGTCTAATATGACAACACCGTCAAAATTGTGTAAATTTTAAAACCGAATTGTAATCGCACCTGTATAATGAAGTATGTGAATTTATATAGTGAAAGTATTACCTATTTGTTACTACTATCACTCACATTTCGAGGTTGCCAAGGTAACGGTTTAGAAATTATGACAGAAATTCAATATTTAACTTCTTACTTGGAAGCCCTGTATATAAGTAAGGAAGTTAGATATGAGAAAAATGTAAGTACATACATTACTTTGACTCCTTCTGTATGTCCTATCAATTGTTTCTGAACATCCATCCTGTATGTTTTTCTATGAATAAAAAAAATATTAGTTAACTGATAGTTGATATTGAGGTAGGTACAATAATGGCGATGAGAGGTTGCTTCTCACATTAATCTATTAGTAACTAGATGACGTTAGCATGTTTACTATTAAAATAGAGTGAATAGGTATAATTTATTTTATACAGGTAAATCTTGTGCGTTGTGAATGTGAAACTTTGTAGTGTAAAAATTGGTGAATACAGGGTTAACTATGACTAAGTACAAAAATTTTAACCACGTGCTCAGGAAGGTCTAAAAGACAATAAAAAATTTATTTCGGAATTCTAGCTCGATGTTTAAAAAATGGGGCAAAACCCTCTTTTCCCACTGAAAGTCGGCGCCTATGCTAATCTATCATCATCCGTCATGGCTAGATATGTCAACTACTGGTCGTTTTTTCAACATTGTCAAGTGTAGAAACTACGAAACGAAACATTTGTATTAATAGTAATAGTGTCTAAGTACCTGGTAGATAACAGCTAATCCGGTTAGCCGCAGTATTTTGTATTCGTTCTTTCGTTGCACACTGCCAAACTACATTTTCACTCCTTGCAGATTCATCATAATTATCCACTAACATATCCGCCATAAAATACTTTATTTAATTACTATAACACGTTTAAATTTAGTTACTTAGCTTAGCTTAGATTTAAAGTAACAGTAAGTTCTAGGTTATGCCATACTGCATTGATAATTGCATACCCTCCATGCTCCAAATCATCCAGAATGCGAAGTTAGTTATAATATAAGGCTCATTTTTACAGAACACTGTAAACATTTTGGTATGTTATAGTTTAAAATATTACTAATTATTTTATGCAAACATTGTCGATTACTGTTAATATTGTTGCTATTATTAGTATTAACAGAATTTAATTACACAACAACACATGAAGTTTAAAAATTTATCGGCGTGAGTGCACCTTGTATTAGTGAAAGATGTCGTCAGATGTTGTCTGTACATGTCAAATAACGTAAATTTACGGTTCCGATACTATGATTAGTTTAAAATAATTTTTCAGTACTTGATTTTCGCAAATTTAATTTTTCGCGTATTTTATGTGTATTTACAAACATGTCGTATTCAAATGACTAGATGACGGATAAGGTGCTGATTTATGGGAGTGTGACAAGTGCATATTATCGTGCGGTAGCCTCAAAGACGTTTCCCGAGTATACAAAATTTTTTGCTGAATACTTTTTGAATCACATCGAACAGCTATTTTATGCCGTGGCGGTAAACGTGTGGTAGTGTTTTTATGCATTTTTGTACATTTATGTGTATTTTGTTATTATCCTTTGGACTTTTTCCCGACATAAGTAATCGACCTGGTTAAAACCGCCAAACCAAGTAGGTACCCCGCTTTACACAAAAATAACGATCGAGGGAAGGAGAGGTCCACAGGAAGTACAAAAATCTTTAATTTAAGCAAGTAAGAACAGAGAAGATGATTCAACATTCTTAATCTCTCCAAGTATCAATCCTGGAAATAAATATTAGTAAGGTAGGTGCTGCATCTCTGTGGTACCATACCACATTTCTCATTAAATCATTAAATAATAATCTACATTTTGTAAAGATTTTTTTTCTTTCAAAGCGGCTTAAATTGTCAATGTCAATACACGTGTCAATGGACTTGTCACTATATTTGACACCTTTGACTGGCAGAATATACCTAACCTCGCGGCTGACAGAAGATCAGTGACGGCGATAAATAGGGATTTAATATAGTTTTGAAAATAATTTTTTTTTGGCTTATAAATAAGTTTGGAATTTTTTTGAAGGGTGATTCCATTAATTCTTATTTTTCCCTATCTAACAAAGTGTATTTTAATTTTGTATATATATTTTTTTATATTTAAATTATAATAATCATTCATAATTCTCGTTCTACCTCATAACATAATAAGTAAAATGAGCAAAATAATATTAACAAAATTGATAAACTTTGAAAAGCTGTATTTCGGAACTATTGGTTTTACAGAGACGGTTCTGGGCTAAAACTGTAGCAACATAACTACGCGTACTTTCAAAACGTACGCGTAGTTATGTTGCTAGAACAGAAAAAGTTAGGGTTAAAATTGCCAAAAACTGAAGGAAGGTAGAAAATGTCGTGTTTCTTGTATTTTTGATAATGTTGCGAAAATTTGGATTATTAATTGGGTCAACAACTCGTCAATGAAATCAGAACTACCGGATCTGACGCAAGATCTGATGTATATGGTTATTGGACTATATGGTATAGGCAATCGTGAATAATAATTTTCTACTTTATTAGTGCCAGTTATTTGCGGATAGGCAATTTATTATAAATTTTATAATCAGATTATTTTGTATTTGTTTTGGGAGGTCACTGTATTTCCCGCCGTAAATTGATCAAATTTGTAATGCTTTTAGGTACAGAAATCACTAAAAATAAAACAGATACAACAGAAGTAATATCAAAAATAAAATTATTGTTTTTTTCATCCACTTTTACTAATTAAATTCTCCTCAAATAATATAACTTTTAAACTAGATTTTAAAATACGTTTGTAAGAGACACAATATTTTGCTATTCTAGCACCATTTCAACAATTATTTTCACATATTTATAAATAAAAGTGAGCAATCTTATATGCAGGACTATGTAAATTTATGTTATAACAATATTTACATGTATAGTTAAATTTACACAAATACGTATTTTGAAAGATTTCTGCACCTAAAGATTTGTTGGTTAGACCGCTTTTGTCGTTAAATATTCGTTTTACTTCGGTACCTTCGAATATTTGCAGGTAGAGTGAACGCTATATTAGTAGGTTCTTAAATGTCTAAACTTACGGCGCCCTTAAATATTTTATGATAGGTACATCCATAGAAAAAGATAGATATAGAACGAGTTTACATGTTTGCGCATCCACTTTTTGGGTCATAGCCTGTTGGCAGCCATTTTTAGTCATATTTCTGTGGTTTGTTTACAAATAAAATTGCGTTCTGTGGTTTTGTTTATTTACGTTTTGCTTATCTTCGATTATAACCCTAGTTTATTACACATAACACGTTTATTATAGCTTTTGAATAATATAGTGTGTGTCTAGTTTTCATTTACAGTTTATATATTATTTAATCATTATTAAAGACTTTTCTTATCGAAAGTTATTTTTCCTTCTTACAAAGGGGAAAGTATATATTTTAATATGTAGTACATAAATTGCATTTTATGGATATGTAAAATATTAATAAATTTGTAAATAATAATTATATTTATTTTAGATAGTCCCAAATTGTAGAAACGTTTCCCATCTAACAGATACAGGCATTACAGTAACATTCCGTAGGTAAATCTTTGAAGCATACATATTTTTTTGTGACATTAAGATCGAACAGTAATTGTAAAATTTACATTAATCTACTATTATATTATGTATAATATAGTATAAATAAATAATTTAAAATATTTGCAGGCAAGAATAATTTATTTACTTTTAGGTTTCCGAGAGGTGAACGATTTAACGTACTTTAGAAATAATAGATCATCCAAATTTACAGTGGAATCGTAGAAAATATATCTGTTCACAACATTTTCTTTAAACAGATTTTAATAAAGGAAAACGATTCACTTTAAAAAATGTTGCAGTTCCATATCAAAATTTACAAAGGATAGAAGTTTCCCCTGAAATTGATGTTTTTATCCATTAAAAAGAAAAAATAGTAATGAAATGCTCAGGAAAAAGAATGAGGGGAACTAGAACTAGGTAGTTTCATAATCTTTATCACTTCTTTATTTTGGTTAATTTTGTCAATAATAAATTTCAGTGCACTTCCTGAAAATTCTAGTAGTACTATAGCATTATCTTCGCCAGAGAAAAGTTATCAAGCTCTGAAAAAATGCCATCTAGTCCTGTACATCTAGTATTTCAAGTTCGCCACATAAAACCAGAGAGTTTTATGTAGGTAACATAATTTGTATTTGCATTTAGCTAAATTAAACTGACTTTACTATAAAATTATAAAAATATATTTAATACTTTTTAGAAAACCTTAATTAGCTGAGTTCCCTCCTAGTATACGTCATCTGGTAGTATACGAGTATCCAGCAGTACGAAACAAAAGAGACTGAGAAACTTTTATTCGTTCTGTATACATTTTTAGGTATATTTTATATTTACTTAAAACAAATAAAATATGTCAGACATGCATGTAAAAAAAATAGCTTCTGACTTCATCAAGAAGAAATATAAATCTGATAAATTTCAACACAAGATATCAGGTATTAATTCGATAAATGTGAACCAAAAAATAAAGTAACGTAATCATTGTGTTTACTTACATAAAATATTTTCCTTAAACGTGTTTTTAATTTTCCAAATTTTTTTATTAAAATTGCACTATACATATATGTATATTGCTAATCCTTTTGATAATTATTTTATTGAGACTGTTAAATATCCAAGTATTAATTAATTCGAGCCTTATTATATATTATATTACAAAGGAAAATATTTAAGAGCAACTCGAAAAAATTACATACATTATAAAGATATACAATGCTAAAAATATTTGTCCTGTAGCGATGATTATTTACATACCTATCAGGCAAATAAACCAATATCAACAATGTTTGTTTACAAATTTAAATTTACCGGCTTCAACATACCTAAAAATGTCGGAACGCACACGATGACTACTTCTCTTGACTATATACGCTACTTCGCGCATCTTTAAGCACGTTTTATATCTATCTTTTTCTATGGGTACATCTTTGAAACTTTAACGACGTTTAATAAATCAGTTATCTTGAAAAAAAGAAGAATTTTAAATTGATCGTATAGTTGGACCTTATTTTATAGAGAAAAAATTAAATCAGCATGTGTATTTGGAAATATTTGTTTTACTATTTTTAAATACTTTAGAGTCAGAACAACAGGACGATTGACCTGCTCATTCTACAGCCTTGATCAGACAATGGTTGGTGAAAGATGGAGAGGAAGATTTAGCCCAATCCTAACCTTACACCCCACGGCTTTTGTCTTTGGGGTGACCTAAAACAAAAGATTTATTCAAATGATTTGCGGGCATGGCAGGGAAATATTAAAAAACCACATACGCGATGGAATACATGAATTGAACGAGCCGCAAAGTATTCGTAAAATCTACAAAAAATTTATTAAGTTATCGGAAAAATGTGTTGAAGTGAGAAGCACCTATGTAGAGTAAAAGTCAAAATTGAAATTTTGATTTTAAAATTTGCATTAGGACTCTATATGAAGCTATAAACAGTTTTTTTTACAAAAATGTGTAAAATAATAAATAATGGTACTTCCCTCTTGAGTATTTTCGTATTTTTTTAATTTATGAGAATCTTGTAATGGGTGTTTTTTATAGAGTGATATAACTTTGAGTTGGCATCACTGCTTTATTTGACCTCCCATTTAACAGCTGACAGTTGCTTTTTGTTCAGTTTGCTTTGACATTTCATTATGGATCGACTTACACCAGAGCAACGCGTGCAAATTGTGGAAATTTTTAATCAAAATAATGGTTCTGTTCGTCAAACTTATCGTGCACTTCGTCCATTTTATGGCGTACATAATCGTCCTTCAGAGCTGCTAATTCGAAGAACAATAGATCGTTTTCGGACCACATTTACTGTTACTGATAATGTGCATCCCGTGAGACGCTGAACAGTGCGCACTGAAGAATGTATAGCCGCTGTACAGGAAAGCACTGAAGATGATCCTAATCAATCAATTCGTCGCCGTTCTCAGCAACTGGGGTTGTGTCCTTCCACTTTATGGAAGATTTTACGCAAAGATCTTGGCTTCAAGAGCCAATTCGGCAAATGGGCTGAAGCACAAATTGATATTGATTTTGAATTTCCATTCAAAATTTTATTTTCCGATGAAGCCCATTTTTGGTTGAATGGGTACGTAAATAAACAGAATTGTTGCATTTGGAGTGAGGAGAATCCACAAGCTTTTGTCGATACACCATTACATCCACAGAAAATTACTGTTTGGTGCGCTTTATGGGCTGGCGGAGTAATTGGCCCATATGTCTTCAAAAACGATGATGAGAATGTTACTGTCAATGGTGAACGGTATAGGAACATGATTCGAAGTTTTTTCGCACCTCAATTAGCTGGCATTAATCTTGCTGCTATGTGGTTCCAACAGGACGGAGCTACATGCCACACAGCGGGCGCTACAATTGATTTACTCAAGGAAACTTTTGACCAAAAAATAATTTCACGAAATGGCCCAATTAATTGCCCCCCAAGATCGTGTGATTTAACCCCATTGGATTATTTTCTTTGGAATTATGTAAAGTCACTTGTCTACGTCGATAAACCACAAACAATTGAACACCTGGAAATCAACATTCGAAGAGTTATCGGCGAGATACGGCCGCAAATGCTGCGAAAAGTTTGTGAAAATTGGTGTTCCAGATTGCGCCTTGTATGCGCCAGCCGTGACGGCCACATGGCCGAAATCATATTTAAACATTAATGTCATAAAATTTTCTATCCAATAAAGACCGTTTCATTGATATCAAAAATATATTACCATGTTTTATTATGATTTAAACTTGTATCACTATATAAAAAACACCCATTATATATGATCTAAGACGTTTCTATGACAGCCTCATTTCTTCGAGTCGCAAAACTTTTTATACAGAGTTACATTTTTCGATAAAGTCAAAAACAAAAGAGTTTCTACTTCTGTCAACTCCATCCGTAGACATACTGTATATACATATATGACTGACTTTAATGTAATAATTTTGTTTTTGTTACTTTGTAATTTATATTTTTTATATATTTTGGTCTGTAACTGAATTTTGTTCCCTAAAGATGACTTAAAAAGTCGAAACTAGTAGGATTTTTATTATAATAGTAGTAGTAGTATAAAAGAATATAATTGCTCTCCTCCTGCAAAATAAATCCGTTTGATTAATTATTTAAAAAATTTTCTTCATGACAAAATAAAGACATTACACGGAAATATATTTTATATAGTTGTAAATGCAATATGTAACGACATTAATGTAGTGGATAAGAAGAATTAAATAGAGTTACTGCACTGTCTGCTGATCTCCCTCAACAAGCTAAGAATAACTTTACGCCTTAATTTTATTTTAAAGGGGATGCGATAGGGAACATTAATTTTAAAAGTGTAACGCGGAAGCATGCAGCCATTAGAGAAACATCCAAGATGGCTTGAGTAAGGTCGGGGATTCCTTGACAACAAGTATAAATAAATACACTAGAAAGCAGATAAAGTAGGTGATGCTGAACTGCTGGAGCTTTAGCCCCGCTCATTCCATTCAGACGCGGGTTTCATTGATAGCGACATTTGCTACCCGAGATCCGCGGAGCAGTGTTGCCGCTTCAGAAATCTTTCCTAATATTTACCGATGGGGAAAACGTGATTTTGTACAGGGGTATTCACTTAACATTCTATTACCCTCACCATTATTCTCCTAGTAGGTATCTAAAATAAGTGTAAATGTTGAAGTTTTAGGGAATGCTCCTGTGATTTTAAGAAATATACAGGGTGATTCAGAACGTCTCTAAAAAATTTTTTAATGTACTCTTACAAACACAATTTTGTAAAAAAAATCAAAAGGGGTAGTTCGAAAATAATTTAAAAATACACTTCTGCACGGCACTAGAAACTACTCCACTGTAAAACCTGATAAGGCGGCAAAACATGCAATCGGTGACCGGACAAAAAATATAAATAACATTTTATAACACCTATTTTATACAGCAAACTGCTGCACAAAAAGAAGACAAATGATTTAAAGTCAGGGGATCGTGGCGGCCATGGTACCAGGTTTCCTCGTCCAATCCCTTGGTTTTAATGCTTGGGCATGCTGTACATGGTACGAATATAATCTAGCCTCGTATATGATACACCACAATGCTGCAATTTGCCGTGGATGTCCTGGACCTTCGTCCCTCCCACGATTAGGTTTCAAATTTCCGTGGCGTTGCACTACACTTGCACTCACTGCACACGCGGTAATAGTAGCTGTATTTGGCACATCGCGCTTATTCCCAGGGAATGGCCAAATTTTGGTCATTTTTTTACACTAGCGGGCAAATACGGAACGTCTGAGGTATACCGATTTTTTTTTAAGCAAGCTATTAAATATAAAAATAATCATTCCTCTTATGTCACTGAGAGTATCAAGTTCGTGTTGAATTTTACATCGTTTATTTTTCAGTTTACCCGTGAGAAGTCCAAGAACGTTAAATCAGAACTCTTTGTAGGCCATAGGATTGTCTCGTTATAAGAGAAAATCACTTAAATCAAAATGTGGTAATAATTTCACATATTTTATAATACATAGTTCTTCTTCCTTAATAAATAATTTAAAGTTTTATTTACTAAATTTAATAGCAGAAGAATATATATTACCTGATGTGGAGGGCCAATAAAAAATGGAATTATATTTTAACACATGCAAATGTAAAGAATACAATATATCCTAGATTGACTAAAATTGTATGTTATGCCCGACCTAAAGAAGGCGTTCAAAACTGTTCCCATATATTTCATTGTACAGTCTAGATCTACGCATCCACCAAGTTGTATTGTTGCATAGACTTTGAATTTGTTACACTGTATGCAGTTTTCTCAAGTAAAATTTGAATAAAAACCAATAAATCTACAGGGTTAACTATGACCATGTTCAAATATTTTAAGAGGGGATAGAGAAAAATTTTAATGAATGATATCACCCTTCGAAAAGTGTTGAAACTTTTTTATAAAGCGAATATTGACTGACGACTCGTCAGCCGCTAGCGCACGTTTGACGTTTTGGGAGTTAGGCAACCAGCAGATGAAAAAGCTCTATGTGATTTCCTATTTTTTTCGGGTTTTAGTGAATATTTTTTCAATTTTAAATGTCTTATAGTCGGGAACAGATATTTTCCTATAATAAAATTAGATTTGTTTTTCTAATTTTTTGGACAAGATTTTATAATCAAAGACTGCCGCAGGTGCAAAGTTTTCTATTATCTATTAATGTTCATTTTCGTCGTTTCTACAATTGGAAATGCTGTAAAAATCGACTGTGTTGGTAGTTGATAGATCTAAACCATCTCAGACGATGCCTATCATATGCGTCGATTTTCCAGAGGAAAAGAGGGTTTTGCCCTATTTTTCGATCAAACTCGAAATATTTGTTATTGTCTTTTATATCTCTCTGAGCCTTGTGGTTAAAATATTTGTACTTATTGGCAGTTAACTCTATAGAGGAGAAGGGAATTTCACACTGTAACAGTTTTAGGGAACCTTAAGCTGCCTGTAGCCAGAGGGCATTAAAGGTGGCGCAGTCAGATCTAAAAACATGCACCATAAACAGAGACAATTCTTTCTCGCATTGTCGATAATTGCATTACTTAGTCGGTCATAAACCTGATATTAAAGTAAAAATGTGTAAATATCCCAATTCTAAAATTGTTTTGAAATTTTTTTGTAAATCATGATCAAATGATTAGCTATATTCGTTGGGAACAATTTTAATCCTGCAAAAAGTATATCACAAAATTGTTGCATTTGAGATTGAGATTTGTTGTTGCAGGAAAGTATTTTATAAGGTGATATGATATTTATTTTAATGATATTTTTTTCATTGTTAGCGTTGATATAGATGTGTCCAGAAACAAGTGTTTTTAATGTACAGCTACTCTCGTTAATTTTTCTAATATTATGATATCTTCCCTTAAATTACTTTTAATTTATCCAACATTTTTTTTTATATCTGTCAATATTTATATTTACATTCGCAACGCAATAAAGAGTCTGAATTGGCATATAAATAGTTGATACAACTATGGAATGTGATCAATGAATTTTGAATTATTTCCTGTTTGTAAGTTTTATATGACTTTTGTTTTTGTAACTTTTTGTTAGTTGTCAAAAAAGATTTTCCGAGTGTTTTATTTTCACTAAATTGCGACAAATTTTCGGAGGATTGATTGAAATAAACGAGACTATTTTACCTAAAAAGATGCCTTGAGAAACAATACTTGGGAGCACTAACAACAACAAAGAATAATTTAAACGAAAGCTAACGAGTGGAGTGTTTATGCTTCCAAAAAAAGTTTATCCTTCTGTAGATAGGTACTATTTATGTGTACCTATTTCACAACTATTCAATATAACCTTTGTTATATAATTACCAATTTGTGATGTTACTAACAGCTTTGGCAACATGGGGCTTTAGGTTGCCGCATCCTGCACTACTCGCATCGCGTCAGTTTAAATGCTTTCGCTTTTATTCCCACAACGCTGCATTTCAGCGCTATCTTGTTCAGTGTTGCTCGGAAACACTTTCGGTTTCATCTGCTTTTATATTTTTAGCACCAGTAAATAAAATAATGAATGTACAGATGTTGAGATTTAAATGATAATAATTAAAAATTGTATTTTCATCTCTATACATCTCACAAAAAATATGATTTGATAATTATTGAAGCTAGATAAATAGTAGTTTTCAAGATATAGATTGTGACCGAATATCAAAATTAGCAATTTTTGTTGAAAAGTAATATAGTAACGTCGGATATAGTTATATTGTCTTACAGTGTATAGTGTACTATACAAATTATATTTTTATAAGAATGTGCCACACATAGGTGTATGGAAGTAATTATTATTAAATTAAAAAAACTGACCCCGACTTAAGTTATACTCTATATAAAATGATTTCTTTTTTATTTTAAATAATTTTTTAAACTAAATTTAGGTTTAGATGTTGTAGATTAATATAAGTTAACGATCTGTATATCGCTTCACTTAAAAAGTTTTGTTAGATCTGCGGAATTGTTATTCTTTGATCCTTGAATAAGTACCGTTTTTTCAATTTGAAATTTCTCTTCAATTTTAGTCAAATATGTGAATCAAAAGGCAACTAATATTTATTTTATAAATTTAAGGTAAAATTCACTTTAGTAGGTTTATTTTAATAAAGTAATGATAAATAGTCTATTTACAATAAGAAATGCAATTTTTTTTAAGAAAGCGAGTTCATGAAGAAAAAACTATTTTCTTTCATTCTGTTCAATAATGATGCTTGGATTATTTTTAGGACGAGAAATTTTCCCTTAAAGGAGTAGAACGTAAAATAAAGAAAAACTCCTCAATTTCAATTTCAATTTCCACATATTAGATAGGTTTTATTGGGGATTTTTTTGCCATTTCAGAAACATGACATTACAGTTCAATTAACGAAAAGTTAGAAAAATATTTGGGATTAATTAGATTATTTGAGTACCTTGAATGCAGTATGAAATAATATATTGTTTGTACCACTCGTTAATTTTTACGGCTAATAACTATTTAAAAATTATGTATGTATGTAACTAGCTACTTATCTTGCAGTGCAGTATATAATTTGATCAAAAACTAATCAGTGCAGTCGAAAATAGAAGGCATCTATGGGGTTCCAACCAAGAAAAGTTATTTGACTCAGCATGATGTCCCTACACAGAAAAACAAACGGATTATTTTGAATCAAAATTACATTCTTTTATTATCTTTATTATTATTAAGAATATCATATCTTCAGTCAAGATTTATTTATTTAAGCTCAAGTTTTTAGCTCACATATACCTGTGTGTACAAAAATAAATGATTTCTTTCTACCGCATGGTATTCATGTTTCCGATAAATTAGTCCAAAGAATTTCTTTCAGGGTTGGCTAAACTGCTCTAATTTGTTTTACTGAAATTAAATGTCTTAATTTTTATACGCTATGATTATCCTGAAAGAAAAATTTGTTTATATAATTACATATATTCTCGATATAATATATTTATTATATGATCCAAATGCTATCTTGTAATATACAGGGTGATTCTGAACTTATCTAAAAGAAACTGCAGATAGACGAGTAGGGAAAAATAGAGTCAATATCGAAAAACATTTTTTGTAAAATCCTTATAGTTTCCGAGTAAAACATTATTGAAATTGTAGTATTTTGTATTTTCAACCATGACATCGCTGGGCTACTGTAATCTTTAGACAGGCGATTTCGAATATTGAAATTCGATTACTTTTTGTAGGCACGAAAGTTTTTGTGACGCCAGTCGTTATATTAGTCTTTCAAGTGTCAAAAAAGGTTAAAGTGTATAGTAGCAACTCGGAGTTGATGGATATCGTTTTAATTTATGACGATGTGAAAATACTTTAGTGTAGTGCAACACGAAGGAAATTTGAAACCGAACCGTACAAGAGATGGAGACCCAGGACTTCACGAGGCTCAATTATATTCGTACCATGTACAGCGTGTCCAACCATTAGTACCAAGGGATTGGACGAGGAAGACCGGTACCATGCCCGCCACGATCTCCTGACTTTAAATCATTTATACTCTGTTTAGAAATGAAAGAGAGTAATAAAAGCTTATTATGTATGCAAATCGTAAATAAATGTAGTACTGGTGCTTATATTAAATATTTTTATATTATGTATTATCGGTATAGATGAGGTGTACTTTTAAAAAAACTTTGTGTGATCGAACCGTACTAAATTGTAGCAGGTAGTTAAAATTTAATCCCCGACAATCCGTCTTTGTCTATGCCGCTTCAACTTCTCGGTCCATTTCTCTTATAAGTAAACAATATAAAAACAGCATTTCAAAACATGATACTACTTTAAGCATCATAACCGGGTTAAGAGGTTTTTTAGTAATTCAAATAAAATTATTCAATATTATTATCAAAATATTTATTTAAATTTAATGAATAGACTTTTATTCCACACAAAAATATATGTATTTTGAAAATTCAAATTATAGTGAGTAAATGTAGTGTTGTATAAATGTACAATAAAGAAAATAAAAAAGTAGGTATATTAAAATAAATTCATCCTCTGAATATTCTGATGAATTATCTTCGTCTCCTAGATTGATAACGATAGGTTCCACAGTAACGTCAATTAAATTATCGAGTTCCCACATTTTCTCCTCTTCTTTTTGTACATGAGGTATACATCTTTGCCAGTTATCTGCAGTTACTCGTTCCAAGGAATTTTTTAACAAAATTTTCACGTTACTTAATTTAAACTTCGTATTATTTCGGTTTACATCTCCTTTTATCTGCGCCCAGACTAATTCGAATGGGTTAAGTTCACAGTGATAAGGTGGTAACCGTAGTACCGTTATTTGGCGATTTGTTGCCATTTCATCGATAACATATTTTTTCTGATCTTTATTAAGATTGACAAGTGTCAAAAGTTCCTTTTTCGCCATATTTGTTTCAAAGAAAACGTTTTCTCCGGATAACCATTGAATTATATCGGCTTTCCTCCAAGTAGTCGTAGGTGTCCGCTCGGTCTGCCGTGAATGGTAACTGGCATTATCCATGAGAATTACAGACCCCGGAAGAATAAGATCCAACATCTGTGTAAAATACGCTTCGAAAACATCTGCGTTCATGTCTTCGTGATAGTCATCTGTATTTTTAGATTCAAAATAAAAGTAAACCTCCATCTACAAAACCACTGGCACTACCTATATGAGTCACTATTAATCTTCGCCCTTTACCTGAAGGTGCCTTGAACCCTGTTGAAAGTCCATCCAAAAATGCTTGTCGAAAACTTTTTACATTTTTATCTTGCCATACTTTTGTTACAGTATATCTCTCGTTGACCCAAGTTTCGTCTAGATAATAAATATTCCTCCCTTCGTCATGGAATTTTCTAATTGATCTTAAGTAGGATCATCGCCAACAAATAATTTCATTTTTATCGATAAGAACTTCCTGTTCTGCTTTTCCCAGCAAAAGTTTAACTCTCGTAAGACGGCCCATAATTTGCTTCTACTGATTTTTCGCAAATCGTTGTCCTCTGAAAGTTCACTTAAAATTTTTTTTAGCGTTGGTATTTCTTTTTAAAAATAAAATGAGTGTACCTTTCTGCGAATGACATTTTTGAAGAAATCACCTATTTTTATTTATTTATTTATTTATTTGTTCATTTTTTTGTTTCCTTTAAAAGTCTGTAGATAGTCGATTTTCCAATTCCTGTCACTTTGGAACACTTTTCCACGATGTCGTCAACAATGTTGGAGGATTTTGGTATTTCAATGCATTAAATACATTTAATATAATAATTTTCTCATTCTGAGACAGAGCAGATCTTTTCACGCGTTTAGCAGGTACGTAATCTGATAAACTCGACATTTTACCCAAACAATATTTATATCCTCTGACACAATTGTCACTAAACACAAGTCAAATTTTACTCTACTGCACTAACACGTCTTCGTATATTCAGCTCTAAGACTGGATTGATCTGTCACAATACACTGGCTCCTACCCTATGATATGTATCCAGTAAAATATACTAATGTTACCTGTTAGCACTAGTGTTACCCGATAATTACCTGAAACGAAATATTACTGTCTTTCATTTCCAAACAGACTATAGACTTCTTTTTGTGGAGATATTTAAAAATCGTACTTCGTACCGAAGTGGATCCTATTGATGATTTACGGAAGTGTATCGTAGTTGCTGCCAATAACTTTGTAACATCAGATTAGGTGTCAAACTATTAAAAGCACAAATGAAATCTATTTATAATTAACAACAATAGTGGCAAAAGCAGTTAAATTTGTTGTATAAAATTGGCGGTATAAATTTTTTGTCCGGTCGCAGATTGCCGCCTTATCAGGATTTGCAGTGGACCAGTTCCAGTGCTGTGCAGAAGTGTATTTTTAAATCATTTTCGAACTGCGCTCTTTGACTTTTTTTTACAAAATTATATTTGTAAGAGTCCCCTGTACACCCAATAATATTTTTTAGGTAAGTTCTGAATCTCCCTGTATACATTTTAAATCCATATACATTGAACTAAGATGTTTATTTTGTTTAAAACTCTCAGAGAATTCATGCATAAGCCGCTATAAAATTAAAATTATTTCTATTGACATAAAAGTTTACATGGTGAAACAAGTTGGAAATCACTTATATATAATTATGTTTATATTACAAATTAGTACTTAATGGTATCCTTTTAGAACCTTATTTCTTTCATTAAAAAAGTTTGTAATAACGTGGGTCTGCAAAATAGGTAACGAAACATCTTAAAACGTTAAGAAGAATGTTAGAAATAAAAATCATCATGTTTACACTGTTATTTTAACAACTGCAAATCAAGGTTACTTTTATGGCGAATGGAAACATGTAAATAATCTTAATAACGAAAATATTGATATTTACTATATGAATATGACTCAAAAGCTATTTACTCAAAAACAGTAAAAAAAAATAGGAAAAAGTTGCTAATAGAGTTTCAAAATTCGTATCAAAATTTGAAAAGTCAGTCACTAGAAAAGAAGAACCATGATTTTATGTTTAAATGAAAACGGTCCAAATTTTAAAACTTTAGTTTCAGTCTTCCTCGAAATATTTTATTTACTTTTTCTATTTTTAAACATTTATTTAAAAAAGATATTATGCAAAAGGAAAGCGAATCAACAAAGTATACGATTTTGAATTTTTTAAGCCCTATATTTTGGTAATGACTTTCTCAAAATATAAGCACATTTTTGTCGCCCCAACGAAATCACTCGCGGAGACAACAATAAAAACTTACCTGATGCTGGAAAGTTAATACACAGCTTTCCCAGTTTGTGATGATACTGACAACCAACCTAGTACATCGAGATAAACAGAAGGATGAGTTTTTAATACATTATTATAAATTGTACTAATTTATTGCTTATTTTCTACGTATTTTATTTTATTATATTACGTTTAACATGATGCGTGTACGCCTATGTCCCGCGGCTGTCTGGAACAGCTTTATTTATGGTACTTCTTATGGCGTTTTTTTATTCCCTTATGCCCATAGCATACAGATATTTACATGGGCTGAGTCAAAATTGATAGGGGAGATTGGTGCAATAATTGTGTAATTTATTGATTTTTATGAGAAATAACTAGTTGGCCAGACGTGTATAGTTAACGTTTTGAAAATTGCTCTTTTTCGTTGTTGAAACTTATAAAAGTATAGTTAATAATTTTATATTCCAGTGGCAGGAATATCCAATTAAACAAAAAAGAAAAAAAATACAAATAATTTACATATAATATAGATGCCGTTTGTCAAATAAAATTCTTCATAAAATATTAAGGTAATGCATAATATGTTATGAAGAATTTTATTTGACTTAACAAACGGTATAGTTTTATATAAATTACTAATGGCCGGTTTCTCAACATTTGGCGCAATCGATTCGATAACAATCGAGTACATAAATTTATCAGACCGATAACTTTATATTGGTTTCTGAACGCATGCCTTCCAAATTTTGTTGAATACATAACAGTTGAATGGATATCTTAATATCTGCAATAATCATAGAGGGAGCTAGCAAATGCACAACTGTTTGCAGATGCCATTTATGGAAGTAAGACACTTTCAAGAAATAATTGTAGATGGCGCCACTATCGGCTACCTAATGATATCACATCACATTAACTAAATAAAAATATATACAAACCTGTTGCATAAAAACGAAGTTATTAAAACCTTTTCTAATACTGATAGTAAATTTGTTCTAATACTAGAGACTTGAATACTTTTTTCTTATAAACCTATCAGTAAATTTACAGTTTCTTTCGTTAAGGTCGCCGTATTTCTCGCCGTAAAATGATCAAATTTGTGGTTTTTTAGGTACTGAAATTTTGAAAAATAAAACGCGTAGAACAAAAGTGATATCAAAAATAAAATTACTGATGTTTTGTTTATCCACTTTTACTATTTAAACTCTCTTCAAATAATATAATAACTTTTAAAATGCATTTGTATGACACACATTATTTCGCTATTCTAACCCCACATTTTAACAATTATTTTCACATACTTATAAACAAAAGTGAGCAATGTTATATGCAGAAATATGTAAGTTTATGTTATAACAATGTATACATCTATAGCTGAATTTAAAAAAATACGCATTTTGAAAGTTTTCAGTACCTAAAAATTTGCTGGATAAATCGCTTTCTGACGTTATACATTGATTTTATTTCGGTACCTTTGAATATTCGCTGGTAGCATGAGATAACATTGTTGTTATTTGCTAAACTCTATATTATTCAGTTCTTAAATGTCTAAAATTACTTGTATTTGTAGAAAACACTATTTCAAGAATACGCTGTCGCTTTATTTTTCATACTGGTTTTCTCATTCACGATAACGTCTTGGCGGTTCAAGATATCTGACTATATTTAAATATTCTTCATTTGAAGAGGCAGACGAATCAGAATTTTCCATTGCACAAAGTAATCGTCACGAAAATATCGAAAAAGTTGGGTTAAGCCTTACAATAGAGATGTAAACAAGCAACAGCTAAATCGCTGCGCGCGTGCGTTAATGTTTATTGGACAGATATCTTGCCATTTTTCTTTGGATATGTGTTCGATAACTTATGCAATAGATAAGCATTATCGAATGGTTCGGAAACCGAATTCATGGGATATCTCCAGTTTATGGAATCGATAAGTTTATTTAATAGATATCTACTAGTTGAGAAACCGGTCATAAATTTCCTAAAATAAGTAGTTCACGTAGGTACCTGCTTCATTTATACTTTGTATAAGTTTGTGTAAATATTAAGCCGTGTGATTTACCACTTAATATGTCTCTGATTTTATTAAAAACGCTGGGAAAATTAATAGTTGCGTAATTGACTTTTGTTATTAAATTTGTTTTTTATTTATGTGTAATCATCAGCCCTCTTTCTTTTATTGTATTTCAGAAGAAACTTTATGAAACGGACAAAGCTCGTTAACCGTAAATGTTCCTAGAGCGAAAGGTTGCAGCTCAGAAACTAGGTTAAATGATTTTCTGGGAAAAGGGTAGGGGTGAAAAAAGTAAAGTCGCGGCCCAGAGCCACCGTGTCGAAAACTCCAGTTCGTGGGTGTCCCGACCTAGGCCAATATGACCGCCGCGGCTACAGTTACTCAAGTTTACACTTTTACATATCAATAGCAGGAAGTTGGGCCGGGGTCGGATCCCGTCGCCGCCACGGGAACATCCAGTTAGACCCAAACTTAAGAAAGGGAAAGCTCCGGGATTCAAAGGATTCAGGAAAGGGTAAAGATCAACGAAACCAGCAACCTGTTACTTGGAACCAGTGATCTTTCTCTTCTACAACACTTGAACACTCCTTAAATCGCATCAAATTAATGGACGATTAACTTGTTTCCATTCACGCCAACTCAACGGGACTAGTCATTTATCAGGATCAGAATGGGAGAGGAGCATTTTTACCGTTCAACCGGAAGACGTCGTAACATAAGTGTACAAGATTTTTTTATTATCTAAATATGTACAGATCGTTTCGTATTGTGTAAACTAGTAATTACAACATATACAGAAAATATCTTATATGTATTTAAGTAGGTAAATTAATATATACGTACGTAAAATTTTAAATTTTACTCAAGTATATTTTTGTCAATTTTGTAATAGTCAAATATACAGGGTGTTTCAAACTTATCTAAAAAAAATTGAATGTACAAGACTCTTTCAAATATAATTTTGTCAAAACGGGCAGTTCGAAAATGACTTAAAAATATACTTCTGCACGCCACTGGAAACTGGTGCAATGTAAACCTAATAAGGTGGCAAATCTTGCAATCGGCGACTGGACAAAAAATGGAAAGAAATTCGCAAGTAAAGAAATAAATAACATTTTATAATACCTAATTTATTCAGCAAATCCAACTGCTTTATCAGTTTAAAACCACCTGAATTGAGAAATTTATCATACAATTCTCTTATTTCTCTGCTGGATAACCTAACGTCTGGGAGTGCAAAGTTATTGTTCAATTTTGTTGTGGGTTTCTTGAAACTCCGTTCATTTGTTTTGCATGAGTAGGATTTATTTACTAGAAAGAATTAGAGTGCATCTTTTTTTTTGCTTGCTTACTTTGTGAATTTTTTTTGTACTATCACAAATGTATTTTGGCATCTTCTGTACTTTAGGTAATCTTTTTTTTTTTGTAAGACATTTATTTGAGTAGATATGTAGGTATGTGTTATATTTATATTATTAATGTATGTGTGTTTAATTTCGACAGCATACAGGGTGAATCTTAAATAAGTACAAATATTTTAACTGCTGGTGTAGTTCGTCATATAGATCAGTCTAGTGAAAGCCATTTTTAAAAATTTCTAATATTTACGGAGATATTAATTTTTTAAAAAAATACCCACATTTTGAGGACCGCTGGCTGATTTATCATCCAACAACCTAATGAAACATATGATTTGTTGCGAGGTTGCCATATCTCCTCCAATATAAATATTACGTTTCCTTTAACGTAATAGTTCTATTTTAAAAATACTTGTTTTAAGCATAAGTACAGTAAAATTGGGTATGTAGTATGATACGCAGCAATATTAACATAAATTTTAACATCTGAACTAACCTTACTATACTTCAACGATTAAAAATGAATTTCCGCAAGTTCAATACTACCGTAAAATATTTAGGAAGATATTACGTGATAGTACTATGTCCAATGTTAAAAAATTATACATAAACGTGCACACAAGCTTACCTGTTTGTTAAAAAATTAACTATTTAATCAGTAATCCACATTTTACAAGTTAAATGTCATTGTACACTGTTAGAAAGGGACACAAAACACAATTTTCTTAAGTTATTTTATGAAGAATAACGAAAAACTATGCACGCGTTTTTTATTTAAAATGGAAAAAATGTCAACTTTTAGCAAATTTTATTGCTATTTTCATGCATTATGTGGGGTTAACAAGTTTGACTTGGGCTTCCGATAATCTGTCGTGACAGTCAATGACAGTTTGATAATAAAAAATAATATAAAATGTTACACTTGACAAAATTCGCTAAAAGTTGAGATTTTTTCTTCTTTGAAGCAAAGACATTTGTGTAATACTGGCAACACTGTGAACCACACGTTCAGTCTGCAGCACTATGCCTCATAAAAGTATGAAGGGTCGGTCTAGGCCAGCGGTCCTCAACAAGTTTTCTACTGAAAAATTACGAAATTTATTTAAAATTTCACTTTTTTATTTCTGATTTTTTTGTAAAAAAACTATTAATGATGTGTTCTACACACAAAACTATACTGCTGGTTAAAATATTTGTACTTATTTTAGATTCACCCTGTATATGTTATTTGCTTGTCTTATAACGAGCAATGCAGAACCTCTTCCTGTAAATTTAATTATTATGAAGGAATAAAGGATTATTATTATTATTATTATTATTAATAAATTCAACTACTTTTGCCGCTATTGCTATTAATTATTAATAAAATTAATTTGTGGTTTCAATTAATAAAATAGCTGTTGTTACAATATTTTGGGCCCGTCTTATCCAGTTTTTACAAACTAACACAAATGTTTCTGCTTCTTGTCCGTTTTAAACTTGTAATAAGTTGTTGGCAACAGCTATGATACGTTTTCGTAGATCATCAATAGCAGGTATCCACTTCGGTGCGATACACACAAGTCCAAATGACTAGCGCCCACTTCGGTCAATACACTTCACTTTTTAAATATCCCCACAAAAAGAAGTTCAAATGATTTAAGTCTGATATAATTGAACCTCGTGTATGATACGCCACACTGCTGCAATACGTCATGAACGACCTGGACTACCATCTCTTCCACGATTCGGTTTCAAATTTTCCTCGCGTTGCACTACACTTGCACTCAGTGCACACCGCGGTACCAGTAGCTGTATTTAGCACATGTTTATGGGGAAATCGTTCTGCTAAAGCATTTTTATATCGGCATAAATTAAAATAATATTCATTAATTCCGAGTTGTTATACACGTAAGCCATTTTTTACATTTGAAAAAACTAATGTAAAAACTCAGTCACAAAAATGTTAATATCTACAAAAAGTAATCGAATTTCAATATTCGAAATCACCTGGCTAGAGACTACAGTAGCCCAGCGATGTAAGGCAAGGCGCATATTGAGACGCGTATGACGCGTGTGTGATGCGTGGCACGCGTAGCGTTGTCTTTCGCATATTGCAAGACAGTTCTTCTCACGACGTTCTAATTTTTCTTGTTTATTATAAAAATGAATGATTTAAACAGAAAACTGGATTTATAAATGAAATAGACCCCTGAGTTTGGAAACCAGTATTGAGAAAACGTAAGGGCGAAAAAATTTGAAACTTGAACCATATGTAACCTGTAGTTTCGTAATCGTATTTTTTTATATTAATGAAAATGTAGAAATTACGGTTTTCTACCTACAAAATATACCATCTTTTAAGTGCAGTTCTTTTGCAATTTCACACCAAATCTTGTTTTTTATCTTCGCTTTCATATAATTCTCATGTCTGGTATCATATAGCTCTCTATGACTTCTTATCAGCTTTATCAGTTTCGTTTTCATTGTCACGGGAGAAAACACAACTAACCTCAAAATTATCAACAGTGGCGCGTACGGCGCGAAAAACGGTGCCACTGCCACTGCGTTTAGGGTTTTTTTACACTAAAATATACTTTTACTTAATTTAATAATTATTTTTTCCTATAAAATAACAAATAAAGATTTATTTAAAGAAAAATAGTTTGTTAGAACGTGAAAAAAATATACGTACAGAGTGATTCCAAAAGTACGTAATACCATTAATTTAACTGCGTTTTCTAGACCTCAAAATAAGACGAAAAGTCTATAGAAACATATATACTAAAACGCTTTGTTTTCGAGATACAGAGTGTGAAATGTTAGTTCCTGACGAAGATGAAGAAGAAATGAATTCATTTTTTTCAGAGACGCATGCAATAAATGGAGTAGTACTTCAAAAATGGCCAAACCTTTTTGTGTGTATATATATATATATATATTTTTGATAATTTCATAGCAAACAAGAAAGCTCTCAGGATTTTTACATAAAAAATGTAGTTTTGCTGAAATTCGACGTTGGCAGCAGTTTTTTAGAAAAATGGATTTTAATATTTCGGCGCATGCTAAATCTCATGACAAAATTATTTGATATAATAATGATTTTCCGGGTTGTTATACCGTGACCTCGGTAATTGGTCCCTAGTTTCAGCTGGGATTCTTTGATCTGCCCTGGCTGTTCTCGGGCTAAGCTCTGTAGGAACAGACCCGCTAACGGTATCGCTGGGCTATTGTTGGTATTACAACTGTTACGGTCGAAACCGTTCTTCAGATAATGGTGATTTTCCGAGACGTCCCATAGCCGTTGAACCTAGGGATGTGGGCTTTAATTCTGTTACTGGCAGCGACCAGTTACCAATGTCACGTCATAACAACCCGGAAAATGACTATATATCAAAAAATAACCTGAAAACCCAAAGACCACTATAATGTCAAAATTGTTTCTTTTCTTTCATTTAAAAACTTAGTTATGTGTTAAGTCCCATAGATTTTTAAGGACATTTAGCATGCACCACAAAAAATATGCACAAAAGAGTTTGGGCATTTTTGAAACGCTGCTCCCTTTATTTTACCCGCCCCTGATTATGCCAAATTTAATTAATTTATCTCTTATCTCTCTATACCTTTTTTATGTAAACATTTTTTAAGTTCAATTTTGCCATGAAATTATCAGAGAAATGAAAAGAACATGTTTAGGTATTTTTGAAGCACTACCCCTTGTTTTACTCACTCCTGGACACGCATTTCTTTTTAGATTTTCAAAAAGAGAATATAAGTTATGGAATTGTCAAATGTCATTAATTTATGTCTACACGTTTGGGAAATACTAATTAAAAACCGTCATCAGGATTTAACCGTTCACACCCTGTATGTCGAAAACGAAGCGTTTTATAATATATTTTTATGTAGACATTGTGTTTTATTTTGCGGTCTAGAAAACGCAGTTAAATTTATAGTACTGCTTTTAGAACGACCTTGTATATTAAATAGGTAGGTAGGTAGGATTATTCTTCCTTAAATTATAACTATTTTGTGTATAACACAACAAATTTAATATTGATTTAAATAGTTATTTACAAGCATATCATGTTTCTTTAAAAAACTTTCTTTTTCGGATAAATTCGGAATTTTTAACATTTTTAAACGGCAATTGATTGATCATTAATTCCGTAGTATGCCACAATTTAAGCGTCTTTTTTTCTTTCCTTGTTCAAAAATGATTAGCTATTACTTTCGACTATGGAAGTTGTATAGATATATATATTAACCATTTATAAAACTATGTTAAGTTAGCAACTTCACTAAAATTATATTTTAAAATCTGTTAATCTGCTGCATTTATAAGCGATGTTTTGTTAAATATATACAGATTATTTCGTAGTGTGTGCAAACTGATAATTATTACAATATGTGTGGAAAAATACCTACTTCTCAAAAGTACTGAAAGGTATGACATTTGGCAGTAGTAGTAGTAATTTTACGTTTTCATTTTTAATTGTTGAGGCACTTATACCTTAATATATTTGTTGTTATATGAAATTATATTAAATTCATTTATTCCTGTCCCAATAGACATTAGTACCTAAAGTAACTAACTGCACTGTTTCTGAATCTGAAGAAAGAACATCATACAAATGATCATAGGAAGATTTAGGTACTCGCTGGGAATACTTATTTTTATATCCATTATACCTATTTTGAAAACTTAATACGATATATTCTTTAAATATTTCAGCAGTTAGTCGACTACGTCTACGTCCACTGTAATGTATATGATGAAATATAGGACATTTGTATGACATTTTAGTTGTACTACCCGTTATTAGATGTCGCAATGACAACGTACCACTTTTGGGGTAACATTCCTTGACATTAGAATATAATTTTAAATTTTTATTACATTCTTGTCAAACTATAAAGAAATACTATGTATGTGATTGAAAATAACAAATATCAGAAGAATTTGAAGAACGTTATTCCAATTTTATTATTGCGATGGAATGGAATAGAAAATCATATCTGCCAAATCACCACTTTGAGCCAAACAAGAACATCGATTGCGGTACTTCGTTAATCTAGGGACATTTAATTGTACCTACTATCCATTAGATGGCGCACTGACAACATAATTCATAGTTTCTAGATTGATAAAGAATCACGATCAAACGTCATTTTTGGACAAAATCCCTAGACATTAGTCGAGTCTAACATTACCAAACATTTCGAGCAAATTTACTTAGTGATTAAAGAGGTTTTTTAAACTTTCGATTTATTGCTGCAAATTAATTTATTATTACTGACTGTAATAAGAAATTAATTTTAATTTAAATATTTAATATAATCAAAGCAATATAACTTTATCACAGATCATACTTAGACCGACACTGACCAACCGTCCCGACGCCTAAAATTTGACTGTTATGGTAATACTAGTTCATTTCAATCCTCGTTCGTGCTTATATTAAAAAATTGGCTAGTAATATTCAAAAATGCTTTTTAACTAGCACCTGCACTTTGCACTTTTTTATACAGCGGTCGGATTGATTTTTTACAATACACCGGATGCCGAGGGAGCGAGAGCTGTGTTGACAATAAAATAAGTAAGTGTCACCAGCGTTGCCAGAAGTTAAATATTAATTGTACCAGATAAAGTGAGAAATTGTACCAGATTTGAATCAATTGTACCAATATACAATCATGAAGCAGATTTTGAATAAAGATATTAGTGAACCAATTTTTTTCAGAAATACTTTTTTGTTTTGGTATAACAGTGTATAATTAGACTAAAAATAAGTCGCATATTATATCATAACAAAATTTGTGCTTTACTCGTATTTAAACTTTTGAACATTGCTTATTATCAATATACACAATAACCCATATAAATAACTATACATTCAATAAAAGTAAAAAAAAAACTAACTATAGTTTTTTTTAATAATCTTGATCGAGGTTGTTAGGAGAAACATGTATCTTTGTCCAATGTTCTGCAACCAGTCAACACAATGCACCGATACCGCCATCTATCCCATCAGTCAGCAAATAAAAAATTAGGTTTTTAATATCCAAATCCAAAAAAATGTAAATCTTAAAAGTTCATAAAAGGACAGATTAGCTTTTAAATGTGGAAATCCAAAAGAATGGAACCATTTTAGGTATAAACGTAGAAATTTTGATTTTGTAGTTTAAAAAATAGGTTTGTTCTTGTAAAGTTAAAAAGTACCAGATATTAGATTGTTGTACCACCGTACTTTCTTTGGGACTATTGTACCTTGTACCAGATCTCGTACAATTGTACCACCTCTGGCAACGCTGAGTGTCACGGGCGGCATTTCCTTGTTTCGACTATGTTAATACCGTATCAAACTAAAACAAAATAGTCGCGGGCTGCAGCGGCCCGAAAGCAACCGGCCCTTCGGGAAAATACCCAAAATCCCCGTCAGTCCATCCGCCCCTGATTACAGTAGCTTTTGGAATTTTTCGTCTTGGCAAACATTTATATTGCGACTGCTAGGCTAGTTCTATAGTAGTATCAACAAATACTTTTTTTTATTTAAAATAAGTGACTTTATAATCACTATTAAATGACTTCCTTGACAGTAGTACCGAGTGATCCTGAATAATGATTGATTGATTGATTACTTTCAAATGTTTAATACACAGTAACATTTGATATCAAAGAACTGTCATCAAATGCAAAATGATGGAAACTTACTAGATATCGATGTGTAAATTAGATATTGGAAATTTATTTTCATTTTTTTACTCGAAACCTGTAATACTTATTAAAAAATTACTAGATACAGAAAACATTCCATGTTCAGCAGGCATTAAAGAAAAGAATTGTTTTCAATCGAAACAGTTAACCTAAAAAAATCTAATGAAGGCTACCTATACAGGGGATACTATATTTCAACGCCTTGTAACAGGACGAGGAGAATAAAAAAATACTCGGCCAGAAGCTAAATAAAAAAAATCTTTTTCAATATTAAACAAAAATTTTCACTGGCACTACATACACACATGCATTTATCCTCCTTCTAATCTTTATGTATAACATATATATTTCACAAAATGTTTATCTATATACCTTTCTGGTTATTATTACCTGAATTACGATTAGTATACACTAGCAATACAGTATGCGCCAAAAGTATGGAATAAATTCAATAAAAACGAAACAATTATTTTTTGGGAAAAATCCTCGAACAGGTCGATTTTTAATTTAAAAAATACATATTTTAGCGTAAAATGCGATTTTGAAATGTCATTTGTTTTCGAGTAATGACGTCATCGATTTTTTTTATATGGCAACACCATATTTTTTTCCTTCATTCTGAAAGATCGTTTAATTCTCTATCAGACAGTACTAAAATTTTGCCCTCTTACATAGGAAAGTTTTCGAGTAAATGACGATTGAATGTTAGAAAACGTAAATTTTATCCATAAAAAAGTAACAATTCTGAGGTATGTAAATTAAAATACAATTGATTAAATTTTATACTTAAATTAAATGTTCGAATTGCCATCCACCAACTTCTTGACAATGCGCAAGTCTGTGAAGAAATTCTTCTTGCACATTATGATTGATTTCTGGGGTAACTCTGCGTATTTCGTACCGAATGCGATTTTGAAGTTCTTCTGAATTACGTGGTTTATTAATGTACACTTTTGACTTCAAGTATCCCCATAAAAAATAGTCAAGAGGTGTAAGATCTGGCAATCTTGCAGGCCATTCTATCGGTCCGCGTCTGCCGATCCACCTCCCAGGAAAACAATTGTCCAAAAAATATCGTACAGGGCGCGCATAGTGCGGAGGTGCACCGTCTTGCTGAAACCATATGGTATCGTCAGGAATGTCAGGGTCATTATCGTTAGGAAAAATTACTGCAAGGGCTGGAACAAGAAACTCTAGAAACTCTAAATATCTTTGTCCAGTAAGGGTTCCTTCAAAGAAGAAAGACCCTATTACTCTGTCGTCAACTATTCCAGCCCACACATTTAATTTCTGAGGGTGTTGGGTATGTGCCTCTGCCATCCAATGAGGATTTTCCCGACTCCAATATCTGCAAGTTTGACGGTTTACTGTACCATTCAGACAAAATGTGGCCTCATCTGAAAAAAGTATTTGCCGGTGTAAATTTCTATTTCCTTGACATAAATCCATTAGAATTTCGCAAAAGTGTAAGCGGCGATCGGGATCATCTTCATTGAGTTCCTGCACAAGTTGAATTTTGTAGGGCTGATATTTTTCCTTTCTCAAGATATACGTAGCACTGTGCTCTGACTAGTGTCATTGCTTAATGCAACCAATCGTGAAGAATTATGAGGATTATCCACCATACTTATCTAAATGTTCTGTTTTTCATTAATGCTTGGACGTCCAGGTTTTGGAATATTTACAACATTGCCAGTTTCTCTAAATTTAGGTTCTACCTTACTGACTATTGATTGGCTGATAGGGCGATCTGGATATTTTTCATTAAATAAATCGCAAACTTCCTGCTGAGTTCTAGTCATATTCCCGCATCCGATAAGAATTAAAATTTCAAATCTTTGAGTAACAGTTAAATGTGCCATAATACTTTAAATTGAATAATAATTTCTATGTCGC
Source organism: Monochamus alternatus (assembly GCA_037114965.1). Taxonomy (NCBI): domain Eukaryota; kingdom Metazoa; phylum Arthropoda; class Insecta; order Coleoptera; family Cerambycidae; genus Monochamus; species Monochamus alternatus. The sequence goes on along the minus strand of CM073431.1, from coordinate 37,786,831 downwards.
TTACAATACCTATTAGAAAGTCGGTGTGACAATGACACTTTGCAAAGATTTTCACCTACGTGATCCATAAAAGAACTATGGAATTCGAAAAACTAAACTTGATAACGTTTTTGCTTTATTTTAATTGATTTACATTTTCTAACATTCAATCGTCATTTACTCGAAAACTTTCCTTTGTAAGAGGGCAAAATTTTAGTACTGTCTGATAGAGAATTAAACGATCTTTCAGAATTAAGGAAAAAAATATGGTGTTGCCATATAAAAAAAAATCGATGACGTCATTACTCGAAAACAAATGACATTTCAAAATCGCATTTTACGCTAAAATATGTATTTTTTAAATTAAAAATCGACCTGTTCGAGAATTTTTCCCAAAAAATAATTGTTTCGTTTTTATTGAATTTATTCCATACTTTTGGCGCATACTGTATATCTAGTTATACTGTTATAAAATTTTTACTTGGCGCAGTTTCAAGTTTATTTTTAACTATTAATAAGTTGTCTAATGCAGTAAGTTATTTAGTTAACTTTAGTAGAAGGAGCGATAGAAAATATGTAACTATTCAACATAAGAATGTGCTGTGTTGTTTTATCAAAACTCCACCTTAAAGCAGTAAAATTGTGTTAAAATAATTTGTGTCGTGTTCGGTACATAATATTGCAGTACTAATAAGAAAAATTCCAACGATAATATAAATTATCTCCCGCGGTACCTATAGGAACTTTAAGGGCGCCGCATTCATGAAATAGTGTTTTCTACAAATACAAATAATTTTGAACAACTTACATAGTTCTACATATAAGATTATTGACTTTTGTTTATATGTTAAAATAATTGTTAAAATGTGGGGTTAGAATAGCAAAATAATGTGTCTTACATTCGCTTTTTAAAAGTTATTGTTTTATTTAAGGAGAATTAAGGAGGAGAAAAATGGATAAACAACATCAAGAATTTTATATTTGATATTACTTTTTGATATATTACTAGGGCGACCTTAATAATAATTCAGTACTCTATAACTGTATAATGATGTAAGAAAGCACGGGTCAAGTTTGATTTTCAGTCAATATTTGAAAAGATGGCAAATATTATCGAAATCATAGAATCGAATGTACATTATGTTTACATTTGTTAGCAAGATAGAGAAATTGTATTATGCAGGCTCTCAGAAAAGATGATCTCGCGATAATTTCAAAATTAAATATTTATTAATCTCCTCTTTTCTGTTAAAAAGAAAATATTTGAAATTGCAAAAGATCTAATTGGATAGGTACGTTACACACTGTTATAATAAATTAAAAATAAATTTAATATTGCTCGATTTAATAATGTAAAACACCTTTGCAGATTTCAAGCATTACCCGCTTTATTTAAAAAGGAATCCCAGTTATTAAGGAACGCAGTCTAATAAAAAGTCCTCTTTCGGGGGTTTCCCTAGATAAGGAAGAACATTATTAATCAATTGTGAGCCACTTAAAGGGGAAAGTAGGCCTGAGAGTTTCGAGAGAAGTTGTTTTTGTGGGTTGTATATAAAAATGAGTGAGATTCATCGCATCCTTTACCTTTCTTGGGAGAGGTCGGGATCAAGCAGCCCTGGCCTGGGACGGTCGCGTGCTCCGATCTTCTGTTGCTCTGCTTCCCTACATATTTTTTTCTCAAAAGGGCCGCCGACCATTCACTTTTCACACTTTTTACAAGGACCACTGGAAACGTTACGACATTATTAAGTGACATGTATTATTTTTTTATTTATAAGATGGTAATTTCTAAGTCGCATTCACAATACGAATCACGCGTTTACATTACAGCGTGTTCCAGGACAGCGTACCGTAGAAAAACATTTTCTGAGAACTATTGGTCTAGTAGTAGCAGTAGCAGTAGTGATAATTAAAATATTGCATTGAACTTTAGTATGCTAATATTTTAAGAAATTCTAAATAGCGGAACTCCTTTTTTTTAATAAGTTAACGCACTGGAATATTTTAACACAACTTTCGTAAGGTTAGGGGTCCGGATTTTTTAGTATAATTTTATATGTATTTTATTATATGTTACGGTTCATTAAAAACATTAACTCTTGGTTACAGTGTATCAGTTGTGTCACATAAATTAATTAGTAAATTTACATTTAGTTTTACAAAAAGGATAGAATGTTTCATAATAATGCAAAATTAACCACTGATATCTATTAAAAGGATAGATCGTCATTAGGAGTTTACAAAATTCAACTAAACTTCTAGTGCACACACAGTTTCTGATCTTGCGCATACCCACAGAGAGTGCAGAGGGCAGAGAGTATATCAAAAGATAAACCAAAAATTCCTAATAAATATGAGGTCGCAGATGGCTCCTTAACAAGATACAGAACGTTAAAGTTTATTAGATTTATACGTTATCTTCGACAATCCCAAAATGCCATTTCAATTTCAAATGCACGGAAATAAGTTTGACAGTCATTTTTATTTTTAATGGCATAAGCCTACTACGAGAAACTAAAATAAATCCAAATAATAGAACCAACAGAACTATTTTAAACGTGTTTTGGTTAAAAATGGTTGATTCAAAATTTTCCAAGAGATCAACTTGATAGAGAATTTAACACTATATACGGAAATTGTAACTATTTGACAAGATCAGCAGTGACGTAAAAATTCTTTTAAAAAAGATTTATATTGACCCTGCCTCTACGCCACTGTTCGTAAAATATTGAGTAGTATTTCAAACAATTAGTCTTTAGGTGCTAACAGGACGTGGCAAATTTGAGATTGAAATGTTAAGGCGTTTTGAAGTTATTGAAGATAACGTATACATTTAAAGAAACTTTAAAGCCCTGTATCCCGTTATGAAGCCATCTGCGACCCCATGTTTATTAAGAATTTTTGTTGTTGATATACTCTCTGCTGTAGAACTTCGTCAGCAGTTTTTTTAATCACCCTGTATACGTCTTATACATACAAGGCACTTTGCGGGTACTTTCTATTTCCAAAACAGTGGGTAGATATATTTCGAAAAATTAGTGAAGCAGTGGCAGACACACGTTTATTTTTTATAATATACAGGGTATTCCAAAAATACGTGTACAACACTTGACCACTTCAAGAAATTTAGGAAAAAACAATTTCGGATATAACTAAGTTGACTTCAATCGATCTATTTTGTAGTCAAGTGTTATAACTGTATTCGAAACACCCTTTATATTGTTGTATATCTCTGAAAACATGATTCAAAAATATGCTTTAATTGAAAATATGTAGGGGAAATATATTTTATGCATACTTATTTTGTTGCGTAAATAAACAACATTTATCACAACTCACAGTCAATAAGACTGCAATTTTAATGGGGATTTTATTGGAGATAAATAAATCACTTAATTATTGGCTATATTACCATTTACTGATGTACACGTAAATAGGGCTGATAATAGTATAGTGAAACACAAATTGACAATGGATTTGTTCCAACAACAGCAAAAATCGATTCCTAACCATCCAGAACTATTTAGTCAGTTCAGTAGTCGCGTCAAATTAGCATGAAAAATGTGAAAATAGACAATTTTTTGCGGAGAAGTCCGATTGAGATGCGGTTTTCTGCAAAATGTTCAGGGAATTTTTTATAACAAAAGGTACATCTAACCTCTGTACGCTCGCAAATTTTTAATTGTTTATTTAACAAATGACCCATTTTCGTTGAACATATGGCAAATGTCACACACGATTCAACGAAAATGTCTGAACAATGTTCTCTCAGGGGTTTTCGAGGTCCCTCTTTATCACTTTGGTGTTAGTTTTATTAATTATTGCTAAATTGTTGTAACTGGGCTAATTAACAAATTAAAAACTCCACCCCCGAAATCACTAGAGAACCGGATTTTTTTCCAGGATTTCTTGCTTATTAAGGCAAACCATAGGCACAAGATTTTTGAAAATATAATTGTTCGGGTCTCTAGTGATTCGGGCAGTAGAGTTATTAATTTGTTAATTAACCAGGTTGCAAAAATAGAAAAATAAACAATTTCGTGCAACAATCTTGTGCCGATGGTTCTCCCCATGATCCCAGAGTTATTGCAAAAAAATCTGGTTCTCTAACGATTCCGGGAGTATAGTTATTAATTTGTTAATTAGCGAGGTTGCAACAATCGAACAATAAACAATTATATTTGCAAAAATCTTGTGCCGATGGTTTGCCTTAATAAGCCAGAAATTCTGGAAAAAATTCCAGTTCTCTACTGATTTCGGGTGTTTGTTAATTAGCCCAGTTACAACAATGTAGCAATAAATAATAAAGCTAACACCAAAGTGATAAACAGGGACCTCGAAAACCCCCGAGAGACCATTTTCCAGACATTTTCGTTGAATCGTGTGTGGCATTTGCCATATGTTCAACAAAAATGGGTCATTTGTTAAATAAAAAATTAAAAATTTGCGAGCGTACAGAGGTTAGATGTACCTTTTGTTATGAAAAATTCGCTGAACATTTTGCAGAAAACCGCATCTCAATCGGATCTCTCCGCAAAAAGTTACAAAATGAAATGCTAATTTAACGCGACTACAGTTATTTATTGTCTTTCGACGAATGCGACGTAAGACGGAGTTGGTAAAACATTTTTGGCAGTTCTGAACCCGTTCTAGACGGCTGTTGGAACAGACCTAATGAAACAAACATATCCTTGTGGAGAAATATATGTATGTTTTGGTCCCTTCACGTTTCGAAACGTACCACATATTTTTAAATCTGGAGAATGTGTTGGTCATCTTAACAACTACATCATTGCTTCTTCTGATCCTTTGCTTGGCATATTCGTCGAACACCAATTGAATATGGAGCGGGTCACCATGGTGCATATACCTACTATGGTTCGGATTTAGTAACCCTGAAACTTTAGACAAAGTGCGACCAATTTAATTTTTTTTAAATAGGTATGTTAATAAGTAGTGTATTTAGCAAAATGGCGGTCATTTTCCACATTTGCTTAATTAATGCGATTTTTTTGCTTTTTATATATACATACAAAATTTACTCATTGTTATTTATTTTTTTGTCAAAACAGCTTTACCAACGACCATTTTTCAAGGCATTTTTATAGTCGATCATTATACCGCTAGAAAACGTAATTTATTGTTAAATACATAAAAAATCATTAAAACCCATGGAAAAATTTTCAAGATATTTAAACAATTTTTTGTAAATGTTCCCAGCGGTCTAGCGGCAAAATGAATTGATTTCGGATATAACTAAGTTGACTGCAATTGATCTATTTTGAATCCAGAAGTTTGTAGTCAAGTGTTGTGAATATATTTTCGAAACACCTTTTATATCATTGTATGTATCTTTCTGGAAAGGTACTTTAATTGACAATAATTAAAGGGAGCGTAGCTATTTTGTTCTGTAAATAAACAACATTTATCACAACTCACAGTCAATAAGACTGGAATTTTAATGGGGATATTATTGAGGATGAGTAAATCACCTTATTATCGGCTATATTCCCATATACTGAAATACACGTAAATAGGGCTGATAATAGTACACCGTAAAAAATTTTGTGTAAATTTTCACTCAAAATCAACACAACTGTTTCTTAAATCGAGTCTACAACCGTCTGTGTTAAAATAATAACACAATTCAGTTATCTAAATAAATATTTTATGAGTAACATTGAATAATTACATATATTCCTTATTATTTGCTTTTGTAACCTTTTTTACTGTATTCGAAAGGGATTTCAAGCTAATATAAATCAAATCTCCTACAATTCCTATCAATGAAGTCATATGTATGTTCTCTGATACCAACATCTAGATATGCTAATGAACAATTCCACAGACAAAGCTCTATTCAATAATTATCTAAATACATTAATCTATCTAAATTTACTAACCTGCTTTAATGAAACATTCTATAAATATCTAACTTCACTTTTGGCAGTGGGAACACGACATTTAACTTCAAATAATTTTGAATTTTTATAATAATTTTTATAGTTAGATATTTGATTCAACTTAAAGGGGGCCACCTGAAGAAGCAATCTTAAAAACGCAGAAATAGGTCAGATCTCATCTATTGTGGTTGAATTGTCATGTTCCCACTGCCAAAAGTGAAGTTAGATATTTATAGAGTGTTTCATCAAAGCAGGTTAGTAAATTTAGATAGATTAATGTATTTAGATAATTATTGAATAGAGCTTTGTCTGTGGAATTGTTCATTAGCATACCTAGATGTTTGGTATCAGAGAACATACATATGACTTCATTGATAGGAATTGTAGGAGATTTGATTTATATTAGCTTAAAATCCCTTTCTAATACAGTAAAAAATATTGACCTACGTCTACTACAAACACAAAATTGAGTTATATTATCAATATATTTCGTTGTTTTTTTCGACAAACCGTCTCTCTGACCAAAAGTTGTGTTGATAAACTCATTTATTCGTTAAAATGTTACTCAAAATTCAACACCAAAATAATTTCCCTCATAAGTAAATTCGAGGTTACTCAAAACTATATATGGTGACACATAAATTGACAATGAAACATACCTTTCTTTCGAGATGTACTTGGTACACATACGTATTGGGTGAACAATTTCCAAGCTGGTTGCCACATGGTCGGTTTTGGTTTTAGGGCGTTTCAAAACGTGAAGAAATCAAAAACGACGATTTGGCAACCAGTACAGGAATTATTTAACTTTTGACAACTACCACAGAAGCCTGCAAATCAAATTATATAAAAGATAGAAAAAAAAAACTAAAAATAATTATGTTATATATTTTTAGTAGATGCAATGATACAAAAGTTTTTGCCAAATTAGAGATAATAAATAACAAGAGTTGTTTCCAAATTTATAGCTTTTATCTTGTATCAACTCCAACACCCTGTATCTTTTAATATTCGTATTTTTGTATATATGTGTCGAGTGTCGTCAATATGTACTTAATCGAATGACCTGTTTATACAAATAAATTTTCTTTATACAACACATCCGCAGGAGAACTTTGTATGCAAACTGCGTAATCATTTTGATAATCGAGTGTCCAACTCAAACATAAATAATGTTACCACAGTAATGAATCCCTTCGGTTGACCAATAATATATTTGGGAAGTATAATATTAATCACACGGGTATAATTATGAAGATGTGTCTCCTAGGGTATAACCTCATTTACACCTACTAATAATTATCTGTAAAACCTCAAGAGAGCCTTTTCGGACCGTGGTCACTTTATAGACACCTTTCTACCCTAAGTGCGTTAAATGTAGTCTATATAACCTGCCCCTACTTATACATCTTTGATCTTGAATACGCATGTTCTCATTTCGCATAAATTTATTAAGAAATTAGAAGAAATTATCTAATATTGCTGTTACATTATGGATAATGACATTTCTTTTTAACACAATAACTAAATTGGCATTTATAAGCATTAGTTTAAATTACAAGGTGTCCGAAATATAAGCTACAATGTGACTAAAAGTAATAAACAGTCCTATGAAAAGATGTCAAAAATAGAAAAATGTTGGTTCATGGAAATAAACTATTTGTTTGTATCGGACCAAATAAATATTTATTTCTTGATACCAAATTATTTTTTTCAAAAAGCAAAAATATAGGTAGTTATTTTGTGTAAAGAAATCATACGTTTCCATTAAAAAATATTATTTCTTTTTCATTGGTATACTTTTGGTGTTCATTTTAATTATAATCTATGTTAAAACAGTATTTCTATATTTTAAACATTTTTTTTTCAATTAAACGATTGCTTATTTGGGTCAACAACTTATTGTTCAGGAATTTCATGAAACAACTGCGGGCTAATGCCCCGACCATCATAGAATTACACCTGAAAAATTTATAGTAAATAGTCAACATATACTGATTTCGAGGTTATTAGATCTCATGAGTACGCCACAGATGAGTGATGAGTTAAATTACGACTGACTCTGGCTGTTCATGTCTCTTAAACCCGACATACCTGAATACCCGAAATATAGCACAGCCACATCTAGTGGCCACCTGTTGACACTTATTTTTTGTTTATAGGAAACAATTCGAAATTGTTCTTTTAAACAAACACCTTTTTCGACGATCAGAAAATTGATTTTTCTAATTTACAGGTTTTCAAAACTAAACTTAATTTAATAATTTTACGAAAAGAATTAAAACATTATATATTTTTCTTGTCCACATCCCTGAATTAAAAATATGCATTTTTGAATTAAATAAATGCATTATTTGATTCGAAATGTACATTTATTTTATTCAAAAATATATTTTGATTTCGAAATGTTATTTTTATACAGATTTCAACAAATTGTTTAGGAAAAATTAAAAATATGTGTATTTATTTGAAAATCAAGTTTCAGTTAAACAGATATCGCAAACAAATCTTACCATATAAATCAGTTTATTTTTGACAAAAAGTGGTCGTTGCCATAGGTTAGAAAATAAAATTGTGTCAAATATATTTTGTTTGATACAATTTATTGTACAGCAAAATAAAGGCCCTCATATTTCGGACACCTTGTAAACATACCTTTAATCATATCCAAATACAAAAAAATTTGATTTGAACTGAATTTCTATGAGTGTTTCTTTATAAAATTGATAAAATGAACCACTTTTGAGGAAAACACAGTTAATATTTCACCCCTCTATTCTCAAAAAATATTAAATTTGCATATTTTAAACTATGAAATAGATAAATACTGAAAATGACTACCAGTAAACGACAGTTTGCGGGAAACGAATTAAATGAAGGAAAAATCTGAAAAACAATTATTTCAATCGAATCGATGACCGAATGTTGACAAGTGGGAATTTTCAGATCCTGGTAATTGCGTATTTATATTGCATTAAGTAAAAGTAAATTTGTCAGAAAATCTTCATTTATTAAAAAATCACCAATATTTTATAAATATTGTACACAATTTCCTCGTCGCATAATTAAATTAAATTCTTCCTATTTACATGTAGGTGCATATAATATTTAAAAATAAAATAACAAAATAATTGTTATTTATTGTAAGAGTGTTTTAGACAGCGTTTTTTTACACAATAATTTTCTTAAGTAGATAAAAGGCGATTAAAACACGAATGCAATACAACGTTTTATCCACAATCACAAACTCAAGTTACTTGAGTTTAGAGGAAAGCAATACATAAATAAAATTGTAGATATAACACCTATTTTATATCCGCTATTGTTATTATTAACTAATTAAATTGATTTGTGGTTTTAATTAATAAAATAATTTGACAAATATTTTTTCCATCGACGTGTAAACACATTTGGGTCCGTCTTATCTAGTGTCTACGAACTAACACGAATGTTTCAGGTTCTTGTCCGTTTTGAACTCTTAAGTTATTGCCAGCAGCTATGATACAATCGCGTAAATGATCACTAGCGCCCACTTCGGTGCAATACACTTCACTTTTTAAATATCCCCACAAAAAGAAGTTCAAATGATTTAAGTCAGGGGATCGTGGCGGCCATGGTACCGATCCTCCTCCTCCAATCCATCGTCCATTTAATGAAAAGCGTTGTTGGAAGTGCTCACGTTGAATCGCGTGCGTATATTTAGAATCCCAAACATGAGTATTACGAATGTTACATATCCCATTTCGTGTAAATATAGCTTTATCTGTAACTAACACGTCAGCTATAAATCTGGGATTTTGAGCAACAAGCATACACAAAATCTAATTCGTAAGGGCTAATCCCTTGCTTATTAATGCTTGGACACGCTGTACATGGTACGGATATAATTGAGCCTCGTGTATGATACGCTACACTGTTGATTGGGACATTCCTTGTACTTGTTGAGCGATTTACCTATTCTCTAAAATATGTTCATCAGCTGCTGCAATATGCCGTGGACGCCCATCTCTTCCACGATTTGATTGTAAATTCCCCGTGTCACGCCCGTATTGCACTTCCGCGGTAAAAGTAGCTGCATTAGGCACACGTATACCGGGAAATAATCGTTCTGCGCACAGATGAGAACCTGCTGAAGCCTTTCGTTTATTTCGTTCATTACTTCACCATAAATTAAAACGATATGCATCAATTACGAGTTGCTATAGTCATAAGCCATTTTTGACACTTGAAAAACTAATGTAAACACTATCAGAAAAACGTTAACAATAAAATCGAATTTCAGTATTCGTAGTGGCCTGTATTCCGATGACGTTAGTGACTATAGTAATCCAGTAATGTAAAGATTGAAAATACTACAATTTCAATAATTTTTTACAAATTATAGTAGATTTTTCATATATTATTTTAAATCAGCACTGCCGACCTTGCCGTCTTCATATGAATGATATTTCAAAGAGATAAATAGATGTCAGACAAATAGATAAAAAAAATAAAAATAAATAAAGTATTAGCGAAAAAAACAAAAAGATCAAAAAGACAACAGTAGTGAAAAAAGAAATTTAACAGCATAAAAGAAAATATGATTGTTATGTGGAAATAGAAACTAAAATATTGAATTATAAATAATATAATAATAATTAAAAAGCGAATGGAATTCAGGACGGAAATAGTGATAGAAGCCAGAAGATAATGGGGGCGACGTATCCCAAAAAGAGTATCTAATTGATAAAATGCAAGTGTGAGTTTATATTTTACACACGTAAAACACAAATGAATTATATCAGGTAGGAAATTGAAATCAGTGATTATACATAATATAGCTATTCTGAGCCTGTTAGTTGTTACTAAAATGACAAAAAAAAAATAGAACGATGAAATGGTTTTAATAATAAGAATGAAAATAGTTGAAAATATTGATTTCAATAATTTAATATAAATCACAGGCTTGTAAGTCGATATCAAAAAAACACTGATCGTTTACTACTGTTAAGCCGGGGGCACATTGCCCTGTTGCCACGCCATGTCACACCACGTCATGCCATGTGACGTATGTGGCACGTACACTGTTACCATGCCATGCGATGCCACGTTACGTTACATTTGACAATTCCATCAGTTTAAGGAATATCACAAGAAGTTCAAACTCAAATTGTGAGTCGAGGATGAATACATTTAAGTACCTTAATCCATTTAGCTAGAGTCGTTAAAATTTATGTTGTTTCATTAACAATATGCTGTGAGAAACGTTTTCTGTGCAATTTGTTCTTAAGCTTCTCCTTTCATAATTTGATCTCTATAGCGCTTACGATTTATACTATAGAGACATTCATGCCCGCAAATCTTTAAAATAACAAAATTTTTTCAATATTTTCTATCATTTTATGCATGTGACACCATATTCACGTGCACACTATTGCCATGCGACACGATCCGACGTGATGAAAATCTGTGTGTAGCGTCAGAGCAGTGTGCATACACTGTAACAAAATAATTACACATTTTAACACAAAACAACACAATACTGTGTTAATCGAGGTCCACACGGAATTCTGTATATTTTTACACATTTCTCTGTATGTAGCAGTGTGTTAAAGGTTTAACACAATCCACTGTGTTAATATAACAAATGTCATGCGTAACTTTTATACATTTCTATGTTATTTTAATTTGTTAATTATGTTCCTGTTTACTTTCGAAATATTTTTTATATATATTAAGCTGTTTACAGGCCTTTTATGCCCAGAGATATAATTTTTGAAATAATTTTATTTTGACATTTTCTAGAGGTTCTGCCTATCGTCGCGAATGCATTGAATATAGCCTGGAATGTTCTATTAAACGGCAGAATATATGTATTAAAAATTATAATTTCAAAAGTAAACAGGAACATAATTAACAAGGTAGGTGAGCTTCCGTATCAATATGAAGAATTTTCTGAATTATGGTGTAATTATAAAATAAAAGATATTTTACTTTTTATGATTTTATTAAAAACATAAAATTATGTTCAAATGAACAACAACCAAGTCTACTAACAAAATATGTATTTATTAAAATTAACAGTATAATAGTACATATTCTAGTAAGGGTCTAATAATGTTCTAGTAAATCATAAACGATGAAACAACAAACAAAGATGTATTTAGGCACTATATAATAGGAGTTTACGAAAATTAACTGGTGATCTGACCATATAATTTTCTTTCTCTAAAGTTACAAAAAAAGTTAGATTACTGAGTAATCTAAAACGTCAAAGTAAACTCCTAATATTTTTAATAGTTATATTCTAATTAGTTTTAGCTTTATTACAATTATCAGTAATATTTGTTATAGTTAGGTAAGTACTTACCATTTTCCTTGATTACACCTCAATTTAGATTTAAATAACCTCCATTTGAACACAGTGAACGAGAGGTAACTGTACAAAACACCGCTGCGTGACCAATATGGCGTTGTGACGTGTTGTATCAGCTGATATACTGCAGCTGCGCAGTTGTGCTCAATTAAGTTGTGTGCGTGTTAAGTTTACACAAAATGGTGTACTTTTAACACACAACTGGTAAATATTACACAAATTCAGTATATTTTATTATATACTAGTAATTTTAACACATTTTGTACGTACAAAAAAGCCATAGTGTGTAAAACTATTAACACTGAATTTTTACACATCCTAAATAACACACTGGAAAATCTCGCTTACACAGCAACTTTTTTTACAGTGTACAATAGCTATATTATTTTTACCAGAAATCTTAGTTTATCTCAATTAATCTTAGTTATTCTCCATGCTGATTGGTCAATTTAGTGAGATTAACTCAGATTAGCTAAGATTTCTGGTAAAAAGAATATGGAAAATATATAAAAATTCATAAGAATACACGATATCAGATCCTTCTGACGTTGTATCACATGGTGTGACGTGGCGTGGCATCAGAGCAATGTGCCCGCGGTTAAAAGCCAGTGAAATGTACGATGTGGAATGCTCTTAGTACCATTGCGCATCCAAATAAAGATACCACACCTAGGAGCAGACAAAAGGAGGCACATGAAACTCAGCAAAGAAATACTTCATTGGTTATGTATGTGGGTGCGAGAGAGACAATCATCTGCACGTATGATATGAACTGTGTTCTTAATTTCCCATTATTTTGTTTGTAAACTCGTCATTGGCGTACAGTGTGGTTAACCAGTACATTCTTTTACCTCGTAACTCGTTATTTTTAATCTTTGTGTATTTTTGTGGGTGTTATTGTTGGAACATGTCATATTTTATAAGGGACTGTAACATTAATCAGCCTATAACACCAAATAATTCTTCATATCCAGAATTCAATTTCATTTCAATTCACAACCAACTAAATCTTTATTGCTCCGCCATTGCTAGGAGGCACAAAACAAATATGGTGTTGATTATGAGTAATCCCATTCGCGCAGCTTTTCGAGCATTCCAGTCATCATAATATAAAATTACATTTCAGTGCTATAAGCTTGCTACAGACTTACGTCGCGTTGCTAGAGGTGGTACAATTGTACCAGATCTGGTACAATAGTCGCAAATAAAGTACGGTGGTACAACAATCTAATATCTGATACTATTTTGACTTTACAAGAACAAACCTGTTTTTTAAACTACAAAATCAAAATTTCTACATTTATACCTAAAATGATTCCATTCTTTTGGATTTCCACATTTAAAACCTAATCTGTCCTTTGATGAACGTTTAAGATTTACTTTTTTTGGATTTGGATATTAAAAACCTAATTTTTTATTTGCTGACTGATGGGATAAATGGCGGTATCGATGCATTGTGTTGACACAACAACCTCGATCAAGATTATTAAGAAAAAACTAACTATAGTTAGTTTTGTTTTTACTTTTATTGAATATATAGTTATTTATATGGATTATTGTGTATATTGATAATAAGCAATGTTCAAAAGTTTAAATACGAGTAAAGCACAAATTTTGTTATGACATAATATGCGACTTATTTTTAGACTAATTATACACTGTTATACCAAAACAAAAAAGTACTTCTGAAAAAAATTGGTTCACTATATCTTTGTTCAAAATCATGATTGTATATTGGTACAATTGATTCAAATCTGGTACAGTTTCTCACTTTATCTGGTACAATTAATATTTAACTTCTGGCAACGCTGCTTACGTGTATTTGCGATACGTGATCCGCGATGTCCGCTATATATTTTGTGAGAAATTCGTGAATAGTGTATAGCGTCTTTGTTAAAAATCGGTTCATAAGCATCCTCCACACACTATACTCGAATTCCTTACAAATCACACATCGCCCATCAAGAATTGCATATTCACGCATAGCCTGTAGCAAGCTTGAGCTATTCTGTGTATAAAACTTCTTGAAATAATGAATAAATCAATAAAAACATATTTTCCATAGACTTAACTAATATTGAGTTACTACTATTTCTCAACACAGGAAAAAAATTTTAACTATTCATTATCTATTCTGTATCATATCGTACAAATGCATTTCTATTACACATTTTCGGCATTTTCAAAAGAAATTTTGAAAGCTTATATAAATACGTCATTTGTCCATTTGACTGCAAAAAGCTTTTACTGACAGTCTGACTCAGTACTGAAATAGAAGCTATTTAGATCTTTCCAACGATAAATAGTACTAATACTGGCCGTGTCAAAACGAGATAAATGATCTTTATGTATAAGAGCATAAAAATACCAAATGTCGGTCATTCTACCATTGCGAATTGTAAATTTCTTATGACCTACCTTTCAATACATTGAACATTTTTTGAAGCAAATGACAAATAAAAATATGAATAATATGAAAAAAATTTGAATTAAAAATATTTTTTCAATACTTAATCATTTTAATTATACAAAAATATGAAATAGGTTTCTTATCAAATATAATTTTTATAGAATTATGCCGACGTAAAGTTAATAAATAAGTTAAATTGTGGATATGTATGATCAAAACACTAAAAATATGTGGTAGGTATAAATAAAAGATACGTCAGAAATGATGTTATACAGGGTGATTCAGTTTCAAATGAACAGTGAAGTATAGAGGTATGGAGGTCAGTCGAAAGATAATGCCAGACTTTTTTGTAGAGGTGTCAAAGTAGCAGAGATAATTTCGTATACAATATACCACTTAAGGTATCATAAAATGTGCTAGTATCAAGCACTTTCAACATCCAGTAGCAGTAGGAGGTATGAACACTAATAATTTAGAAAAAAGAAAATGTACCACTATGTATTAAAGTCGGAGGAGAGGGAGGTACAAGGTATTGAATTTAAAAAAATATAGATTTTTTTTTATAGAGTTGCTAAAGTAGCAGGGATAATTTCGTATACAATATAGGACTTAAGGTATCATAAAATGTGCTAGTATCAAGCACTTTCAACAACCATTAGCAGTAGGAGGTATGAACACTAATAATTTAGAAAAAAGAAAATGTACCACTATGTATTAAATTCGGAGGAGAGAGAGGTACAAGGTATTGAGTTTAAAAAAAATATTGATTTTTGTTGCCAAAGTAGCAGAGATAATTAGGTGATACACGGTGGTTCACAACTTATCTAAAAAAATTGGGAATGCGTCATGAAAAATGGAGTCAATATCATAAATTTTTTTTCGTAAAGTTATAGTTTCCGATTAAAAATCATTAATGTTGTAGTATTTTCAACCTTTATATCACTGGGTTCTGTAGTCTCTAGCCAACAATATTTACATTAGTTTTTTCAAATGTCAAAAATGGCTTATGTATACATATATAGTAACTCGGATACGATGGATATCGTTTTAATTTAGGGTGATTTACCGATAAATATGTGCCAAATACAGCTACATTTACCGCAGTGTGCAGTGAGTGCAAGTGTGGTGCAACTCAAGTGTGACACGGGAAATTTGAAACCGAATTGTGGAAGAGATGGAGGTCCAAGGCGTCAACGGCGTATTGCAGCAGTGTATTTTTGAAGTGCTCTTTTTGATTTTTTGTTTACGAAATTGAATTTGTAAGGAATCCCCTGTATATTCCATTTCTTTTAAAATAAATTATGAATCATCCTGTATAGTGCTTAAGGTATCATAAAATGTGCTGATATTTAGCACTTTCAAAGAAAAAAAATATATACTTCTATGTTATTTTGACCTATATTTTTATCTGTTATGGTTGTAAAGAATAGTGACAATTTTCAATTAAAAAAAAATGTATTAATATTTTAAAAATTAAAAGCATTTATGGATTTTATTTCATATATAACGAATAGGAGAGCCTTTATTTTGCTGTTGATAAATGGAACAAAACAAAATATATTTTACTTAAAAATTTTGTATGCTCTTACCAGCGTCAATAGAATTATGACAACAAACAGGTCTAGAATATGTGACAACGTCGCAAGTACCCCTAAACATATTTACCGTGAATGATTCTCTTATGGCCGGTTTCTCAACATTTGGCGCAATCCATTCGATAACTATCGAGTACATAAATTTATCATACCGATAACTTTATATTGGTTTCTGAACGCATGCCTTCCAAATTTTGTTTAATACATAACAGTTAAATGGTTATCTTAATATCTGCAATAATCATAGAGGGAGCTAGCAAATGCACAACTGTTTGCAGATGCCATTTATGGAAGTAAGACACTTTCAAGAAATAATTGTAGATGGCGCCACTATCGGCTACCTAATGATATCACATCACATTAACTAAATAAAAATATATACAAACCTATTGCATAAAAACGAAGTTATTAAAACCTTTTCTAATAGTGATAGCTAATTTGCTTTAATACTAGAGACTTGAATACTATCTCCTATTAAATCTATCAGCAAATTTACAGTTTCTTTCGTTATTCGCCGTATTTCTCACCGTAAAATGGTCAAATTTGTGGTTTTTAGGTACTGAAATTTTGAAAAATAAAACGCTTAGAACAAAAGTCATATCAAAAATAAAATTACTGATGTTTTGTTTATCCACTTTTACTATTTAAACTCCCTTCAAATAAAATAATAACTTTTAAAATGCATTTGTATGACACACATTATTTCGCTATTCTAACCCCACATTTTAACAATTATTTTCACATACTTATAAACAAAAGTGAACAATGTTATATGCAGAAATATGTAAGTTTATGTTATAACAATGTTTACATCTATAGCTGAATTTAAAAAAATATGTATTTTGAAAGTTTTCAGTACCTAAAAATTTGCTGGATAAATCGCTTTCTGACGTAATACATTGATTTTATTTCGGTACCTTTGAATATTCGCTGGTGGCATGAGATAACATTGTTGTTATTTGCTAAACTCTATATTATTGAGTTCTTAAATGTCTAAAATTACTTGTATTTGTAGAAAACACTATTTCAAGAATACGGCGCCCGTAAACCTCTCTCGAAATTCTGTCGCTTTATTTTTCATACTGGTTTTCTCTTTCACGATAACGTCTTGGCGGTAGGGGGCAGGTATCTGACTATATTAAAATATTCTTCATCTGAAGAGGCACACGAATCAGAATTTTCCATTGCACAAAGTAATCGTCACGAAAATATAAAAAAAGTTGGGTTTAAGCCTTACAATAAAGATGTAAACAAGCAACAGCTAAATCGCTGCGCGCGTGCGTTAATGTTTATTGGACAGATATCTTGCCATTTTTCTTTGGATATCTGTTCGATAACTTATGCAATAGATAAGCATTATCGAATGGTTCAGAAACCAAATTCATGGGATATCTTCAGTTTATGGAATCGATAAGTTTATTTAACAGATATCTACTAGTTGAGAAACCGGCCATTAGAGCTTTTTCACTACACAGAACACAATATGAAATAGTTGTAAGTTTACGTACAAATGTTCAAAATAACTGCAGTTATTTCCGAAAATCGTTCACCGTACAATTGCACAAATGAGAATTTTGCCTAGGTTCGTCATAGTTTTAACGTGTGAAAATGTGGATCATGCAACTCGAGGTTACTAAAATGTTCCATTTTTGTTTATGTAGGTACACGCACAAATATCAAGTATACACTAGGAACAGAAAAACAAAACGAACTAGTCATAACACGAAGCAAGTATGTACGACGCACAACTATTTTCATCTACTTTGAGGTTAACAGAAGCATGTAATGAATTGAATAATTTTTCTCGCACGTTACAGTTTGAAAGATTTTTAAGGAAACTTCTATTGTTTACTTCATTAGCTTGCCCTGGGAAGCCATCATTAATACCGATACAAAGAACAAATTATACGTTAAATAATCTTTTGTTTAACCTTAACTGTTTCTTAATTTGTACAATTTCCTATATTATTGTAGTTGCATTTTAACCCATTAGTGCATAAGGTTATAAAAGTTTGAAATTTTAGTTTTTTTTGCTATAGTACGTCAATTGGGAAATAGTTTAACACATTTTGTTTATACTTTTTTATTGTCAGTAAATATCAAAAAAAAAAATATATGACGTTCGTTATAATAAACGTTATGTCTGGAGTAACAAAATATAAAAAATATTTTTATAAATTAAAACCAACTTTACTTATAGTGTATGATACTCGAAAAAACAAACTTTTGGATGCAATGCCCTTTGACATTTAATACAAACAAACTTAGCATTTTTTCCACAATGAGCACATCCTTTCTGTTTTTCTGAATATTCTGGTAAATGGTTTATCTCACATCATAAATTGGTTTTGGTGTAATTTTTCCTTTTATAGATTTCTGTCCATATTTTTTCAAAAGGGTAAAGGCCAAGTACCTTCTAAATTTCAATAAACCACTTGACATTTCGTGACCTGGATGAACTTTTCGAAACAGCAACCAAACATTAACAACTGATACATCAAATAGGTAAGAAAATATGGGCCACCACCATTTCCTTTGCCTCATTCTAGTTCTATACACTGCAACCATGCCATCTAATTTATCTACGCCTCCCATACCCTTATTATAATTGTCAAATATCTTGGGCTGGAATACTGATATTTTAGATTTGCTCTCTCTGCAGTAACGTGAGGTTGTTTTAACTTCAGATGATTCAAAATTCGATGCTGCAGTGACAACTTTGTTGTCTTTCCACTGAAACACTACTACATCTTCACTACTTGAAAATGTATAGGCACCACGTTTTTCTTTTGCTAATTTTTTTTTGTTTTCTAAGTGGACTATTTCCCAATCTATTTTCTCTCATAGTACCTGTTGCACAGTAGCCTAACGTTGATAGATGACTTAAAAGTTTCAGTGATGTAAAGTAGTTATCCATAAAAATTTTATATCCACAGTTAGGAGGTATTTGGGCTAATTCTAATAAATTTAGTACTACTCTACCCCCTAAACCAAATACATCTGGTCTATTTTCATTTTTTTTATTTTTCCCGGTATATATATCAAAACTGAGCATATATCCATTATTTGTACACAATGCCCAGTTTTTGAAGCCAAATCTTATAGGTTTTCCTTTGATAAATTGTTTCGCAAAATGCTTTCCATAATATGGTATCATGCTTTCGTCCACACTTATATGCTCATCTAAACCACCATAATTCCTAAAATTTTCATTTAGTTTGTCAATTAGAGGTTGTAGCTTGTACAACTTATTTTCACTGTCGATTTGGTTGTTGTCATTTTCGTTTGACAAATACATTTTTTTGTTTGGGTATTTGCCATATCCAGAGAGTAGTAATCCTCCAAACACTACAAAAAGTTCATTTCTGGTCATTGCCAAATTATAATTTTTTTGCTGAGCATATAAATTGGTTTGGTTTTCTATATTTACTAGAACCTCTTCATCAAAAAACAATTGAAAGAATTCAAGTGGGCTATTTTTCTCATACACTTCATTGGGTGAATTCTTCTTGCTGCATTCTTGTAATATATCAAAACGAGGTTCTTGATCAGTCCAAGTTACCAATTTCCTTGTTTTTGATTCATTACTCATTGAGGACAAACTCGATGTTGCATTTGAATTTGCAAATAAAGTGGCAAGAGGTATTTCATCTTCTGAGTCATATTGTGCTTCAGTCGGTGTTTGATGGCCAGGTAAATATTTAGGAATAAATTCTCTCTCGACTCTCAGCATAGCAGGACCTAGATGATAAATTTCCCCAACATGGTCGTCATCAGATAGGTCACTATCAATGTCGGTATCTTGTCCATCTTTGGGTGGAGTAATATATATATATATATTGCCACCTTCTACATCATCTTCTTCCAAAAGATCCATAAGTTCAGAAAGTGCCAATCTATAAAAAAAAAATATTTGTGTGGCCATTGGAAAAAGTTGATGAGAGGCATAACGTTCGATAAAACAAACATGAAATATATATGCACATTCTTCAGTCAAAAATAAAATTAAAATGTGACTAAATACTAACAATAATTAGTGTAATACTTGGAGTATGTTATTTTCTAGTACTAATAATTTTTTTACAAAACATACAGTATAAAAATACAGAACTTACCCTCCGTGCCTTGTATTGTATAAACTGGGATCCATCACATTTTATAACGTCAAATTAAATTACTTAAATCAATTTAAAATACGTCTTAAATACTCAACTGACATATTTAAACTGCAAATAACATATTTATAGTAAGAATATATAAGAAGACAATGCAGGAATCTGCTTTATCGGCCTAGATATTAATGTTCTATAAAACAAACATTATGCACTAATGGGTTAATTATTGAAATATATTTATAGAAAAACTATTCGTTTTAGACATTTTTTTAGTAATAGTTTTTTTGTGGCTTTTGGTTAGATTCAGCCCCATTCAGCCGGTACTTATATCCAGCCACCCTGTATATTGATGTAATTTTTTTAATTTTTTTGTGTAGACTTATACACATATAAAATTATAGCATTAAAATTGAAACCAACATAACAGATTTGTTTTTCACATATTTTTAGCGTAATGTGAATTCATATTTCAGGTGGAATTATACATTGAATATTAGGTAATAGTTTATTCATTTTAATTGCTGTAATTCTACTATTTACTCTTCTTTGCAGTGTTTAACTATGTGATCGATTAAAGAAATATTTTTTTTTATAAAGAAATAGATAATATATAGATAGCAGTGTACACCAAAACGAGAGTTCTGTGGTGAAAATGTTCATTGTTATCTGCCTAGAAAGGACAGCTATATGATGCTTCCTTTTCTTTTCAATTCGTTTGGTTTTTTTTAGATATCGAATTTCTTTATTAAATGTATTTATAAGGTACAAAAAACATCATTATGTCAAATTGGGGTAGCAAATAAAAGATAATGTATCCACGTGTTTGGATTTCTCACGCTTTCCAAATTTCCAGTGCAATATTTAGTCGAGCCGGCGACTCTCCTCCTTTTATTAAAAATTTTAACGGATAACGCACAACAATGAGAAAGTGGTCGACATTCCACAATTGACTTTATCCCGTATTTAAATTTCTTCTGCATCTACCCTAATTTGATAATATATCCCCAAATTTATGCCCGTATAACGTGAGGATTTATAAGTTAAGTGTAGGTTTTAGAAACCGCATTTTCTGGCTTATTCTTTAGATTTTTTATGCGGCTTTTATTTTTACTACTGCACGCTCCTATTCAGTTCTGCTCCACATTAATTTACATAATGGAAGAAGGGAGATGGTATTATTTCTTTATATTGACGGGCCGACTTGGTCGCCCATATTTGATCAGCCAAGAAATGGCCAGCAGCTGCAATTATTTGGTCAGATGTATTTATGCCAGACGGTTGCGATTTATTTCCTTTTAAAAAGCGATATATTTATTGAAAAACTCCTAAACTGCAGCTTTTAGTGAATTTCATGCTCTTCTTTGCGCTCATTATATCCAAATACAGGGTGTTTTATAAGATATTTGGTATCAAAGAACATACAATCGTTTGCAATAATAATGACACTCATTAAAATGAGTTTTGCGATTTATTTTGATCTGCTGACGTATTTTTAATGAAATCTACTTTAAATTTTTAACATTAATTATTAGTTGCTTCACTCACCAATATCAATTTAATAAAATTTCTACTCAGAATTTCTAGAATTTCAAAAACTGTTTTGAGTGATTATTATTGTAACAGCATGTACCTACATAATATGACTTAGTAGACACTGTAGGAATATTGATCTACAGGATGTTTCTTAAGAAATCAAAAGCGGCGTATTCTGTGGCCAAAAATAAGGGTTTTTTATTATATAAATGTGGGATCTCAGAACAGCCATTGTCCAGCTCGCTAGCTTGTCAAAATTTAAAAAGAAAATCAGTGTTTAATTTCTAAACCGCTTGTGATAATTTAACCAAATTCAGTGTGCATATTTAGTATGACAGTAGGTATTAAACAAAAAATTACCAGCTTTAGAGACTTGCCAGTGGCAATATATATTACCCTGTATAATGTTACAAATAAAATAGGTCATCATATGCGCCATTTTATTATCTTCACTCTTTGTCTTTTTACACTTTTTTGTGTTCCAAACTGATTAACAATAAAATTGAATTATTTGATCAAGCGCATTCTTACGATACTCTACATTACTTAAAATAATAACAAAATACCTAATTAACAATATAATTACTTTACTATGATTTATTATAACAAATGTTGGAAATGGTCATCTGGAAAATTGCAGGTCGAACACACAAACATTCCAAGAGAAGCTCTTATCACAACCAGCTATAATTTGATAACGTCAGATTCAATGTGAGCCTTGTAAATTAATGTTTTGAGATGTCCCCCAAACAAAAAAAAACAATAGGGTTCATATTGGATGATCTGGGTAGCCAAGGTTGACCTGGTTCTTGAGTACCTTGTCCGATCACGTTATTACCGAATCTTTCATTTAAAATTTCACGAGCAGTCAAATTAAAATGTGGGGAAGCCCCGTTGTGGATAAACCACATTCTTTGACTTAGCGCATAGTCACATCGTCAAGTAGTTCAGATAAAACGTTTTCAAGAACATCTCTGTAGGAAGCACCGGTTAGTTTTTAGAAAAAGAAAACTGATGTTGAAATCGATTCCATTATGGCATTAGGATTTTCATCAGACCAAACGTATGGAATAATTAGCTTCGTCGGTGAACAGTGTCAACATTTTGTTAATTTTTTTTGCAAAATCTAGTGGCAAAATTGTAGGCGAGCAGGATAGTCTTGCGGCAATAAGGCTTGAACCCTTCACATGTGATATGTATATATAACTGTTGATGCTTTAGAACGGACCAAATTAATTTATGATTTGCAGTGATCTTTCTAGTACTAGTATTTGGGTTTTCTTCAATTTTGTGTAGAATAGCATCTTCCAACGCAGACCTTCTTACACTGAAAGGTCTTCCAGGAATTGGACATTTCTGAAATGAGCTTGACTCCGAAAGTCCTTGAAAAACATTTCTGAACATTGTTGGATTTGGAATTGTTTCCATATAAATTCGCCTCGCCTCAGTATTTCCATCTGCAAGGCCATAAATGATGTAAACCATATTGGCCGTTTCATTTTCATTTGAATATACATTATTCATACAGCCATTATTTAACCTTTTTTAAAAAATAATTATTTGACAATACACAATATTAAACAAGATGATGGCCTTTTATTATTATCGTTTTGCTTGGCCTCCCAAGGCCAATATGTTTAAAAACTGTTTAAGAATTTACTTAATCAAATAAATCAATTTTGTTGTTAATCGGTTTAGAATACCCATACCTCCTCCACTGGTAAGTTTCTAAAGCTGGTAAATTTTTTATTCGTACCTACCGTCATACTAAATATGCACACCGAATATGGTTAAATTTTCTCAAGCACTTTAGAAATTAAAAACTGATCTTTTTAATTTCTGCCACGCTGTAGCTGGACGATGACTGTCCTAAGACCTCTACTTAAGAAACACCCAAACAGTATACAATAATTGGTCACAGACCACTTGGTAATAATTAAAGCTGACTTGCTGACTTAAAAAGTCGCTATATTATATTAGGTTATTACTGAATTGAACTACAATCCAACTTCAGCGATAGCCAAAAACAAGTGACGGATATTTTGTTGCTAATTTGTAACACCAATTTCAATACTGTAGCTTGTGCCGTTTTTATTGCATTCTCGAAATGCAAACCTTGCTTTTGTTTTCTTTCTTAATGCAATACCCTGTATATTTTTATGCCACTGTAAAGATCGTCAACTGATTTTTTCAAATATATATTATGCAAGATACGTTTATTATTAATTTGCAATACCATATAAATAAAAAATAAAATTCTAGTCACTTTTATGTAATATTTCGAAAACCGTAAAAGATAATTGTCCTGTATTTTTGAAAAGCTCAGTTAATGGTCTTCCCAACGGATAAACAACATACAGGGTGTTCTATTAAAAAAAATAGGCCTATTTTCCGGGAAATGCGATATACAATTATTTATGTAACATATGATTTAAACATTATTTGAAAGTTTTTTTCCATATATCGAATAATAACGTGGGAAGGGGACACTTTTCGAGTGACCACCCTGTACATATTCCAATTAAACACCCTTGTATATGTTTGTCATATAAATGGTGGCACAATTTATTAAAAGACAAAATCTAGGTTCGGTTTTTAAAACCTAAGAAATAAACAACATTTTTATGTTTTTATTATTCAGGTCTATACAGTGATTCAGAACTTATCTAAAAAAAAAAAATCTGAGTGTACAAGGGTCTCTTACAAATACAATGTTCAGGCATCAAAAAGGGCTGTTCGAAAATGATTTAAAAATATACTTCTACACACTGGAAACTGGTCCACTGTAAAACCTGATAAAGCTTGGTTTTAATTAATAAAATAGTTTGACATACCTGACGTTACAACATTTTGGACCCGTCTTATCCAGTTTCTACAAACTAACACAAATGTTTCTGCTTCTTGTCCGATTTGAACTTGTAATAAGTTATTGGCAACAGCTATGATACGTTTGCGAAATCATCAATAGTGTCCACTTGAGTGCAATATACTTCAATTTTTAAATATCCCCACAAAAAGAAGTTAAATAATTTAAAGTCAGGAGATCGTGGCGGCCATGGTACCGGTCCTCCTCGCTCAATCCCTTGATGTTAATGTTTGGTACGGTGGTACGGATATAATTGAGCCTCGTATATGATACGTCACACTGCTGCAATAGGCTGTGGAAGTCCTGGACCTCCATCTCTTCCACGATTCGGTTTCAAATTTCCCTCGCGTTGCACTACATTTGCACTCACTACACACCGCGGTAAAAGTAGCTGCATTTGGCACCGGGAAATCGTTCTGCTAAAGCATTTTCACAGCGTAATAAATTAAAACGCTATCCATGAACTCCGAACTGTTGCTATACACGTAAGCCATTTTTGACACTTGTAAAACTGATGAAAACGCTGGCGTCACAAAAACTTTAGTGCCTACAAAAAGTAATTGGATTTCAATATTTCGAATCGCCTGTCTAGAGACTACAGTGGCCCAACGATGTAAAGGTTGAAAATACTATAACTTCAATAATGTTTTACTCGGAAACTATAAGGATTTTATATTAAAAAAAATATGATATTGACTCCCATTTTTCATGACGCATCTATTCCCAAATTCTTTTAGATGAGTTCTTAATCACACTGTATACGTCTAGCTAAAATAATTAATATTCTAGTTTAGTTTTTCTGCAATATATTTTTTGAAATACAAATATGAAATTCGGCACAATGTTCTAAAGCATGTCAAAAGTGGGGAACAACTTTTTTGATAAAAGAATTCAAAAATTTTTTTTCTTATTTTTTAGTCCAGACAAGGTTAGATTAAGATGTGGGCCTAAAATGCAGATATTTTGTTATGTGTTACTCCTTTAAGTACTACTATAGAAAATACAATATTGTATCATATTTATAGTTCGTTTTCAATAAAATATTTTGAATAGATCACTTGAAGCATTTTTCAGTTTTAAAAGTACTCTAGTACTACCATTAACTTGAAATATTCGTTTGCGAGGTCTAATAATGACAATCTTGAAATTAGAAACCCGTCATTACGTTTCTTTCCTTAGAATTCAAATTAATCACCAACATTCTGAAATCATAGTAATTATTTTACATTTTTCCCAGCGCCGAACGTCTTTGGAGCAGTTATTAATCAAAATGATATGACGAGGCCCACGATATTTTTAAGTTTATGTTCTGTATAATTTTATAGAGCAACAGGTTCTATGTGGCGCTTGAACGTCACACGGTAGTTGAGAGGGTGGTGGCATGCAAGGTTGCCAGCGGGGTGAGAGAAGAAGTGCATCACCTAGTCTTAACAACTGCACAAAACCAGCTTTTAGAATTAGAGATTTACAAGCTCTACTATCCGTCCTGAAAACTTGTATTTCGACCGAGTAAAGCTCGCATTCTGTGACTAACCTTCACAATTTCTGTTTTGTTAAGCTACGCTGCTTCTTGCTTTGGTAGCAATAGAAATTTTATTGATTTTCTTTCACTAAGTAATTCTTATAACTTGGTGTTTGGTTGTGTATTAAATACCTATTTCATTTTTCGACGTAACATTTTGTCTGAACAGTTAACTACATTGCAAATAAGAAACTTACTCGAATATGTATGCCAATTTAATTAAATTGGAACATTAAATTGTAGCTTGTTACCTACATCTTTAACAAACATGCATACATATACGTTATTATTTTTAAATTCTAGGTATATGGAATTTAGAAGTAGCTATAATAATAATTTATTCTTCGTTGACCTAAAATACATCTAGGTATTACTAATTAGTTAATTAATCATCATATTATGTAAGTGTAATAAAATAATTAATGATCAGCTTACATGCTATTCATATACCTATCTGAAAATTGTCACATACAGGATGTTAACGATAAGTTTGGCCACACTTCACCGTCATATTTTATCGATGAAAATTATTATACAATTTTTTGAATTTACAGGAGACTATTACAAATATAATTTTGTAAAAAAAAAATCAAAGGGCAGTTCGAAAATGATTTTAAAATTACACTTCTGCACGGCATTGGAAACTGGTCCACTGTAAAAAATAGAAATAAATTCCCAAGGAAAGAAATAAATAACATTTTATAACACCTATTTTCTCAACTGCTTTTGCCGCTATTGTTATTAATTATTGATAGAATTAATTTAAGGTTTTAATTAATAAAGTAGTTTGACATACCTATTGTTACAACAAAATTTTGGGCCCGTCTTATCCAGTTTCTACAAATTAACCAAATGTTTCTGCTTGTTGTCCGTTTTGAACTCTTAAGTTATTGGCAGCAATTATAATAGTTATCAATAATAGGTATTCACTTCGGTACGATACATTTCATTTTTTAAATATCGTCATAAAAAGAAATCCAAATTTAAAGACAGGAGATGGTATTAATGATTGGTCGTTGTACATGGTACGGATATAACTGAGCCTCGTGTATGATTCGATTTCAAATTTCCCTCGCGTTGCACTACACTTGCACTCACTGCACCCCGCGGTAAAAGTAGCTGCGTTTGGCACATGTTTACCGGGAAATCGTTCTGCTAAAGCAGGGATGGATATCCATCAACTCCGAATTGATACTATACACCTAAGTTAATTTTCACACTTGAAAAAGTAATATAAAGACTGGTATCACAAAACTTTACCTACAAAATGTAATCAGGTTTCAATATTTGGAATTGTCTGTCTAGAGACTAGCCCAGAGATATAAAGGTTGAAAATACTACAACTTTAATAATGTTTTACTCGGATTTACTAACTGTAAGGATTTTATAAAAAAAAAATAACGATTGACTCCATTTTTCATAACGCATTTGTTCCCAAATTCTTTTAGATACGTTCTGAATCACCTTGTATAACAATTTTTTATTCAAAGCTTAATAAGGGAGTTACAGAGTGGTACACTTTTATATAAAAAAAAATATTTTTTTTATAACTTAAATACAGGAAAAGATTATTTGACAGTATTTGGACGGTGATATTTTCCCAACATGAACTATTTACTTATGCACTCACAAATTCCAGTGGCGTAGATACTGACATCTCTAAAATTTCAAGGTATTTTTAGGATTTTTGTTAAATTTTTCAAAAGAAAGTATTTTTCTCCTGAACATTGAGAAAGTAAATTAAGCAATCCAGGTTTTTCTTTGACAACTTACGTCATAAAATGTTGCTAACGCTGTAATTGTTCGTTGTAATTAGTGAGTTTACAGTTTTTTTTTGCAAAAAATGCTAACAATAAAGTATAAGAGTTTCTGAGATCAGCGGTGGAATGTTGTTTCCGCTTGCTTTCTAAAGCTGACTTCACTATTGTTATTTTGAAATTTTGTTTCCATTTTTGTATTACTCCTCATCATACCATTATTTCTACCTACCTATTGAAATGTAGAAGTCGATGTTGACCGAAGTGTAATTACAATAGTTTACGAAGAATCAAAATATCAAAGTTTATTTTACAGGGCGTTCGCTTTCAACTATTATCGAAAATAGCCCAAAACAAAATCCTACCACTCTTCTATGTATTGTGGTAGAGGCGGCTTAGCCAATGAGTAAATGAACATGCTCTGAGTTCTGCCTGTTAATTTTGATATATTTGCACCATTGTCATTCGTTATTTCTTAACAAATTTTGTCAGTGTGACATGAATAAGTGTTTTTAGTTATTTTAAGCAAATTTTTAGTGGCAAAAAGTTTTGTATAAATAAAATATGAAAACGGGTGAAGCCTGCTCTGCATTTACAATGGTTGGATCCTATTTTTGTGAATGAATTGCAAACTCCTGCTCATGAGTCGGACTCATAACATACAAGCAAAAAATGAAACTTGGAACATGAAATTAGCATTGAGTGCAATATCTTATTTGTATATCCTCTTTGTCCTGACTGTAAAATGCGCAGTAGCGAAGTTGTCGGTGAAGCGCATTCTCTATCTCAATTTTGTAATACAGTGCACATGCGCTGAATATAGATGAACCATTGATCCTTCATCACCGGTATATTAAACAGTGGCTATAATAAGGTTGTACGTTATTTTGTTAACTAACTAGCTAGGTAACTTAGAGACATGGAAATTTCATATGCCATGAGAATTTTGTTTCTTTTTAAATATTACATCAATTAACATTTTACATCCCTTAGTGCTAGGTATTAGAATTACTCTTCTCAATCTTCTAGATTTTGGTTGTCGTACAAATTTTTTAGGGAAGTCATATGCAGTTTTCATTCTTTAGTATATATATTTTTTAAAGAAATATCTAATTTACAAAATTTACAAAGTTTACAAAAGTAAGAATGCAAAAACGCGTATCGTTGCGCAACTTTTTTGTAATTTAACCAATTTTGTACCTATTACAAAGCTATTACCATTACTGAGATTTCCGTGTAGATCATCCTTAAGGGGCCTCTTTTGGTATCTTGAAACTTGTTTAATAATAACTCCAGTAATAATGATACGATTTCGATGCGGCTTGCAGCAGCTTTCTTAGAAACAAATCTTTCTAAGATGCCCTTGATCATATTTTTTATAGGAATAAATTAGATTTTAGAACGTAAAGAGAACAAAAGAAGCGGCGAATTATTTTATGACTTTATACACTCTGTTTATGAAAACAATTATTGATAATAACTTTGGAAATTTGGTTCTAAGAAAGTACAAAGTAACCGCTTGCGTTCAAGTAGAATCAGGCGATTAGAGATACGAGGCAGTTAAAGATAGAAGATGAAAGGGAAGTTATAGGGTTATGGTGCGCTATACGAGTTTGTACGGTTGTGTGATAGTATAAGTATATGAATACTTTTTTTGAAATACAATTTTCAACAATATTTGGTTTTATAAAAATTGTATCAATAATTCTTTTGTAAACTATTTCCATATTCTTAAAGTGCGTTAGTTTGGATAATTAAATTTTCCCAGGAATGGCAAAAGTACCAAACTTGTTCAAATTTTATTTTTAAGGTAAACTTAATGTTCGAGTCCGCTTTTAGATATCTCAATTAGGGCAGCACATATAGGATATTTTTAATTTTTGCGCAGTTCTACGTTTTTTTTTTATATTTCATGTGATTATGTTGCCCATTGTCTCTAGAACATTGGTAAGATTGTAGGAATAGGAGTAGGATGTTTTTAACTGTCAAACATTCTAACATTTAAGTTCTAATCAAGAGCGCTGGCAGAGGGGCAAGGTGGGGGCAATAATTTTAAATTTTTTACAGTTACTTATTGTTACTTTTGTTATTTATTTTATTATTTGTTCACGTTTGCAGGTGTAATATTCCATTTTATTTTATTTAGGGGTAAGTCATCTAATAAAGCACTAAAGATTCTTGTTTTAAGTTATTTTTCATTAAAATTTAAGAACAATTAATATGATTTTTTTTCTGCCGGCGCCCATGGTTCTAATGTATATGTTGCTCTTCTTTATCATAACAAAAAAACTTGTAACAAAAAATAAGAAAACATTATTTAACCTACCTAGAAGTATCTTTCTATAAAGCCATTTTTTAATTTTTTCCATGGAATTGTCCTGTAATATTTTTTTTGGCAAGAACAGTATTACCACAGTCTATTGTATTGCTAACATTTTAACAATACTTCATAATAATTATTGAAGTTTGGGTACACTTATTCAAGTGTTACGTATTTATTGTGTTGATCTTGTTATGTCCCTACTTTACTTTAATTACCCTTTTTATTTACAGACATTTAAAATATCAGGGTTGAGTAACTAACATTTTGAGATTATAAAATTGCATAGTCTATTTGCCTCTTTGATTAAATCGACATTTTTTTACTTTTTCACTGTCAAAATATTGACATGATTAAAGTAAATATATTCTGATTTGTAGTTACTATGACAACATAGTTTTCAAAAATATTTAAATAAATTTGCACAATGTACAAATGTGCAAATCTTTATTCTGTACTGTAAATTCGTTACCACCGAAATACAAACATTTTCATAGTTTATTTAGGTAATAATAATTATTAATCTAATTTTCATACTGTTACAGGTCCTGGTAAAAGTACAAATATTAATTGCAAGGTAACTAATGCAAAGTTAAAATGTTCCATGTCCATACAGCTAAGCATGTTTGTATTTGGAATGATTTATTGCAATAATATTATTTCTACGAATCCTAGATAAACAATTCTATCAGTGTAAGCCGCCTGTGCTTTCTAAAATCTAAGGACCTACATTTTTGGGATGCATAATAATACTAGCAACCCTTAATAAATGACCTTCAGGCAAGATGTTCTTCAGGGTTGCAACAACACAAGATGGGCTCAAGACAGAGACAGACGACCTCAACATAATAGATGGAAGGAAGATAAAGAGTAATTTTGGAATTTTTCACGGTGTAGCTCGTTATAAGTCTATACCAGAGTCGTACATTTCGAGTGAGAATGCACGCTGCATCCATCTGCGACGTAGTATTAAATGGATTCCTTATACAGGGTGTCTGTGAGAGGTTGGGAAATCTCGGAGCTGGAGATACTGGGGACCAAAAAAAGTCTATTGAGTCAAATATGCTGGTTTCAAAAATACAGGGCGTTCAATGTTAGAATTTTATTTTGAAATATCTCAATAACTTTGAAACCTGTGGGAGTATTAAAAAAAAATTGACACAATTATGTTTTTGGCACGGCAAATACGAATTTTTAACTAATTTTTACGTAACTAGTAGAGGGCGCCACTTATGGCACAGCATGTTTCTTTTAAATGGCAGAACTTTTTTGAAATTTTGCATGTCTCCATAATTTACCGTTCTGAACAACTTTTTCAAGTAATACTTTGCTGTATTTTCAGTAGAAAAGGCACTTTACCTGAAACGATAACAGTTTTCAATCGCTGCACTGAATATTTAAAATACGATTATTTCAAAAATTGTTACTCCTAACGACTTCAACAAGTTATACCTTTGTCAGATATAACAGGTAGGAGAATCGATTGTTTCAATAGACAGATGGATACACTAAACAGCAAAAAAGTTCTGACATTTAAAAGAAACATGCTGTACCATAAGTGGCGCCCTCTACTAGTGACGTAAAAATTAGTTAAAAATTCTTATTTGCCGTGCCAAAGAACATAATTGTGTCAATTCTTTTTTTAATACTCCGACAGGTCTCAAAGTTATTGAGATATTTCAGAATAAAATTCTAGCATTGAACGCCCTGTATTTTTGAAACCAGCAACATTCGGATAAGGTGTATTTGGCGCAATCGACTTTTTTTTGGTCACCAGTATCTCCAGCTCCGAGATTTTGCAAACTTTCACAGACTCTGTATAATATGTGATTGTTTGAAACAAAACTAAACTGGTTCGTTTATAAACTGGGTGTTCAAACGTAACACACAAAAATTCACTCATTATCTTTCTGTGGATTTTTTTTAATCGAAAAGTAATTTAAGTTGCCAATCGTAAAATTTATTACTTACGTCATTATGTTTATTATCGTATTCAGGGTGTTTCAGTTTTAAATTGAGAAATTTTAGAAACCGTTAGACCTTTGAAAAAAATTTGGCACTACAATATAAATTTTATATATTTAGGGCTCTGTAAGGATGCTAAGTGTTAAAGTTCGCAAAAAAGATATATTTTAATATATTTAAAATTAATGTAACTATTCAACCTACATTTGGTTTAAATATTACTGGGATTGATTGTCATAAAATAGACGAAGTATCAACCTCATCGACGATCCAGGGGCGGTCATATGGATAACTGGTAACTGGCTTCTATAATCAAACCCTTTTAAATTAGCCTCAACTACTATTTTGTATTTGACCTAAATTGATTTTTTCTTGAACAGTACAGTGACGACTTTTGATATGACAGAAATAGTTGTACTCTGGAACTAGACTATATTTACCTTAAAAATATACCTATTTATTTATACAAAGAGATATACAAAATTTGGATTAAGAATATACAGGGTGATTTAGAACTTATCTAAAAATAAATTTTGAATGTACAAATATAATTTTGTAGAAATAAAATCAGAAAGAGCAGTTAAAAACTGATTTAAAAAACGGGTTCACTGTAAAACCTGATAAAACGTATAATCAACGACCGGACAAAAACCTGAGAGAAATTTCCAAAGAAAGAAATAAATTATATTTTATTTCATACTGTACTGTAATGAGTTATTTCTCGGACTCATTTAAATCCGGGAAATAACTCATTACAGTACTGAGTCCGGAAAATGTTTACTTCCTGGACTGCTTTAAAAAAACACAATATTCACATTTTTAAAAAATTTTATCTTTAAAACTACAAAATCAAGTCTATAAAAACTAATTATAATTATAATTAACAGTAACTGTGCAATGTGAATTTCCTTGCAGGCTGAATGCAGGGATACCTTTAGGGACAGAATTTTCACTAGACACGGTAGTGGTGGTGGATATAGTTTGTTGCTTGGTCTGAAGAACCTGTATAAAGTTTTCTCCATTTTGAATCATCCTTGCTGCTTTTGTTTTGTTTTCTAAGGAATCTTCAATGTATTGTTCCGCAACAGATGAGCTTTTCCATGCACCATGACGCTTCAGTGTTGATAAATCAGTTCCCGCATTCGCCAAAAAAGTGGCAGATGTTCTGCGGAAACAATGCCCCGTATATTTTTCTGGGTGTTTTTTTTTTTGGTGCCCCCCCCCAATGGTATGGATGCCCGCTCTTTGGGAAACACATGTTCCTCTTCTATAACCCAAAAAAAGAAAATCTTCCTTCATATTTTTAGGTCGGAGCTTAACGTATTCTCTGAATATTTCCAGAAAGTTTATTCCTTCATTGTCGTCACTCAATACTGTGAATACCCGTTCTGTATTCGTCTTAGAAATGGGAATGGTTATACTTAGTTTGATGCCATAATCTTCAATGTCTTTTAGGGTCATATGGTATAACTCTTCTCGCCGACAACCACCAGCTATGCCTATCATTGCGATTACCTGTAACAATAGAGAAAATGGTTTAAATCTGATTGTCAAATTGATGAAATTTCGACTAAGTAAACCAAGAAATGTATTTTTTGTAATTAACTGACATTGAGTACCTATATCATTCAAGATGTACATTGTTTATTTCAAAACTAATGAAAAGGTTAAACTTGTTTACCTTCATCAAAAGATACTCTTCTGATGGGGATTCCTTCATGAATCTATTAACTTCTTCTCTTGTTAGAACGTTTGATTTGTTTGCCTGATGACCAACTGCTTGCCTTTTTAAGAAAGCCACCAGTTTTGGATATTTTGAAATATCACCTCCTTCTTTTACCATCAGCATAGACTTGAGCATCGAATATTTTGCCCACATTGTCGCAGGATTCATCTTTTTGGAGATATCCAAGAAGTACGCCAAAAGGATATTCTCATTCAGACCGTTTTCCACCTTATAGGTTTTTCTCCACACGTTGAAGGGCTGGTATTCCTTCTCATAACGAGCAGAAGACTTCGTAGGCACCAATTTACTGGCTGTTTCAGCACATTTTAGCTGGATTTCTTCCATTTTTTACGAAAATTATCACAAAATACGCACGGGATGACAAACTGTCAAATTTGTTATTTTTGTTTTTACATCACTAAGCTAAATCAAAAGCTATGCGATAAAACAAGAATCGAAACCCCGCGTTAGCGTAGGTGTTAACCTACATACAGGCAGGTTATGTAAAATAAATCATTAAAATTTAATTTTTAATACAACACAGTATGAAATAAAACGTTGTACCATACACGGCCGTGAAATGTCATTAAAGTACTCGTCTAGAAATTCCTTGTACTTTAATATATCATTTCCCGGCCTTGTAACGTAAATAACTATTACAACACCTATTTTTCATAGTTGTAGCGATTACTTTTTTGGAAAATTTTACTCCCAGTATAATCTAATATGAACTTTTTAATTAAACTATTTTCAAGAAGCTGTTATTTCCGCTAACACCGGAAGTCGGCATCAACTTCGTTACTTCAGTTCGCCGTATGATCAAATTTGTGGTATTTTTAGGTACAGAAATCAGATTAAAACACGTAATATCAAAAATAAAGTTGTTGATGTTTTGTTTATCCACTTTTACTATTTAAATTCCCTTCCTAACTTTTAAAAAGCGTTTGTAAGACACATTTTATTTTGCTATTCTAACCCCACATTTTAACAACATATATATTTATAAATAAAAGTGAACAATCTTATAAGCAGAACTATGCAAGTATGTTTTATAACAATATTTACATTTACAGTCAAATTTAAAAAAATACATATTTTCAAAGATGTTTGTACCTAAAAATATGTCTTAGTTAAATTTGTTTTTCTCGGTATTTATTTGTTTTACTTCGGTATTTTTATATATTTGCAAGTGGCATTTGATAACATTCCTGTTATTTGCTAAGCCCTAAATTATTCAGTTATTAAATGTTTAAAATTATTTGTATTTATAAAAAACACTATTTCAAGAATACAGCGCTATTAAGTGAAATTAATTTTTATCCAATTTTTAAATCTCTCATAGTGTTTAAATGATTACAAAAAATTCTCAATTACACACAAAGTAAGATAGATAGGTATAAGGAATATGGATTGACCAAATAGAATTTAAAGCTACTCCGCATCACGAATTAGATTTATAGGTACCATAGAAATCATAAAATATATAGAAGGTCAAAAGCCTTTATATTATGCATTTACCTAAGGAGGAGAAGCAGCGTAGAAAGAACCCATTTAGGGAAAACTTACTGTACGCTGTTGGTAATGCTGCATTTGAATCCCAGCAGACAATTGAAACCAAAACAGAATATTTCTAATAAATGGACCCATCTAAATTATATGTTTCTATGAATTAGACCTAAAATTTTTATATTTTGAAATTTCCGCCCATTAATGTGAAGCTACTTAGTCGAGGCAATGAAGCACTAAAAAGGCCAAAGATAGGAAATCTTTTAGGATAGGACGTATCGGAATGCGGTTTTTTGCATTCGCTTGCAAAAATTATATATATCATCTGTACCTACTTTGTATCTATACAAACCGGAAGTTGCATTGCTGCAGCCAAAAATGCATGCAAAAAATGCATCTTTTGAGAGACCTTTTGGCAAATTTAATAACTTCGTAAATAAGAATTGGCTCAAGTCGGGTACACAGGAGTTTTCGAGGTCGCTTATCACGATTATGATGTTTAAATTGACCCCCCGAACACCTGGAGCTCAGGAACGCCGACGAACGTCATCTCCAAGGATAATCCCGAACTTTATGCGAGAGAGGAGAGAAACTGGGCACCCGGGGGTTTCTTGGGTCGCTGAATTCGAATATACCATCGGCTAACACCCCACGGACACCTGGTGGGCCTCAACCTGGACGCGGACGTCATCTTCGAGAATTTTTCTGGAAATATCGACAATAACGAACCGAAAATCGTTATGGGGGCTTATTATGTGCGCTGAATCCGAATTATTTTATGTTGAAAGCGACCACCCGAACATCTCGTGCGCCCTAACCTGGCCCTGAACGTCATCCCCGAGGGTTCTCCAGACATAATTGAAAAAAACCACCCGAAAATCGTTACTGGGGTTTTTTTGGCTCGCTGAATTCAAATATGGCACCGACGAAGACCCCACGGACACCTGGTGCGCCCTACCCTGGCTCTGAACGTCATCCCCGAGGGGTTTCCAGACACAATTGAAAAAGACCAACCAAAAATTGTTACTGGGGGTTTTTTGGCTCACTGAAATCAAATATGGCATCGGCCAACACCCCACGGACACCTGGTGCGCCCTAACCTGGCCCTGAACGTCATTCCCAGGGTAGGACGCACCAGGTGTCTGTGGGGTGTGCGTCGGTGTTATATTTAAATTCAGCGACTCAAAAAAACCCCAGTAACGATTTTTGGTTGGTCTTTTTCAATTGTGTCTGGAAACCCCTCGGGGAAGACGTTCAGAGCCAGGGTAAGGCGCACCAGGTGTCTGTGGGGTGTTCGTCGGTGCTATATTTGAATTCAGCGACTCAAAAAAACCCCAGTAACGATTTTTGGTTGGTCTTTTTCAATTGTGTCTGGAAACCCCTCGGGGATGACGTTCAGAGCCAGGTTAGGGTGCACCAGGTATCCGTAGGCGACCCAAAAAACCCCCGGGTGCCCAGTTTCTCTCCTCTCTCGCATAAAGTTCGGGATAGTCCCCGGAGATGACGTTCGTCGGCGTTCTTGAGCTCCAGGTGTTCGGGGGGTCAATTTGAACATCACAATCGTGATCAGCGACCTCGAAAACCCCCGGGTACCCGACTTGAGCATTGGCAGAATTGTCTGACTCTTATTTACGAAGTTATTAAATTTGCCAAAAGGCCTCTCAAAAGATGCATTTTTTGCATGAATTTTTGGCTGCAGCAATGCAACTTCCGGTTTGTAATAGGTACAAAGTAGGTACAAATGATATAAATAATTTTTGCAAGCGAATGCATAAAACCGCATTCCGATACGTCCTATCCTAAAAGATTTCCTCTCATAATGCTTCATTGCCTCGACTATAAACGTTACTGCAACATTACCAGTAGCAGACTCACGCTTTTTTCATAGATTGACTATTTTCGGTACCTCTCTTGGTTTTATGATTTCTATGTTTTATACAGGTTCTTGCAAATATGTGTCTTTAATGAAACTGCAGTTACTAAAGCATATAGGCTATATGTCCTATCTATATGAAATTTTGGTATTAGCAAATAATAACACGTACAATTTAATTACGCCATATTTTTTTCTAGACCCCATTGAATAGTCCATATTAGTTCATAGCTTTAAATGAAACTAGGTTTAAAATATCCCAAAATATCAATATATAAAATAATTATAATTATATGTGTTATAAAAGCAATGGCAGCTGGCAACTCTACAGGGTGTTTCATAAGTAGAGATCAGAAATTGACTGAATAAAAATAAGAGTTTTTTGTTATATAAATGGTCTTAGGATAGCCATTGTCCAGCTACAGCGTGTCAAAAATTAAAAAAAAAATCAGTTTAATTTTTAATTGCTAAACCGTTTGAATTTAACCAGATTCGGTGTGATATTTAGTATGACCGTAAGTATGAAACAAAGTATTACCAGCTTTAGAAATTAGTGGCGGAGGTATGGGTATCATCAATCATTATTTGTTAAAAAACTGTATAATATTACAAATAATGCGCCAATATATTATCTTCACTTTTTGTTTCTTTACACTTTTTTGTATGCAAAACCGATTAACAACAAAATTGATTTATTTGATGAAGTGCATTTTTACACAGTTACTTAAATTACTTAAACATACCTTACGAAGGCCATGCAAAGCAATAATAATGAGAAGCCGTTATCTTATTTAATATCGTATATTATCAAATTAAGCTTATGCAAGTACTTGCTACTACTGCTACTACTGTATACTAGGACATAAGAAGATTAATTAATAGAGGCACATTCTGATAAATCGTATGAATTCTGTGAAACATAAAACATATCTATAAATTATTAATCAGGTTACAATTGTTGCACATTGAATATATAGGTGACGTTAACATAGCATTTGTTTTTGCTTGTGGAAGGTAGAGAAATATTGTATTTCTAACATTAAAAGATGGAATTCTAAATGTTGCTCTGGAATGAACTTGTCAACAATCAATTCGATTATGAAACAATTTGTACAGAAACGCTAATCCAGCCACAATTGGTCTAAATTCGAGAGTGTACATATCGAACTAAGACAGAAGAGTAGCATGATTAAATCCCTGGTTGGATAAAAATTGGATTAATTTGTTAATTAGCGAGGTTCTAACAATCGAACAATAAACAATTATATTTGCAAAAATCTTGTGCCGATGGTTTGCCTTAATAAGCCAGAAATCCTGGAAAAAATTCCGGTTCTCTGCTGATTTCGGGGGTGGAGTTTTTAATTTGTTAATTAGCCCAGTTACAACAATTTCGCAATAAATAATAAAGCTAACACCAAAGTGATAAAGAGGGACCTCGAAAACCCCCAAGAGAACATTTTTCAGACATTTTCGTTGAATCGTGTGTGACATTTGCCATATGTTCAACAAAAATGGGTCATAATTAAATAAACAATTAAAAATTTGCGAGCGTACAGAGGATAGATGTACCTTTTGTTATAAAAAATTCCCTGAACATTTTGCAGAAAACCGCATCTCAATCGGACTTCTCCGCAAAAAGTTGTCTATTTTCACATTTTTCATGCTAATTTGACGCGACTATAAGGTTTGTTCCAACAGCCGCCTAGAACCAGTTCAGAGCTGCTAAAAATGTTTAACCAACTCCGTCTTACGTCGTATTCGTTGAATGTATAATAACAACTGAACTGACTGAATAGTTCTGGACGGTTTGGAATATATTTTTGCTGTTCGAACAAACCCATAGTATAGCACTTTTAAACAATCTATATAATTAAAATCCACAGCACCACAGAAAAAACAATATTATTTATATGGGTGTCAATAAAAGCTTATTATAAAATGTTACACCTAAATCATAGGTATTACGACATCGTTCAAGTTCAAGTTTACTGGTATTAATGAGGTGGTCAAAATTAATTGTTTTTGGTTTTCTTGTAACCGATATAACCTTACATTTAGGTTGAGTATTACATTCACAACAATCCACTAGACAATTTAAGTTATTTTGCAGCACCATACAGTTCTGCATAGTGTTGATCTCCGCAAACGGCGTCGTATATAGAAGTGATTCAACATTAAATTTCACAACTAGGTAATTAATAAATATATTAAAGAGTAATGTCCCCAAGATGGAACCCTGGAGAAACCCTGAAGCAGCAATAAATCTAGCTGATTTGAAGCCCTTATACTCAATATATTGACAACGATTTGATAAATATGATTTAATGAAATGAACCAATTTGGCACTAAACCCAATCATTTGCAAAATGATCCTATGGTCAATCTGGTTAAAAGCCTTCGAAAGGTTATCCATAAAAACGAATAGATTAGTAATAGTTTTTCATAAAACCGTGTTGATTTTTCGAAGTTAAGAGGATTATGGGAATCATGGTTAGTACGTATATATATTTTTAAAGTGAGAGGCAAATGCAGTGGGGCCTCAAGTATACTAACGCTATTAGAGAGTGTTGAAGGAATTCTATTTGATGACCGTTTGCTATTCACAAGACAACTTAGCACAATCCCTTATAAAAAAACTTTACAGTGCTTCGCTGACTTGATTTGGAGTAATAAATTGAATGTAAATACAGCTA
Source organism: Monochamus alternatus (assembly GCA_037114965.1). Classification (NCBI taxonomy): domain Eukaryota; kingdom Metazoa; phylum Arthropoda; class Insecta; order Coleoptera; family Cerambycidae; genus Monochamus; species Monochamus alternatus. The sequence continues at coordinate 37,746,713 of CM073431.1, read as the reverse complement.
TTATTAGTTGCAATAGCAAGGGGATTATGGGAATCATGGTTAGTACTTATAGGTATACATTTTTATAGTGAGAGGCAAATGCAGTGGGGCCTCAAATATATTATCGCTATTAGAGAGTGTTGAAGGAATTCTATTTGATGACCGTTTGCTATTCACAAGACAACTTAGCACAATCCCTTATAAAAAAACTTTACAGTGCTTCGCTGACTTGATTTGGAGTAATAAATTGAATGTAAATACAGCTATTATTAGTTGCAATAGCAAGGGGATTATGGGAATCATGGTTAGTACTTATAGATATACATTTTTATAGTGAGAGGCAAATGCAGTGGGGCCTCAAATATATTATCGCTATTAGAGAGTGTTGAACGAATTCTATTTGATGACCGTTTGCTATTCACAAGACAACTTAGCACAATCCCTTATAAAAAAACTTTACAGTGCTTCGCTGACTTGATTTGGAGTAATAAATTGAATGTAAATACAGCTATTATTAGTTGCAATAGCAAGGGGATTATGGGAATCATGGTTAGTACTTATAGGTATACATTTTTATAGTGAGAGGCAAATGCAGTGGGGCCTCAAATATATTATCGCTATTAGAGAGTGTTGAAGGAATTCTAGTTGAAGACCGTTTACTATTCACAAAAGAGCAAAAACTACGAGGATTGGTGTGCCAACACCTCTGCACAATTCCTTATAAAAAAAATTATAGTGCTTCGCTAACTTGATTTGGAATAATAAATTGAATGTTAATACAGCTACTATTAGTTGTAATAGCAAGATGATTATGGGAATCATGGTAAGTACCTATATAAATTTTCAGTGAGTGGCAAATGCAGTGAAGCTTCAAATACTGTCTGTATTAGAGAGTGTAGAAGAAATTCTATTTGACAACCGTTTACTATTCACAAAACACTAAAACCAAAGTAGACTGTTGTGAACCGTGTTTTGCATTTAAGTTATATAACTCTTGTAAGCCTTTCCTATATCAGATTTAATTGTAGAAGCACGTTTTTAAATATTTGAAAGAGGTTCTGAGATCCAGTTTTCTTGTATTTATTGACCACATTGTGTTTATTCCTTACTTATACCAAGGTATGCTGTTATGTATAGAACGAACACATATGGAAACAATAGGTACTAACGTTAAATAATGTTTCCTAAATATTATTATTAAGAATATATAGGTTTAGAATTCTAAATTGAGAATTATTAAATTAAAGACCAACGTAAAAACTACAATACAAAAAGAATCGAAATAAAAAAGTATTTTGTGGTTAGACGGTCCGCTTTACACATTCCTATGAATCGTAGGTAATTATTGACCTTAACATTTAACTTCTTCCTTCCTTTTGTTATGTGTATACATAAGCTACCCATTTTTAACCCAAACAGGAATGGTATGAAATGGCTACTATAAAGAATTCATAAATATTCTGCCAATGAAAAATAAAACACTCATTCATCTAAACATCATAAAGATTCTATGTAATTTTACCAATTTAAGAAAATCAAAAGTAAAATAGTTTGTTAAAGGAAATAGGTATACTTTTCACGAGTCACGTAAAATATCGTGATTATGACTTTGCCAACTTATTGGTAGCGTGGCACGATATGGCAAGAATATAAAAATAAGGTTGTTACATAATTATTTGACATTTGGTAAAAATGCAGTAATAGTGTTCGTTTTTAAACTTTAAAGAAAACCTTTTCCAGCTTTAAAACAACATACTTCAATTTAGTGCAGTTTATTTAGCAACTGTGAAGAAAATTAGAAGGCTTTAGAAATATCTTAGTTTATTAAAGTGTTCTTGAGGCAATTTAAAAAAATGTTATCGTGGAAATTGCAGGATATATAAATTCTATCACTCAAACTTTGCTACAGAGATGCCGTAACGAACGAACGTACAAACTGATAATCCAAAGATACATCTATTTATTTATTTTTGCTGAAGTTGAATGAATTTTTGTGACAATATTTTTCGAAAGAGATTGTTTGTACAATATAGGAATGTGGGTAAATTTCCATCTACATGACATTCATTTCTTCAAACTAACATCCCGGAATCAATTCTGACGTGTCACAAAAATCTCATACATTGAAGGTAGTGAAGTTCTTTAAGTATTTTCTAAATCAGTTGAATCATCAGTGCCAAATTTGGTATACTCTTTATTCATTGATGGTTCAGGCCCTTAATATTCAGAAGCAAATATTAAATAATTGTAACAATATTAAAAGTTCACACTCTATAAAATAGCTTAACAGAATTTCGGCATATACTATGTAGAAATTTTTTACTTACAGTCTTACAATTGTTTAATAATTTTAAAAAATGTGCTTTAAATGATATTTATCGAGATGTACAGGTAAATTGTTGGCTATTCCTTCTTTTACTAAGTTAAATACAAAATTGTGCTCATTATTTATCTAGGTAATTTATGATAGGTACAATGTACAACAAAAATACATTAAATTTGATACTATATTGTATTTATTGATAGTGATATTAATGTTTCCTACACAATTGTGTAGAATCTCACCGATGCATAAAGCTATTAGCAGATATTTATTCAATACGTTGTATATTATTTCTGCACAATTGTATCTTACACACCATGCTTATTGCAACACAACCTAATAATCTTGAAGAGGGAGATATGCCAAAGACTTTGGCGCATTCTATCAATTTCCCACTCTTCTCACCCACCAATCACATACATCAATTTGAATAACGTCATGTTACCGCTTGTTTGATTGTTGTTGGTTTGTGTAGTTTGAGATTCCGTAACATGTGTCCGTACCAGGACCGTATTTAATATAATGTTGTATACTACTCCTTTTGGTACAAATAACAATGTACCTAATAATGATTAATTTCTGGATAAAAAATAATGTAATTGGGAATAAAATAAAATCTGATATTATTTACGAGAACTTGCTGCTTGCTTGCTGAAGTTTTATTTAGAATTATAATTTTGGGTTTCCTAAAGGTGGAAGAAGAAAGGACTTGAATAACTGCACTAAACTACGGAAAGAGGATATTTTTCAATATATCAATGTGTGCCACTTTCATATAGACGAAATGAACATCAAAATATTAAAGATAATCCTTTATCAAAATTTAAATATTCATTTTAAAGAATAAAATATATTTACTTGTCACTATTCATATCTAATTAAGCTAATTTCATCAATATATTATAAAAATATCTGAATATACACTGTACTATATTACAATAAAAATGTAATTGATAAAAGTAGAAGCTACTTAGTTTTAGCTAAGGGTCACTGGCTTATATGTTTCAAATTTATAAAAAAAATATTTAATCAGTACCTACTGTTTTCTTGTTTATAATTATAAAGGCTTTAAATATACTACATATGAGAAAATATGTATATACTTCACATTTCTCATGATAATAAAACTTTTGCTTTGAGTAAAAATAAATGATATTCAACAAATAATTTAATACTAATTAACACAAATCGGGAATCAAAATCATTGAGGTTTTGATTTGTTTTATTAATTTCTAAAAATTTAAGGCTCATACTATATTTTTCTACTTTTTTCGTCAGTATAACTTTATAAAAAAATACATAATATTAACTGAATAATAACTGTAGGTGATAGATTAAAAACAAGTTTTTTTTATTGAATATGTACATAATGCCTGTTTTACATCACTAATTATTCATGAAAATGTATAATCAATGAGCACTAAACACACTTAAATACAACGCTGATGTTTTCCCCACCTAAGTCGTCCAGGGTCAATCTCTATCACTTCCAACCTCTTTGGATTCGACACAAGGTAGGTATATCTTTAGAATACAGCTGAGCCACATATGTATATCCTCGTTTTTATGTAGTTTTGGATTTTCCGGTATTTTCTTTAAAAACTTAACTTGGGAATCTTTAATTTAAATAGTGCAATATTGCTAATACAAAACGCTTGTGTGAGTTAACAGAAAAATATAGTCTTCTATGATGAACAAACCATGACTGTTCAAATGTCTTGTCTCTTCAGTTTTAGTAGAAGAATTTATAATTTATCTTTACAAAACAGCTCATTTTCATGAATATGTTGTTTGAAATGTCGATTGTTTTGATTCCCTTTTGACATATAAATTTACTAATACTTTCAATCAATACATGAAGTTATTTAAATGCATACGTCGACTTCTGATAAACAACTGAAATGACAAAGCCGAAGTGAAAATCGAGAGGCGAGCGAGTACAACTCTGTCAGGAGCCGCACCTGCCGGTCTCTACCTATATGTATTTCTATGGGTTGTAATTTTATTAAAAATTTGGCCTTCATGTTTAGGAAATATTTTATATGTAGTTCCATATACCTACATTTAGGCGTATAATCAGGACTAGTGGAAAGTATTTAACTTTTAACTTTTTTTCTGTAAAAACAACGGATAATAACTTTTTAATCGCCAGATATCGTTCAAGGTCAAAAAGCTTCGTGAACCGACATGGTAAACTATAACAATAATTTTCGTCTCAGACCTCCAATTTAGAGTAACATATGAACCCATAGGTGGCTTTTAAACAGACAATTAAATCATTCGCCACCACCCTTAACATATGTCGGCACTCACGCATATGCGATTTAAAAAAATCGTAATGATCCCACAGGTCGGTAATTGTAAAGTCGGAATCAGTATGTTTGAAGTTGATTATGAATGAAATGAGCGCCATATAATTAGATTTTGCGGCTTTTCTGCGAAACTTTGTATCACTGACCGCTTTAACCTTCTCCCGCCCGCTATGTCCGGTCTCTGATTTATTTTTTGGGCATGTTTTATTATTTTTATCGCGATTTAAAAGATATTAAGGAGGCTCACGCCTCGTTATGTTATATAGTTTTATGATCCCGAAGTCGGCAAAGCACTTGGTAATATAAAAATAATTATACGGGCCTATTGCCAAAATGCGTCTGACTTTTTACTCAAAATGTATTTTTTCATCTTTTAAATCGCGCCGTACTCTTGAGGTAGTGTTATCTACAAATACAAATAATTTTAAACATTTACGAAATGAATAATATAGAGCTTAGCAAATAACGGAAATGTTATCTCATGCCACCTGTGAATACTCAAAGGTACTGAAGTAAAACTAATATACAGGGTGTTCCTTAATGATATGCGAATTTTTAATGTGATTCTACAAGGAAAATGAATCACCAATTTTAAACTATGGTCCAAAAATGTTCCGTTACAAAAATACGGGGTGTTAAAGTTTTAGGGGAAAATAATTAATATTTTCGAAACCGCTTTAGATATTTTCATGAAATTTGGTATGTGGTGAATTTCTATCTTTAACAGTGGACTGCGCACGAGCAATGATTTTAATATTTAAAAAATGGTACGAAAATGGTTTTCCACCAGACGAAAATTCGCCGATCAATTTGAAAAATAAGATCCCTCTTGAGTTTTTGGACTGCAACGCGCCGTTTTTTTGAGAAAAAAAAATAAAAACTGTGCTCTGCCAGATAGTCGCACTTTTTCTAATATTCATCGTCGTCTTCTTGAAACTGGTAGTGTCCGAAGTTGCATGTGAAGGTAGATCTCGAAATGTAAGAACACCCGAAATTGAAGAGGAGGTGTCGCACATTACCGAAGAACATCCTGAAACGACTACGAGGAAGATCGCTAGAAACTTGAATATTCGCCACCAAATTGTTTGGAGAAGTATTTTTATTATATACTTCTTTATTATATTAATTAGTTTGGGTTTTACAGCGCTGTGAAGTGACACTAATTTTGGGGTTGCATTTTTTAGAGAACGCAGTTTTATTGTTTAGATATGAGGGGGGGGGTCAAAAAAGCTTAACTTGAAGTTTGTGGGGTCGCAACCCTCCAACTTCGGCCGCCATCTTGGAAAAAGGGGGTTAAATTGTTTTTAGCATTTGCCAGATAAACTATTGGTGCTACAAAATTTTTTTAAAAGCATTTTTTATTGCAAATTAAATCCTCTACAATTTTAGTCTAGTAACTTTTTGTTGTAATATCAAAAATAACAAAGATATTAAAGAAAAACTATTAAAATTTTTAGACAAATTTTCTTTTGGTCGTCATAATTTATTTATTTCTTATTTAAAAAAATGACATCAGACCATTTTTGTAGAGTGGTTTTCAACGAAGAATTTTTATTATATACTTTTTTTATTATATTCATTAGTTTGGGTTTTACAGCGCTGTGAAGTGAACACTAATTTTCCCTACTGATAAGTATACATTTATATCAATGATATGGCATAGTTTTTAATTATTTTTATAATAATATTTTTTATTATAGACATTTCAATATTGTTATGCTCTGATGTCATTTTTTTAAAATAAAAAATAAATCAGAATTTTGATTGTTTTTCTTTAATATCTTTGTTATTTTTGATTTTACAACAAAAAGTTACTAGACTAAAATTGTAGAGGATTCAATTTGCAATAAAAAATGTTAAAAAAAATGTTGTATGACCAATAGTTTACCTGATAAATGCTAAAAACTATTAACCCCCTTTTTCCAAGATGGCGGCCGAAGTTGGAGGGTTGCGACCCCACAAACTTCAAGTTAAGCTTTTTTTGACCCCCCCCTCATATCTAAATAATAAAATTGCGTCCTTTAAAAAATGCAACCCGAAATGTAACGTTTCAATGGACTATAGGGAAAATTAGTGTCACTTGCGCTGTAAAACCCAAACTAATTAATATAATAAAAAAAGTATATAATAAAAATTCTTGTTGAAAATCTCTTTACAAAAATACTCCGATGTCATTTTTTTAAAAATAAGAAAATAAATAAATTATGGCATATAATATAAACTTACATAGTTCTGCATATAAGATTGTTTACTTTTGTTTATAAGTATGTGAAAATAATTGTTAATAAAATGTGGGGTTAGAATAGCAAAGTAATTTGTCTTACAAACGGTTTTTAAAAGTTATTATTTTATTTGAGGAGAATTTAAATACAAAAAGTGGATAAACGAAACATCAAATATTTTATTTTTTATATTACTTGTTCTACGCGTTTTATTTTTCGAGATTTCTGTATCTAAAAGCCCCACAAATTTAAGCATTTTATGGCGGGAAATAGAGCGTCCTTGATGCAAACATGTATTTTTCATAGTTTTGAAATATATCATTTAAAATAGTTGAAAATAATAAATCTATACAAAAATAATTACTGAAATACTTGAAATTGAATAACAAATCACTGTATGTATCAAAAGCACCTTATCTGTTATCACGTATAAATATAAATATACCTGACCACCGTATACGTCCCACACAATTAATTTTTTGTATTAATATACTAGTGTGATGTTTTCAATAAACACCGACATAGAATATCTATAGATATTTTTGATAGTTCATCTATAAAATTTAATAGAGTTTTCTGCAATATAGACTGCTTGAAATTGGTTAATTATAATTCCCTGGCTGCTCCTGTACTACAGTTTTCTTTTGAATTTAGTAGTTAAACAAAATATGTGCTAAAAGGTTTATGTAAGCATATTTGTATATGTGCGTGTATATACATATTTTTTTCTAGAAACATTAATTAGGTTATCTGTAACCTGTTTGTTTCTTATACAAATAAATAAATAAATATTACAAACCAACCGAACGGCTCTCTATACAGGGTGTCTGTGAAAGGTTGGGAAATCTCGGAACTGGAGGTACTTGTGACCAAAATAAGTCGCCTGAGCCAAATATGCCTTATCCGAATGTTGCTGGTTTCAAAAATACAGGGCGTTCAGTGCTAGAATTTTATTTTGAAATGTCTCAATAACTTTGAAACCTGTCGGAGTATTAAAAAAAAATTTGACACATTTATGTTTTTTGGCACGGCAAATAAGAATTTTTAACTAATTTTGGCGTTGCTTATATAGGGCGTCGGTTATGCCCTGTTCCTTTGATAAAAAGAGGAACATTTTTTTTATATTTAGAAATACGGACATCATGTATTGAAAATAGGAAAAAACGTGCTTTGGTTCATAAAAAATTACTCTTGTTCGATTTCGATATCTCGCTTGGTTATCGAGATATTTGCATATATAAATTTCAATGCATTTTGTTTTTTAGCAACTTGTAATCCTTAAATTAAATTAAAGTGTCTTGACGGCTAGCGTGAAGCAAGTTATTTATAGTTTTTTAAATAGCAATTTAAAGGTAAAAGATAACAAAAAGCATTTAAGAAGAAAATACAAACAAAACAGAAAATATTGGTAACTTAAGAAATATCTACTTATGATTAAAAATTAATAATTGTCTACTATAAAAATTGTTCAAAATGAACATCGCCTTGCCTAATACACTCACGAGCACGTCTAATTAATGATGGTTGTACTCTCCAAATCATCTGAATATTATTTTTTATTTCCTGGCTATGGTGGAAAATCCTTCGCCGCAGTTCATTTTTACTTGCCACAGGAGTTGCATAAACATGTGTTTTCAAGTCACCCCAGAAGTAGAAATCCAAAAAATTAAATTGCTATTTAAAAAACTATAAATAATTTGCTTCAGACTAGCCGTCAAGATGCATTAATTTAATGTAAGGATTACAAATTGCTAAAAAACGAAATGCATTGAAATTTGTATATGCAAATATCTCGATAACCAAGCGAGATATCGAAATCGAATACAAGTAATTTTTTATGAAATAAAGCACGTTTTTTTCTATTTTCAATACATGATATGACCGTATTTTTAAATACAAAAAAATTCCCCTTTTTATCAAAGGAACAGAGCATAACTGACGCCCTATATAAGCAACGCCAAAATTAGTTAAAAATTCTTATTTGCCGTGCCAAAAAACATAATTGTGCCAATTTTTTTTAATACTCCGGCAGGTTTTAAAGTTATTGAGGTATTTCAAAATAAAATTCTATCAGTGAACGCCCTGTATTTTTGAAATCAGTAACATTCGGATAAGGCATATTTGGCTCAATCGACTTAATTTGGTCACAAGTATCTCCAGCTCCGAGATTTCCCAACCTTGCACAGACACCCTGTATATGGTTTAACATTTCGCCGCATGAATGCGTACTCCTTGCTTGAATCGCCTATTGCTTTTTTACACTTGATTATGAGCTTCTCTGTGTACGCAAAATGTGAAGGTGTTTTCAAATCTTGCAGTGCAAACTATGTATATTTGACGTTATTTTATTAGGATCTTTGAAAGCGAATGTTCTTCCATTGCGCACAAAATAAACAAAAATTGCATTTTATAGCCCAACGGTCAATTCAATAATGGCTTTAATGATATATGTGCGTGATAAATTTTGATATGTCAGAACCGTCTTGGGTAGATAAATAAAAACCTAATAAAATTCTTAATTCAAAATATAAGCATGTTTTATATACCAACAAATCAAAATTCAAATAAATTTGAAATTTTTGGAACAGAGACCAATCAGTTTCACTTATTGCAAACATAATATACTAATTGATTTCGATTTAATCATTTTTCTGCTTCATTAAATTATTATAGTTATTGAATAATTATTAGGTAAAATTCATTATAAAACATTCATTCTCCCCTTCATTATTATTAAAGTATTTTAGACTAAGTAATTATGCCAGGTAGTTATGCTAGGTAGAAGATTTTCATTTTTATTTTGTCATAAAAGTAAAATGTTTATTGCAAAAAGTAGAAAGAAAAAATCAAAATCGTTTGGACTTTTCCATGCTATGTTTTGTATTAAAGTGACCGTATTTCTCGCCGTAAAATGATCGAATTTGTGATGTTTTTTAGGTACTGAAATCTTGAAAAATAAAACACGTAGAACAAAAGTAATATCAAAAATAAAATTACTGATGTTTTGTTTATCCACTTTTACTATTTAAACTCTCTTCAAATAATATAATAACTTTTAAAATGCATTTGTATGACACACATTTCGCTATTCTAACCCCACATTTTAACAATTATTTTCACATACTTATAAACAAAAGTGAACAATCTTATATGCAGAACTATGTAAGTTTATGTAATAACAATGTTTACATCTATAGTTGAATTTAAAAAAATACGTATTTTGAAAGATTTCAGTACCTAAAAATTTGCTGCATAGATCGCTTCTGACGTTATATATTGATTTTACTTCGGTACCTTCGAATATTCGCCAGTGGCATGAGATAACATTGTTATTTGTTAAACTCTATATTATTCAGTTCTTAAATGTCTAAAATTACTTGTATTTGTAGAAAACACTATTTCAAGAATACGGCCTTAAAACAAATAAATGAATGTCAGCAAGGATGAAAAAAAAAGAAATATTTAAGATTAGGTACGGTGATATCGTAGTCTTTGATAAACGTCTAGAGATTTTTTGTTGGCTTGTTTTATTTTTTACATAGCGCCACTATGGAATATGTTATCAAAACTAGTGCTAATATTTTGATTTTTATAAAAATAAAGTTTAATAGGTCTATCTTTATTGTATATGTATATGTACACGTTCCTTAGAAGTTTAGAGGGAAGGATGTTATTTCTTGAATATATATATACGTAAATGTTTCATTAATAGCTATTTATGCCATCAGTTACGAAATGCCTAATTTTGTGTAACGCGTGTAACAAGTTACACAAAATTTCATTTTGTAACGTATTGCATAAAAGATTTTTTCTAATTTTGAAGAAAGTAATAAAAAAATAAAATTTAATATAATTTGGAAAACATAAATTTAGTTTGTTGCTGTTACTTCATGTTAGTTGTCAGTTTGACATTTTGTAAAAAAGTCTAGACGGACGGTTTTTAGCGAGATTGATATATTTTTAGTTTTATTTTTAAAAAATGAGTGATTCAAGTTCTGAAGAGCTACCAAGCGATATTGAAGAGGCAGCAGGTAATGCTCTATTATCAGTAATTCCCAAAAAGTCAAAGGCAGTTTATGATTTGGCATACGAAAAATTTGTTACGTGGTGTGATGAGAAGAAAATTAAACATGTTAATGAGAAAGTTTTACTTGCATATTTTGAGGGTAAGAAAGATCTAAAAGTTTCCACATTATGGACACTTTACTCAATGTTAAGGTCTGAACTAAATCTGAAAAGGAATATTGATATTAAAAAATATACAAATTTGGTAGCATATATTAAAAGGCAAGCGGACGGGTACAGTGCTAAAAGTCAAAAGTTTTTATTAAAGAAGATTTTGCCAAATTTTTAGTGGAAGCTGATGACAAAGAATACTTAATGACTAAGGTTGCAATGATAATTGGAATGGCAGGAGCATGCAGAAAAGCAGAATTAACATTTCTTCCAGTTGAAAATGTTATAGACGAAGGAAGCCATTTTCGTGTTGATATCCCACCTTCAAAAACAAAAGTTATACGGCAATTTGCAATTACCACTGGAGACATTGAAAATACGAATCTTATTGAAATAATAAGAAAATATATTAAGTTGCGTCCCCAGGTTCTTAAATACAACAGATTTTTTGTAAAATATGCGAATGGAAAATGTACCAGAAATCCTGTGGGAATTAACACATTTAGCAGTCTGCCAAAAGTTATTGTACAATTTCTTGGTCTTTCAAATCCTGTTCTATATACTGGCCACTGCTTCAGAAGAAGCTCTGCCACTTTCCTAGCAGACAGTGGCGCTGATATTTTAAAATTAAAGAGGCACGGAGGTTGGAAATCTAGCTCTGTTGCGGAGGGATATGTTGAAAATTCTATGAATAATAAAAAACTTATAGCGCAAGAAATATTTGGTGAAACATCTAATGCAATGTGCGCCGCTTCCCAAATAACAGCAAGTTCGAGCAATGAAAAAAATATGTCGTCGGGAATTAATTTGAATAATTGCAATAATTGTGTTATCAATATTTATAATAATTAATTAATTTATAATTTATGTTTTTAACTTGTATTATAACAGTTTAATAAATAGAATAATTCTTTTTGTCACTAATTTTGAAATACATTTTTCGTCACCAATTGCAGTTTCATAATCAGTTTTAAAAAGTGTCACTTTATATGTCAAAATTAGAAAAAACTTTTAGAGAACATAGTTTGAAGGTCATGGTACGTAGGAAGTAGTTGTTAACTGCGTCTTTTTAAATGAAACCATAAAATTTTTGGATTCCACCTTTTATTATACTAGGGCTTTCCTTAAATTTTCCTGTGTCCAAACCTAAAAGTTATCGAAATATTCTGAGATATTTCGACAATGTACAGAGTGAACCCTAATTACATAAAGGGTACTCACAATTTAATATCAAAATCGCTAAATTCAACCATTAAAACATTTATTTTTCAAATGGAACACCCACTGCCAAATTTCTTTCGATCGTTAATAAGGTTCCCTGTATTTATCACTTCTATAAAAACTATTCAATAATTCAACATCTAGAAGTACGTATTTTGTTATCAGAGTTTAAGTCTGTAAGTTTTTTACTGTCAATTATAATAATTTTTGTTTATCGGTCGGTGGTCGAGCGGTTTAAGGCGTCATTCATATTTGCTAACCGCCAGGTTCGAATCCTGCGGCCGTTAGACAGTAGAGAAGATATATCTGTGAAGGGGATTGGCGCCCCCTCTACATCATGTCAATCATGAATTAAACATATTTTAGGAAATCAAAAATTACAGGAATCTAAATTTTTGTTTCTGAGTATTTTTGTCACTTCTGAATTGAAACCAAATATTTACAACATGGCACTTTTGGCTGAATAAGAAGAATACATCAACTCGCTCATGTAGCATGATATTTTATATTAAATTTTCAGAGTATTTATATAAGTTTAAGTCAACTTTGCTAAATATACCATATGTCAAAACTCAATAGTTTATGAGTATTTTGGTTTCTCCATTTTTTTTTGTTTTATCGTAATTATTGTCTAACTCAAGTAATTAACGATTTAAAATAATAATATATAGGTAACCGTTTACTATTTTTTATTTAATTTTTAATTAGAAAATGTTATATTCTGCTTATAAAATTAATAAAATATATTTTTTGTGAAACAAATTTGTTTTTATATGCACCTACTGTATACTAAGAAAAATAAAGCTTGTAACTAAGATTTTTATTTTGTTAGAATTCATTGATTTATTATTGTAACTTGATGATAAGAAACTTGTACCACTTCAAAAGATTTACAATACATAACTTATACATTAACATCAATGTTACTGTGTTATATAAATATTGAAACACATTTATATAATTGCTACAAACTAAGTTTAACAAACTATATTATAACTATAAGAAACCGTCTTATAGTTAAATACCATATAACGTAAAAAAATAATTAAGGTTATAATAATTCTTATAATCGTTATAATAATTTTTCTCAGCGTAATAACAAAGGAGTTATCTGAGTTCAAAATGAATATAGATATTTCCAGATAAAATGCTCAATACATTTTAAATGTGCCGGTATTTCAACAAAACATGTCAATATTTGTATTCCCATAGGCTTGTCAATCACACTCCACCGCATTTTCATGTCCATTATACAGAAATAATAAAAACGGAAATATATTATTACCCGAACGGGCCTGTAATAAGTCAAACGGGGTGTTTTTATTTTACACTTTACCCAGTCTATAATTCCAAATTCACATATTAGAAGAGTGCAAAAGGGTTGCGGTTGTACCTTCGAGGGTTAAAACCACACACAGTGGGTGGTGATTTCGACCGCAGGGTCGCAAAAAAGTATATCGTGCTTATTTTTTCACTCCAAGCAACAGGTTGCTTGATACACTGCTGGGATGGGACCCAGGTCTCGTGATAGTGTTTTGTTTTTATTTTGTTCTTTGATACACCGCGGTATGTTAAAGCAGTTATCATGATAAAATGTGTAGGAGAGAACATTTCGCTTTAGCGGGGTTTTTTATTAGGACTATTTTATTTCTTTCTTGTGTTGTCGCACGTATATACTAATAGAATTACATTTTGCCTCTACCATTTAACATGATTGTGTATTTTGTGGATGCACAGAATATGCATTTTTTCAGAATTATGTAAAATTCATTGAAACAAACTAGCTAAAAAATGTATTTTCTGTGTATCTAAGAAGCACATTTGTAATCAATTTGATTATATTATTAATGCTATTAAAAACAAACAAATTCTGTAAAATAATGTAATTATTGTAATGTAATGTAATTACCTTACTTCGAATTTTTGTTACCAATGCCAATAATTTCACATAAAAAAGAATTAATTGTAAATTTTTATTTAAACTATAGCCAATCTCTGGAAATCTAGAAAGTGACTCATATACAGTATTCACCAAAAGTATGGAATAAATTCAATAAAAACGAAACAATTATTTTTTGGGAAAAATCCTCGAACAGGTCGATTTTTAATTTAAAAAATACATATTTTAGCGTAAAATGCGATTTTCAAATGTCATTTGTTTTCGAGTAATGATGTCATCGATTTTTTTTAAATGACAACACCATAATTTTTTCCTTGATTCTGAAAGATCGTTAATTCTCTATCAGACAGTACTAAAATTTTGCCCTCTTACATAGGAAAGTTTTCGAGTAAATGACGATTGAATGTTAGAAAACGTAAATTTTATCCATAAAAAAGTAACAATTCTGTAGGTAGGTATGTAAAATAAAATACAATTGATTAAATTTTATACTTAAATTAAATGTTCGAATTGCCATCCACCAACTTCTTGACAATGCGCAAGTTTGTGAAGAAATTCTTCTTGCACATTATGAATGATTTCTGGGGTAACTCTGCGTATTTTGTCCCGAATGCGATTTTGAAGTTCTTCTAAATTACGTGGTTTATTAATGTACACTTTTGACTTCAAGTATCCCCATAAAAAATAGTCAAGAGGTGTAAGATCTGGCGATCTTGCAGGCCATTCTATCGGTCCGCGTCTGCCGATCCACCTCCCAGGAAAACAGTTGTCCAAAAAATCTCGTACAGGGCGCGCATAGTGCGGAGGTGCACCGTCTTGCTGAAACCATATCGTATCGTCAGGAATGTCAGGGTCATTATCGTTAAGAAAAATTACTGCAAGGGCTGGAACAAGGTCATTTTCTAGAAACTCTAAATATCTTTGTCCTGTAAAGGTTCCTTCAAAGAAGAAAGGCCCTACTATTCTGTCGTCAACTATTCCAGCCCACACATTTAATTTCTGAGGGTGTTGGGTATGTGCCTCTGCCATCCAATGAGGATTTTCCCGACTCCAATATCTGCAAGTTTGACGGTTTACTGTACCATTCAGACAAAATGTGGCGTCATCTGAAAAAAGTATTTGCCGGTGTAAATTTCTATT
Organism: Monochamus alternatus; assembly: GCA_037114965.1. Classification (NCBI taxonomy): domain Eukaryota; kingdom Metazoa; phylum Arthropoda; class Insecta; order Coleoptera; family Cerambycidae; genus Monochamus; species Monochamus alternatus. Next base: position 37,731,440 of record CM073431.1, on the reverse strand, counting down.
TCCTTGACATAAATCCATTAGAATTTCGCAAAAGTGTAAGCGGCGATCGGGATCATCTTCATTGAGTTCCTGCACAAGTTAAATTTTGTAGAGATGATATTTTTCCTTCCTCAAGATACGTAGCACTGTGCTCTGACTAGTGTCATTGTTTAATGCAACCAATCGTGAAGAATTATGAGGATTATCCACCATACTTATCAAAATGGTCTGTTTCTGATTTTCATTAATGCTTGGACGTCCAGGTTTTGGAATATTTACAACATTGCCAGTTTCTCTAAATTTAGACTCTACCTTACTGACTGTTGATTGGCTGATAGAGCGATTTGGACATTTTTCATTAAATAAATCGCTGAGTTCTAGTCATATTCCCGCATCCGATAAAAATTAAAATTTCAATTCTTTGAATAACAGTTAAATGTGCCATAATACTTTAAACTGAATAATAATTTCTATGTCGCTTACAATACTTATTATAAAGTCGGTGTGACAATGACTTTGCAAAGATTTTCACCTACGTGATAAAAGAACTATGGAATTCGAAAAACTAAACTTGATAACGTTTTTGCTTTATTTTAATTGATTTACGTTTTCTAACATTCAATCGTCATTTACTCGAAAACTTTCCGATGTAAGAGGGCAAAATTTTAGTACTCTCTGATAGAGAATTAAACGATCTTTCAGAATCAAGGAAAAAAATATGGTGTTGCCATATAAAAAAAAATCGATGACGTCATTACTCGAAAACAAATGATATTTGAAAATCGCATTTTACGCTAAAATATGTATTTTTTAAATTAAAAATCGACCTGTTCGAAGATTTTTCCCAAAAAATAATTATTTCGTTTTTATTGAATTTATTCCATACTTTTGGCGCATACTGTATATTAAGACTTATATTATGTGCATCTGTGCATTTTATTACGGCAGCAGCAACAAGGATAGTGCTTCACCATATTTGTGCATGGTTAAGGGAACATCGAATAATCCCTTATTTGTTAGATCGGGACGTTCGGCCATAATCGATCATACTCGTTGTGATATTTTTCTAAACTATAATGAAAATAAAATGTGTTTTGCTTTTTTAAATTAGTCTCCGTTGCATGAATATGAGGATAAGTTTACTTAATCCTCATATACCCAAAATATTGTCTTCTACTCTTTTTCTGATTCGCCATTAAATTGGCAAAAACTGAGAGGAATAAAAAAAGAATAAGGAAATTTCATCCGACAAATTTATTGACCAATAACTATATTTTTGTGAACAAAATGAAGGTAAGCAGTATTTAAATAAAGTCGTACTAAATACTGTTCCGCATTATTAAAGGGATTTCCAATAACTCATTACGCACTATTATTATAAAGCGTATAAAATATAAAATTATTTGTGTAAGAGCATTATTTATCTTATGCCACTCTCTGTACACAGCGATAGGTCTGTGGATACGGTAAAAGCTCAATGCTTAATCAAACTGAAGTCCGATATATTCTCTATATCTGTCTATTGCATAAGGAAAATAATTTTTAGTATGTGTAAACCGTGCGCGTAAATACTTGATTTAAAAAATATATACACAACAACAATTAAAAATGGATCAAAATGTCGGTTCAAAGACAATTAGGGCGCGAAATTCTGTTGGTTGACATAAGTGTCTCATTCTAGTGTATATCATCTTATAAAAAAGTATACAAGAAGAAGCAAGTGGAAACATGAGGAAGAAAAAAACAAATGTCTATGATGGCGTAAAATACGCCCTTCGTAGGATGGGAGAGAAAATTTAAACTGCGATAACTGACTATGACATGCCTTATCTGATACATCTCTTAGAAGAAGAGTGCATCACAATAACAAGAAGGTGGACACATGAGGAAGAACAAAATTGAAGTCTATGCTGGCGTAAAATACGCCGCTCGTAGTATTGTAGATAATTCAAGCTGCGATAACTGACTGTGACAACATGCCTTATCTGATACACCTCTTAGAAGAAAAATGCATGACAAGAAGAAGAAAGTGGAAACATGAGAAAGAAAAAAATAGAAGTCTGTGATGGAGTAAAATATGCCACTCGTAGGATGGTAAAGAAAATTTAAGCTGTTATAACTGACTATGACAACATGTTATCATATCGTATCAAAAGTTTAACGGGATAGTAAGGTTTGAAGTAAAAGAGAAGCGATACGTAATATTTAGAAAAGTGTTTGCATGTTTTTGAACCACGTATAAAGATACAAATAGTGACGTATTTGGAAAATGGTTTGAATCTATTTTCTCATTTTTTAAAATATATTTTTAGGTATTAACAATATTCTGTGAAACTAACTACTCTGCGGACTAAAGTCCCGACCAGCGTTGAATTTTCCCACAGTTTCAAAAGTGAACTTAAATATTTATAGAGTGTTTTTATTAAATCAAGTTAGTAAATTTAGCTAGATTATTTTTTTTAGATAAGTATTAAATAAAGCTTTGTCTGTGGAATTGTTCATTAGCATACCTAGATGTTTGGTATCAGAGATTTGATTTATATTAGCTTAAAATACCTATCTAATACAATAAAAAATGTTGCAAAAGCTAATAATAAAGAATATATAAGTAGATATTGTGGGTGTAATTCAACGCTGATCGTGGCTTTAGTCCGCAGAGTAGTTAGTTTCACACAATATTGTTAATACCTAAAAATATATTAAAAAACGATTACATAAAGGATAAACATTATTTAAGTAGGTATTTGTCATGTTTAATTTAAAATTAATTGACATGTTAGTCACTTTCGACATTGTCGATATTTAATTTCAAATAATTTTAATTTATTGGTATAATAATTTTTATAGTTAGATATTTGACTAAACTTAAAGGAGGCCACCTGAAGAAGCAATCCTATAAATGCAAAAATAGGTCAGATCTATTCTATTGTAGTTGTATTTTCGAGTTCCCACAGTTTCAAAAGTAAACTTAAATATTTATAGTGTTTTCATTAAATCAGGTTAGTAAATTTAGCTAGATTATTTTTTTTAGATAATTATTAAATAGAGCTTAGTATGTGGAATTGTTCATTAGCATACCTAGATGTTTGGTATCAGAGAGCATACATATGACTTCATTGATAGGAATTGTAGGAGATTTGATTTATATTAGCTTAAAATACCTTTCTAATACAGTAAAAACTATTTTATCATATGTAGAACCAGGGACAGTTGTTGTGATGGATAACGCACCTTATAATAGAAGGGTTGAAAAGTTATCGACATCAGCATAGAGGAAAGCAGATATATGAAGTGGATAAAAACAAAGTAGGTATATTGAATAAACAGATATCTAAAAGCACAATTATTAAAATTGTCTAAATACCAAAGTGAAAAAAGTCAATACATTAAGTACTTTATGGATTAAATAAACAAATCTTGAGGCATTCATACACTCCGTTTATCACCACACCACTATGAATTGAATCCAATTGTCAGTTCGACCATAAATAAAAAATGAGCACGAAATAACGCCATATTTAAATTAAGCAATGGGAAATTATTATTACAAGTTACATTGCTAAAACATTAGCAATAAGCGTAAAGCTTCATTCACATAAGATTAGTGCAGTTGCATTGGTACTGCAGAAAAGTTATTATAAAGGGCGCCGTATTCTTGAAATAGTGTTTTCTACAAAATACAAATAATTTTAGACATTTAATAACTGAATAATCTAGGGTTTAGCAAATAATAGGAATGTTAACTCATCCCACCTGCAAATATTCAAAGATACTGAAGTAAAACGGCGAGAAATACAGGTGACTTTTGTAACGTTTAGATAAACTTAACAGTAACGCCTTTGTACTGCAGTTGTATGGCAGAAGCTAAAAGCATTTTAGCTTTTACCAATCTTTTCCAACAATCATACAAGGACCAATCAGAAAACTGCGTTTTTGACAGTAAACAGAAGATTCACATTTTTGCAGGTTAAGTTTTTAAATTAGATTCTAATTTAGATATTTAGTTTAGAATTTATTTGTTTCTAAAAAAATGGATGAAGAGGACTGTTTGTTTTAGAAACAGTTACTTTTGCTGCTCTTATTCACAGCGACGTCGATATGTATAAAAACTATACATGCAAAAAAAATGAAAAGAACTCGGAAATGATGGGTGCGACCTATTAACCGCAGATAGCACATGCAAGGTGATTTCTATAATTTATATAAAGAAATGCGAAATGAGAATGCCGATTATTTTTTCATTTCACCCGAATGTCAGTGGCAGTGTTTGATGACTTGCTGAAATTAGTGGGGCCTCATTTAACCCACAGTATACTAGTATACTGTGATTTAACCAAACATTCAAATAGATTATCTATTCCTGCAGATTGTAGTCTTATATTTTATCTAGGGTAGGCTTTTAATTACTATTCGGCAATTGATAAAAACCAACAATTTCCGTAGATAGGGACGTAGTTGACAAAACATAAACATAACCTCTCTGAAGGTCAAGAATCTTGAGTTCTTGTATGTCACCAACTTACAACGGAAAAATTCCCCAACTTCTTAAGTCTACAGTAATTTTATGTAAACAGAGTAAATAATATTTAACACCATACAATTACAATGCAACAGTACAACTGCAGTGTCATTGCATTAACGTTTATTTGAACGTTACTTAAGTTATTGGACATGCTCAGAAATGTCGATAAGATCATCGATGTCCACAAGGGTATCATTTTATAAGAAACTCTTTTAAATTTAAAATGTTGTTATGAAAATTTTTGTTGATAAAATTTCGAAATTGAGATATCGATACAAGATAAAAGTTTTAAATTAGGAAAAAATTCTATAATTTTGATTATTTATCTAATACAGGGCCCTCAAATCGAGCTTTAAATGTTGTTCGCGGAAATATATACACATTCCCTCAATTAATCTAAAAAATTCGCGTCTTCCGTTGGTCACTTGTACGACGACATTGTAATAATAGATAACAGATTTAGATATTATGTAATATGAATTCGCATAAAATAGCTATTTATGATATACGTGTTTGTATAATGTATAAGTTATTTATTGTTAAATCTTTTGAACTGGTACAAGTTTCTTATCATCAAGTTACAGTAATAAATCAATGAATTCTAACAAAATAAAAATCTTACTTACAAGCTTTATTTTTCTTATTATACAGTATCATACACAGTAAAGTACAGGAGAGTATCAGCGAGATGCATATAAAAACAAATTTGTTTCACAAAAATAGCTATTTATGATATACGTGTTAAAAGTAAGATTTTATTTTGTGAGTGAAGATGATTAAAAAAACGAGCGTAGCGAGTTTTTTATCTTTACGAACAAACTAAAATCACTTTTAACACGTATATCATACACTATTTTTTCTACAAAACTATCGGAAGCACTTTAAACTCAATAAAAATAAGAAATCAAAAAATACCACACAGATCGCAATGTTTATGAACCAAAATTTTCGTAGCAACCAGTGCTGTTGTTAGTTACGGAAAAAACGCAAAAATATTGACAGCATTTTCTAGTAATATTATAAGTATAATGAATAATCTCGATAATAAGTGTAACGAATCCATCCCTGCTGAAATCGAAGAAGCCGCCAGTCGAGCAACATTGGAATTATTGCCGGCGAAATCAAAGGAACAGTACGAAATCACTTATAGACGCTTTTCGGAATGGTGCAACATTAAAAAGGTCCCTGGGAAATATAACGAAAGTGTTTTACTGGCATATCTTGAGGAAAAAGCCAAGATATGGAAATCGTCAACACTGTGGTCAAATTATTCCATAATCAAAACTATGTTAAAAATAAAGCAAGATCAAGATATAAGCAAACATTATAAACTTATTGCTTTTTTAAAACGGAAGGGTGAAGGATATCAAGCAAAAAAGTCAAAAGTGTTGACGAAGACGCATATCGACAAATTTCTCACAGAAGCAGAAGACGAAAAGTATCTGATGATGAAAGTCGTAGCAATAGTGGGTGTCTTCGAGGCGTGTCGCCGGGAGGAATTGTATCAGATGACCATCGACAATATCGAATACTTGGGCACTTCGGTTGTAGTGACCATACCAGATACTAAAACGAAAGTGCCTTGGACTTTCAGTGTTGTTGGTGAATTCTATTTAAACTTTTTTAGAAAGTATATGGCACTCCGGCCACCCAACGCTGACCATAGACGACTTTTTCTTAAATATATGAAGAATAAATGTGTGAAAAATCTAGTCGGAATTAACATGTTTGGTAAAATGCCTGCCGACATTGCAAAGTTCTTGAATATACCAAATCCTCAACTCTACACCGGACACTGTTTTCGTCGTTCATCGGCGACATTGTTAGCAGATTCTGGTGCAAATCTTACTACCATCAAGAGACATGAAGGATGGAAATCTTCGACGGTAGCTGAAGGCTACATTGAGAATTCACTGGAACAGAAGAAGGAAATTGCGTGCCAAATACTTCTTACTGCTGCAACTACTAGCAAGACCACCAGTACTACCAGTAGTATTTCTACAGAAAATAAATGTGTCACACATGTTGACAGTAAAACCAACTTAAGTATGATGACTCCGCAGGGAATTACAATTTCAAATTGTTCTAATTTTACTATAAATGTTAATAGTAATAACTAGTTAAAATGTTGGTTTGTACTTATTTAAAATAAAAAGTTGTTCATGTGTTTGTTAAAACGTTTTATTAATTTTCAAAACAAAATTTAAATAAACTTTGATTTACTTTTAACACTAGTGTTAAAAGTAACTTACTTTTAACACGCGTGTCAAAAATTGACATTTTTAACATCAAAAATGACAATTAAAAAGCCCACTTTTAACAGTTTTGTAGAAAAAATATTTTTATAACTAAACTGTATTTTTTTCTACTTAGTGGTAGTAGACTTTAGACTTTGATTGCGCAGTAGGTAATCAAAAAAACATACCAAGGACGAAATAGCTACATGTTCTTCACCACCTATCTTTCTTTTTTAGTCGATCCCTTGCTGTTCAATTTTTTTACGGTACATTGTCGATAGTATGTACAACTTCGAGCACTCCTGATTTAATGTCTCGAAATTAGCACAAACTGTTATGTGTACTAAAAATAAAGGGTGTTATGTAACACAATTATTTTTTATTGTCTTTTTGTATTTCTTTTATATCTAGGCGCCTTCTAATCTAGCACGCCTATATGTTGCTTTCCGCCCATCCCGCTAGTTCACAAGCTAGCGATGAGCCATTATCTAGATTTTCAGAGACTGGGTATAGATGAGTGCGACATTATAATGTTAAAGTATCTACTTATATCGTTTTACTACAAGTTTTGGTAACAAGACCTGGTAACATTTAGTAAGTATCTTGATAAATTATATTATCTAAATCAGCATAACATAAAAAAGTATATTACTCAGTGTCCCTAAAATGTCTTTACAAAATTCTACGACGTGTTTTTTGAATAAAAATAAGCCTATTTATACAAAGTGAGTCAGTCATAATGTCATTAATTTTAAGAGGAGATAGAGAATAATGAGTATAATATGAATATGCGATTAAAAAAAATCTAAATGCATATTTACACCGAAAATAAATATTTTCAAATCATTATGTAAACCCCCTTTTCAAACTGCCACTGACCGCTCACAACCTTGGTCGCTTACAGCTCTCAGTTCAACTCAGTGTCGACCTGATGCTACGTTGCCAAATTGAAATATTTTCCTAGTACCTACTATTTTAGAATTTCAGCCAATAATAATTTAAAATATTAATATCCAATGAAACCAAATAATGATAATTAAATAATTCTATTCAAAATTGCAAGTAACGCGGTCCATTCAGGTTTTCCGGTAGAATACGATCCTCGTACAGTGCTGCGTATACGTTGACAACAAATCGCCTCTGAAAGCTAAACCGACGATTAGCGTGTGGATTTTTGTCCGACCAAATGTGGCTGTTATGACTTATGAAATTAGCTTGGTCACAGTTTAAAAAATATTTTGCATTGAAATTACAAAACTCCATCTAATAATAAACCGAGTAATAAACCATTTAGGCACATTACATAAAAAACATATACTCAATGGGTAAATTATTAAGAGAAGATGAAAAGTCTTTCGTGTTTAAATACTAAGTAATAAAAAACCTTCGTGTTGTCGGCAAAAAACTGTCCAAAACCGAAACGGCATGCCTCTGTTCTGATGCTCATAAAAGTTATCGAATCTTGAACTACTGTATTAGGTCAATAACCTAGTCATCTAGTTTTTGTACTGTTATGTAACGACAAGGAGTAAAGCTAACTTTTTTCTCTAGATTTAGATACATAGCCTTTAAAATTATGTGTTCGGCATCTTTGAATGTGTTGTCAAAAATCTTCGTTATTGACAGTTGGTTTGTATCTCGAAGTTATGATGCCCTCATAAAAAACGAAGTGGAAGTCTGGAAAATGTGGCGGCCAATTTACTGACCTCTATTCATCCGTTTGGATAATGCTGATTTGTGGTTACGAACGTTTAATGAAAATTCTGGTGTAACACTGTAGTGCATAAACCACATACATATAGGGTGTTAGAGGTTTGGGTGCCATTATTCAGCATTTGATAGGTTAAGCAGAAATGAAAAAAAAGTTGTATATTATATGGGCATAAGTTAAATCTTCTTTAAAATACATCGAGTTGTAATATCAGGGAATTTTATTACAATCTGGCAACAGTGCCTGGTTCTACTCCTAGCCTAATTGGAGTTCAGTTGTATGATGGTGTGTCACAATTCTTTTTTAGTGGATGACAAAAAATCCGAATGTGAACAGTAATTAATTACTGTGAATACGAATTAAAGGAACAAAATTGAAAATAATTTTGCAAAGTAATTTAAATAGGTCAGTGATAGAATTAAGAAATTCATTTTTGAATATAAAAACACCTCCCTTGCAAGTGTTTAAAATTTAATAATTCCTAAAGCAGGCTTTACACTAATAATTTATTGACGAAGAAATTGATGAATTAATTTATCAATTTCTTTCAGGTCGCACTTTACTTTTACACTTGTTCAGGGCTTTGTCAAGTTTCTTAACAATTTTGCTGTCAGATGTCTCCCATACCAATGTAAAAAATTTTTAACTTTTGACGTTATGTCATTTCCATTTGTTTACAAAACAAAATCTGTTAAATGTTACGGCAAAAAAGGGAGAAATTGTTAAAAAAAAGCTTCCATTGTGTTTATTACTGCTGCTGCTCGGTTACTGGTTAAATATAAATCATTATATCCTCTACTCTCACTTTTTGCATTTATTTTAGGTTGGTATTCCTGAATTGAAGTAAAAATTGACGAAAAATTAGAACAAGTTTTAAGTCGTCAATAACTTGACGAAGTTCTTCATCAATTTATTTGAAGTTTTCGTATTACATTTGTGAATTAAGTTGACGGAGCGACTTGATCAATTAATTGACAAAGAAATTGTTAATGTAAAGCGGGCTTAAGCGTTTGGAACAGAAACATATTAATAAAATATGAATTTGAAACACATTAATAAAACCATGACAACAAGCAGACGAACGAAAACGCCTGCGATAATACAATATGACTTTCATACCAACTGATTGTTTGGTGCAGTGCTTTTCAAGCGCTCTGTTGTCATATTGCGCGATATCAATTTTATTATTGAAATTGTTATTTTATTGATTAAGAAAAAAATAATTCCAAAAATAAGTAAATTCCTAGAAGTAGTAACCATTGCATTTTATTATATTTTGTGCAGAAAATTACGTAGAAATTCCTAAATTAACTGATCTTTTGCACATTAAACCAGATATTTCGATAATTTTTTTCTCGAAAACGGTGGGGATTAGGATCCATATTATATGAAACTTTTTTGTTTATTTCGATGTGTACTATCTCTGTATCACCCTGTATATTAACTTCTTCTGTTAACCTTTACAAAATGAAATGGCCAGTAATACAATTACCAATTCTTCTAACACATATATTAATTAAAATTCGTATTGAAAATTTTGAACCTTAATTCCATACCGATTTTTATCTGCGTAAACGTGTTTATTATGGAAGTTGGTTACCTACCCCTCTTCTTGCAAAAGGCGCTTCATGGATGAACAAAATATCGATGCCAGATTTGATTTGGCAATTGAGATCTTGAATGTGAATTTTTCTTTCTCTATTAGTGACATCTTTAGAAATTCTTCTTTCGTGTATGCAGTTATTTATTTCACTGTTTAGTGACGATCTGACGATTTACTGTGTTTGCGTGTAGTACTACTTAATGGACTTTCCAAGAAAAAAGATTTCTTTTTCTTAAATTATCAGATTTGACAACAGTGCATGCCGCAGTTCCAAGTGTATACATACTAGTTTGTCCAACAGCGGTGTATGCAATTTACAAGTAAACGATTTAGTTTTCGCGGTCGAATTTGAGAAAATATGTATGTAAAAGACAAGCCCCGTATAAATACGCTCTCTATTCAAAATATCACCAAGAGATGTGTATGAAGAACAAACCTCGTATAAACATGCTCTATATTCAAAGTATCACTCTGTATTTGATCCAATCGAAAACGCATTTAACTTTATGATGTAGTCAACAACTTGGTTATGTCTCTAATAGGTATTATTTAATTAAAAACCGATTTGCTTGGTTCATAAATGTTGATATAGTCCTTTATTACTCTATAAGAAGGATTAATAAATTCAAGGAAGCATATAGTTAAATGGAATTCCGCAATTTTAGTATTGAGCTATTGCCTAAGTCCATCTGATTAGCTACAAGTCGTTATCCGACAGCGGGAGGTAACTAACAATGTTGAAACGTCGCATGAGATGCTTCAACTACCCTGGACATTCGAGTCGCCCTGCCATTCTGTGACGGTGAAACTTTTGTAAACACTATTAAAGATCTGCAGCATCGACTTGGACGGGTGGTGAAACACAGCACGACATTTTAAAGCTGCATTTTGAGGAAACTATTGTATTTGTCAATGATGCCTTAAAATATTGCAGAAAATGCCGTTTTCCTTTGTGATTTACACTTTGTTCTTTGCGTTGACTGTGTGAAGTTATTTATGTATCATTAGACACAAGATTGTGTCTTATAGATTTTAATTTACGGCAAACAGAAAGTTATGTATGTATATGTGAAAGTGTTCAAAATGGTCGCTTTCTATTTATTCCAAAAAATTGGTCCAAATATTTAATTTATTTTTTTTTTGATTTTATAACATTTTATTAAAAAAGTAATATATAACATATTGTCTGTAATTATTTATTTGTTGTGTTGTGTTTGTGGGTACATATGTATTTACTGTGAATGGTTTTCTTATACTTCTTTTTATAACACAGAATAATAGTTACCAGTGTTTAAAATGACTTATGCAAGAAGCGTTTACCGTATAAACGTCTCGTAGTCAAAGAGTTTTGCCTAGATTCGCCGTAAATTAACATGCCATGCAGCTGGTTATGGTTACTATAAATTGTTCCATTTTTTTGTTTATGTACTAGAAAAAAATTAAACATATTAGCTATACGCACCACTATGCAGTAGCCTGACACTGCAACGTTGTCGAACGTTACAGTACGTTACAGTTTTAACGAGTTTCTCGGAAACTTAAATTCTTTACTTCATTAATACTGATCCAAAAATTAAATTATCAACAAATTACGTTACAGGCGCTTTTACTTAACCTTAATTGTGCATTACATTAGTTTGTAATTTCGTAACATAGTTTTACATATTATAGCAGTTGTATTTTTATTTCTGAAATTTATTTTTAGACAAATTATTCGTGTTTGAAAATTTTTCATAAGAATTTTTTTTTACTTTTGGTCATATATGTAAACCCTTAAAATTACGTCACTCATATTCCGGGGACCCTGTATAAGAATGATAACCACTTAAATTTCGCTTTTGTAATACTGACTTTGCCCATCATAAAACCCTACTAAAATCGCTTGCTTAGTAAATTCAAATCAAATCACACATTTTATTCCAAAGCTTATTACACAACATTAGACTTTTTTTATTTCCCAGAATGTTAGAGTAACGTTGAATTGAATAGGCGAGAAATAAAATTCCACTGTATCTGTAGGAGTGAGTAACTTACATACTAGGAAGTGTAAACTACCAAATAAAAAGTACTTTCACGAGCTTTTTTTGTTTTTGGCCCGTAAAATTACGGCATTCATATTCCAGACACCCTGTAAATTTAAATATCAGAAACATTGGTTCATTAACTTAATCCAGAAATAAATTAAATTTTCCTCTAGTCATTTTAAAGAAGGGATTTTACCAAATTAGCTTAACCCAATTTGGTCAAATTTAAAATACTAGAGAACAGATAATTTCTCAATTCAAAAATAAAATAAACTTTTTTCCAAAGAACCTAGCCAACCTAAAATATAGATTATGCTTTTTCTTGTAATACTACTATTTTACAGACATCACTTGCCTGCCTTTACCATAGATTTATTATTATCTAAATTAAATTGCGTTGTCTTCTAAATAGCTCAGACGGCAGGAGTTCTGCAAGGTTCTGTCCTTGGCCTCTTAATGTTTACAATTTCTATTAATAAGACTGCTTCTGATTTGAATATGTATTAATTTGTGACAAAATTTAAATTTAATAAACGTAGGTAATATCTGTTAAATTAATTTTAAACACTATCTACACAATAAAAATAATAAGTAAATACACAAAAAAGTACCAAAATCATTTATTACCTAAAAAACTAAATCATTTAACCATCAATACCTATAATTTTATCATGCTGTATGACTGGAAAGTCTAACGGTGAATAAAACAATATGAAAAGCGTTGTTTTAGCAATATTGCATACTTCTTTTTAAATTATTTTTATACATTCTTACCCACTGTAACAACAAAGAAATAAACAAGTATATCGAGCATATTCAAAAACATTCCTCATGTAATGCTTTATTTTTACGCTCAGCTATGTATAAGCAAGATTCCATTCAAGTTTGGTATGGGTGAATCACGACACGAGGAGTCTACATCTCAGCACCACAGCACCTGAGGCTGTGGGCCAAAAGTGACCTTCAAAAATACATTACCAGTTTCTAAAACAAAGAATCCACTCTTGTTACGACGTTGTGTTGCACGACTGCAATTTCACCTCTACAGATTGAAGACGGTTTGGTCCCATAAAAGAATATTATGCGGTCGTTCCTTCCTTTTATTTTCATTTGCGTCGTTCCTTCCTTTTATTTTCATGTGACGAGTGGAACTGGTCGTAATTACGGCCATATATACGTATACAATTTTATAAATCTATAAACGTATTAACTAATTACCAGCGTTCTTTTTCCAATGTTAAATTAAAATTAATTTAATATTAATCAAGTGCGAAATGAAGCACGTAGACTTATATAGTTATTCAGTTTTTGTTTTGTTTTTAAATAAACAAAAATAATGTATAAATGAAGCACAATATTTTTTACAATACACACTCTAATATAGACACAAATACATTTAAAAAGATAGAAGAGAAACGTAGTTGTGAATGAAATTAAAAATATTAAGCTTGAAATAACAAGTATACCTACTTTTTTAAATCTTGAAAGTATTTTTTACTTTTTGGATTTTTGTCACTATGCATCTCGAAAACAAGAGGTACATAGATAAAAAATTATTATTTTTGGTTTTTCTGAAACACCCTGTATATTAAACATTATTCGATTTATTACCTTAAGGGCGCTGTATTCTTGAAAAAGTGCTTTTTTACAAATACTTAAAGTAATTTTAGACATTTAAGAACTGAATAATATAGAGTTTAGCAAACAACAGGAATGTTATCTCATGCCACCTGTGAATATTCAATGGTACCAAACTAAAACAAATATACAGGGTGTCCGGAAATTATGCGTCAAGACCTCAGGAGGTGATTCCTCACAAAAAATTAGGGTCAAAAAATCCTAAAACAATTTTTCGAAAACTCAATAACGGAGATACAGGGTGTCACCAGATTTTTTTTTAAATTTTTCTTAGATAACTTTTTTATTTGTGATTTGATTTTTTCCAAGTCTTTCCTATGTATTACTAGTGCCTTTGTAGAGTTATGTTTCAAATATGATGCAAATACTCCAGTGCCAAAGGGCATAACCTGACCTAAATCTTCGATCTATGGCTCACAACTTTTTTGTTTTCACCGCTTTATAAATTTGAACAGCAGCTTGTTATGATACAATAAAATGAACCGTATCTGAGAAAAACAACTTCAAACATTTTCATTTGTTAACGCTGATATTCACAGTTTCAACTCATCAATACAAAATTTATTCACTAACTAGATTATTAATTTTTTTTCTTTAGTCTATGCTCTTATAATAAGTTCTCGAAATGTTGTCCTTCTATTTTGACACACAAATTCATTCTTCTCAGAAAGTTGCGACGAACCCTGAAGAATATGCCCTCTTTTGTCAATAATTGGTTGCCTCAGCTCTTCCACGTTATTCACAGGCCTTCTGTATACCAGTGACTTAACATAGCCCCAAAGGAAAAAATCGATAGGGTTCAAGTCGGGCGATCTGACAGCCCACTCTATGAATCCACCACGCCCTATCCTCTCAAGAAAAATTTCATTGAGGTGCTCTCTCACCGTTAAATTGTAATAGGGCGGTGCACCGTCATACAGTAGTCACATTGCATGTCGCACTCCAATAGAAATGTTTGCCAACAAAACTGGCAGATCATTTTGTAAAAAGTATAGGTAAACCTCACCACCAAGCCGATGAGGAAAGAAATGTGGCCCAACTAAATGATCTCCCACGGTGTCAGTTCATACATTGACAGAAAATTTATTCTGGACCCACGTTCCACTACTAAATGAGGATTCTCGTCAGACCAATAATGTTTATTATGTGGATTTATTACACCATCAAGCCCGAATCCAGCTTCATCCATGAAAAGAATTGAATTGATGAAATTTCTGTTGCCATCATGGAGATTTATAATTGTCCTGCAAAAATTTAGTCGTGAAATTGGATCTCTAGGGAGTGGGGCCTTTTGGACCTTTTGATAGTGGAATGGATGCAGGAGTTGTTCCTTCAAAATTTCATGGACTGAGCTTTTGGGAATATTTTCCTGCGATTCAATTAACCTGACGCTTATATCAGGATTATTATCAACCACATCCAAAACACGAACTTCAGCCCCAGAAGTTCGAGTTCGTCGTGGGCGACCGACATCAAACCGCCTCGTCTTAAAAGAGCCAAACTGACTTAACCTCTGATGGACAGTAGTGAACAACTGCGGTCGTGGAATTCTTCTATTTGGAAATGCATTTCGATACAAACGTTTTGCTCTTGATGCATTTCCCGCAGCTAAGCCATAATAATAATGTATGTCGCGCAGCTCCTCATTCGAATATTTGTTATAATTATTATTGTTACTATTATTATTCATTTTATCAGTTCACGATACTTATTACACACAAATGATCACAATAAAATAATTCACATAAATATTATATGTTAAAAGTAACTAAGGCAGCATTAAGTTATTGTTTTCAAAGCCTCCTTTGTAAATCTTAAAAATCAGTTTAAAGCAGCGTTAACGCATGAAAATGTTTGAAGTTGTTTTTCTCAGAAACGGTTCATATTATTGTATCGCAACAAGAGATACTTTTTTAAATAATTTTTGATACTCTTTAACATGGTTCTGTTCAAATTTATAAAGCGGTGAAAATAAAAAAGTTGTGGGCCATGGATCGAAGAATAAGGTTAGGTTAGGCCCTTTGGCACTGGAATATTTGCATCATATTTGGAACATAAATCTACAAGGGCACTAGTAATATATAGGAAAGACTTGGAAAAAATAAAATCACGAATAAAAAAATTATATAAGAAAAACTAAAAAAAAAATTTTTTTACACCCTGTATCCGTTAGTATTGAGTTTTCGAAAAATTGTTATAGGACTTCGTGAAACTAATTTCTTGTGAGAAATCACCTCCTGAAGTCTAAACGCATAATTTCCGGACATCCTGCATAAGGGCTGAAAGCGGTCTAACCAACCAATTTGTACGTACAGAAATCTTTCAAAATGCTATTTTTTAAATTCAGCTGTATAGATGTAAATATCGTTATAATAGAAACTCTGCATATAAAATTGTTCAATTTTATTTATAAGCATGTGAAAATAATTGTTAAAATGTAGGGTTAGAATAGCAAAATAATGTGCCATACAAATGCATTTTAAAAGCTATTATATTACTTGAGAAGAATTTAAATAAAAGTGAATTTTTGATATTACTTGTGCTCTACGTGTTTTATTTTTCAAGATTTATGTACCTAAAAAATATCACGAATTTGATCATTTTAAAGCGAGAAATACGGCCACCTAAAAAAAAAACAAATTTCTTGAAGGAATCCAATATTTTGATTTTATGAACAATAATAAAAATTAAAAATACTTCGTTCTTTTCATATTCATATTTCACCTAAATAAATTTTCAGTACAGAGCAACGAAATTTAAGGTAATCCGAAGCTATTACCTTCGAATAGAGGCATGTACTCGGTAACTTTTGAATACAAACAACAAATAATTTATCTGTCTTGAATGTTTTCATAAATCTTCATTGAGGTTCATATGATCCACAGAGCAAAATTCTCTAATACATCTATAATGGAATCAATAGAGACACTTAAGTACCGTGTCTTCATAAATGATTACAAGTCACGTGATCAGGGTCGAGATTTTCAAATCAATCGCAGAGCAATTCATATGCGAATATCCTTTTCCTCACTACGGAAATTGAGAGAGACAAGAAATCTATTTGCATACGAGTTGTTCTTCGAGAATCACAGTCTTGGTCACGTGGCTTGTAATCATTTATGAAGGCACTGTATTACATTACTTATAAATCCAAAGAACAGAGAAAATATTCTATTTCTTTTGAATGTTTTCATAAATTTTAATTCTGATTCATATGGTCGACAAAGCAATAACCTAAATGAATCAAACTAAGTTCCATCAATTTTTTCAAATTTCAAATATAAAAAAAAACAATACACTGAAGCATTGATTGTAAATCATAATTTAGTATAAAAAGTAGGGAAACGCACTCGCATTTTCTTTCTTTTTTAAACATTTGAGAAATATTTTATATTTAATTAACCATTTCGTCGGTCAGTGGTCGCGCGGTTTAAGGCGTCAGTACTTGAATCGAGGTGACTAGATCGGAGTTGGTTCGAGCCCAGCTGCCGGTAGACCGTATATAAGCTATATTCGTGGAGAGGATTGGCACCCTCTCTGCGGGTATGGTAGGGTGGAATAATGTTAGCTTGGGTCAATGTGAGAGATTGATACCGGTTAATGAGGGGTAGAGATATTATTATTATTATTATTATTATTATTATTATTATTATTATTATTATTATTATTATTATTATTATTATTATTATTATTTGGATAAACTGTTATGACAAACAAAGAATAAAAATAAAAAAAATAAGTGAAAATTTGGTTTCGATTCCGTGTCATAGTTTTTTTTCGATTTTGAAACCTTGTGGGTATACCTACGCAGGTAAAATTAAAGAAATTGAATAATCACAAAATATATACAAAATAATGAAGAATATTTAATTTTACTATATGTTAGCTAAAATTTTTCATAAAAAAATAAGAAAAAAAAAAGTTATAAATACTTAAAATATTCTTATACCATTCTACCGGTAGCCGGTTGTATTGATTTTGGTTGATAGGGTTACTGATTTGAAAAGAGATATTTCATAGACAATTGTTTCCGGTTTCCCCTATATGAGTTGGCTATCCGTGGTTACAAACTTATAAAAACCAAAAATAAAACAATTCAACTTGCGATTCTGTTCCAAGAATATATGTTTGATTAATAATGACCGTTATGGCATACACCACAAATGTATGAATTAATTCATAATTTACTTTAAATGATAATTTAATTATCATATTAAGTCATTTAAGTTGCGTATTTCTGAAATGAATTTTTATTGTCTAATGATTTACAGTTAAAACTATTACCTTTTAGATTTTCATACAAAAATTTAAAAAACAATTATTTTGAAATAAATTTCTAACATTTTCATATTGATGTTTTCAAAGGTCATCTGACAACAAAGTCTTTGACCTCTCGTGTTTTTTATACCTGAGACATCCGTGCAGTTATTGACATTGATTTGAATGTTGTTTCCTGTCTTAACTTCACACATCCAACGAGAAATTTGTCACATAAAAAACAATTACCTGGAACAGAAAGCACGGGTAGTTTAAATTTACCTTATTATTAATTTAATTTCTTTAATTAGTCATAGTGAAAATATACATTTAGTATTTAGATAAATAACTTCTATTATCACTAAATTTAAGTTTGACATTTATATTAATAATTTTATTTTGAAGCAACAAATATTGAAAACAAAATAGAAATCTATTCAAATGCCATATTGGTGGTACGATACCTACACATACCTATATTTCTAATATTTCTGAGTAAAGTGAATAAAATGTTAAAAAGAAAAGTTAGTTTGCCTCTTACTTTATCACACAGCTTACATCGTTTGCAAATATAATTGTAAAAAAAAACAGTAACAATATAATCTACTTCTTTATGGTATATCTATATTGAAAAATTTTTACAATTTGAGACAACACTAGAAAAAAAAAGAGGAAAAAGATTTGGTGAAATTAATACCGCGACTTTTCCAACATTGCCACTTCAAAATTTAAATAAGCAAATATCTACAACAAATATAGACGGTGTTTCATTGGGAAATATACATACGTTAACAGTGAATACAGAGCATCTAGAAGTTCTCAAAAAATCTATTGTTGAAGGGTCTAACCATTGTCATTACCGATATACAGGGTGTTTTACCGATGTTTGCTATTTTTTAAAATTATTACCATAAAATACGAATCACTTGGTAAGGCTCTTCTTGCTTCACACATCACTCAATCCACTACTGTCATATGAATTAAAATTAAAAGTCGGAAGCAACTGACTGAACGAATTGTATATATCTGAAATTAAGCAAGAAATAATCCTGATATAATAAGAACATCTGTAATAGGTATTACAAAAAAGCAAGTGTTTAATATAACGGGGACACTGAGCATTTAGTGTAGTGTTTCCTAAAATTGTTTTCGTTTTTGTTTTTTCTTATCTTGTTTTTGTTGCCATCTGTTATTTAGCATACTGTTTTATTTTTCTATATGATATATTTATTAGTTGTTTATTGACTTAATTAGAAAATTTATAAAAACCATTCAAATTTACAAAAAAGTAATAAATTTTTAGTAGTATTATTATTTCTACACGTAAAATTCTTATTAGTTCTAACTAAATATATTTATTATTTATTTTAAATTAAAAAAAAAATTTAGAGCTGGAACAGAAAATGTAACAGGGAATAATCAAAATAAAAAAATATATGCTACCTCACATGCATTTCTGTTTCGCTGTTACTTTAGTAGATTGAGTCAAATAAGTAGAATACTCCTAGCCAATTTGACTTGATTATACAGAGTGATTCCTCTTTAATGGCAAGTTAAAAAATAGCCAAAATCGGTAAAACGACCTGTATATCGGCAGGGTCTATTGAACATATTGATACTATATGTATATTTTTTGCAAAGTCCATTTTCACGCAGAAAATTCAGGGAGTGATAGCACTCAAAAAAATAATGTGTAATTTTTTTCAAAAGACTATATTCTACGTAATTTCAAAGTTATTGTTATACTCGCGTCAAGAATTCAGACGTCTTACGTCATGGCTGACGTTACACATTTGTTTCAATTGTCAACGTAATTTTCGATAATTGGTCGCGTTAAAAACAATCATTTTTTGCAATTTAGTGCAATATATAATGCAAACTTTTAGTGTAGTATATAATTTTATTACTATCGGTTGCAGTTTCTTAAATATTTTGATGAAAATATAATGATTTATTCATTTGTTCGTATGACGTAAGTCGTCTGAATTCTTGACGCGAGTATATTTATTATTGTTTTTGCATTAACTATTTATTTAATACTGGAATCATTTTTTTTTATCAAATTTGACACACGTGTTACTTAAATTAATAATAAAATTAATAGTATATACATACAAATTGTTTTCGGTTTACGCTTTCCTTATACAGGGTGATTCAGGTTTAATCTTGATAACTTCAGGAATCGATAGAACAGGTTAAAATAATGTTCATTTGTGATATAAACTTATTTCCTAAAACGCATCGATTCCGAGAAAGAGGGCGTTGAAGTAGGAATTTTTTTCTCGTTTTTCCCTCACAACTTTTGAACCACTTATCCGATTTAAGTGAAATTCTGAACACACACACTCCTTATGATCTTACATAAGCTTCTTAAGTTTGAACTATCTACCCCTCTTGGTAGTGTATTTTGTATGCTATCCCCCTCTTACTTTATTTCAAATCTACAAAAAAATAAATAATTAATAATTTCAATAAAACATCTACACCACTTTGACCTGATTAATTTCGAAACTTTTTCGTCTCCTGTTTTTTTTTCGACGTTTGGTCTTGTTTCTGAGATATTCAAAGAAATTGGAGACAGTGTAGCGCACCAGCCACGTAAATTTCATTTAACGTTATAGGAACCCATGAAAACAAAACTCAGTGATTTGTGTAAACTGACGTTTTGGGCGCCACGATAGCCGAGGTGGCTGGGAGACGACTACTCGTGGAACCAGTCTGCATCGGCTATGTCGGTGTGGGTTCGAATCCCACTGTAGTACCATGGATGTTTGTGCTCATCGAGAGATGCACAATAAGACTATAGGCTGCGGTGCTTCCGGGAACACTGTCGGACGGCTCTCAAAAAAAAAAACTGATGTTTGTGAAAATCATTGTCAAAAGTATTATTTAAAGAGTGTTCTTAGTGTTAAGAAAAAATGCCAATAACCTCAAACATAAATAAAGTAACAACTACTTATTACAAGATTTAGGTACAACAAACTTATCATACACAATTGCTTTTAGATGGCCCCAAACGAAATAATCTAAAGGATTCAGATCTGGCGAGCGCGGAGGCCAAGCCACTAGTCCTTCGCAAGGAATCCACATATTTGGATGGTTGTTGGGTTGTCGTCCAATCCATCGACGAGGATAATTCTCATCCAACCACTGCCGTACTTGCCTTTCGTAACGTGCAGAGGCACCACTCAACTGCATCCAGTTCCCTTGGCGTTAATTTAAGGGGACATCGTCAAGTATGTCGAGGAGAGAGTTTTGCAGAAACTCATGAAATAAATCCGTATTTAAACAAGGAGGCAAAATATGCGGCCCACAGAGGTTGTTACTTAAAACACTTATCCAGACATTTACACTAAACTGTTGCTGAAATGAAGATTGTCTGACATATCCAGGATTGACTTCACTCCAAACGTGAATGTTGTGGTAATTCACAATTCCAGCTTTTGTGAAATTAGATTCGTCGGTCCATAAAACCTTATGCACAAATTGTGGATTCATTTCTGTCGAATCTAAAACCCATCTACAAAAATTTAAACGTTTTTCAGCATCTCCTGGCAACAAACCTTGAACTGGCTGGAGATGGAAAGCCCTTCGATGATCTTGTTTGAGTGCTCTCAGTACTTTTGATTGAGATAAATGGAGTTGCCGAGCTGCTCGACGTGTGCTTAAAGTCCTATCGATATCAAAAAGATTAAGAATTCGCTGATTATTTCTTGGCGGTACTTTACGATTATAATCATTGTAGCGGCGCAAACCATATTCCGAAAATCGACGATGTACAAAAAGTGCAATTGGAATTCTTCTATTAGGGAAGCGTGTTCGGTACTCTCGAGCTGACGCGTTGGAATTTCCGTCACAGAAACCATAAACATAATGTATATCGGCATATTCAGCATTTGTAAACGTTCTTGGCATTTTTTCTTAGCACTAAAAATGCTCTTTAAATAATACTTTTGACAATGATTTTGAGAAACGTCAGTTTACACAAATCACTGAGTTTTGTTTTCATGGGTTGCTATAATGTTAAATGAAATTTACGCGGCTGGTGCGCTACACTGTCACCAACTTATTTGCATATCTCAGAAACAAGACCAAACGTCGAAAAAAACAGGAGACGAAAAAGTTTCGAAATTAATCAGGTCAAAGTGGTGTGTAGATGTTTTATTGAAATTATTATTATTATTTTTTTTTTGTAGTTTTGAAATAAAGCAAGAGAGGGGTAGCATACAAAATACACTTCTGAGAGGGGTAGGTAGTTCAAACTTAAGAAGCTCATGTAAGATCATAAGGAGTGTTTGTGTTCCGAATTTCACTTAAATTGGATAAGTGGTTCAAAAGTTATGAGGGAAAAACGAGAAAAAAATTCCAACTTCAACGCCCTCTTTCTCGGAAACGATGCGTTTTAGGAAATAAGTTTATATCACAAATGAACATTATTTTAACCTGTTATATCGATTCCTGAAGTTATCAAGATTAAACCTGAATCATCCTGTATAATACAAATTAGGATGCACCAGCATATACAAAAAAATTAAATGTCGATTTTCTCAGAAACGGTGGTCTTTTTCGACTTCAAAGAAGCATAAGTTATTTAGATTAACCTCCACTGTGCTTTTACAATTTAAATAAAATTAAATATAAGAAAAAGTTGTAATCATTTCTTTATTTAGCATGTGCCCTTTCTACCCCTTAGAGCGCTGTAATTTTTAAAATATTTTACCTGAAATTACATTTATGTAAAAGTAATACGTGTACCAAATTTTAATAAAACGTTTCAGTATTAAAGAGTTATAGACGAAATACGAATTAAAAACAATAAATTTGAGGTTACGTAGCTTCGTTAACAAACGTAAAATTTTTTTATACAAATTTACATCACCTGTTCCATTTCCGGACACCCTTATATTAGAATTATAATTTATGGTAGTGCTATTATTTTGACAAGCGAGATTACTATTCCTATAAAAATTGTGATTCATAATAAAATTCTTGTAAATATAACCTGAACATAGTGTGTTTGTTTTTAATACTTTTGGTTTTATTTTTTCTAAGTCCTATCAGCTGTCAAAACAACCTAAATTCTGTTTATCTGATCCGAGTAACACTAATGAACAGATAAAATGTTTTAATTAAGTTTTTTGTCCAACTGTTAGAAGACAACGATGAACAAAATCACGCTATCGTGGAAAAATGAAAGTAGAAATACGCAATAGTGAAAAAAGTTTCTTTTTTCACAGATCAAGTATTTTTTTCACAATCATGTCACTTTTGACAGTGGCACTAACTTCAAATAAAAACGTATCCTACAGTGGCAAATACTTTGTACAATTGGACAAAGAATATTGTTTTTATTTCGTGCCCGAAATCAGTGTTTTATAGGGCTTTCGAATGATCGACCTACGGTCTCGACCAAATATTCACATTATCGTGCGCCATTAAAAAATATATAATAATTTTCCGCACTTAATATAAAAATTATTATTATCTCATATGACATATTTTCGTTTGACAACTAAGTTACAGTACAATGATCACTTTAGGGTGATCGTTGTTGATGTTTGAAATTTGAAGCAAAAAATATTTTTGTAAGTGCGGGTGTCTTAAAAAGAAAACCTCTCTGATCTGGTATCTATTTTAAAGTGAACACACTGTATATTTTTGTACCTACCGTAAAAAAACGAATCCACTAATTTAGAATATGTGACTACTATATTTAAAAAATATTTACGTCCCGTATTCAAAATTAAGATAATCCTATTTTCCAACACAATCTGCCATAAAAATCCATCTAGTCATTGAACGAAGTCAAAAAATGAAGATTTATGATCTGAGTCATTGTCTTGCTGTTTAAGAAATAGCTTGGAGATCCTTTAATAGGCCCTTTAGGCACGTTGGGATTTAGCAACGGCTGTCGCAACCCTTCAACCTTTCAAGAACATGTGTCAATTCATAAAAATATAAACAGTTCCAATAAAAGTTTTAGAGAAGTAACACAGATGTGGGGCGTACCTATACTTTATTAAATTAGCGAAAGTATTATTTGGCTTAAAATAGCACCCTACGTACAGAAATCCGTAGGAAAGTTTGTGGAAGGGTGTCGCACCTTAATTTTTAATGTCGCTCCCACTCTATCACATACCGATCAAAATTATACGTCAGTAAAAATAACATTCTGTATCTATGTGAAAATTTTAACGGAAATTAACAAATTGTGGGGCTGAGGTTAAGGGGTGTAATTTCACGTCGAATAGAGTTTGACATTTGAGACAAGCGGATTAGATTACACATTTACTAAGAAACGGCAAATCTAGTCATACGATCTGTCAGAATTTTGTCCAAGTTGGGCAATCTGGTAAGTTTTAAATTTCTATTTTTTAGAATTGTCTATTATCATTCATTATGCAGGATGGTCCTGAATTGCCTTCCAGTCAGTGCTGCCAATCAGTGTGTAATTACATGAAATACGTATAATTTCAAGAGTAGGTGTGTAAAATTCTAACACTCTCAAAAAGTGTGTAATTATGGATATTTTAAGTATTTTAACACAAATTCTTCTTAGATGGTAATTCTGTGCCGGTGATAGTATTTGGTGATTGTAACAGTAACCACCATGTGGAGTTTGCGCGACTTGGTTTATCTTTAATCTATGCTTCAATGGATTTTAGAAAATTATGAATGTTATGATTGTATCAGGATTGTATTGTATACTGTGTTCTGTCATTATTGACTGTGGTTTGATCATAAGATTATACAGGGTGATTCCAAAATAGTTGCGGTAAATAAAACAATGGATTCCTGACCTATTCCACTCGTTGTCACCTCACACATCTCTTTCACACAAAAATTTTGAAAAAAAATGTCTGAATAGTCCTTTTCAAAAAAACTTTTTTGTATCTACACACATTACTAAATATCTTCTAGTTTGCATACAAAAAAAAAAATAAAATTGAATTAAAAGCCGTTAAAACCGTTATTACCGATTTATTGAAATGCTTTTTATCATTCTTATGATAAGTTTAGCTGTTGTTTCGACACTAAAAAAAACATGGTGGTTTCCTATGCCCAAAATTTATTATAAAATTCTTGACCTATGCCTAACACCATTGTCTACTACATCGCGTCGCCTTGGCAAAGCACGGCCGCTGCGATTTGAATAAATATTGAAAAGCATCAATAAATTAGCCTTAAGTTATAATGTAAAATAATTTTCTCTAATTTTTTAAATTAATTAAAACAATTAAATTTTGAAAACAGGGGTGTACCTAATCGTGTAATTTCGTGTAATTTGCATGTGTTCAGAGGATATTTTTACAATATGTCATTGGCAGCACTGCTTCCAGTAGTACATTCAAAAATAAAGTTATTTCGCCTTAATCAAAAACGTTTTAGATTAAAAAAATCTTTACTCTATTAGAAAGGTATTTTAAGCTAATATAAATCAATTCTCCTACAATTCCTATCAATGAAGTCATATGTATGCTCTCTGATACAAAACATCTAGGTACGCTAATGTACAATTCCATAGACAAACCTCTATTCAATAATTATCTAAAACAAAAATTAATTTAGCTAAATTTACTAACCTGGTTTAATGAAAACATTCTATAAATACCTAAGTTCACTTTTGAAACTGTGGGTACTCGAAAATTCAACCACAATAGATGAGATCTGACCTATTTCTGCACTTTTAGGATTGCTTCTTCTGGTGGCCTCCTTTAAGTTGAGTCAAACATCTAACATCTAACTATAACAATTATTATACCAATAAATTAAAATTATTTTAAATTAAATATCGACAATGTCAAAAGTGACGTAAAAATATATTGATAAAAAGCCTTACTTGATGCAATTAATGTTTAATTACCAACTTGCACAAATGCCTTAAACTGGATTATTGGTTAAAAAAATATTTTTTTTGTGTATTATCTGATTGTTACAATTTTCTCTGGTAAAAGCTAAAACCTTTATAAATAAATTATTTCTCTTCTATACAAGTTATACAAAACTTGTATAACTTGTATACCGTTTAGTCACAAAAGAGTCTTTTATATAGATGGGTCCATACATTTATTGTAAAATGAGAAGCATCATCGTGCATGAACCACATTTTCCACAGTAGTTGGGAACCTTACTGGGATTTTATTGGCCCAGTAACCACTTTAAACGGATATAAATTTCTTACAAAGGCCGGCCCAACAATATTTTTCGATTAAATGGTATAAGTTATGAACATTTTGGAAACAATATAAAATATTAATATTTTTTTAAATGAGGTATCTGGATTAAGGCATTTGTGCAAATAGGTAATTATTATTAATTGCATCAAGAGAAGGCTTTTATCACTTAATTTTCATATACAAAATTTTATTTTAATCATTCAACACTTCCATTTTTTAACCGATTATTGATATTTTCTCAAAAACTTTGGCGCCCCCTAACGCCTTAACGATGTATTTTGCATATACAGGGTGGTCGTAAGTAATGGTGTATCTCTATACTCCATACTAGATGCTTTACTTCAAAATATTACGATTGAAGCCAACACACCTTAATAAAATGTTAATAATAAAAAGAGACCAGGTGCCAAAGCTGGGCTTTAAAAATTGATTTTTTGTAATAATTATAACGTTTTTGGATGCGGAAAATTATAACCTGTTATCTAGATGCATTTTTTAGAAGGTGCTGCATGGCCATGTTTGTGACGTAAATACTTCTTTACCTGTAACGTTAACGCTTTTTTTGTTAAATATCTTAAACCTACACTATTTTCGTGAAATAAAGGTATAATTGTCATTAGCCTTTAAAAAAAAAGAAAAATAATTCTGCAGATAGATAACTTTTTAAATTTGGAAATGAGAGATATGATGAAAATTATTACCCTTGACCAGGAAGAAGAAATACTAGTTCGCAATGTGGATAATCAACAAACTAGTTTAAGACGATTAGCTGAAACCACGAGAATTACTAAAATATAAATTGCATGAAAATACCATCTATATCATTGTATATCTGTTAAAAATTTATTCTCTGTCGATCACACTTCAAGATATCAATTTGCAAGTGATATTCGGAACAAACAAAATACTGATCATACATTAGTCAATACAATATTATTTACAGATGAAGCAACATTTACTCGGCGACGTTAGGTAACCATTATTGGTAAATTGAAAATACATATTTAACCCATGAACGACACTTCCAACATGAGTTTAAGATTAAGTTGATGTGGGATCATTGGCGACTATTTTCTAGGCCAATATGAAATTCCAGGAAATTTAAATGATATCAGTTACTTAAATTTTCTAGAAAATTACTTTATTAATATATTGGATACGTTTCCACTGAATTTGAGGAAAAATATATGGTTCATGAAATATGATGCCCCCCCCTCATTTTACCCATCAAGTAAGAACATATCTAAACAACATTTTCCTGAACGTTAGATTGGTCGTGGTATTATTTGGCTGCTACGAATCCTCCAGACTTCAACCATTTAGATTTCGGTGTGTGATACAATAAAAGAAATTGTTTACAAAAACACTATAAATACTCGCGGCTAATACTGGCAAGAAATTCGTGATTCAGTAACTTTCCTTTATCTAATGGTATTATTTAATATCACCCTCCTTTCACAGCATGGATGCATCGAGGTGCATGACGGACATTGAAAATTTACATTTTTTCCCCTTACACATTAACTTTTTTACTTATTATACCTTTAATCAAATCGTAGTTTCGTTTAATTAGATTTCCACTTCAACTGGTTTTGTACATAAAATGTATTAACTTGATAGTTTGTATTTTCATATGTTCAAAAGGATAATGTAAGTTTCAGATTTTTTTTAACACAAATTTGTTAACTTTACGGGTACCCTCATATTTACGTCATAATCATAGCGCCCTCTAGAAAATTCTATTATAAAAATATTTACATCTACAGTCAAATTTTAAAAATACATGTGTTTTAAAGATTTCTGTACTTGAAAATTTGTTGGTTAGACCACTTTCTGTCGTTATATATTCGTTTGACTTCGGTACCTTTGAATATTCGCAGTTGGCAAGATATAATATTCTCGTTATTTGCTAAATTCTACATTAATTAGTTCTTTAATGTTGTATTTGTAGAAAACACTATTTCAAGAATACGGCTCCCTTATTTCATTCTTCTTACGCATTTAAGGGACACTCTGAATAGTAATAGTAGGGTTCATGTGTATACCCATTGAGATTAATTGGTTACCACATACATGACTTCATATTTATTTTAAAGATTTTATAGAAAATTTGTTGAGTACCTATAGTGGCAATTACTAAAATGCAGCAAATATTTTGTTGCTTTCAATTAAGACCTGCAATAAATTTCTTTCTGTGATACCTACCTTTTAGTTTAAAAGTTTCTACTGTTGATTTTGCTATTGAATTCATGAATGAACATAACGGCACCCTTTGTCTATGACTATAAGAGGCCTCGGTGCACCTTGCACTGTGAAGGAGGGTCCGAAAAGTGGTCAGTTTTGATGCAGGTCAGGGGTCAGGTGTAAAAACTAGTTTCTCTTCGCCGGAAATAGAGGCCCGTTTTGCACCTGCACTTCCTATCGCCACTTGTAGGCATTCTTGATTTGTTAAGGATAGATTTATAGCCGCGTAAAAATTATGGAGATGTGTACTATGCGTGATCAGCACTGTTTGTCAATCCCTTTCGAGCAGGGGTCTCACGGTGGATAAGGTACATCATCTTGTGGGATAAAAAAGTGCCATATCTCCTGAGATATTGCAAGTCACGCCTGGGGCAGATGTTCACTTGTCTTGTTTGTTGACTTGAAACAACTGCATCCCTTGGCATACTATAGTGTCCACAACGAATTGCCTATTTTGTTTTATTCAATGGAAGACCTAAACTTGACGATATTAGCTTAATCACGTTTGCACCCTTAAGTTATTTTTTTTTGTTGACGCCTAACAAAAGCAAGAAGTAAGTTAGATATTAATTTTGACACGTACTATGCTATTTAATACAGGGTGTTTCAAAAAGACATGGCAATATTGCTGGAGCTGATAGAACATTGAAAAATAAGTGAAGTTTGCTTAATAACTGTATGCGTCATAGGTGCTCATTTTTAAGATACAGGGTGTGTAAGAAAATGATAGAAAAACATATTTGGGCTGTATTTTTGAAAACACAACATATTTAATCAAAACCCAGATACGTTTTTGGTGGTGCCGAAAACACTGGTTTTTGTACAAAGTAGAGGGAGTTAGTTGCTAGCACTTGTGCTGAAATTTTATTCTGTAATATTTTAAGTTCAGTTTTTCCATACTAACTCACGTGATGTTTGTATGTGTCAAACTACGAACTCTTCCATTGACGTGCCTTTAAGACTGCATAAAATGATACAGGTTGTTTTTTGTTGTAGTGTTTTATGGCTTTTTTAAGAAATACTAAACGCAATCCGCCAGTCGTATCTTATTTTTATCCTTTTCGCGAATTATGGTAGATAATTTACAAAAAAATACGTATGGGTTGAACTTTTTAATATGACATTTTTTCTCCAAATATTGTCCAGAAGTTTTCCTGTAATTTCACCCTGCACAAAAATATAAAAGTTGTACAAGGCAATAGGAAGTAAAAGGGTACTACGAAAAATTATACAGTATGATCAAACAAACTGGCAAAATAAAAATACGTTTTATTACTGCTTAATATTGCTTATATTGTATTTTTTATCAGATATACAGGGTGTTCCGCATAAGAACTGACATACAGTAGGTGCATGCAGGGGGTTCTAAAATATTGCATTTTGTTGCACACAGGTGGAGTTACAGGCTTTCAAAGTGGGGCTAAATATTTCGATAAAAAAGTAATATCTCTGAATTACTTTAACTTAGAATAACCAACTTTGGTACATGATTTAACTTCATTATTGAACTTCTTTGAAATCTCTAAAATTATACCAAACTTTTTTCCATTGATTGAATTTAAAAAAGAATGATAATATTCCACAGAGAATTTAATTTAAAACACTGTCTTACTCTTGTTAAATTTAAAAAAAACTGTAAGGTTTTCAAGAAAAAATGCATTAATCAAAACAAGATTTTAATTGTGTTTATTAGAAGAAATCAAAAAGTCAGTAGTAGACCTTGTCTTTCAAATTTGACAGTTAGTAATAATAATAGTATATTATGCAACGATCATGTAATGATCGTATGGTTTATGCGAGTGTATTAATAACCATTACATGAGAGTTGCATACGCTATTTTTTCTACACCCGATAAATAATCAAAAACCATAAATTTTATATTTTTATTGAACACAATAGGTAACAGTAATTATTCGTATGAACTGCATTTTCTGCTTTCTCCGATATGTGTGGAGGAGTCGATGGTAATTCTTCTATATCGCTGATATCAGACATTTTGATAAATTATCGAAGTTTAGCTAGGTATCTACGAAAATTTAATACGTACTGATTTTGACATGTAAAATAATTACATAGGAACCTAGGATAAACGTCAAATGCACAGCATGCTTGACTGAAAAATTATGGGTTTCTATTGATTAAAAATCTGTATCGTAATGGGTATCATTATGAAACAGATTATGGGCATATAAGTGCATTGTTATAATACAGGTGTAGAAAAAACTATTTTACTTCTGCTACTGTTTGTTGTGGAAAATAGCTGGAAAATTTACATTCGGCGAACAAGTTGACATGTTACTTGTCTTAGGCTTCTGCGAAGGAAACTGTGAAAGAAGAAGTGTGGAAGAATATCGTAGGAGATTTTCAAATCGAGTGATTTCCTATAAACATTTTTTAATGTTGAAAGACGTGCTCATTATTTTACGAATCAGTTGAAAATTTAATATATAGAGGTATTTCTTATGGCTTAAGAGTATTGTTAAGGGTATTATTATTTTTTATTTAGTATTATTAGTAATTAAAACAGAAATAGATTAGTTAATACACGTATACACTGAAATTTAATTAATTTAACATAGTAATATCAACATTTTAATTGACTAATTCCATATTTTGGTTTACTAATTGCTCCATATATTCACCTGACTAAAAAATGTATTAACATGCTTTTCTAATTACGAAAAATCTAATATTTTCAAGAACCTGTTCTTTTTACCAAAACTCATTCAATCCGATTTTAAGACGTTCTTTTTAGTTGATTAATATGCAGAATAAATTTACATA
The DNA here is from genome assembly GCA_037114965.1 of Monochamus alternatus. NCBI lineage: Eukaryota > Metazoa > Arthropoda > Insecta > Coleoptera > Cerambycidae > Monochamus > Monochamus alternatus. Next base: position 37,700,263 of record CM073431.1, on the reverse strand, counting down.
AACCCACAAACAACTGATTTCCAATGGACTAAAATTAGGCAAGCGTGGTGGCCTCTGAATAATTGCGTCTCTTTTATCTATCGATTTGGAAATATTTTTTAATTAGAACGTATATGAAATAATAGTTATTTAATCATCGACTTTCAAAAATCAAAGTTATCTTGAAAAAGAAAAGTTTTACAGAAAAATTTAATAAAATAATCCTAATAAAATGTTTCGCTATGATATTGAGAGAAATTGTCTACCGGCCTATGGCAAAAAATGTGTGCAAAAAATTATGTGTGCAAAATTGACGTTCTTGCAAAAAAAACATTTTCAAAAGTTCAACGTCAACACCCTGTATCTTTAAAGGTAGGCATTTTTGTATATAGGTAAGTAGGGTTAAATCCTTTTTGTTATACCCTGTATATTTCAATATTTATACCGGGCAATCCGGTAACATTGACCAGAAAAATAAAGCCAATCTATGAAGCCGTGGAGGGGACATGCCTACTATTTGTTTATTTAGGTTCAGACTTTAAACTCTGAATTCAAAGTTTAATCTCTGAATTCAGACTTTTAACTCTGAATTCATACTGTAATGTTTGAATGGAGTGGATTGCTTTCTGTGACTGTATTCAGGCCGAGCTTTGTCTTGCGTACTCATATTCTGTTATCAGATTGTGAAGAGTTAAGGTTGCGAGTTATTGACCTCATTTCTGATATACTGATAAGAACTAACCAGTTCGAAACCAGTACATGACTAGTAGCACCGCTGTCGATTAACTGCGGCTGTTTGACTATAGGCATTTCAGGTGTAATTCAAAGCCTTTCAAAGGCGCAACATTATTTAGACACCCAGTACTTAAATGGTACTGTTCATGTCAATGGTACAATCAAATTTAATCAGGAAATTGATGTTAGCACATCGCGGCAATCTAGATCCAGAAATAAAAATAGGTCTAAGGAAATTAACTGGCCTAAATCATTTCCCAAACAAGTACAGTCACACCTTAATCCCATAATTTCGTTAGCAGTGCAAGTTCAGAGATTAAAGTCTGAATTCAGAGATTGAAGTATGAATTTAGTATTAAAGTCTGAATTCAGAGTTTAAAGTCTGAATTCGGTGTTAAAACTATGAATTCAGAGATTAGTGTAAAATTTAAAAAAAAATTGTAGACATGGCCGTAGCTTCGTAGCAATCTCAGTTCATGTTCCTTATGCTTTGTATTTCCAATTGATATTAAATTTGTTTGGTAAGCAAATGAACGCAATATTAAAAGAAAAATTAACTACTATATTTTTAATTAAGGGTAACCATGAACATATTCCATTAGTCAACCCATTTGCGATATATTTGTTGATATATTATGTTTGATAAAAATTACTCTGCATCTGATAAGCAGATAGGTGCGGGACGACGGCCTGAATTCGGATCTTGTAGTATGAGGACTATTGCCCCAATAAGCAAAAATAAATATAAAAATTATTGAATAAAATACTGTTAAAAAAACAGAGAAAAACTGTACATAATGTGCTATGAAAGCAAACTGTAATATTGTTCAGAGGTTTCTATAATATTATATAATGACAATTAAGGTATTACATTTAGAGAACTGTGTTAGTTTACAGCTAAAGTTTACTATAAAAAATTCAGTAGTATAACAAGAGATAGAAAATTATAACCCAATGATTAAATATTGGAAAAAAGAGCAGTTATTTAGTTTTTTAGTGAAGCATTCAAATAAGTTTATACATTTTTTGAATGAACTTCTAATAATATTAACATGCAAATAATAATCTTTTAGAAGGATTATTGCCACTATAATAAAAGTAAATGCCGTTCTGTCCTCAAACAGGCCGACGCCTTTTGCATTTTGGATTTAAGTGCAATAACTGTTTATTTATTTTATTATCAGACATTTGGTGCCAAATTGTCGTACGTTCCAGGAAATTCTTATTTACTTGTTATTTGTTGTGTTACGATCACAGTAAATAGTTCTGAACTATAAAATACACAAAGAATGCCGAAGCAATTTATACTGTTTAAAATAGTTAGTCATAAACAAATATAATAAAACAGTAAGAGAATAATAAAACAAAATTATATTAATATATATTATACTTAGTTCTAAAAAAAGTTATTTTATTATATTTTTAAAATATATATTTACAGTATTTTTTTATTTTCAGAATTCGTTTCTTTATAGCTACTTTAATTTAAAAAATATTTATAGGTTATCCCGATTATACCTCAAAAAGATTTATATCTATAGGAACATTCTATATATAAGAAAAAGTTTCAATAAAATTATTAGTACTGATCAATTAAGTAGGACACTGTGTGTATATATGTTGTGAAAATTTAAATTTGTGGTGATAAATTTTACTGAAAACGCACCTTTTAAATTTAGAAATCTGAAATACTTGTGCAACGTTAGAGAGCAAGCGATTTTAACTCCATTTTTCATGAAAACTAAATATATCCTATGGGATTTCAACTAGGATATCTTATTTTTATATTAGTTTAGTAGTTTTTAAAACTGTTTAAAAATTTAACAAAATGTAACATTTAACATATTTTTTCTAAATTATAGGTAGTTCTCAAACTGTCGCACGCTCGTTCCAGATATTCGTAATAAAAAACGATTAAAAAATTAAGAAAAACCCTTTTAAATGTAGCAACTTTAACATCTTATATCTCCAATCGCTACTTTAAAATGAATAATGTTATATGAACTACCCCCGCTATTTTTTCAGGGCCATCTCACGCCATTTCTATAGTATAATGGAGACACCCTGTTTATTTTTGGGCAACTTTATACAGGGTATCCCAACGAAAATTTGACCCCCTCTATCAGGGGGGAAATTGGATTGGCAGAAGAGGTCCCGTCGAATGGCCACCAAGATCTCCGGATCTGTCCCCTTTGGACTTTTTTCTGTGGGGTCATTTAAAATCACGAGTGTACGCCACTCAGCCGGAAACATTGCAAGTGCTACGTCAGAGAATTGTAGAAGAATGCCGATTAATAACTGCGGATGTCTTTAATAATGTTCGAACAGAATTTGAAAACAGACTGTATTATTGTTTGGGAGTTAACGGGGGTCATTTTGAGCAATTCATCAAATAAATTTGATTTATTATTTGCTTCAGCTTTTTTATTTCATTTCTGACTTTTTTGTAAACTGATAGACACATCAATAACAATTAGGTAATGCGGTCATGTGTAGTAGATGAAAAACTTATTAGTGGTGGGCATTTGTGTAGAAATTACTACGCGTAAGTTGGTTTGTCATCTTTTCGTTTGTAACCAATAATTCTGTCAAATCTCAACCGATTTCTAAAAACGGTACGTCACTGTATTCGCAATGAAAAGGGCTTTAAAATGATGTGCCACAAGTGGGGTAGTTGCATTTGAAATTTTTAAGTTGGGGTTGCTTGGCATTAGGCGGATGAACATATCGAGTTGGCTTGACTGTCAAAAAAGCTCCCCCCAAGAACAAAAATCGACGGGTCTCGGAGAATTTTGAAATATTATTCGGCTTTCCAATTATAGGGGGGTCAAATTTTCGTTGGGATACCCTGTATAAGGTATCCTGGTGAATTGATTAAGACTTTAGCATTTTATAGACACTTTTATTTTAATACAAAAGATTAATTATTATTATTATTAATACAATATAAGAAAAAATCTATTATGCCCAAAAGTAGAAAACTTATTCTAAGAAATACAATGCAAAGACAAAATAGTAGAGTACACAAGTAAGTAATAGTTGATGAACATTTTGTTCGTTGAAAACTGCTGTCTAACCGTCCTGCAAATATAGTTTCTAATGTTCTACGATTTTGAGATAGAGCACGTTAAAGTTTTATTTTTTTAATTTCCGGACTTTCAAATCAAAGATATTCTAAGCAAATTTGTTAAAGAAGATATACAGGCTGTTCCACAAGATTCACGACAATCTTTGACAGATGGTAGCTGGATTAATGTCAAACATTTTTTCTTATATGAAATAGATCCTATTCGTTTTTGTTTAGAAGTTACATGTATTTAAAAAAATATAATTTTATTTTTCAAATAAATTATGGTTGCTATAACAATAATTATTATTTGTGTTTAAACCACAGTATACTAAGCAATCAGTACGGAATCTTAGACAATTTATGAATGAAATACGTGTGGCAGTTTTTAAATACCCCTACTCTAGGAAGAATATGGCGGATTCCACAGAACATACGAAAAAATAGCTAATAATTTGGCGTAAACATAACCAAAGTTGTTTCGTAGTTTTAATACTTTTCCATTAATTCTTAATTAACTGTTGTAATCCAATGTAGTTTCATGTAAATTGAGATTTTGATCACATTTTGTCTTAATTTAGGTTTCTAGCAGATATAATTTGAATTTGATTATAAAACCGGTATGAATTTAATAAATTTATTTAAAAAATTTGCGAAAACATGGAAACTAGGTCGACTAGTAGTGTAGTTTTATTTTATATTTTGTAGTACTTTTGCCTTTATGTCAAGAAGTTTACCTTATTTTGTTAGCAGATTATCAAATTTAAGCCCAGTGCAATTTTAATATTTTTACTCACTTTTTTTTAGGAAAGTACGAAATGAAATTAAAACATGTATATTAGGTACAATTTATTTTGAGGTTTACAAAATATATAAATAGGTAACATAATCAAAAACCCCCGTTGCTCTATTAGGTGTATGGAGTAGTTTCTTTCGTCCATGCATGAAAGCATGTTTTAAGTCTTATTTAGGATTTTCTCAATTAAGCTATCACGTCTAACTTGGTCTCCCATATATAAAGCTGTTTATAGGCCTTTTACTCCCAGAGCTGCGTTATGCATTAGTTTTTTACAGCGCTTTATTTCCTCTCATAGTTTATTTATTATTTACTGGGTATAGTTCCACTAATAAATAATCATTAATACAAAAACACAAATAACTAAACACTCAACACGACATACAAAGCTGGAATATAATAATACAACAATAACGATAACGAGTGGATAACCATGTAATAATGTCAAAAATTCAAAAACCTAACTGACATACAGAAATTATAGTAATAACTGTCAGTCGCCAACAAGATGGCGGATTTTTGGAAGACACGGGAAAGCTGAGTTTCCCTAACTTTTATTAACCAAATTGATAAATCTTAAGACTAGTAAAACATATTTCATCAGACTACATGAACAAACCAAATGAATCCATCAATTTGTGCATGTTGTTGAAGAAAATTACTTGCTATATGCCACTAATTGACGAGTTGTCAATGACAGAATATATTATACTTTCTTAATTTTGTACATTCACTTCAGTAGGACGAATGGCTTTTTTGAAGCGGAATTACCTTCTTCTCGAAGTCTACGAAATGACACACTAAAGATTGTGTGGGCAGATTGATGTCTATTTGGGTATCTTCGGTATTATTGGGCTGCTTGGCCGATGTTTCCATTGGAATACCCATATACAAAGACAATAGTTGCATACTATTCAGTTGTAAATAAATTTATTTTTTAACGTTAAGTGCCAAATGAATAAACAAAATGAAACAAATAATAATTATTGTTACAGTAACGATGGTAACTAATCAAATGTTTGTAACTTCTAAACAAAAAGGAATTGGACCTATATAGAAAATATCTATTAGAAAATGCCATATAAATGATTAATATCAAACCGGTGACAGAAGATATGCATTGTTGTTATCCTAACCAGTGGCGGCTCACCGGGTGGCGCTTTGCTTCACTTGAAATTACCAGTTGTACATACCGATTTTGTACAACGCATAAGCAAAAAATGTCTCTGATCAATCACTCAAAATCCGCTGCACTCATCAGTTTTATTTACAATGGTTGCTAGACTAGACTAGAATTAGTACTGTAATGGAGGTTGAGAGCTGTTTCGTCTGTTTATATATTGTTATTTCCGTGTCGGTGTTCAGTTCTTTGCATAATATTATGAATATTCAAATTTGTCAAAATGTTTCTATTTTATGATCCTATTTGTATTTTGTCTGAAATACCATTACAGTACCATGATGATGAATAAAAGTGAACAATCTTTGATCTAGTATCCGTAATTATCCATATGTTATGATATCGACGAAAACGTGTTAAGGCCGCCCTATTTTTCGCCGTAAAATGATTAATTTTACTGATGTTTTTAGGTATAGAAATCTCGAAAAATAAAATACGCACCTAGAGCAAAAGTAATATCAAAAATAAAATTAATAATAGGTCGTTTATTCACTTTTACTATTTAAATTTTTCTCAAATAAAATAATAACTTTTAAAGAGCGTTGCTAAGATACATTATTTTGCTATTCTAACCTCACATTTTAACAATTATTTTCACATAGGTACTTATAAACAAAACAACAGTCTTATATGCAGAACTATGTAAGTTTATGTTATAACAACATTTACATCTACAATCAAATTTAAAAAATACCTGTTCTGAAAGATTTCTGTACCTAAAAAAATGTCGGCTTGTTTTATTTCGGCACCTTTGAATATTCACAGTTGGCATGATATCATTACTGTTATTTGTGAAGCTTTATGTTATTCAGTTATGAAATGTCTAAAATTATTTGTATTTATCGAAAACACTATTTCAAGAATACGACGCCCTTAATTTCATATGATAAAAATTTATGATTTTTTAATTAACTTGCAAAAGACCGTTGGCCCTTAAAAATGAGAGAACCTATTAAGACATCGCGAATGCTTAAATATTATTATATTATTTGCTCTTATTACATTCAGCACTTCCTGCGGTAGGAGTTTTTCTTTTCAAAAAGGTTGACATATCCTTTGATATCACAAAACCTTACAAAAGGATTAATGAACCTGTTTTAAGTTGAGCCCTATATACTTTTTGTCGACAGGAAGTCCTTTCTTACGAAACCAATGCTCAACAGTACACTTGCACTTGGTATGAAGTTTCATTTCCTTTAAAAAATCGTCCTCTACTCTAGGATATGTGTGATTTGGTTCCTGTTATATAAATAGAGCTAGTAAATGTGCGATTTCAAGGAAACTGGGTGTTATTATATATAATGGCAGGGGTGCATAATAAACCAGGAAACGGGAAGTAAAGTATTGCTGTGCTGTATTTTTTATGTGAGTATTTCTTAACGCAATTGTCTGAATTGTCAATTTGTTTTCTCCGGCTAGGGTTTTTTCTACTTCTGAGAAAGAAGAATTTTAATTAATAATTAAGTAAACCTTTACGTCAAAAGGACCAGTTACACACTGATAAAAATTTGTCTGTAATTTCACATAACTTTACGATGGCAATTTGTGACGAGCATAAAGTTATGTAAAATTACATAATAATATTGTGAATGGAATAAGGATACTGTAATACTACAGAAATAAACATGGATAAAATTCCATATTATGTATTATTATTATAAATTCCATCGTAAATTTGCATCACTATTTGTATTGATTTATACATTGTAAATTTCAGGCTGGAATTGTAAAATATAAATATATCATTTTACTGACAAGACAATTTAAATTTTCCCATATTTTATGTATACTTATCTTTATAACTAACATTGAAAAATATGCACATGTAATGTATATACCAAAGAGTTGATTTCATAAATCAATTCAAATATTTACATTTTGTTTAAATTGAATAGCGTAACAAAAGCCAATTTGAAAAAGTATTATGTTATTTTTGTAACCATATGGAGAATGTATTGACGGATAAAGTTGAAAATAGGGAAAAGTTTGTACTTTTAATGTCATGGAAAAAAATCTTGATAGAATGTACAAAAGTACAGGTTTCAGCTAGTCAATGTAGGTATGCAGGGAGGATGTCTCTTATTAACAAATTATTAGAAATACAGTAGATTTTGCAAGTCACAATTTTATTTCTAAATAAAATTTCTATTTTTTAAAAAAAAGGCCTTGTCAGTAGCAGAAATAACTGCTGTGTCCATCCATTCATCCTCTAAATGTGAATTATCCACCCTTCTCTAAAAAAATGTATTGTTCACACATAGTCTAAAAATGTATTGCAATGTAGATATGTTATTCGCATTAGAAAATATGTTGAATATTTTCACTGAAAATACTACATAATTATTCTTGAAATTTCAATATAATTATATATTCCTTGGTTTTTGAAAATATTTGTAGATATGCGTATATCTTTTTATGTGTTTTCAGGTATTAATAATATTGTGTGAAACTAACTACTCTGTGGACTAAAGCCCAAGCGTTGAATTACACCCACAATGTCTACCCATATATTCTTTATTATAAGCTTTTGTAAAACAAGTGCGCATATCTGTGTGAAAATAAATATTTTTAGCTCGAATTGTAGTTACAGTAAATTCACAAGTATCAATAACGTAACTACAACTAATGTTAATATATATTGTAAGCAATTATTATTTTTACTATCATAAAGATAAATATGTTGTTTGAAATGAATGTTGTATGGTGAGACACATGGAGTGGCGTAATTTTGATGCAAAAATCTAAACAACGTACCTACCGTTTCAGTTTCTATGATATTTATGAACTGTATAATATTTAAATTGGCATAAGCTGCAAGTGCACACGTAACAAATCATAATCTTTCTGTTTTACGAATATTCCACAAGAGGTCCTTATTAATGAACCGTGTATGTTGGTATACTACACGTTAACACAACTAAAACGTATTAGGTTTAAGGTTAGGTTGATGTGCTCCTGCGCATGTGCAACAGAAATCACATGGAAACTTTTGTAAAATTTGATAATAAATTTAGTAAAATAGTTCCATATTATTTCTGAAATTTCCCAAATTTTCTACATGAAAAGAGCATAACAAAACGTACATTTTCTCACATTTTTATCACTGCAGAATAGTTGCTATTGATCCATATTATCTATAGGCAAAGCTCCGTTATATAAGTTCAAAAGAAGAATGGCATCACATTGAGAGTGTAATAATTCAAATGCCAGTTTTTTATGTACAGGGTAATTCATTCATAAGGACAGGACATCGAAAAATAAAATTTTTATTCGACTTTTCAAAAGACAAAGAAATGAATCCATAACTATCCGTAACATGGCCATCCTGCTTTACTATAAATTTTCAGATGACGCGTTTGTGTGTTGAAGCGAAATCCAGTTGCCACATCATCAGGATAACACGTCCATTGAAGGTCAGTACTGAAGTTATATTTTTTTTCTAACGACATACTTCTAGTATGCAATCTAAAACGGCATTTTATATATTTGTAAAATTCAATAATTCGTGAAAATATCAGGATTTTGATCATTTTCAGATTTATCATGCTCTCGTAATGTAATTTCAAACGCTCCGAAAAATTTTATACAGTAAATAAATGAGTTTGGATGAATCATACCTATTTTTTATCACCCCTTTCTTGTTTTTGAAAGCAGAATGAAGTTGAGCTTGTACGTTTCCAAATGATGCAAATCGCATTTGATTATAAATCCATGTTCCATGATTTTCATGTTTTTTTTTTTCTCACTTAAGTGCATCAGAATCAGATCCCTTATTCTTGTATCCATCCAGGATTTCGTGTCGGGATCAGTACCGAATAACACATACGAAAAACATGGTTCTATGGGGACGGTAGTCCTTTTTCAATATTAACTATTTATTGTTCTCGGTAGAAAAATTTGTGAAATTAAGTTTAACCCAATTTGAATTGCATTTTTATTTACGTATATAGTATATTTAAGTAATCATAAACTACACTGGCGATACAAAAAACAACAAACACGAAACGATCCTTTTTACGCGAACATAGTAACTGAAGGGAGAGGTGAGAGACTACTAATGACTAATCTGTTAAATAGTAAATACTGACGATTTCGTATTCATTACATTGAGTGTTTATATAAATGCGAATTTAAATATTTGTTTCTGTTTTTATTTGGCGGTTCTGTAGCTCTACATCACTCAAAAACCTCATCCTTAATAAAGCATTTTAGATTCTGTCGATCTTCCTTCAAAATATTTCATGTGGAGAATTAGACCTTATAGGAACGAAATTTGCACCTTGTATATTGGTGGCATAAGAAATCGATCATATACAGTCGCTCCATAAACGATTCAGCCGCGCAATGTGGTGTTATATAGTAACTAGTGATTTTAACGGTGCGTAACGCAGCCTAATGGGAGCTTATGTCATTTACCACAGTCACTTGCAATACAAATATTTTCAATATGTGGGCTCAGTTCAACGTTAACTTTATCACAGCACCTAGTATAGTATAGGTAAATTTCACAAGCAAATTTCCAAAAACCACATTTGCCTCTTAAAACGGTACCTACCATATAATTACATTAAATTCAAAATATTACCAAATTAGACGAAGTTTTCTTGGATATTAAATGTTGCACATAAAATATAGAACATTTTAGATTTTGCTTTAAAAAAAGTTTAATAAACGTAAATGATGAGAATTTTTGTTCTATTATTGTCTATTCAATTTTACATTTTATTGTCAGACTACTACAGTCAAAATATTACATGCCAATTGTGCTGCTCTTGCTTCTAAATTTCATGATGCTTTGATTCATGCACATAGGGGCCCGCAGGAGGAGGTCAGTAGGGTGGGGCACCCCTGATATTTTACATTTTTGGATTTTTTCCAGATTACCATGTATACATAGGTATTAAAATATTCACATTTTAAAATGTGAGAGTTTAACTTACAATATTTTATCTATTAAAACATTCTTCATAACACAATATTCACGTTTCCTATTTTGTCTTCTCAGAAAAATTTGTGAAGTGGTTTCATTCTTTATATTGAAACTGCAAAAATGAAATACTAAATAATTCTTCTTGTGGTAACATACTGGTAGGTACCTTATCTTCTTAAATATCCACTTTTATCACTATTTTATTTAAGCAAACTCTCAGTGGCATTGTTTAAAAATATTATTTCTTATATTTATTTTTGCATGACATATAAAATTAAAATGTACTACGTGATAAAGAGAGGTGTACACATATACAGGGTGATTCAGGTTTAATCTTGATAACTTCAAGAATCGATAGAACACAAACACTCCTTACTATCTTAAATTTAGACTACCTACCCCTCTTAGAAGTGTATTTTGTCAATAAAACATCTACACACCACTTTGACCTGATTAATTTCGAAACTTTTTCGTCTCCTGTTTTTTTCGACGTTTGGTCTTGTTTCTGAGATATTAAAAGACATTGGTGACAGTGTAGCGCACCAGCCGCGTAAATTCATTTAACGTTATAGCAACCCATGAAAACAAAACTCAGTGATTTGTGTAAACTGACGTTTGTGAAAATCATTGTCAAAAGTATTATTTAAAGATCATTTTTAGTGCTAAGAAAAAATGCCAAGAACCTTTACAAATGCTGAATATGCCGATATACATCATATTTATGATTTCTGTGATGGAAACTCCAACGCGTCAGTTCGAGAGTACCGAACACGCTTCCCTAATAGAAGAATTCCAAATGTACAAGTTTGTGTAGATGTACATCGTCGATTTTCGGAATATGGTTTGCGCCGCTACAATGATCATAATCGTAATGTACCGCCAAGAAATAATCAGCGAATTCTTAATCTTTTTGATATCGATAGAACTTTAAGCACACGCCGAGCAGCTCGGCAACTCCATTTATCTCAATCAAAAGTACTGAGAGCACTCAAACAAGATCATCGAAGGGCTTTCCATCTCCAACCAGTTCAAGGTTTGTTGCCAGGAGATGCTGAAAAACGTTTAAATTTTTGTAGATGGGTTTTAGATTCAACAGAACGCCAAAGGAACTGGATGCAGTTGGATGCTGCCCCTACACATTACGGAAGGCAAGTACGGCAATAGATGGATAAGAATTATCCTCCTCGATGGATTGGACGGCAACCCAACAACCACCCAAATATGTGGATTCCTTGCGAAGGACCAGTGGCTTGGCCTCCACGCTCGCCAGATCTGAATCCTCTGGATTATTTCGTTTGGGGCCATCTAAAAGCAATTCTGTATGATACGCCAGTACATACCCGTGAGGAATTGATACAATTGATACAAAGGATAAGACATGATTGTGATGACATACAAAATAATCCTGTTCAAATAGCAGCTGCGGTTAATACACTAGTTCGTCGATGCCAAAAATGTATTGAGACTGGAGGAATGCACTTTGAACAATTATTGTAATTTTTTTAGTAGTTGATAAGTTTGTTGTAAATCTTGTAATAAGTAGCTGTTACTAAATTTATGTTTGAGGTTATTGGCATTTTTTCTTAACACTAAGAAAACTCTTTAAATAATACTTTTGACAATGATTTGACGTCAGTTTTTTTTTTTGAGAGTCGTCCGACAGTGTCTCCGGAAGCACCGCAGCCTATAGACTTATTGTGCATCTCTCGACGAGCACAAACATCCATGGTACTACAGTGGGATTCGAACCCAAACCGACATAGCCGATCCAGACTGTTTCCACGAGCAGTCGTCTTCCAGCCACCTCGGGTATCGTGGCGCCCAAAACATCAGTTTATACAAATCACTGAGTTTTGTTTTCATGGGTTGCTATAACGTTAAACGAAATTTACGCGGCTGGTGCGCTACACTGTTACCAATTTCTTTGAATATCTCAGAAACAAGACCAAACGTCGAAAAAAAAAACAAGAGACGAAAAAGTTTCGAAATTAATCAGGTCAAAGTGGTGTATAGATGTTTTATTGAAATTTTTTTTTTTTTGTAGTTTTGAAATAAAGTAAGATAGGGGTAGCATACAAAATACACTTCTAAGAGGGGTAGGTAGTTCAAACTTAAGAAGCTCATGTAAGATTATAAAGAGTGTTTGTGTTCCGAAATTCACTTAAATCGGATAAGTGGTTCAAAAGTTATGAGGGAAAAACAAGAAAAAAAATCCTACTTCAACGCCCTCTTTCTCGGAAACGATGCGTTTTAGGAAATAAGTTTATATAACAAATGAATATTATTTTAACCTGTTCTATCGACTCCTGAAGTTATCAAGATTAAACCTGAGTCACCCTGTATATGTTCATTAGATTTTAATAGTTTTTGGTACAAAGGTTCACGGCTACTTAATTATTGAATGGTTTGAATATAATTTTCACCAAGAGAATTTTCAGAGAACCTACTGCAAAAATTGCTTCAATAGTATGTTGAGAACCCAGATCTAATAAGGTTGTCGATCAGTTCTTGGGATATCTCATTCCAAGCTATCTGAACTTCATGGGTAAGAGCTGCTAAAGTTTTTGGGGGGGATATACTAAGTGAAGCAGTCTACCAATCATGTCCCAGATATGTTAAACAGGTGGCAGATCCAGCGATCTTGATGGTCAGAGTAAACAGTTGATCTGATGTTACATGATCCATAAGCGCTATTGTTTGTATGACAACATGAGGTCTAGCATTGTCTTGCTGGAAAATGGCGTTTTGGTTGATGTGAAGATATGGAATAACTATAGACTTTTACTAATAAGTCTATAAGAATAACATATGGTTCCACCACTACCATATACGATAGCACTCTGTACCACAACGCATACTGTGTGGTGGACATGACGCTCTTTCTCAAATTGTGGATCGTGTCTTTCACCATATCGCCTCTCACCCTTGCCCGACCATCATACATCTCCAGGTAGAAACGAGATTGCAACTAAAGATCACCTGATTCCATTCTTGGCCCCACTGAATCCTCTCTCTACGTATGCGGTTAGCTCAATGTTGACGAGTAGGAGGCAGCAGCTCGTGTAGACGATAAGACAAGAGACCAAAACTTATTATTCGAAGATATAGTGTACGTATACCGGCCATCTCTCCATGTTCTTCAAACCACTAATTTGCAATAGTCCAGCTGCTGCTAAATCGATCTCTGAGAGACGATATAGTGTACGTATACCGGCCGTCTCTCCATGTTCTTCAAACCACTAATTTGCAATAATCCAGCTGCTGCTAAATCGACCTGTGAGAGATAAAAGTCCCAGTCGACGATCTTCACGCTCTCTGGGTCCTCTACGATGACCAGTGCCTCTCGCTCTATATCCACGGCTTTCATGCCTGGTAACACCATACTATGGTATGTAAAGATCTGCTAATCCTTCTAGAACTTTTTTCACTGACAGATCTGCTTCACGTATCCCAAAAAGCCGCCCCCCCTCAAAGTCGCTAAGCTGGGAAAACTGCTCAAATCGACGTATTCTAGGTATAATCAACTGTAATATCATAATAGGTATTTAGATAAGTAAATATTGTTAAAAATCAAAGTTCTTGGAACGTTGCCATGTTTTCTTCTTATTTACAAAATAAACAAACTTCCCAAAAGTTTATAATAATGTATTCCAAGTGTGAAGAAGTTCCTCAAGATATTCTGGAAGAAGCAAACGTGGTTTCGTTCTATTACCGTTAAAATCTCGTGATAAATATGAAAAAGAATACCAGATATTTAATTGTTGGATAGAGACTAGGTAAATAAGAAAAATATGTGAAGAAGTAGTCCTATTTTACTTTTCCAAAAAATGCGCCGATATGAAGCCTTCAATATTATGGAGCGAATACGGCATGTTGCGATCTACACTCCAAATTAAACACAATATCGAGATTAAGTTTCCTAAATTAGTAGCATTTTTAAAAAGGAAATTTGCTGGATATAAAGCCAACAAAACCAATACTTTTTCAAGGGAGGATATCAAGTTTATTGCAGAAGCTTCAGATGAAACTTACTTACGTATGAAGATAAGATAAGGCTATACTGGATACATTTTCCGCCGTATTTCAGCTACGTTATTAGCCAATGCTGGAAGTGATATTCTCACTCTAAAAGGACATGGGGGTTGGCGAACAAACGCAGTAGCGGAAGGGTATTAAGATAATTGTATTTCTAAAAAATGTGAGGTAGCCACCCAAATAATTACAGGAGAAAGTACTACTTCACGTACCAAAAAACGTTGTCTTATTTTTGAACATTTTTTTTTCTACCACAAGTACTTCATCAACGAACACGAATTTGGAAAATAACAAACATGAACTCACCAACAGAGCCAATATTTCTTCAGGGGGAATTTCCATTAGTAATTTAACTAATTGCACCATAAATTTTCCCGGGGGAGGAAAAGTACTTACTACTTTCCTTCCTGAAATGAGGGAGTAAAATAGTATTTTCCATGTAGGGAGTAGAATTTTTTTTATCTTTTTTTACTTTCACCGAGAGAAGTAAATATGCAAAAAATTGTCAAAATAAAATGATATTTAATGGGTGTTTACCATTCTTTGTCACATAGTATATCTACCTATACATTTATTTATTTTATCAACTTAAGCAAACCATATTTCATTACACCTATAAACCGACAATTTAATCTTGGTCTTTGAGACGTCCAGAGGTTAGATAGAGTGCGCTGCAGTGCGTTAACGACGAAGATGCAAAATACGCTTCCTATCAATGAGTTTCTAGCTAAACAGCGTGCTCAACCGCATTGCACTTCCTATTCTCAAGTAGTCTGCAGTAGTTTTTATTTTATTTCAAATATGAATACAAATATTTCTTGCATGAAAGGTCAATTTTAATACTTATATTAAATTACGTATTTAATATTCACTACTATTTTAGACCACTTTGCTAAGTACAACCTAGAGACAAACAATATATTTTTATTAATAAAAAAAAACAGAAAGAATCAAAACTGTTGTCTTTTCCGTATCAAACAAAGAAAGTAATAAGTATACTAAGTAGGTCATCTTGTTTTGGTGGTATACTTATGCAAGTATTTGTGTAGTATGTATTCTTTTTTTATATATGCCATACCCATAAAAGGTAGATTTTTGGATGAAGTAGATGAATGTCTTTAAATTTTGAAAATGTTGAAAGCGATGTTGACCCGTCAAGAAAAATATAAATTAATTTCAAATAATTTTAATTTATATAATAATTTTTATAATTAGATATTTCACTCAACTTAAAGGAGGCCACCTGAAGAAGCAATCCTTGAAATGCAGAAATAGGTCATATCATACAGTGCTTTCGAAAAGTAACGAATAAATTCATTATTTTTTAAATTGAGAATTATAAAATTTAAAGTCTGTTGTAAAGACAATTGTAAGACCTTTCAAAATAAATATTGCTCAACCCCCAATGCCATTTAAATATTTTGGGTTGATGCTTACTTTTGCTTGGGGGTGAAAGTGGCGGAGTCAAAAAGTACCAACAAAGAATGTTCCCATTTAATCTAAAATCGACGGGTCTGAGCGTTTTTCTACAATCTTGACGCGGTTCCCAAAAATGGCTCTGTTTCCTTTTCCTCTGACCACCCTGTATATTATACAACATGTAAAGTTTACATCTTTGAAGGTATAAATAACACAAAAATATTCAAAAGTTACACGTAACATTTGTTATATTAACAGAGTTGATTGTGTTAAATCTTTAACACACTGCTTGATGCAGAGTAATGTGTAAAAATATACACAATAGACATCGATTAACACAGGATTGTGATTTTTTTGTGATAAAATTTGTAATTATTTTTTGCAGTGTATATATTAGAAAAAATCATGTAATTTTGCATGAGAGATGTAAATGTACCGTATTGACACGGATATTCTTGCATTTTTTACATTAATGTATGATGTAAATAATGTGCAAATATACTATAATTTTTAACAGTGTATATTAAAATCTGTTTAGAATATTTTTAAAATCATTAAATAATTTTATAAAGCATTGTTATTATGAAATAAAAAGAAATACAACTGAAAATTTATTATTATAGTAAATATATTTTTTGATTCTATATTAATACACTGCAAAAAAAAAATAATTGCACATTTTAACACAAAAACCACAATCCTGTGTTACTCGAGGTCCACACGGGATTGTGTATATTTTTACACATTTCTCTGCATGTTGCAGTGTGTCAAAAAATTAACACAATCCACTGTGTTAATATAACACGTATTACGGGTAACTTTTACACATTTTAATGTTATTTGTATCTTTAAAGGTGTAGACTTTACACATTGAAATGTTAATTTTATTGTATAATTTGTCTATAGTATTTATAGTGTTACAGTGATAATAAAATAAAATACATTTTATTTTTTACGATTGTATTAAAAAATATATAATTCAGTTTAAATAAAAAAACAACAACCAAGTTAATTTTGATTAGTTTTATCACAATTATCAATAATATTTGATAGGTAGGTGCTTACAAATCTAAATTTAAACATCCATCCATAGCCATTTGAACATTGCAAACGAGAATTAGCTGAACACAACAACGCAACACAACCAAAATGGCGAGTACTGGAACTGCTGCCGTAGGTCCTGTACCTGCACAGTTGTGCACAACGACCAATCAGAAAGAGAGATATAGACACAATGGTGTGTTAAATTAACACGAAATCATAATATTAGTAAATATTACTCAGATTTAGTATATTGTATTATAATACTATTAATTTTAATACATCTTTATGTAAAACATATAAAAAGCCATAGTGTGTAAAACTGTTAACACGGAAATTTTACACAACCTGAATTACACACTGGAAAATTTCATTTAAATAGCAAAATGTTTACAGTGTATCTATTATTATTTTTTAAATATGAATAAGTTTTTAAATTTGATTTATTATAGCTGCCATATCCAAATAATCCATTTACAGTCTAGATTTCTTGATAATTTCCTTCATATTAACACAAAAACAAAACAAATATTTTCGCTATATGGATGTTTATCAAATATATTTTTTTTATAATTTATTTGATAGTGGAACAAGAATCCAGAGGAAACGTAAATATTGTGCAACTATATTTTGAGTTGATTTAACTGAAAATCTATACCTAACGTTTTTACGTTGGTTCCCATGCCAAATTTCTCTCAATGATTAAAATAATCCTAAAGTACCCTTTTTCACAACGTTACAGTTACGTCTTTCTTCGTTCAACTAAAGATTGATATAGTTTAGAGAAAATAAGGAATATTTCCCCTTTTTCGCCCATAAATAACACGAAAACAAGTTAAAGTAAATCGAACAATAAAAAAATAAAAGGTGTAGCACACGGAAGTGCAGATAGTTGCGGAAGGATTCCGGTAAAAATAGGGTACATGATGATTCCAAGGGTTGAACGTGGGAACCTAAAGGGTAGTGATCGACACTCAGATGTCTGTAAACATCAGCAGCTGCATCTCTCGGATCCTCAGAACATTCTTCATTCACTGTGCGGAAACATCCCCGGATTTAATTAAAAAAATCATAATTAAAAGATTATCTCCTGAATAGGTGCTTGCAGCAAGCGTGAGATACAAAATCTTTAATTATATAAAATGAGATTTTTTTGTCAATCCTAATTAATTGCCTTTAAGCAGACTATGTCTGTGATTTTCTCTACATTAATATTAGATTTTACTCAACTCTATACATTGTTAAATCGAAATTTAATTCAAAAGGAACTGTCACAATGCTTACTAGTGTGTGTTTAAGGTTGCTGTAAATCATCAAATTTGTGATGTTTTTAGGTACAGGAAAAATAAAACACGTAGAACAAAGATAATATCAAAAATAAAATTCTTGACGTTTTGTTTATCTATTTTTACTATTTAAATTCTCCTCAAATAAAATAACTTATTATATACTTATTGAAAAAAAACAACTTTTTTAGCAAACAATTAAATTTATTTAAACATAATTTATTCTCGGGATACAGTTCTTTTTTGGTGTAATGCTTACTTTTTTGTCTAAAATAAATTTATTTGGTAAGAAAATGTCATTTTTTTGACGAGTATTTGTTAAAATGAAAAAAATAGTTATTCCTTTTGAACATCTTTTCTCAACTTAATTTTAAAAAATGATTTTGAAATAAATATATTTCTTTAATTTCCCTAAAGAAATTGTTGAAATCTGTATAAAAATAACGTTTTGAAATAAAAAAATTATTTTTGATTGAAATCAGTGTGCACTTCGAATCAAATAATGCGTTTATTTAATTCCAAATTGCATATTTTTATTTAATTGAGAGATATATGTAATATTTTAATTCTTTTTCTAAAATTTATAAATGAAGTTTTATTAGGTTATATAATCATTTCAAAAACCGTAAATTAAAAAAACTCAATTTCCTAATATAGTCGTATCGTCGAAAAAAGTATTTGTTTGAAAAGAAAACTGTCCGCTAGATGTATCTGTGCTATATTTTGCGTACTCAACTATGTCGGGTTTGAGAGACATGAACAGTCAAGGTAAGTCGTCAGTTAACTCACCACTCATCTGTGGCATAGTGATGAGTTCGAAACCGATATATGTAGGCTATTCGCTATTTTTCTATAGATTTTTCAGGTGTAATTCAATGCTGGTCGGGGCATTAGCCCGCAGTTAATAAAATAACGAAACAAACGAAGTAAAGCAATTTACATTCTACTAAAATGTTACAAATTGTACTAAGTCACAATTTACTTTTGAATGTAATTATTATCTTCATCAAAAAAATTGTATATATTCGTTTTATTTCGGTACCTTTGAATATTCGCAGGTGGTATGAGATAACATTTATATTATTCAGTTCTTAAATGTCTAAAAACTAAAATGTCATTTGTATTTGTAGAAAATACTAGTTCCAGAATATGGCGCCCTTAATCGGTTTCATAGCAACATATAAATCCGCAAGAGAAATAGGAATATATTTCTGAAGAACGTATTCATATTGAAGTTGACAATTATCCAGTGAAAAGTTATATTTTTGTATTTTAAATATTTTCGGTTAGTATTAAAAATATTTCATTAAAATTATTAATTGACAATAAACATCAAATTCTACATTCTTGTTTTTCTCTAAAGGGAATCAATACCACCTTTAGGTACAGGTTAACACTGAGAAAACCATTATTTTCACATTCAGAGTATGTCAGAAAGTTTGGAATACTACAGCTCTACCACAAATTTCTGAGATCAAACTAAGATCATCTTTACTTACCTATACATAGTGTCAAGAATATATGTTCCTTTACTTTTTATGAGAAATTACGTCTAGTTTTGAGTATGTGACAACGTCGCATACATCCACGTTAGGTATTTCTACATAATAATCACAAGTACCTCTAAATATACCTATCTTGAAGTTTGAAATTCTTATACTTAATAAGTGTTCAAAATGACTGCCATTGTTTGCAGAAAACATACAAAAATCACGTAGCCAGATAATTTTACTCAGGTTCGCCGTAAATTAACATGTCATTCAGCTAATGGTTATTAAAATGCAGCATTTTTGTGTATAAACACTAGTAAACATCAAGCAAACGGTAGATACAAATAAACGAAACCCGCTACTCACAATACGATGTATGAAAATATATTGTACATCTATTTTGTTTAGTATGAAGTTAACAATAGCTACTTATGGATTGCAATGTTGTATGAAAGATATTTAGGAAAACTTCTACTGTTTACTACATTAATAATGATACATAAAGCAAATTACAATCAAATTACATTAAAAGGACTTTTGCTTAGTTTTAATTATTTTGCAATGTCGTAATATAGTTTAGCATTTTATTTAAATTGTATTTTTATTTTTGAAATCTGTAGAAAAACTATTCGTAGAATTTTTTTCATAACAGTTGCTGTTTTTTACTTAGTACTTTTATTCTTTACCGCGAAATTGTATATTTTAATATAATATTGACTAGTGACTTTGATTTGATGTGGACATAACCTTTTGTGGCTTGGATTTGGTACTTAAAAATTTTATTTTTTGCGATAACTTGGAAAAAATTATGACAAGTAATTTTACTAATGATAAATATGTCAACATGCTGAGAATTTTTTTTTGAATGTCGGCAATACTATACTGCAGCAAAAAGAAAAGCCACAAAAGGTCTAATGACAGAAATTAGCATAACAGCCGCCTACTTAAATATTTCGCAATTGCAATCATGTGAATTGTAATGCGGATGATATTGAATTTTATTTTTATTTATTTGTTAATAAACGGTTAGCTTTAAACCAAAAAAGTAAGAAGAGTAAAAGTTTTAAAATAAACCAGATTATGTGATTCATATTGAATACTCAATTATGGTCAAACAAATAAGTTGTAGCAAAAAATAACTTAGTGGATGCTTATTGCAACTTCTTCCAAGACGTAGAAATTTTCGAAAAATTCTTGAAAAATTGCACATGCATTAGTAGAAAATTTGTGTAAAATTTGACTATTATACCTTTCTTGGTTTTCATATTACAGCCGCTATTCCATATTTTTTTGGAAACATTGTAGAGGTGTATTTCCTAGGGAGTGGACATTTTACTGAGGTCATTTTTATGCAAACATGCTCTTTTTTGATGTATATTCACTGGTACCATTTGTGCTACTTCTTTTGAAAACACCCTGTACATATAAAATGAAAATAGAAAAACAAAACATTAATACATGTGCAATTGATTGTATCTGTATTTATGATCCAGAATGCCAATTTCTAACGACTCTAGGTCTCCTTGAAGTTGGGCCTAACATTCTGTTTTTTTTGCGCCGATTTTAATAAACTCTGATATGCGGTTGAACAATCTTTACGACTCCATTTTCTATTTATTTTAATGTATCGATGCACTATTTCATTGTGCACAAAAAAATACATACTCGTTTGCTGTTTTATCTTTCATTATTATTTCACTAATTTTCATATTTACCAATTGATAATTGGTTTACTTTGGCAACGTTTTTTAGTAAAATAACACTTAAATGGCAAAAAGTAAAGATTACCTACTTTTTATATTTCTAATTGACAATTGACTGACAAATAATAAACAAATAAAAATCAAAATTCAAATTTTTGAAAAAATTAAATGCCTTTTTTTACCTACTTGTAACTAATGTATTTTGTCACTTTGTTCAGATATACTATCTATAACCAGATATTGTTCAAATTGGATTAGCAAATCAAGAGATATTTGCAAAAATAAAACAAATTTTGGGCCCAAATTCAAAAGGAGTACTCAAGACCCCCAAAAGAATTTGAGAAAGCAAAAAAATGCAGGTCAAATAATTTCTCATTGTTTTCTATTATTTCTGAATCATTATGTGAATTATAATTTAAGGGTAGGTATTATATTATAATGTCAATAATGAAACATACTAGAAATTTAAGCTGTTAAGAAGAAAAGAATTATGTAGCAAATACTGCTTATTACTCAAAATGACTCGTTTCTTTCTATAGCGGTTGTTATTGATGACTGCATTATTTCAGAGAGAATGGAAAAATCTAACCATGATTCATCTGTTCCACTTTAAACCTGCAGTATAAAGAAGCATAGCATGGGAACCTCAATAACGCTTGCTGTCTTCTTATTTATTTCGTATAGAGGCTCAGTGAAGAGTGAATCGCGCAGATATACCACCTGGGATTCTGTTGTCTCTCCTAACAATGGTTCTGTAATTCCATGTGCTCGAAAGAACCACTCTTTAATCTTCACTTTTAATCGCCTTTTTGTGATTTCAATCGCGAGAATTTATTTGTTTTGGCTGAATACATATTTTTACCTAATAAAATGTATACATACAATTTTTCAATATTTAGTCTTTCACAAAAAGTATTTGTTTATGTTTGTATTTTTAGGTTTACCTATATTATTTTAATTATTATACAAATAATTACATATTTTAACATTAAAGAACACAAGACTGTGTTAGTCGAGGTCCACACGGGATGGGTATACAGTATGCGCCAAAAGTATGGAATAAATTCAATAAAAACGAAACAATTATTTTTTGGGAAAAATCCTCGAACAGGTCGATTTTTAATTTAAAAAATACATATTTTAGCGTAAAATGCGATTTTCAAATGTCATTTGTTTTCGAGTAATGACGTCATCGATTTTTTTTTAATTGCAACACCATATTTTTTTCCTTGATTCTGAAAGATCGTTTAATTCTCTATCAGACAGTACTAAAATTTTGCCCTCTTGCTTGGACGTCCAGGTTTTGGAATATTTACAACATTGCCAGTTTCTCTAAATTTAGACTCTACTTTACTGACTGTTGATTGGCTGATAGGGTGATCTGGATATTTTTCATTAAATAAATCGCAAACTTCCTGCTGAGTTCTAGTCATATTCCCGCATCCGATAAGAATTAAAATGTCAATTCTTTGAGTAACAGTTAAATGTGCCATAATACTTTAAATTGACTTATTAGAAAGTCGGTGTGACAATGACACTTTGCAAAGATTTTCACCTACGTGATTCATAAAAGAACTATGGAATTCGAAAAATTAAAATTGATAACGTTTTTGCTTTATTTTAATTGATTTACGTTTTCTAACATTCAATCGTCATTTACTCGAAAAGTTTCCTATGTAAGAGGGCAAAATTTTAGTACTGTCTGATAGAGAATTAAACGATCTTTCAGAATCAAGGAAAAAAATATGGTGTTGCCAATTAAAAAAAATCGATGACGTGATTACTCGAAAACAAATGACATTTGAAAATCGCATTTTACGCTAAAATATGTATTTTTTAAATTAAAAATCGACCTGTTCGAGGATTTTTCCCAAAAAATAATTGTTTCGTTTTTATTGAATTTATTCCATACTTTTGGCGCATTATTTTTACACATTTTTCTGTATGTAGCAGTGTGTTAAATGTTTAACACAATCCACTGTGTTAATATAACAAATGTTATGTGTAGCTTTTACACATTTCAGTGTTATTTGTAGCATTGAAGGTGTAGACTTTACATATTAACATGTTAATTTTTTTTATTGATATGGAAGCTGTTGTTTTCAGAATTATGGTGTTACATTAATAATGAAATAATAGATATTTTACTTTTTATGATTGTATAAAAATATATATTTCAGTTCAAATAATATCAAAATCAAATAACAACATAATTGACAAACTGAAAAGGTAGGTAAGCTTCCGTATCAATATATGTTGTTTTCAGAATTATGGTGTTACATTAATAATGAGATAATAGATATTTTACTTTTTATGATTGTATAAAAATGTATATTTCAGTTCAAATAAACAACAACCAAGTTTTCTAACAAAATATTTAACAAAATTAGTATTAATAGTAGTAGTAGTACATATTCTAATAAGGAACTAATCACGTTCTAGTAAATCATAAATAAAGAAAAAATAAATATTCAATAAAGATGTATTTAGGCACCACACAAAAGGAGTTTACAAAAATTAACTGGCATTGATCTAAACATATTTTTTTTTCTCTAAAGTTACAAGAAAATCAAAATACAGAGTAATCTAAAACGTCAAAGTGAACTCTTAATATTTTTAAGAGTTATAATCCTAATTAGTTTAAGCTTCATCAAAATTATCAGCAATATTTGTTATAGCTAGGTAAGTACTTGCCATTTTCTTTGCTCAAGCACAATTTAAATTTAAATGTTCTCCATTTGAACACAACGAATGACAACTAACTGAATACAACAACGCTATACGACTGATATACTGCAGCTGCGCAGTTGTGCTCAACCAATCAGGATTGACCGCTTCACCTTAAATTATGAAAGAGGGCACATTTATAACTAAAATTAAGTGTACTTCATTCATCTCAATATCTCAATTCGTTTTAGATATTTGGGGTTGCCCTTTAAAGCAATTTTGTAAGAAAAAATTAATTTAAATTAATACTATGGACCACAGCATGTCAAGCATTAGAAGATATGCTGACCTTCACTTTCAACACTTCATGTAATGTTTAATCCCAAATATCTCTCAAACGAATTGAGATATCGAGATGAATGAAGTACACCTCGTTAAAAGCGTTAGATGTAAAAAAATCTCCAAGATTGTACGCAATACATGTTGTGTAACTATCGCCCTCTAACAGATTTTTTAAACTAATTATAAAATCGAAATTGTTATCCTCTAAAACATAACTACACTGAATTTGATTCATATCTTCCCAAACGTTTTCGATTATTGTCGATTTTTGGTAAATTTGGTTCAAGTGAATGATCCCGTGTCTCTTTAATTATAAATATTTTATTATAAGAAACCGCCTATTCTGATGTCTACCATACCGTGCTGCTGTATGGCCCAATAGTTATGGGACAGTCTGTATAAAATATATAGTCAGTGGGCCAAGTAAGACCTATGTTAATTTGAATCACAATTATCTCATTATAAATAGGTTCATTAAATTTAAACTAAAATTTGTTCTAGCATTATAAAAGTACTGCTCCACAAAAAAAAAGTTTTAGTACTTTCTAGTATTAGTATATTTGCAAATATTTGTAGTATGTAATTAAAACCGATTGCACAACTAAAAACATATTCCGGTTATTCCGAATAATGTGCAAAAAGTTGATTTATATAAAATTTAAAAGACAACAGAAAACTAAATTCAAATTTGTATCTTTGAGATAATTTTCTGAAACTATCAATAATGTGAATACGTACTACCTACCCTTGACTTATATACACTATACTACCTAGGTAACCTTAAGAAATTGATATAATATTTCTTGCAGTTTTATTATTTGTTTTTTTTTAAATTTCCTTAACAATTATGTTGGTTCCCTAATTAAACAAATATCATAATTAAATTGGTTATTTTTTTATTAAGTTTTTATTCACACTAGTTTGATATAAGTATGGTTTCAAATTGGAGAAATTAGAAATTCTTTTTTGTATCACAGCTGATGTTACGCAATTGTTTTTATTATCAACATAATTTTCGACATTAGGTCGTGATAAAAACAGTTTTTTTGTAATTTAGTGCAATATGTAGTACAAATATTGAGTGTAGTATATAGTTTTATTATTGGAGTTGGAGTTTCCTAAATATTTTATTGAAAATATAAAGAATTATTCATTTGTTTGTATCACGTCGCGTCGTCTGAATTATTGCCGCGACTTTTAGATATGTTTATGTTAAAGAACAATGCTTGGCTATTTAGTTCAAATAATCAATTTTTCTGAAATATAATTTCAGTAAACACATTTTCAATCAATATTAGTAATCTGATAAAATCTTTTTCTGTAAAATTGGCAATATACATTTCAATGCACAGCAAAACTTAAAAGTAATGCATGTTTAATGCACCAGTTTATTGTTAATTTTCTCATAAACGATGTTATCAATGTTGAAAAGGAATGAGCACCTTACTTGTGCCTTTTAAAACGTTTTAAAAAAATGTTTAATTTTCCCGAAAATGCTTGCTTCTCCGTTACTGTGAATAAAGAAAAAATTGTTCTATTTTGAAATAATTTCAACTAATTTTTTTATAGATGTATGCCAAATGCGTTTTTGTCTCTGCACGTTTGTTTGTTATGCTATTGGAAACTATTTTGATGAAAAAAATTTCTTAAGATTTTTTAGTTAAACTGAACCTGCATACTTCACTGTCTAGTGTCTAGAGTTCCTAATTTGCTCTAATCAATATTTGCTCTTTAAAAAATAGAAACATTGTTATTTATCGAAAATAATAATTCACGTATTTTCTTCAATTGTGTATACTTATATAATTATAACCGATGCAAGTACATTTTATACAGAAGGATATAGCAATTTATTGTTGCATGTATTGCAGTGAAAGTCCTGCCAAGAAGTGTCAAAGAATATAATCGCGTTTCCTGGCCAATACATTATAAAATCTCATTGAAAAGAACTCATCCAAAAATCCATTTCAAAAAATATAAATCGTTTCCTTCAAGCCATTATCGGTGCCTTCTGAACTCTTTATATGAATCTACACGCATATCTCGTGACACTAAATGCGTGGCCAACTGTGTACACCCACCTGGAAGCTGTGTTCACCAAGATGTGTTGACAATACTTCTTATTTCTGCCCTCTTTCTCATGTGCAGCTCTCTCCTTCTCTGGGCTTTTGAAAACACATAATGCGTTTTGATTTGTACCCTCCGCAGTGGGACGGTATTCTATTTCATTTGTTTGTATTATCTTTTGTTCTCCGTTTGACCTGTTAATTGCTTTTTTTCCTGATAAAAAGCTCCACTAGGCATACATAGATATATTCATATTAAATACCTGCTGCTGTTGTACGAACATAATAAATAAAAAATAATAATTGATTGATTTTCATGAAAAACAACTTTTACGTGAGTATTGATTACCACATTTGTTATTATTTACTGGTTCATAATTGCATAATTTGTTTCTTTTATCAATACAAACAAAAGAATGATTAATTTTTACTTAAAAACAATAATATATTTAGTTTTTTATTGCATCAACCATAAATATTAAGATGTGATGAATTATTTTTAAGATAAACTTGTATACAAAAAATATCTTAAACAAATGCGGTCGTTTGGCATTTATTTTTCAAAACAGTTTCATAAAATGTTTAACACATATTTAATAATTTTCAATATTCTATGGTTCTGTGCAGAAATGAAATACAAACCATATCATGACTAAGGGCTTTGTGAAGTAAATCATGGCGTAGCAATGAATCTGTAAAGACGCATTTAAATCGTCCACAGTTTCAAACCAGTGTTGCCAAACTTACGGATTAATCCGTAGATCTGTGAATTTATAAGACGATCTACGATCTTACGGATTTTGTTTGATGATTCATGTGAACAGACGTTTCACAAATTAATTTAATAAATACAGCTGTTACAATTTTAATTAGCATTTGTTTAAGTTTGTCTTAACTACATTTACAAAATAAAAGATAAATGTTATTAAATGTTGCGTATTTCAAATAGTTATTTTATTTTGTTACTTATTTTTATCAATACATTTATAAGATTATTTATTAAGTTTCATTTTTATATCTTCATTTCACACGCGCATTTTTATTAGGGTTATATATTCTATTGTCTAACTATATTAATTACCTACGTAAAACACGTAGTATAATGTCATATAAGATTAGATACCTACGAATTTCATAATTTCTGATCTGGTACAAATTTTTAAACGATTCTCCAGAATACAAATAACTATTCTGTAGTTGATCGATTATTCACATGTATGAAGAGTTTAGAGTGCGAGGTCAAAATATGAGTGTAAGTGATGTCAAAATATCATTAACAAAATTGTACGCGAGTGTCATATGCAAATAAAGAGAGTGCAAATAAAAAAGTGGTAAACAAGTACAACTGTGAAACGGAAAATGATGGAAACTCGTGGAAGGAAGATGGTATTTTTAAAATGAGTTTTCGACAAAAAAAAAACAAAATAGTAATATGGCGAAGAAACTATTTAAAATAAATATTAAAAAATCAGAATCTGGATCGAAGAATATATTAAATTTTGACGAAACATTCATGTATGAAGGGGATACGGAAAGCGGTACGATATGATATAATAAGTGTGACCGTGATAGTGGCAGTGCTAGTAACCAATAGTAAATAATGTATTCTAAAGCATTTTGTCCTTTTGAATGCGGAATTCGCAAATGTTTGTGCGAGTTATTTAATGGTAGAAAAATCTCCATTTGTAACAAATTGTGTCAACTCTAACATTTTCTATCATTTTCATCATGAAACTGCCATGGTAGATTGTCAGAAGCTCAAATTTATTAACATCACATAATAATGAAAGAAGCAATAATATTTGTAGTGCTTTACGGTTTCGCAAATTTTGTCAAATCTTGAGATTTTCCCGCCATAAAAAGTTAAAACAGAAGTTGCAAAATTCGTGCAAAAATCCGTGAATTTGGCGCCCATGAGTACAAGGCTTAAGTGTGATATCCGCGGAGTGCGCATCAGGTAGGTGTAAGTGGGTGGAGGTGGGTAACCGCCGTCCTTTCGAACGGTATTCTAATTTGTCAAGAGGATGGCACAGGTGCCACATTTAAAGTAAATTGTTAATGTGCTAGGTTCAGTCGACGTCAACTTATTTTTGATAATTTTGTGTGCTTTAAATCTTCTCAAGTGGCACGCTTAGGTAATCATGCCACCCGTATCTTCCGTACTCATCTCTGTGTTGTGAATTAGTCACTCTCTATTATTTTCAACCTTGGGTAATTGATAATACTAGATAAAAACTTTAAATTTTCAAATAATTTTTATCATTTTTATTATCTAACGCCTCGAAATTAGCAAAAACAGTTATACTACTGTTTCTACTAAAAATAATGGATATTATGTAATGCAATTATTTTTGTATATTTTTTATATATGATCGCATTCAAATTTAGTACGCATGAAATGTTGCTCCTCGCACACTTCGCCCGTCACACTTGTCTACAAGCTAGCGACTAGTCACTCTCTAGATATTTGGCCGTCAACTATAATAAATATTGCTATACTCGCAACAAGAATTCAGACGACTTACGTCATACGAATAAATGAATAATTCATTATAATTTCATCAAAATATTTAAGAAACTGCAACTGATAGTAATAAAACTATATATTACACTAAAAATTTGCATTATATACTGCACTAAATTGCAAGAAATCATTGTTTTTAACGCGACCAAATATCGAAAATACGTTGACAATAAAAACAAATGTGTAACGTCAGCCGTGACGTAAGACGTCTGAATTCTTGACCCGAGTATACCTACTTGATAATACTGTTTATAGAGGGTGAGTTATTAATAGTTGTACATAGCTTAAGAGCAGATTGTTAACGTCAAAATCAATCGATTGAGCCCAACATATTCAATTGTTGCGCTTTTCATTGTACAGGGTGTTAAAATTGAAAAATGTTTTCGATTACATTTAAAAACGTATGAACCGATTGTTTTGAAAATTTGTAGTCTTGTGTTTTTTGATTTGGAAATTACAAATATGCAAACGGTGTTGAGCTCACGATTTGGGGACGCTGGTTATGCTGTACTGCCGTTGTAAAAATATGTCTACCTTTTTGTATTTTACACTTTTGATTTTTTTTAACAAGAAACTACTGAACTACCTACCAATTCTAAATATAAAAGGTATATTTGTTACAAATCGATAAACTCAACCGTTTTCGAGAAACAGACGATTTAAGTTTTTGGTATTCGGCGAGAATTAAATTAAAAAAATATTTTTTCCAAAATAGTAGGCGTGGAAATAATAAGTAGACAGCTGTCACTACAATACCATATTGTTTCTGTCAATGCCACTCAATTTATAGATTAGGCAATAGTGTCTTTTTTATTGTTATTTTTTATATAAAATGCCCCGTCATAATAATTTTTGCTTATCATTCAACTTTGTGATTTTTAGATAGACTAAAAATTATGTGGTATGTATTTTGGAATTCTTAAAATTTAATTATTTTCCAAGTGGTAACATATTTATCTATATAGTTATTTATATCTATGAAATTATAGGAAAAAAAGGAAGTGTAATTTTTTCTTCATAACTTTGGAACAAAAACATCTACCTACCACGTTTGTATTTTTTACCCAAAGATTTAAGTCTACTTATGCTCACACAATTTTAGTGTAATTTAATTATGGTCAAATTAATGCTGTTTTAAGGTATCAGTAATGTTAACTGCAAAAAATAATTGATGACTGGTGAAAGCAGGCTAACCATATGCAGTTAAAAATGATCGATTTCCCACACTACAATTAAAATCCAGCCAAAATAATCAGAAAGCGATTCTTTAAATCAGCGGACAAGATATAGCGGCAGCAGAATAGGGTTATTTTAACCCTACACAATTCAAGGTATGGTCTGATTTATCACCGGAAGCGAAGTAATGGACTAAAACAGGTGGTGCGCGGAGATGCAGGCTCATGGGAACAGCGCCTTACAAATGGCTTCCTAAATGCAATGGAAACATTGGCACGTCAGAAGAATAAAACTTATTTCGTCATCGCACCCTTCTTGATTGCAGAAGCGGGTGATTGCAGGTGTTTCCTTACAACCTTTCTAAAATGTCGAAACATAAAAAAGTTTGCGTCAAGTATTATATCTAGACAGACAATATTGACCAGTACACATAGGAATTCTTAAAATAGTTAATAGTATATTGTTATATTAGGATTAAAAGTGTCCTTTTTGGGATGAGTAAATTGTGAGACTTTTAATCTGAATAAAACATGTTATTTTTTATACAACTGAAATCCTCCATTTCATTATTAATTTGTGCTTTGAATTTATTCAAACCAAATTTAGACAATAAAGCAGGTAAGGAGGATATTTCGATGTAGTCTTGGATATCTGGATATTAGTCGCCATATTGCTAATTGAGTTCATTGAGTTGTAATTGTTTGCGGTTCAATTTGCTAAAAAGTCTGTAAAAATCGAACCTAATGAGGATTTAGGTGTACCTGAGGAGATACTGGAGTGTATTCAGAAGATGTATTGATGGTGTATTTCTCAATAAAACTGTCAACGTTTTGGTCACAATATTCAATGTTGCGGTCAACGTTGGAAATAAAGATGAGGATTGATATAAGCATTCAAGGTTACGTGCCTTTTTCAAGAGACAAAATGAAGGATATATTCCGAAAAAATTGCGAGTATTTACAAAGGAGCAAGTTGATTGATTTCTGAATACTGTACCTGATAATTTATCTTTGATGAAGATAAACTTTTAAAAATCAAATAAAATTTTTAAAAAACTTTATAGGTTGTCCTAATATTGGGGGTTGAGGCGCATGCCAGTCTAATGAATTAAACAATTTAACAATTGATAATGTTGAAGATCGGAAATCCGCCTTAATTATTAAAATTTGAAATACCAAAACCAAGAGATCACGCTCTTTTACTGTACTGGGAGACAATTATTTATAGAGAATATGTTGCTTTACGTCCACCCAGATTAGTAGAACGTCGATTTTTTCTCATGTTGTGTTAGTGGAAAGTGTTATCGAATGATGGTCGGTATTCATAAAATCAGTGCCGTCTTGCAAGAATTGGCAAAATTTTTGAAGCTGGACAACTGGAAGAGAGCAGTAACATGCATTACGATGAACGTCTGCTACTTTCTTAATTGATGGCGGTGGTGACTTTACTTGTCTTAAAAGACAAGGAGGATATAGATCGAACACTGCGGCGGAAGGCTACATTGAAGACTCACTTTTGACAAAAGAAAATATTGTGAATAGAATACTGAAAATTTATAGTGGTAATGATAAACCAAGTACCGTTCTCATTTCTGATTTCACAACATCTGAAAATAATATAACTATTAATGAATTTCTTGGACTGCTTTAAGAATTGCTCTAAGAATGGGGGTAGTGGCAGTTTCAGTGATTTATTTAATTTTAATATTTTTTCAAACGGTGTATTTAATCAATGTGGATAAAAAATTATTTGCAAATATTAACAACTTTAGCTTCTAGTATTAATAGTGAATAATTTTGTCACTAAGATACCACTGTTTTTCCTAGTAAGGAAAATGTCATCTTTACAGACTCCTGACAGTCAAAAAATGTCATAGTTTTGTGACGGTTGGATAAAAAATTTATTTAAAATTATATTTATAATAAGTTTAATACAATATACTATTCGATGTTGTTTTCGAGTTGTTATGCCATAGCCCTGATATATAAAAAATCTAAAATTTTGAAAGCAGTTTCGCTTTCAGTCAAAGCATTCCATGTTGAAGACAACTCTTTCCGCAAAAGAAAATGTAAATATTCTGACATACTAAGCAAACGCGATAGCTTTTCTTCAGTAAGGAATGAACCCAAGAAATCGTATGGGCTGAAAGAGACAACGGCGAAACTTACCTAATGCAATGCTGAAGGTAGTCTTTATTATTGATGTTTGCAGATCATGTAGAAGTGAAGAATTGCATTTCCTTCAACCCTTTAAGTGTTTAACATTATCGAAAATGGCGATTCAATTATGTTTTGTGACACCAAGATTAATCGCATATTTTCCGCTAGGTAGAGCCAGGTGGACCAGATAATTATTCCTTTCGTGTGCTATAAAGGACGATTGCTCTGTATGCGTCGCTTCAGTGAAAATGTGTTTTCTGTTGTACTTTACGTTCTTCTACACAGGGTGTTTCCTAATTGCTTGAAGAAAATCCAGGAGCTTCCAAACAGCTTCAAGTATGCCAGAAATTGTCTTGTATAACCAGTAAAATAGCCAATCTAAATATAAGAAGTGATTTGTAAATGTTGTACTTTAATAAAAATATAGTTCATTTATGTGCTTCTCTTAAAAATTAAATAAGTTCTTTAACATCTTTGAGAAAAGGAACATTTTGTATACAGTGCATCTAGAAACTGTTTTACCATATATCAATATCAATATTAACTTAAATAATAATAAATATCGCTAAAATACATTCCTGAGATAAATACGTTTTAGTTTTCTACACGTTTTTTTTAAATCTGTATCTGAAAAACCAGTGACTTTGGTTTTTTTATTTAAAATAATCAAAGAAATAAATCTGAAGTACAACATGGGCTTTGACGCAGTATAAACTTTAATTAAAATAAAAAAAACATTCTTTAGATAAGGTACAATATTGGATTTATGGAATCCTAAAGTCTTTAAAGTTTCGATAGGTATTATTTTATCAAATATGGTGGCACCAACTTTATTTTCCCTATTTTTACTTAAAATTTAACAACTAATTAAACTAATAAGAGAAATCTTTATGCAGAAGAGAATAAACAATTAAAACATGTATCAAATCACAAAGAAAAATTCCTGAGCATAGAGATACATTTTCGTAAAAGGACAGGAAGAATTGTTAAGATTCGTCCACGCAGTGGGCAACATGGATGAAGTTTTAGTTGATCTTCTAAGTTTATTAAAAATTTTGAGGGTTACTGTTTCCTCATTCATAATTTCCACTGTCTTTATTAATGTTAGCGAAACTAACTGTTTCTTGATCATTCAAGGCGGCGTGTATAAAATGTTTTTGTTTTTTATACGTAGAGAAACAAACTGTTACCGAGAACAGAAAGTTCTAAAAACATGTCCTAATTTTTTTTTTCAATGTAGTGAAACGTTGTGCAACAAGTTTGGAAGTTGCTTCAGTGAAAAAGTACTTTCTGTTGTAGGGGAGTATTTTATATAGTTAAAATTAAGGGAATTTTAACCATAGTCGTAATTTTAAGTAAGTGGCGAGGTTATGGATACTATCATGACTATTCACAAAAAGCATGTCACCCTTTATAATTATACAAACAAAATGGGTTTTCATATGCTTCACTGCATTCTCACATTTTTTTCTTTCTGCACATTTTTTTGTATCTCTAAACGATTAGGAACAAATTAGATTTTCTCAACAGGAGTACGCCACTGGTACTTTACGTAAGCTGTAAATTTTATATTTTATACCTACCAACTTACTGAAAAATTATGCCGAATTTTCCAAAAATGGCTCAAGGGATTTAGAAGTTATAAATTTTAAACTGATTTTTTTATCAACTTTGGAAACCCTATACCTAGGAAACTATGCGTTTTTAACAAAATTACCTTTATTTTAAACATACAGCCTTGGATTTTCTGCATGCAATTAATACACCCAGTATAATGCTTCTTGGGAAATTAGCATTCATATTTTGTAAAAAACTGGTTTTATAATATGAGTTGATACACTATGTAATACTGTCTTTCAGAAAAATATCAGAGGAATATTTTTCTTAAAATCGAAGTGTACAATCTGCTCCAGTTTGGTAGTTTGTTATAAATCTGGAAAAAAGTATCCTCGAAGGCTTTATATGGAAAATAGAGACCATTTGTTTTTTATTATTTGAACCCGTTAGTTGACATTTTAAGAAAATACATCCTAGTTGTACATTTTACCAATTTCAATGGACTAAAACATTTTTATTAAATTAAATTAAATACTTAGAACATCGCGATTTTTTTTGCTTCAAGTTGTGCAAAATGAAATGCTTTTTCTCTGATATAGATTTTGTAAGAGTTAATTTTTTTTCTGGCTTCTCGTTTAAGATCCGTCATGTTATTCATGAACGTAAATACTTAACCAATTTAAACAATTACTTTTTTTAATTTCTGTAATATTCCTACTATTAAGTTTTAATTGCGATACAAGAAACTCAGGAGAAAAAGTTATTTTGCTCAACTTGAAGCAAAATAATACACAATACATAATACAGTGGTAATATATAACCGGAAAAGTTGAACACCCGGTGTAGTATTTTAGAACTACAATTAAACTAAAGATACAACACCTTAAAATTAAATGATAATTATATCAAAAATTAAATGCCTAAATGTAATACAATTTTTTTTATTATTTAATGTCAAATAACTCTAGACAGCTGGAATGACAAAAAAAAATTTTATCAATAAACAATTACCTAAATTTATTTAAACATAATTTATTCTCGGTAAACAAATTTTTTAAGATGTAATTATCACTTTTTGTCAAAAATAAAGTATTTGTTTAAATTAAACAAATATTTATTCCATTTGAATATCTGATGAAATATTAAGAAATGCATTTCAAGTAAATATTATTTTTTCATTTCCTCAAACAACTTGTTCTAATCTCTATAAACATGTTTTGAAAAAAAAAATATGTTTTGTTTGAAATGAATGTGCATTTTAAATCAATAATTCGTTTATTTAATTAAGAAATACATATTTTTAATTGAAGGATGTAGTAAAGGATATGTAATCATTTAATTATTTTTGTAACATTTTTGAAATTAAGTTTTATTAGGTTATATACCAAATTTTTTGAAAAACCGTATATTAAAAAAAAACTCAATTTCTTAATGAAGACGTATCGTCGTAAAAAGTATTTGTTTGAAAGGAAAATCGAATTGTTTTCTATAAACAAAAAATAATTGTCAATAAGCGGCCGCTGGATGTAGCTGTGCTATATTTTACACACTCAGGGATGTCGGGTTTGAGAGACATGAACAGCCAGGATTAGTAAGGTGTAATTCTATGCTGGTCGGGGCATTAGCCCGCAGTTGTTTCCTAAAATTCCTTAGCAATTACTGGTTGACCTAAATAAAGCAGTTGTTTAATTGGAAAAAAATTCTTTGAAATATACAGGTATTGATTTATCATAGAATATAATTAAATCAATCAGAAGTATATCATTGAAAAGGGAATAATGTTTTTTAATGGAAACAAATGATTTCTTTGTACAAAATAACTGTATTTTTGCTTTTTCAAAAATATGATTTGGCATCAAGAAATAAATATTTGTTTGGCCATATACAAACATATTATTTATTTCCATGAAATAAAGTAGATATAGAGTGTACTACATGTTGTTGACACACAATTTTATGCCATTTCCAAAAAATGTAATAATATATAAGGTATTTCATTTATTTTCGGAAGTGCTACAAACTAGTCTGAAATATTCTAATGGACCCTAGCCATAAGACACCCTGCACTAATATGCATATTATTACAAAATCAAGTTTAAACAACCTATGAATATAATACATGCATATTATTAAAAATAATTCCTAATAATTAGGTACTACATAAAATTAAATTTAAAATTTAGTTTTAAATTAAATTGATTAATTATGAATTTATTAAAATAAATCTTTTTAAGTGTGAATGACCGCACAAGATTTCCTATTTGTTCTCGTATAATTAGAAAAAACAGATTTACTTTGGACAAAATAAAACCACATTTTATACTTTTGTTGTTGTTGTTGATTTTTCGGATGAGGTGGAGGAGGATCGATAATTTATATACAATTTTTAATTTTGAATAATTTTGTTAATAAAATATTTTCGTATTTGGTGATGAATCCTAGATCATGACCAACGTTTTTTAGCACTTTCATAGACACACTGTATATTCCTCCTGGAAACTTTCCATGCGTTAAAACATCATTTAGGTAGATCCGCCATTTGCAATTTTTTCATTACATCATTCTGAAACCTCATCCTCAGTTTTTTAATTGCACACCGAAAAACTCAAATAAGCACTATTTACTTTAAATTGTCTTCTCTTAGGTAACTCAAACAAAAGATTATTGTAGCTTTTGCTCAAGGCGACATTCAATTAATGAAAAAAGTGTTTTATAATAAGCGAAAGCTCCACGAAATTATTTAAACATAAATGATTTAATTGGATGTTGATTTTTTATTGAAACTGCTTACAATTATGTACTTTAATTTAAAATGCTAGTTGTAAGAAGTGAATGCCCAAATAAAGATGTTAAACTATGTGCTTAACGTCCAGAATCCCTAAATAAAATAGGACTTTTCATCTTATTGTGTTCCTATTTTTGCTGCTGTAGCTGTAGAGTTGGAACTACTACCGAGACAACGGTGGTACAACAAGAGTAGGTAAAACAT
This sequence comes from Monochamus alternatus, assembly GCA_037114965.1. Classification (NCBI taxonomy): domain Eukaryota; kingdom Metazoa; phylum Arthropoda; class Insecta; order Coleoptera; family Cerambycidae; genus Monochamus; species Monochamus alternatus. The sequence goes on along the minus strand of CM073431.1, from coordinate 37,663,122 downwards.
TATCAACTACACTAGACGGTCGATAAAGTGACTCATATTATAAACCTGCTCACAATTTAGAGCATACCCAATTACACAGCTTCTACAGCAAGTGCGCATGCGCCGCAGCTTCTTATTCGCTGCGACGAATTGACAGATCCACCTGTTCCATTTCCAGTGCTATCATATATCATTCGAGCGGGCAAAATTTCGAGTATATCTTTTCGCTAATTTAATTATGAATGTAATTAATTGTATTAGTAATTTTGTGTCCTTAAGAACGGAGAATAATTCAAGCTTTACAGCATATTCTCAAAATCGTCCTAATTTAACATGTGAGGAATATCGGATAATAACATGTATGAAGAGTTTAGGGCGCGGAATATGAGTGTAAGTGGTGTTGAAGTATGTATTTCATTAACGAAAATGTACGTAACATGTATGTATAGTGCATACATGTTACTCGCAATAAAAAAGTGGTAAAGAAGTACAAGTGCGGAACGGAAAATAATAGAAACTTGCGGAAGAAAGATGGCATTTTTAAATAAGGTTTCGACAAAGAAAAAATTGGATTGCTATATATTACAAAATGAAACGTTGCCCAGAATATATACAAGGGCGCTTATGCGAATTATGCGTTACATATGAATTATAGTAGGTGAATTTCCGTACAAATGAAATCGAAAAGAATATACTGATAGAAAATGACGAAATAGTGATATGGCGAAGAAACTATTTAAAATTAATATTAAATAGTCAGAACCCTGATCGAAGAATATATTAACTTCTGACGAAACATGGACACATGAAGGTAATAAGGAAGGCGGTACGATATGATATAATAAACATTTTTATATCTGACTGCCTTCAAATTTAGTACGTCTATGAAATGTTGCTCCTCGCATGTTTAGCCCGTCGCGTTTGTCTTTCGGTGTGATTTAAATACACCCTGTATAAGACAGTGTTAAATAATTTAAATAATAACTAGAAAAATACTTGTATGTAGAAAAAGTGTTTACATTAAGTGTTTGAAAATGAATTACGACGCCTTTCAATAATTATTTTAATGGATTCTATTTACAAAAAGAAACACAAGTGAACGGAGAACAAAATTTTCCAATAAATCACCACTTCATAATTTCTACAGTGTAATTAAGTAAGGAATTTACTGCATTAATGATAAAACCTTTTTGCACACTCTTTTTGTTTGTGTTATTTTTCTGGAAATATTTCGGTTCAATTCCTTTTTTACATTTGCAGGTAGTTTGAGTAGCACTCACTTATAAATGAATACTGCTCTATTTCTTTTACGAATCCTAAGGTTACACACAAGACGGGTTAATGTCTTATGTTTGCTGCGTTAGATGTATACGTAAAGCTGCGTACACAGTTATTACAAACAGTATTATACTTCGTCCCAAACTTTATGGTGTAATTTTCACACGACCCACAGTGGGGCAAGAAACCCGGAAACTTGGCAAAAATTCTGAAACTTGGGTGTTATGTTTTCAGAGACCTGAAGTTGGGAAAAATTGTAGAAAAATTCTCAGCTGAAAACGGACCTATTTTTTCAGGGGCGAACATTTTTTTAAATTATATTGGAGAATATAGCCATTTCATATTGTTGGAAATAAAGTGATAGTATTTTCTATTCCACTGAGTCCATTTTTTTTGTAATATTAAAAAAACTTGCTTTTGGTTGCAATCTGTCTTAATTTCCTCAAATTTTCCACGTAATGAAGAATAGGTTGATTTCTTAATAATATTGTCACGGATTTCCTAATCTGAATTTCTCTACTTCCAGAAAAACAATCCGTTAATTAATTACTTCTTTATTAACTATACTCAGTACACTACTGAACACTAATTAAAACTCAACAAAACACTTATTTAATTAATCGCTATCTAAATCACTTTGATATCTCCAACTAAACACTTCAATTCAGACTGTAATACAAGACTTATACAAGACTAACTTAATCGGCCGTTTATTTTTCTTTTATAGACCCAACGAATATTCCAGGTATATTCTAGCATCTCTAGATCTATTTTCTAGCATCTCTCGAACGCTTCTCGTCGTTTCTCAAATTTTCTAGTCCCGTCTCGATCCACGGCTTTTTGTTTGTTTAACAGAATCGTGTAGGGGCGATCGGGGCAATCTTAGTAATTCGCGGTACCACAGTCGTCGATTTGGGTGTGAGTGGGGCAAATTCCGTGACAATATTAAATAATTTCATCCTAGTTATTCGTATAAAGTTCTGATATGAAATGAAATAAATTGTGTAGGACAACAATTGTATTTTTTGAGTCAATTAAACTATTTTTTTATATAATAAAAGTAGTATTATAAGATTTTTGTTTACTTACTGAAGGCAGTGGGTTCCATTTCTGAACTTATTTATAAAACTATTTTTAATTCTCTACACTTTCGTTTCTGCAGCATTTATTTGTGGCGTGTTTTTGTTTACTAACAGAGTTCCCCTTTCGCCCCTTGCAAAACATAGATAACGCGATTCGAAATCCATGAACACTTAGGCTCTATTCAGATGTCTTTTAATATAAATAGAATATTAATAGCTGTAGTCATTTTCATTTTTCGAATTTTTGGACGGGACCCTGTAACCTCGTCACGGCACATCATAGCAACACTTGTCGGTATTTGCCTTTTTATATTTTTCTTAACGCAATTGGCCGAACTGCAGACAACATGGAAACATAAATGTTGTGAGAATTTTCCCGCCAACTCGTTAGCCATACCACGACCAACTTTGATCTGGTTAGAGACATAGTTACCCATCGAACTTCTGTTAAGCAGCGTACTTACTCACCTGTAACAGAACCTCGATGCGTAACTGCGCAAGGTCAAAGTAGGTCATGATACTTGTAACACATTGAATGGAAAATTCTCTCCAAACAGAACATTGCTGTGTCGCGAATATGTTGATGTTTCCATGTTGTGTGAAGTCCGGTCAATTGTTTTAGGTAAAAACATCCATGTCCACACTGTGTAACTGCATACAGTAACAGCCTTTGATGCAGCTTGGACATACCGACAAGTGTTGAGAATGGTGTGAACCTCGATGCGAATATATATGTCCGTTGTGATTTGATGCGAAGACGTTACAGGGTCCCGTCGACACGGTAGTTTATTTATTAATATTTTTCGAACCAGAGCAAGCTATATTATAAATCAAGTTGTTTCATAAATGTTCATTTTTATAACGACAATGTTTTTGGCCTAGTAGATGTTCCTTTTCTCTTAAAGAGTCAAGGTAGAATGTAATGCTTTTTATATTTTTTACTCGAAACACATTTATTAAAATAATAATATTTAGTATGAAAACAAAAACTGTGGCTTTTTTTCTTAAAAATATCCAAGAATGTTTTACTGTAGACGATAAAAATAAAACAAATATTTTTTCTGGATAAAATGTATTTTATACCTATACTTTGGTTCCAAAATAGTAGAGAATGAATGAATTACACTGGCTGCACTATTTACATACACACTATACCCTACTGGTTAAAAACAGTGCCACACTTTTGTATTGTTATCGTATGGTTTAATATATTTTTCAGTTCAGATTTCGACTTTGTAATATTTGCCATATCACTATTTCGTCTTTTTATACCAGCATAAAATTTTATTAAACGAAAATTCATGTCACGCATAATTCCCAAAAACACCCTTCTAGTTATTTTGTGTTCTGTGAGATAGCAACCTGACTCTCTTTAAAAATAACATGCATGAATTGTTCTACGAATCGCATATTTTGTATCACCTACCTCTATCATCTTCTTTCTTCCTTGAGTTTTCCGTATTTTCCGTTTAGCAGTTGTATATTCTACATACACATATGCACTACTCACAGACAATCTTGTTAACGAAGTTTTTTTTTGTTATCCATTATTCTTCACGCTGTATTGCTTGAATTATACATACAAAATCACTATAGTTATATATATTATATACATATATATATATATATATATATATATATATATATATATATATATATATATATATATATATATATATGCAACGTTTATGTTTGTCATGAAGACAAAACGCTGTAGTAGAATGACATATAAATGCAATAAACATTTTATTGCACTAGTGCAATAAAGAACCACTTCTTCACTAAATATAGTTCAATAAATTTTGTTTTTTGCATAAACGTAGAAAAATAAATTAATTACAATGACGATTAAATTAGCGGAAAGATATACCTGAAATTTTCCTACACGCACACCCATGGTTGCGCTGTAGATAGAACAGGTGGATCCGTGAAGCGTCATTACCAATAAAAATCGAGCATTCTGATGTGGCGCATGAGTATTTATTGCAGTTGAAGCTGTATAATCTGGTATGCTCTGCCAAATATGGGGAAAACGCAATTTTACACACTCAGCATGTATTTCTCTGCTACAAATTGTGAGCGAGTTTATAACATGAATTACTCTCTAATATTTTGAAACCCGATAATAGTTGTTACCTCCACCAGAAATCAAAAAAATCAGTTACCTCATAAGCATCAAAATTTTGTTTTCCAATTTGCAATAACCTGTTCGCTAATAGCTTGTGAACTTGTGCCATTGGAACTTAATATCAACATAATATTAAATTTATTTTTTCTACATTCATGCAAAAAACAAAACTTTATTGAACTATATTTAGTGGAAAAAGTGGTTCTTTATTGCAGTAATGCAACAAAATGTTTATTGCATTCATCTGTCATCTGACAAACATAAAGGTTCAAATCGACGTCATATTTTCCTACACTTCTAAATAAAGCATTTTTTGTTTTTTGCATGAACATAGAAAAAAATAATGTATGCATCTCGTACAAAAAGTGCTTATTGCACTCAACGTGTTGTCCTACTCAGCCTGACGGCCTCGTTGGACAACTTCACGTCACATGCAATAAACACTTACTTTTTGTAGTTGTTGCATAAATAACTATTTGATATTTAACTAAAAGCTGTGCTTTACTGGCGAAACTATGAGAAGTAGCCAAATTCTGGTAATATATAAAGCAAGCGTTTAAAAAATTGAAAAAATGTCAGAATTCCTTGAACAAAATACCCTTATCTGTTTTGAGTTAGTAAACTATAGAAATAATTATAAAGTGATTTAAAAAAACCCATTAACTAAAAAACTACCCATTAATTTTTCAAATTTAATTAAATATCGTAATACTTGTCCGCCTTTGTTGTAGTAACAAATTTATACTTTTTCCAAGTGTACTTTTTTCTTTAGAAATTAATAAAATGAAAACGTCAAAATAAAGTGGTGTTTTCTTTTATTTGAAAATATTTGTCTTTGTTTTTTTTTATCAAATTCTGTATTTAAGCATTTCTTTAGTTTTTTAACAACTTCCTTGAGAAAACATTCTGACATTTATTAATTTTTTGACCACATAATATTTTATCCTCAGGAGATCTATTCTATAATGTCCGCAGAGCAATACGGATGCGAATTAGATACTGTTATCTATCTTCTTACAACGGTAATTAAGAAAGACAGAACCATGCAATTCGCATATGAAAGTCAAGAATAGACCCCTAGTTTGACTACTAACAGCATTCCAGAATACACCAAAATTTTTTATTGAGAATGATTTTTTTTTAATATTATTAAATAAAGATATTCAAAAACCAAAAATATGTTACATGCCAAAGTCACTTCTAAATTTCTTCCCTATGCCATGTAATTCATTTTAAATATTTTTTTGCCCAGAATTCGTTAATTTTACGAAAAAATTAACAGACCTTTTTTTATTTAGAATGAATTAGGCTATATGAAATGAATTTTTAAATACTAAGGTACGGGAAAAAGTTACGTATGAAACAAATCTTAGGGGGGGCTTTTTTAGTATTTCAAAAAAAAAATTAAAACTACCTTTTTGGCGCCTTCTTTGAGGGGTTGTATCTTCACAGGGGATGTTCAAATCAGATTTTTTTATATGAAAGACCCACCTTATCCTCCTCCTGAACTTTTTCACACTTATTTACACCCTGTATAGCATAGTGTTTTATGTGACGAGTTGTTTTCAACATGTATACACAGTGAACCTTAAATAAGTACAAATATTTTAACTGCTGGTGTAATTCGTCATATAGATCAGTCTAGTGAAAGCCATTTTTAAAAATTTCTAATATTTACGGATATAATTTTTTTTTAAATACCCACATTTTGAGGATCACTGTCATAACCAACCTACTGAGCCATATGATTTGTTGCGAGGTTGCCATATCTCCTCTAATATAAATATTACGTTTCCTTTAACGTAATAGTAAAGTAATACGGTTAATTCTATTTTAAAAATACTTGTTTTAAGCATAAGTACAGTAAAATTGGGTATGTAGTATGATACGCAGCAATATTAACATAAATTTTAACTGCTTAACTGACCTTACTGTAAACGATTCAAAATTAATTTCCGCAAGTTAAATACTACCGTAAAATATTTAGGAAGCTATTACGTGATATTACTATGTCCAATGTTCAAAAATTATACATAAACGTGCACACAAGCTTACCTGTTTGTTAAAAAATTAACTATTTAATCAGTAATCCACATTTCACAAGTTAAATGTCACACTGTTAGAAAAAGACACAAGACACAATTTCCTTAAGTTATTTTATGAAGAATAACGAAAAACTATGATTTTCACATAAGATATTAAATTTAATTTGTGATAAATCAGTTGGAGTGTAGTAAAATTGGATAATGAACAAATTCTGGATAACTATGATTGTGAGTAGATAATCTGGTTAATATTTTCAATTTATTGGTGAGGTATAGAAATGACAAAGGGGAGGAGATGGCCATTAATATTTTCATAAATAAACATATTTTAATCATTCTTTGACATGTCTAAAAATTCTAGTGTAACACTGGCAACGCTGTGGAATTCACATCCACCATGACTCCCGGAAGAGCGGTCCTCAATAAGTTTTGTATTGAAAAATCACGAAATTTATGACATTTTTATTCCTGATTGTTTTGTAAAAAGACTATGAATTATGTGTTCTACACAGTAAACTGTACTGTACTGGTTAAAATATTTGTACTTATTTAAGGTTCACCCTGTATTGTATAGTGATCGTAGAGCCTTTGTAGGTGGTAGCAAAATGCTATTTGCGGTATTTGCATAAGGATTTTAATATTTACATGACTTTCACAAATTTATCAAAACCGATGCAATATTATTGATTGATCAACCTTCAAAAGTACGATAGACTAAATATATTTTTTATTTACATATGAAAAATTATGTTTTATTCAAATAAACATGTTTACCACCTTTTACATAATGTACCTACTGGATGAAATCAAGATTTAAACATTCAAAGGTTGTTTTAGCACAATATTTCGTTTATGTATTATAATATTGGGTTAAATATTTTTATTTCTATAAACGCGTTTCTATAAAAGTTGTAAATTGAGAGCTAGTTAATCTACTATTCGATGAATTAAAGAGGTACTGGCCATTCAAATTAATTTTCACGTGCTTCTCCAGTCAGCTGTTTTTCAAGGTTAAATACGTTGACTGAAACATTCAATACTATTCATTGTCAATTGTTGTCCGTTATGTTTATATCCACTTAGTTATTTTGTAGTGCTTTTGAAATATGCTTTAACTAATTAGTTATTTTTAAGTGTGTTAATTAGTAGACTAAGACTGGAATTTAAGTTGGTCCTGTGATACATTTTTTAGCAAAATTTTTTTGTCAAAAAGAAATTGATTTATTTTGTAAGAAAATTTCATTTTTTGGCGAGTATTTGTTTAAATGAAACACATAATTATTCAATTTGAACATTTTATAAAAACTTAATTTTAAAAATTGCTTTTCAAATAAATATATATATTCTTTCATTTTCCTATGCAATATGTTCAAATCTGCCTAAAAATGTTTTGAAATAAAAAAATTATTTTTGATTTAAATGAATGTGCATATAAGTGTTTTTACTCGTTGCCTGAGTATTTTGTTTAGGTTAAGTTTTGTGACTAATACTATACATTCTAATTGTAATGTCCTCTGAGCATAATAAAATTATTCTATTCTTTTAAATCTTTTTACAATATTTTTAAGTTCTATTAGGTGATTAGGAAAAACCGTCCTACATTAAAAAAAAATCAATTTCCTAATATAGTGGTATCGTTGAAAAAAGTATTTGTTTGAAAGGAGAAATTCGAATTGTTTCCTGTAAACAAAAAGTAATTATCAATAGGTGGCCGCTAGATCAAGCTGTGCTATATTTTCAGTACTCAGGTATGGCGGGTTTGGGAGATATGTGTTAGTCGTCAGTTAATTAATTCACAACTCACGTGTGGCGTACTGATGAGAGTTAATAAGTTTGAAACCGGTATATGTTGACTATTTGCTATATATATATTTCAGGTGTAATTCAATGCTGGTTGGGACATTTTCCCGCAGCTGTTTTCTGAAATTCCTGAACAATAATTAATTGACTTAAATAAGCAGTTGTTTAATTGAATTTTTTTTTTTAAATATACAAGTAATGGTTTATCATAAAACATAATTAAATCAATACTGGAAGTGTATCATTGAAAAGGAAATAATATTTTTTTAATGGAAACAAATGCTTTCTAAACACAAAATAACTGTATTTTTACATTTTCAAAAAAATAAATTGGTACTTGGAAATAAATATTTGTTTGGCTCTATACAAACAAAAAATTTATTTCCATGAAACAACATTTTTTTAGGCAGGCACCAAATTTTCTTTCGGTGTACCTGGCAGTTATATTTATTTATATACCTAATTTTTGAGCTCAATAATACAATTATTAAAATGATGATCCATGTATTTATTCGATTACATAACTGACTGATTAAAAAAGTGTTTGTATTGGTATTTAACTAAAAGTATTTGTTTTAAACAGTTTTTTTTGTATATATCTTATTTGAAAACCAGACTTTTTACGGAAAACACAAAGAAGTAGTAATTTGTAGAAAAGGATCCGAAGCGTGATATCACCTGGTACAAAGCCAAAGGAAATTACTGTACTGTACTGTAGGTATAGAAAATTAATTTCAATAGATCTTATATGCATTTGACTAACCTCAGATTTTTTGAATATTTTAGTAGCATCTGATATATAGGATGTTCATAAACTAGTGGTCAAAAATAATAGGGCGTTCAGGGAGCCCCCCCCCCCAAAATAATTTCAGTACATTATATAGATTTTTGTCCTATCTGAATTCCTTACGGATATACAGGGCTTCCACATAAGAAGTTAAATATTGAAAATCAGTCTAAACCGTTACCTTGCCAACCTCGAAATTTAGGTGATAGTAGTAGTAGTAGTTTACCCCATAGTGTAATACAACTTCCACTATTTATAGAATTACACATGCTGCATTATACAGGTACGGTCATAATTCAGGTTTAAAATTTATACAATTTTCATGTAGGTGTTGCTAAATTTCACACTTTGCATTCGCAATTCGATTTCAGTATCAAGTTAATGCAAAAAATGTATACCTTGTTTTATTCGATATCTTTTGCGAAAGCCTAATTATTTAATGATAATGTATGTGATAATAATTTATTAACATAGTTAGTATTTCTAGGCAAAAAAACCCACAACATGGGTGCAATGGGTCGTTAAAAATGCATATTTCGTAAAAGACACATTGAATAAAACAAGGTAGGTATAGTTTTTTGCCACAAATTGATAGGGAAATCGAACTGTCGAATCGAATGTCAAATATGGCCAACACCGTCAAAATTTTATAAATTCTAAAATTTAATTTTGACTTAATTTTGATATTTTTTTAGGTTACCAAGGTAACGGTTTAGAAATTATGACTAAAATTGAATATTTAATATCTTACTTACAAAAATTTATATGAAGTACTGACATTATTTTGACTATCATTTTTGACCACTATTTTCTGAACACCCTGTATAACTAATACCTACCTAAATAGTTCATAATATGAGAAATAATCGATAAAGCAGAGCAAGCCAATGCGATGGATATAGAATATTAAAAAGGCTAATTCATGGTCATTTTTTACAATGATCACCAGTAGGCTCAAACCGTTTTTTAGATAATTATTTCTGTATTCACAAATAGAATTTTCATGATAAAAAAACTTCAAATTTGCGAAATAAAAAAGTAGGAACAATGAAGAGCAGCTTCTGAGATGTCGAAGAGGGTTGGACATATGTGAAAAATAATTTTTCCTTAAGTTTCTTATTATTTTTTTGCAAAATTATCTTTTCTTTGAAATCATTCCCTTTCAAATTTTAATGTGGTGCTAACATTCCATTTTCCCAATTCCATAATGTAATTTTACGAAAAAATTACTCTCTTAGATAACTGTTTGTAGATTTCAAGGAAAGCTGCTCTTTCTTCTCTTTTATACTTCGCAAATTTTATTTGTATTCTTTTTTATGACCAAAGTTCTCTTTGCGGCCATAGAAATAATTTTTTAAAAAACGATTTGAGCATCATGATGTCTAAAAATAATTATTTCAATTTTCTATAACCGCCAAATGTAGATACAAATCTTGACATTTTTAATAGTGTCTAAGTTTTGATTATTGTTATGCATTAAGACTATTGACATATTTATAGGTAGGTATTTGATATTATAATTTTGGTATAAATTTTGATAGTAGTGTCATTTAACAGATGTTATTTTTCATATTTTTTAATTTTCAAATTTATGGAATTGTCAACATGAAAATGTATAAATATACATTGTTAATTATTTGGCATATAAAACATCGAAAATGAGATATTCTATATTGGCTAGTCAAAAATAGGTACTGGCTGATTACACTGGAAGGTGAATAAGTGAATGATAGACTCCACAGTTTCCGTATCATTTTCTGTAAAAACATACAAGATTTCCCAAAAAAATATTTTTTGACTGTATCCTATATATTCAATTCTGATTTTAAAATTTTTAGTGAAGTGATTTTTTTATTTACTTAGTTATTGTACCTAGATAATGCTGTCTATAATGCAGTATGTTTAACTTTCAGCAAGATAACAAGATATACAATAGTGTTTCATGTCAAATTTTAAGAAGGGTTCTTCATACATATATTTTTTTTATTAGAGCCTCCCTTAAAAAGTTTTCCAGCTCTTTAAAGGAGGAGAGGATAAAATCTAGTTTTTTCCTGTTATTCTCAAAAACAGTTGAATATAAACCAACAAACTTTGGCAGGTACATATTATCTAATAAAATGATATTTTACTGGTATATTTCTTGTTTTCCTGGTTTATTAAAAGAAGGTGAAATGAAATAAGCCGCCCCTTCCATGTTTATTTTCAAAATTTTGTTATATTTTAAATTTCTTAATCGAAATGAAGTTCGAAAGTAGCTTTATTTATTTAGAAACTTTTTTTTATTATAAAAATTTTAAATTACTTAGTTTTTTAAAAAAAAAATAGAACTGCAAAATATATCTATATGTTTTTATGCAATTTATTCTTAATGTTGCTGTAAGAGACAAAAGAGAGAACAAACAAAACTACCTCAGAACTTCACTTCGAGAATTTAGAACATAACATGAATGAGGTGGTTTATTTCACCAGGAAAACAGGGCATATGCTAATAAATTAACGTTTTATAAGTCTTAAGTTCCTGTCAAAATTCATGTGCTTATTCAACTGTTTCTGAGAAAAATTGGAAAACCAAAATTTGCCAAGGAAGCAACACCCTGTACACGAAAAATATAACAAAAACAATGAAAGGAAAATTATTTGTGAAGCACATACCTCAATAATAGTGAATATTAGAACAGGCATTATCGCCTTATATTTTCTAAATTTTTAATTGTATCATTTCATTAATATACATATTTTTTCAATAAAATTGCTTATCTAGATCAATTTATGAGCAAAATATTATCCGCTTTTCTGAAATGCAAAACCACCCAGAACATCAAAGTTAAATTAATAAAATAGAACACTGAATGTTCATGTTATTTGTGCATTTACTATAGGACCATTCTGTTAACGAAAGTTGCTTAAAAGTTAATTAAAATATTTGTTAATATTCAAGTTTTCATCAAAAATCGAATCAAAAATAATTTTTCAGTTAATTTCGTTTTAATAATTACCTGCGTCAAAATTAGTTATATATTTTAATAAATTCGGAAAAAATACCATAGTAATATTTTCATTAACTATTGTCATTGGACATTTTTAATTTAAATTACATTTTGAATACACTTTTGAACAACTTTTGTTAATAAAATATTTTCATAAAAAATATCTATTATAAAATTTCGGCTATTTCAACATATTTTCTTTATCTTTAATGGACTTGCATTTAATTTTTTTTAAATTTAATTAAGACTGACAGAAATTTAAAGATATTAATATTTTTCTCTTTTGAAAGCAAAGTTAATTATGATATGTATTGATTGACTGATATTGAAGATAAAGGTTGGATAAAAGATTGATATCTAATATAAATTTTAGATCAAAATGTATGTTTTCACACTTACCTTCTTTAGGAACCTACCTCGACTTATCGTTTTCTGCTTTTTGTTGTAATTTTAGTTTTTTTCCATTTACAGAGATATATTTTTTGAAATTATTACAGTAAAAAGGATGTATTTAATAATTTAAGCAGCAAATTGAAACTATATACTTTAACAAAAATCCCTATTTTGTGTAGTCACACTTTCTTATAAAGAAGGAAGTAAATAATAAGTTTGTGTGTAATAATCGTCATATTTATTTGTGTCATTGGTAGAAGTAACATAACATTTAAAACTTAAATACTAACAATTGTAACATATATCAGAAAATGTACAGGGGAAAGGGTAATATAAACAAAATACTACATACAATCAGTCTTAAACAAACAATACAAAATAATTTGTATATCAGACAATGATATATAAAAAAATTTAATGACATAATGCCAAAACCACAGCTTATAACTGTCCAAATACTGAACATAACAGTAACTTGGAAATCACACTCACAGATATTTAAAAATATAACAAAACAATCATTCCTACAAACATTTGGTAACTGGCCCATAACATAAAACAATGTCTGATGCCTTTAAATAAAAATTGCACTAATTGTAGTAACGAATATGCCATGTGCAAAATAATGATATATTTTTATAAAAAATATAGCAAGATTTTGCTTTAAAAATTTGGCACATAAATTGTCTAAAGCCCGGTTTCATTTGGGCGAAACTAAATATTTAAAATTGGCACATAAATTCATCATAACTGAGGTAGATTTGTCATGAAAGAATAATATCACCTATTAAAGAAAAATATGTACACAACGACTCACAATTTCATTACATCTTAGTAAACAAATATCAAAACTTGCGTTGTTAACGTTATTGCATATTATTACTTCAATTTCCTATAGTACAACAAATATGATTTCTTTCTGTGGTAGTTAACTTATACCAATGAAAAAACTATAAGTGTTGTAACTATTCTATGATTTTTTGTATTTTATACATTAGATAAACTTGATTCTAAAGTTTGTACATCCACAAGATATTTATAATATAATCTGATATAAATATTTATATCTATATATTTAACTGAGATTTCTGAGGTATTGCTGTTTTGAGTATTGTTTATTATTGGACATTACAAATATAAATTAAACTTGAGCAATTTTTCCCTTTTGTTTGTAATATTACTCTGTAGACCTCTCTTCGATCATCTTAGTTATTAAAAATTTTTAAATTAAATATAAATTAATATGTACAGTATAATAAAATATTTTGAGATACAACACTTAAGTAGAAAATGTGCCAAGTGACAAACAATGAATTGCTACATACCCACCAAGATGTGCTGACGTGGCTCGTCGTTTCAGCGGAGGTTGGCTAACTTTGACTGCGTTTTTCTCATATGCGTCTCGCAATGCTTCATCATATGGTCCTTCCTGATGAACCCTTTTCCACACGTATCGCAGGCGTAAGGTTTCTGGCCAGTGTGTAAGCACATATGCCTTCTGAGATCCGTTTTGTGGTTGAACTGCTTCGGACAGAGATCACATTTGTGTGGCTTGTCGCCAGCATGTTTCGTGAGGTGTTCTTGGTATGTCACCTCGCAAGAGAAGCGTTTGCCACACCTCGAACATTTAAATGGCTTGTCGCCACTATGGAATGTTTTGTTGTGTTGCGTGAGGTAGCAAGCTTTGTTGAATATTTTATCGCAGTCGTAGCATTTGTGCAGACCTGACTTTGTTAATACTGTTGACGATATCAGAGGACTGCCAGTATTCTCTTCGTAATCACGTTTGATATGTGCTTTTTCTGGAGACTTTGGCTGAGCGTCTAGCCGCAGTTTGATGTCTTCCATGATGTGAATTTTCGTTTCAGAAATATGAAATTTGGATTCGTTCTCTGTATTCAAGGACATCAGACCCAGTTGATCGTCCGAATGAATATTATTGTTGTTGTGATTGGGAGAGTACTGGACCATATAATCAGTTTGCATTGGAGGAGGATCGGCAGCCGTAAGTACGGTGAGCTTGTAGTCGTCTTCTTCGCTGCGATACATCAAAGACTTCGACTCGGGCACGTCACTTGGTTCAGTGTAGTAGGTAGTATAAGGGGTCGTTACCGCACCCCCGCCCCCCACGTTAGCTATATCATAACCGATCAAACCGTAGCGATGGCCTTGGATTTGCGCAAAGCTAGGTAGCGGCTGATTTTCTTCGGCTAGGCTGTTCTGACTAGTGAATTGAAATTCACCAGTAGTATTGTGGCTGTTGGTATCCATAGCCTGCGTAACGTGGGGGGCCGACTCGTTTGGGTACATCTGGAATTGGTTGTTGTCCATTGACATCATATGCTGGGGTGCCATGTTGAACCCATGGGTATTGGCCGTATTGATAGGAGGAGAACTGAGCGACAGCAGGCCCCTCGAATCTACGTTGTTGGTTGAGAGGCCTGCTTCCCCGTTTGGGGGACTCCCGTTTGATAAATTTGATAAACCAGGATTAACTAAATGGCTTCCCAAGGGGCTAGGATGTTGAGGCATAGGAGAGTGTGCCATGGAGGAATGTGACATGGGGGAATGGAGGGGAGGTGTATGGTGGATGTTCGGAGCAGGTTGCCGGTCGTATGGACTGCTGGGAGGCTGTTGGAGCAAACCTGGCATCGCGCCCATCCTCTCGAATTGGGGAGGCATGCTGCTGTTATCTTCGCTACGAATTTCATCTCCGGAACTGCCCGATTGGGGGCGGTCGTCCTGCTTAGACGAACTCTCTCTGGCGGGGTGATGGTGGGCGCTAATAGGCATCGTCGCTGGATCCGGCTGCCCGCTTGATTTTACTGCATTTTTATGTAACGTCGTATTATAATGACGTTTTAGGTGGCCGGAACTTGTGAACCACTTGTTGCAAGCAGTGCAGTTATACGTCTTTGGTCTACGAGCTTCGTTGGATTTCCAGTTTGCAGAATTCTTTTGCATTGTAGGGGGTGGCTGCGCGGGACTATTAGGAACTTGGGTGCTCGAAATCACAGGAGCATTGGGGGGTGACGTCAGGTGCTCAAACGGTCTATAGGCTTGATGAGGTTGGCCCAGAGCATTCATACTACTTCCGGCATTTTCTTGTGAAGTTGTGGTGACACCGTTGACGATGAAATCTTGGTTATGCATTTGGGGTTGGAACAATTTTTGATCAGGTGAAAACATCTTGTTGTCAGGAATGTTATCCGGAATGTTTGGAGAAAATAATTTTTGGTCGGGAGCATTCATAAACATACGTTGTTCCTGGGGTGGATGTTGGGGAAACATTTTCTGTTGTGGCTGCGGAGACTGCTGTGCCGGACTCCACGAATTAAGTAAAGCTGACACAGAATGTGGGTTATGAACAATGGGATCTCCATTCGAATGTTTTTCTTCCTCGGGAAAAACGTTATGAACGACTTTGTGTGAGTCAAGGTCTAGAATCTCGCTCTGGCCGTTGTCTTCTTGTTTTACAATGGGCGGCTGATCAAACATAAAATGCTGATTCGGTTGATAAGCAGAAAGATGGGGAGCGGGAGTTGGAGGATGAGCCATATTTAGATGCTCGATAAGCTGAGAAGCGGATTCACATACATAGCCGCACTTGTCACATTGTTTAGGACTAGGGGACGGCGTTGGCTGAGGAGGGTACGCAGGGCTTGAAGTTGACACCTGTGCCTGCGTCTGTTGCCGTTCGTAATTGTTTTGTTGGGGCTCAGAATAGGGGTGGTACCTATACGAGGAATTCTGCATGGGGTTGTTTTTATTGTGAGAGTATGAATCTGAATATTGCTGATTTTGATTGGATTCCATAGGAAAATATTGTGAATCTGAATAATTCGGATAATTATTTTGTTGGTACTGCGGCTGTTGCTGCTGCTGTTGTGGATTTGGAGACGTTCGGTCATTTTTTTGTTGATAATTAGAAAAATTTGGTGAAAAATTAGAATTATCATGATTCTGATAAGGAGACGAAGCGCTTTGGTAGCTTTGGGGTGTCGGTGGATGCCCAAAAATAGATTCAGGAGTAGCCCTACTGTACTCTGGACTTTTCTTTTGTATAGAATCAGAGCTATCAGCTGTAGCAATAGTATTATTTGGAATTAACTCACGTTTCATATTAGCCTTTGGAGTGTTGTTGTTGGTTTCTTCGGAGTGGGACGAGGCCGCCTGAATCGCCCAGTGTTTCAACAGATTTTCTTTGTGGTACTGCAGATGTACCTCCAAGGACTCCGCAGAATTTAATGATAAACCGCACTCCTTGCAGTGATACGGGCTGTTGTTTTGTTGTTGGAAATGCTGTTGTTGTTGCTGGATTTGCTGCTGCACACCACTGTTGCTAGCCATTGCACTTAATTATTAAAGTTTTTAAATAACAAATAAATAAAGTTTGAAAATAAAAATACAACAGTCACTCCTTTAATATCATAACATGTCAATAGTTCTTGTTCACGGTGGTATAACGTTTACAACATAAAAAATAAAAGCGCATTTATTTTTGATTTGCATATCACTGACGAACTAAAATAAATAACGAACAAAAAATAAAAGTTTCTTTTGAGTCCGTTTAGCCCATTATACGCGCTATTTCTAGTCTCTTATAACACAATCGGAATGGCACGCAGGCATGTTCAGGTTAAATTCTTGGGAGCACGAGATTTGCACTGAGACACTACACACTGGTCAACTAACGTCCGACCACTCACACAGCTATCTAAAGACTGCTGTCAGTTGCCGGTTCCTCTCGAATTTGGTGGTCCAACGTGCCGTGCGGTGCGTGTAGTTTTGCGAGTTCGCATAGGCCGCCCGCTTGAATTTCGACCAATAGCAAGGCCTACATTAATGTGTTTGGGGTGGTAGGGGGTAAGATGCTGCATTTTTGAACATAGACGGCTTTGGATTATGATGCTTGGATTTTGTTGCATCCCTTCCAAACAAAAACCTAATCCGGTGCCTACATACAAATTTCTACAAAAACAAATTCGTTTTTGAAAATCTTGCCATTTCATTTTCGTCGGTTTTACACAAACAATAAGTAAATACACTACAAGCATAATTTGATATTGTAAAATGGAACTAACATAACTAAGTAAATAATAAATTTAAGTAGTACAAAATTATTTGAAACGTCTAATTTTTTATACAGATTCAAATTCCGTAAGTACCTAATTAATTCTGTGTACATTTTTTAGGTGGTTAAAAGTTTAATATTATTTATTAGTTATTTCCTATATATTTAGGACATAAATATATGTATTAAATTTTTAGAATCTTTCAAACAATAAGTAGGTAATTTATCAAATATCGTAGTAAGTAGATACAAGATTTTTATATACCTATCTAAATATTATTTGTAAATAAATACAATGTTCGCCAAGCACTTTTTCTCATCAAAAATGAAAATTATTTATTTTCTGTTATATTTTATTAAAAGTACATACTTATTTATTGGATAAAAATTTTCAAAATTATAACACTAAATAAGGCCTGTTTATAACACTTTAATGACCATAATACCTAAATGTACGATACATAAAATGTACCGTAAAACGTCTCTCGTGAGAGGTAAATGTACCTTTGTCCTTGTAAATCGCAAATTGCATGTTGCATTCAAATCTCAGTTTGAATTGCGTCATGCTATTTTAATTTACAGTCTCACAGACTGGTTTTTTTTACATAAATAACATATTGATATCGGTTTCTATCAGTAATAAGGAGAGAAAATAATATCTTCTAATAAAAGGATGGGTATGATGGGTATTTTTTATTAAAAACAGAAAACTACGACATGTTTAATAATTAATTAAATGCACAAGTCAAGTATTATTTGCGTAACTGTCTGTAAATATTTTGTATTATTGTCAATTAATCAAGGCTTTACAAAAAGTCTCATATAAATAATTTGAAATTCCAAGTTGCTGCTCAACGTTAAACAATCCGCAAATAATTTGGTAGACAAATTCAAAGGACTATGTGCAAAGTCAAGGTGAGAGAGTTCGCCTTTTCGGCGGCTGAATAAACTCTGATGAACTTATTTTAGTATTTTTATTTTGGCCAGACTCCGTCTGCATGCATTAATTGCATCCTCCAGGCAATCTCAAATTCGGCTGCTGCTGCATCTTTCAAGGTCCAGCACCTTTCATTGTCTAATGCAGAGCTTATAGCCCGGACAAACGTATACGCCTAATGAATATTTAATATTAAATATCGTGAACGAATCAATGCGCTTTCTGAAAGTTGTTGAACTGATCGTATCATGTAATTTAATTATTTTTTATTACTATACTATGTTGTACACTTGTATTTGTATTTATACAGGGTGAGGCGTTCTCTTTTGATTTAACAAAACAAAACGGAATATTTGATATTATAAAATTCTGTATATAAACTACCTAGTTACTTGCCATAAGCTATTTCTATATTTTGCACAGAAATAAAGAATTAACAATTTTTGGGTCCATTGCGAAAATATAAGAGATAGTAGGTAGTTCAACATTATCTCTTGAGCATATGTTTGAAGTATGTTCGTAAAAATATATGTATGATGTATCTTAAATACTTAAGGTCGCCGTATGTATCGCTGTAAAATAATCAAATTTGCGATGTTCTTTAGGTACAGAAATCTCGAAAAATAAAACATATAGAACAAAAGAAATATCAGAAATAAAATTCTTGATGTTTTATTTATCCACTTTTACTATTTTAAATATTCCTCAATTAAAATAACTTTTATAAAGTGTTTGTAACACATTATTTTGCTATTCCAACTCAACATTTTAACAATTATTTTCACATACTTGTAAACAAAACTGAACAATCTTATATGCTGTTAGTTATAACAATATTTCCATCTACAGTTAAATTTAAAGAATACGTATTATGAAAGATTTCTGTACCTAAAAATTTGTTGGTTAGACCGCTTTCTGTCGTTATATATTCGTTTTACTTCGGTATCTTTGAATAATGGCGGGTGCCATGAGGCAACATTGTTGTTATCTGCTAAGATCTGTATTATTCAGTTCTTAAATGTCTAAAATTATTTTTATTTGTAGAAAACACTGTTTCGAGAATACGGCGCCATTAAAAGAAGAAATCAGTTCACACAAGGTGTTCTATTTCAGGGTTAGTCACTCCAATATGTTTTTTTTATTTATTGACTGATTTTAATTATATGTAATTTTTTTGTGAGATAAATCTCATGAAAGCAAGTTAAAATGCCTATCTTTTTCATTTTATTGTTGAAAAAATTAGAGTCGGATATTAGGATTTTTTTAAGGACGATTATAATCCAATGGATTTTTATTCAGAATATGTAACACAAATATATTTATAATTTTGTAATAGCAGTACACAGTATGTTTTAGATAATTAAGGACAGGTTTTTAAAGTACATATTTATACAGGGTGTTCTACAAGATCTATGACAAACTTTGACACATGGTAGCTGCATTGACATATTTTTCTCATAGATCCAATTCGTTTTGGTTTTGAAGTTACAATATTTTTTAAAAAATATATAATTTCATGTTTTAATCAAAGTAGCCCGATAAATAAAATTGATGGTTGCTATAACAATAATTATTATTTGTGTCTAAACGATCATTTAAAACATGTTGAAAATGCTACCTTGAACGTTGACAATGAATCGTTTCTGAAATAGTCTTGATCTAATTGCTTGTAGCTTTTGTGACGCTCAAACTGTTCATTATTATTATTATATTTATACATTCAAGCTGAGGGTGGACATTTTTATAGTCCTAATATTTAATTAATAAAGGTTAACTAATGTTAACTTTAAACATAAATAATAATTGTTGTTATAACAACCATCATTTTTATTTATTAGGCTACTTTGATGGAATTGTGTTTATTATGCTTGTAACTTTTAAACAAAAACGAATCGGATCTATGTTGATATAAAAATAAAAGGTTGAAATTGACCCAGTTACCAAACTTTGTCATAGAGTTTGTAGGACAATCTGTACCTTTTCTTCCATATTTTTAGGTATTAACAATATTGTGTGAAACTAACTACACTGCGGACTAAAGTCCCGACCAGCGTTGAATTACACCCACAATATCTACCCATATATTCTTTATTATTAGCTTTTTTTGGAACATTTTTTACAGCAAAAACCTGTACCTATTTAAAAAAAAATAGCAAAGAAAGAAAGTTTCCGGGTGTTACCTATTTGTACCAACAAATATTTCTTTAGATTCAATTAAAAAACCACATAAATTGATCGACTTGTTTTTAGTCTTAAATGTGTATAATTAGCATTCCAGTTTCATTTTCATGTGTACCTAAAATATTAATTAAAAATTAATATTTAAGGCGCTTAGTAATTATATTGAAGATACTTAAAATAAAAATAAGGCATATTGCACTATAAAATAAATGCTAATCCTTTATGGTATATTATTTGTGTCTTCCTGGGATTTAGGCTTCAGTAATAGATTACCTAATGGTAAAACTTCCAGGTAGATATAACAAGTCTGTAGTAGTAATCCTCTTCTAGTCCAGGTAAAATTTAGCACCGATCATAATAAAATTCGGTAAATTTGGCAAATTCTATATTAATACAGGGTGTACAGGCTGAAATGCATGCACACCTTAGTTTCTTAAGGTCGAAATACACCACTAGGGATCGCCAAAGTTTCTGAAAAATTACCAATAATTTGTTATAAAACGGAAAAACGTTAAACGATTAAAAAGTATATTATATAAAGTCTTATATAAAAATATATTGGTAAAAAGTTTTTCTTATTGTAATTAATGTTAAATAGCGTATTGCATAAATGCTTTAAACTTTTTAGAGTAATTCTGTAGTTGAAAATGGTATCAAATATTATAAAATTCCGTACATTAGAACATGATGGAAAATACTATTAAAAAATATTTTACTGGAAAGAAATATGATTTATAGAATCCCTTGTAATTACTGTAGCAGAATGTACATAGGACAGACGGGTAGAATCAGGAGTGCCACAGGGATCAGTGTTAGGTCCTGTTTTGTTCATATTATATATTAATGGTGTTGAGACTATACTGGATAATGCTTGCTTTTCATTATATGCAGACGATCTCTCTCTGGTTATATCACACAAATTTGATATTGATTTACAAAATAAATGCGACGAAATTATGCGGTCCTTATGTGATTGGTTTAAACAAAACCATTTATATTTAAATAGTAGCAAAACAAAAATTATGCGTTTTCATAGTCGACAAAAAATGTGTGGACCTGTATGTGTAGAAGTTAATAATTCCATAGTTAAAAGTACCTCAGAACCAGTAAAA
This sequence comes from Monochamus alternatus, assembly GCA_037114965.1. NCBI lineage: Eukaryota > Metazoa > Arthropoda > Insecta > Coleoptera > Cerambycidae > Monochamus > Monochamus alternatus. The sequence goes on along the minus strand of CM073431.1, from coordinate 37,641,339 downwards.
TTTCTGGGTATTATGTTAGATGAGCACTTGACTTGGAGGCCACATTGTGAGAACCTCGTTTCATTTTTGAATTCGATGAATTTTTTATTGAAAAATATTAATTATGTCTTAACCAGGGAACAAGCATTAAGCCTGTATTATGCTCGAGTGGATTCTCGTATTCGTTATGGCATTTGTTTGTGGGGAGATTCCACTATGTCTCAAACAGTATTTAAGGCCCAAAAGAAGATTTTAAGAACTTTAGCTGGTCTCTCAAGCACTCATACTTATAGGGGTATTTTTGTTGAGTTCAATATTTTAACTATAACATCATTGTATATTTTAGAGTTATGTGTATATATTTATAAAAATAAAAATAAATTCATGCTTAATCGAGATATTCATTCTATAAATACTAGAACTAAACATCAGTTTCGTTTACCATTTGTAAAATTATCAGTTGCTTCCAAGTCACCTGACCATATTGGCTTGAAAATTTTTAATGTACTCCCTAGTGATATAAAGTCAAGTGAAAACTTGCATGTCTTTAAATCTATTCTTAAAAAGTTCTTGATACGTAAGTGTTTCTATACTGTCCAAGAATTTTTCTCTGACACGTAGTATTTTATATACTTCTATTTTACATAACTGTTTTTATCTAATGTTTGTTTTGTTTTATATTCATGTATGTACTTTTTTTATATGTATATATATATATATATATATTGACTTTGTTTTGTACTTTAATGTACTCTATTGACTATTGCTATACATTTCTTTTATAATGTCAAATGGGCAAAATAAAATTATTATTATGATTATTATTATTAGATATTTGAAGGATAGGTTGGCAGAACATAAGAGAAGTATTAGACCAGAATTTAATAATCAAAAACAGGTTTAACTGAGCATTCTTATGATTTTGATCACCAATGAAACAGCAATTGTAGGTAAGTATATTTCTTTTCTAACACCCAATATATTATAAAAGTGTAAAAAATATGTTTCTCTAAGGCCCGCTACAGACTATGCGCGGAATTCGCGAATAGTGTGTAGGGTTTTGTTCGTTAAAAAGCAATTCATAAAAACCTTAATCACAATGCATAAATTACTTACAAACGCATCGCGAATCGCAAAATCACGCGTGGTCTGCAGCGGGTCTATGGTTCTTGTGTTTTTTTTATCGTTTGATAATTTTTCCCATTCAATGTGGTTTAAAAAATATTCTTTTACTCGAGCCATAATTCCAGACTGTCTCTCCAGCCCGAAATCATTTAAACATTTTAGAAATATAGTAGTTTTTACATATCAATGTTTTTTACTAGTTGTTAGCTTTGCTTCCCGGTTTCGGAGTTTTTGACACTTTATACTATACGATTTATGAGATCAAAAAGAGACAAAAATAATAAATCTGTAAGTACTGCCCGTTTTGTGATGTATTTTTAGTATTAATGTTCATTTGGTTTTATATAACTGAAACGTCGATGAAGTAAATTAAGAATTATTTTTTGGAGGACTTATTTCCTACCATTTTCCTGTTACACAAATTTTTAAAGTAAATTCAGCCTCTTTTCAGCCAAAATTTTGATAACTTATACCGTTTAGAAGCAAAAAAGGATATCCCATTTTTGAAATATACAATTAGTAATATTATTAAATTAAATAAATACAAACTAATACTTCAGGTAAGTTTATTTAGTCGATTTATTTTGATAAACATGTAGTGGAATTTACGATTTTCGGAAATTCAAATAATTTCATTTAAGATTAAAAGTGCTTGCATTGTTGCACTTTATATTATTTCTTTCTTTACCTGCCCTTTTTACGAGGTAACATGATACAAGTAATTAGATTGCAGGTAATAAATGCAAAAGTGGAAATTCTATAATTCTATATGAATTAATTATCTAATTAGGTATGTCTATTTCATATCGTAAATAATTTTACGATAATACGAGTAATAAATATTTATTATTATCATCTACTAGTATATATGATTTATTTAATCATGAAATTTTGTGGGGCGCATTTTATAGGAACATCCTTGTAAAGAGATATTTATGATTCTGTTTACTAACTTTTTTTTGTTTTCAAATTTAAACACATTTTTTTTAAATTATTATTATTATTATACTTTTTGCTTCTCTTATACCTTGTCGTCGACTATAAGACTTCGACCTTTTTATATAGTGCGGTGGTCAGTTTTTATCGTTTTTTAGTCAATTCATCTCGTGCAGACATATATTGGATTAGGTTTATACTATATTATTTAGACTTCTAAAGGACAAATAAAAAACTTTTATATAACATCCAAACTTTACCAAACGATATTATTTTAGTGGATTTATACTTTAGTAAACACAAGAGTTATCTGCTTTATCATCATTTTAGGGTTGCATAGTTTTTGAAATAGCTTCTAAAAATTAAAACGTGATATAATGAATACTTAATTTGTTTATTATTTAAATGCGTGCAGTTCTTTTAAGAATTATAGCAAATTAATTGTAACTTTTACACTCAATTTTCACTTTGTAATTTAGAAACTATTATCAAGTGAATTTTAACTTTTTTACCAACTATAACAAATAATGTTACATCGGGCTACTCCAAAAATCAAGTTGCTATGAAATAAAAAATTGCTATTTGACAAGTCATACAGAAATGTAATTACCTACACTTATAGCGAAACCAACTGATCGACAAGTTGTGTAAAAAGTGAGGGTCGTGTAAAAATGGCAATATAATATTTTTTTCAACACGAAAGATTTAACATGTACAATCTATATGCAAAAAATTACAGGAATACGACAAGTCAGCCAGAATTTTTACATTGTTATTTTTGATTTATTATTTCTTATTTGGTAACTTGTTTTTTAGAGTAATCCTAGGTATGTAACTTTTTACTGGTTATAGTTGATAATAACAATATCTCTACCCTTCCTTCTAACCACGAGAATTCGCCCAGAAACTTGGAGAGGGGACGGCATATTAATATTAAACAAGCCGAATTTGCGCCCAGTAACGACTTACGTTGGCAGGCCCTGGAAAACCTCATTAATTAGGGGGGTAGTCAAAAGTCGACCGGTATCAATTTCTCACATTGACCCAAGCTAACATTCTTCCACCCTATCATACTCGCAGAGAGGATGCCAATCCTCTTCACAAATGTAGCTGATATACGGTCTACCGGGCTCGAACCCACACCGGTCTAGCCACATCGATTCAAGTACTGAAACCTTAAACCGCGCGTCCACTGACCGTTAAATGAATGAATGATGAAAAAGCTAACTTTATTTTTAGAGTAATCTTAGTATGTAACTTATTATTGCTTATGATTGATGAAATAACTTCCACGTCATAATGTGTCAAGTAGAAAGAGAATATTTCGTTTACAAATTACAAATAGGTAATTTCTTAGGATTGTTAAAACCGTTATTTATTTTCAAAAAATATACAAATTGTTCATTATTCTAAATTCTAATATTTAAAACCTAGTAAAATTATCCATTCATACGATAATTTTACTTAGTCATTCAGATTTTTATAGATTGTATTGCATTACAGTACTGCTTAATTATTTTATTGAAGCTTCATTGTAAAAATAAATTAAATTAATAATATTTGGTAGAAAAAAATATCCAAACACACATACAGGGTGCCTCGAATTGCAGGGACTAATCTTTAACAGGTGCTAGAACTTTTTAATTAATTAATTTAATAAGTTCATATAAATATGGGTCAGAAAATATTTAGTATCTGAGATACAAGGTATAAAAAAATGAATTTATAATTAATAACCTTAACTGTAAAGATACAAATTTGAAAGTTAGCACAAGTATTTTTTATTTTATGCTGCATTTTTGGAAAAAAATTATGAAAATGAAATTATTTAGAACCCTATAATTGGGAGATTCGACCCCTTTCTCTTCTTCAAATATTTTTCAACTTACGCCTATGGTCAAACTACATTAATTTGATAGCAAATTTTGAACTCTTGAGATTTTCTTACTTACAGCTTAATTTTTTTAGGTATTTTACTTTTTCTTAGTCAATAAACCATATTATTTCCCTAATAAGTGCTTTGTTGTGTCGAATTTGAGCACTTTTGTAAGGCAAAAGAGAATGTAAAATATTTTAAAAATTTAGTTTTAAATAAAAAAATTTGAAGTAACATTAAAGTTTGCAAATCAAATCAACGTAGTTTCAAGACAATAGTACATTGTTAGGTATTTGGAAAGGCAAAAAGGCCTTCAATTATAGGGTTCTAAATATATTTTTTTCAAGATTTTTTCCCCAAAAGCAACATAAAGTAAAAAATATTTGTGCCAATTTTCAAATTTGTATCTGTATAATTAAGATCATTCTTTAAAAAAATTTTTGTTTTCAAAATTTTTGATATTTTTTATCTCGGAAACCAAGCATTTCTCAAACCCTATGAATTTATTTTAAAAAGTACACCTGGTAAAGTTTGGTCCCTGCAATTCGGACACTCTGTATTATATGTATGTAGGTATGCATGTTCAATTCGTCTGTTTTTGATCTTTTCAGTGGTATCAAAAGCAAATATTGTGGTTCTGATAAATCATAAGTTAACTATGTAAATTTTGGCATCTAGTTGACGTAGAATATGTTTTCCATCTCCATTGGAAAACATGCCGGACAAAACAAGCTTAAGTATAGGGCACCAAGCTTCATAACATTTTCTTTTATGTGACGAAGGGAAAAATGTAGTTTTTCAGTTTTCAACCCGTAATTCTTGAACTGCGCAAAATATTTCTTTTTTTCAGAAAGGATAGGTTATCTTGCTAGTGAGAACATACATTTTTATATATTTTTAGGTATTAATAATATTGTGTGAAACTAACTACTCAGTGGACAAAAGCCCCAACCTGCGTTGAATTACACCCACAATATCTATATCTACTTATATATTCCTTATTATTAGCTTTTGTAAATTTTTTTTACTATCTTAGAAAGGAATTGTAGGAGATTTGATTTATATTAGCTTAAAATAACTTTCTAAAACAGTAAAAAAAAGAGAACATACATTTCTTAAAGAAATTTTGTTACCTATTGGACAAGACAATAGCTTTCTTAATAAACGCCAGCTGAAATGTCAAAACAAATTGACATTATTTATCGATGTTCCTTTTTCTGCATACTGGAAATAATCTACCATATATTTCTATTTGTTTATAATAAACCCATCTGGCGTGAGAGGGATATTTTTTAAAATCAACCAGTGTCTTATATCGTTTTAATAGTGAATCATATAATTCTTCTTCTTCTTCTTAATTACGCGCAGTTCTCAAAGGAATATGTTTGTCAAAAACATTTAATAAACAGTTATTAAACAACTTAATAAAATTAAGATAATATAAATTATCTAATGGCAATGTTGATATATCAGTAAATAGTAAATGTTCGCAAAACATTATGATATACTCAAATGAATAACATATCTCATTGATGGTTTATCAGTACTAAATTTTACAGGAAGGCATACAGGGTGTCCCGAAATTAGTTAACAATATTTCTCCTTTTCGAAAAAGATTATTTTTATTCATATATACATGGGTCCAAAAATTATTCCGATGATGATTTTTTCTAAATAAGTCCAAAACCAGTTAAGATAAAGTAAATTTTAGAGGGTGTCAAGTTCATGTAACATTTTCTCGAAAAGTCAATATTAAAGGAGTTACATGATCTCAATGTTATTTTTTTAAATTAGTATTTTGGCTATAATATTTTCTATATATTTTTAGGTATTAATAATATTGTGTGAAACTAATTTCTCTGCGGACTAAAGCCCCGACCAGCGTTGAATTAGACCCACAACATCTACCCATATACTCTTTATTATTAGCTATTGTAAACTGTTTTACTGTATTGTAAAGATATTTTATTATCATTTTATTATAGCAATTGTAGAATTGATTTATATTAGCTGAAAATACCTTTACAATACAGTAAAAAAAACTGTTTTAATACTGGAATGATTTTTTCAAATTCAGCGCACTCGTTACTTTTATAAAAATCCAGCGCCCTAAAGAGTAGAAAGGGCAGGTACTAGGTCATCATAACTTTTTGTTCTTTAATTTTGATGGCATTTCCTTAAAACTGATCATTTATCAGAGAATTTGATACCCTTGGTTGCGAGCTAAAAAACTAACCGTTTGCGAGGAAATCGACATTAAAATTTTTTGGACATACTGGTGAATCCCATTTCTTTTACGATTAAATGTAATTTGAAAACAATTGAATAATAGCTGTCGTAGTATTGCTTTGACGGCAATTTCAAACCTTTTATGAGAAATTAATTAATTTAAATAATTTATTTTAACCTTGGTAGAACAATTTCCGGACAGGTCGCCGCGTCGTCGGTTTAGCTTCCTTGACGTTTGGCATATCGCTCTCTTCCTCAAAAGTAACTTTGAAACTTTGCTTTAACCTTATTTATGTCTCTGGAAACGTCAAGGAAGCTAAACCGACAACGTGGCAACCAGTGCGGAAATTATCTACTAAGGTTAAAATAAATTAGTTACATGTTTTTTTTCTCTCATAAATGGTTGCGGTTCTTCTTTTATATTGGATGAACGAAGTATAACATTTGAAATTATCGTCAAATACTATGACAGCTACTTTTCAAATGTTTTCAAAGTACACTTTGCTTAGTCGCAAAAGAAATAGGATTCACCACTACCTCTATGTATGAAAATTTAAATGTCGATTTTCAGTAAAATTAAAGACCAAGAAGTATGATCATTTTTTCATCTAGCATGTGCTCTTTCTAACCTTTAGGGCGCTGCAATTTTAGAAATATTTTACCTGAAAATGCAACTTTGTAAAAGTATTAAAAAGTTACGACCAAAATACAAATATTTTTTTGGTTACGTAGCTTCTTTAATATTGACTTTTTGAGAAAATGTTTGAAATTAACTCGACACGTTATTGTTTTCGAATAGTATCACCCTCTAAAAATTTCTGTGCGGAGTTTCCGGAAACCTTATATAAATTTTTCTTTAGTTTTATTGAGTTTTTGCCACACTGCTGAAAAAAATAAAGATTAATTAAATAAGCCCTTGCACCAAACGGATCAGTCAAGGGTTATTTTTTAAACTAAGTTTGCCTAACCAAAAAATCTTCCACTGAAAAAAGCAGATAAGTAAAAAATAACAAAAATCACATCCCTATCGCGCACTTCCGTATTTTTGACGTTTTGAAAAACTCTCTGTTTTCGTTCTCAAAATAGTAGTAAAAATATTAAACTGTCAAACTTGACATATGTTTACATGACATACAAAAAATAACCCTTGACTGATCCGTTTGGCGCAAGGGCTTATTTAATTAATCTTTATTTTTTTCAGAAGTGTGGCAAAAACCTAATAAAACTAAAGAAAAACTAAAATTATGCTACAAATAAATAGCGCTTCAGACAATAACCTTATATAAGGTGTCACAAAATTAGGGACCAATATTTCTTTAGTGTTATATCTATTTTAATAAAATTAGACAAAAAGGCAAGAAAAAAACGTTATGATCGCTTCTTCATTTAGCGCGTGCCCTTTTTACCCTATACAGCGCTACAATTTTAAAAATATTTTACCTGTAACTGCATCTCTATAAAAGTGTGCCAAATTGAAAGATAATCATTTTAAATTAAAAAAATAACTTCATTAATATCGAATTCTCGAGAAAATGTTATATGAACTTGACTTGACACATTTTGTTTTCGAGTAGTATCACCCGTAAATTTTCTGGGTAATTATTTACAACTACGTAAAACTCTCCAATCTTAACAAAAAAATGTCTGCCCCATTGTTTTCGAGGGTGCTGATCACGAATCAGCGCTGAAGTCAGACTTCGGCGCTACCATGTAGTTTTCGAAAAAAAATTCAAAATTGTTACCTCTATGTATACACTACATTAGGTTGAAATTGCAATATAACATCTCTGCCTTCTGCATCTCATGACGTCACACTGTTGTTAAAATATATAGACGTTATATTGCAACTTCAACCTAATGTAATATATACATAAAGATTACAATTTAGAAAATTATTTTTTATATATTTTTAGGTATTAATAATATTGTGTGAAACTAACTACTCAGTGGACAAAAGCCCCAACCTGCGTTGAATTACATCCACAATATCTACCCATATATTCCTTATTATTAGCTTTTGTAACATTTCTTACTGTATTAGAAAGGTATTTTAAGCTAATATAAATCATATATCCTACAATTCCTATCAATGAACATACATATGACTTTATTGATAGGAATTGTAGGATATTTGATTTATTACCTTTCTAATACAGTAAAAAATTAGAAAATTATTATTTCGAAAACTACATGCGAGCGCCGAAATTTGACTTCAGATTCGTGATCAGCACCCTGGAAAAAATGAGGGTACGATTTTTTTTGGTAAGATTGGAGAATTTTACGCTATTATAAATAATTACCTCTTTCTGCGCGGAGTTTCCAGACACCCTGTATATAACTGGAAAATAAAATATCATACACCATACCCCTGACACGACACAAGAAATTACAAAAATACGAATCTACTGACAACTTCTAAGTATCCTTAATATTTTTATTATTATGAATGTAATAATTGTCCTTAGTCCATATTATAGTCGGCTGGATCAAAGAAGTTTTATTATTTATTTTATAACTTGCCTAGTAAAATAATAGAGGATGGACAGACAGTCTACTAAGCAGCTTTCTCGGCTTAGGGAATTTTCTAAGCTTTCTAATGCACGTGTTCCTCAATTGTCCATCACTGTCTCTGTCCAACATATCTACATTATTTGTTGTTTCTTTCTATTCTATACCCAACTCTAAGAATTTATTTACTTCACCCCCCGTACTCTTATTGCAGACGTAAATGTCGATGTCCCTGATCTGGGCCTGGGGGCATGAAAGATTGTAAGACTATCCACCTTTTTCGTTTTGCATAATATGTAGGATCACAGATAAATAACTAATTTGCGTGGCAAATTTATCTGTGGTAGGATGTCCCGATAGTTTTTAATTTTACTCATCTTAAACTAAATGACTTCAATAACGAACGGTTTACATTCGCGTTTCGGGAACCGTAAAATATACTGGGTGTCGGAAATTATTAGAGGTTGATTCCACGTCAAAAAATAAGAAGAAAACTTTATATAAACATATGTCGAGAAATGGACTCTAAACGAGCTATATCCTTTTAAAGGGCTCTGAAGATGGTTTTTGCTCAATATTATCGAAACGATTCGAGATAAAGTAATTAAATTTGAACCAATAAGTGAGATTTTTATGCTGAATTCGAAAATTTACACGAAATTTAGGCAATTTTTTCAATAATGTATTAAATAGGGTCGACTTAGGTTATTTTCAGTCCTAACATATGTTATTATACATTTTAGCTATTAATTTCTTCTAATTGCTAAGAAACTAACTTAATTCAAAAACTGTCAAAATTAATAACTATGACAGTTTACTTGTGCCATTGCCGAAATATTGGAAGAAGAAACTGAAAATGCTATTTAGCGTCATTATTTCTCAACAGAAAGAGCTGAAATCTGGTACAGAGAAGATATGAATATACAAAAAAACGATTTTTGGTAAAATAAAATTTCTACAGCCACTAGGTTCGGTTATGCAACATTCAACTGTTTGTTTCCTATTGGGGCCATATTGTATCTTGACAATAACAGATATAGAATAAAATTATGAAAACATCAATATGTAACACTATTATTTTATTTGAAGAATAACCCATACAATTAAAGAATATATAGATAATAACTTAAATAAAAAATTTAGTAGTTCTTGACATGAAACAAAATTTAATACTTAACCAAACAAAATATACAAAAATATTCTACAAATTCTACATAAATGCTTCCAAATGAGGATCACTTCAGTTCTAAATCAAATGTCCACAACGTTTTGAATATTTTGAGAAATAATAGACCTTAAAGCAGCAGAAATTCTTCTTCTATTTTCACAGTGATTGTAATAAATATCAATGTATTCACCATTTGCATCCTTAAAATAATTAAATACCTACTGCTGAAAAGTTAGGGTTTCCACAATAATAACAAAGTTATGACGAACACAAAGCAAATGACGAATCTGTCAAAATGTTTTTTGATTTTTGTTTAATTTAAATTTTATGGGTTATTGTTGAAATACATATCGATGTGTTCGTAATTTTATTCTACATATGTTACAGTCGAGATCCAATATGGTGTCCATAAGAATAAGAAAAACTGAATGCTGTGTAACCAAAACTCGGAGCCGTATATTCTTATTCCTCTGTACCAAATTTCAGCTCTTTTTGTTGAGAAACGCTAGTTGGGATATTTTAAAATCGCTATTTTCAGTTTTTTTTACAATACTTTAGCAACAGCAGTAGCAGATATTTGGGATCTGGTTAATCTTTTTTATAATTGGAGCCACTCTGTATATTTTACAGAATGGCTTAAGTTGGTTTTTTCGATACGTCAATGGTGAGCCATGGAAAACGGACCACCCTATATATGTTTATTATAAATGTTATAATCAGAACAAAATTTAACCCTCGGTGACATAAAATTGCTTAGGGTTGTATTCATACAGATTTTTACTTTAAAATAATCTAAGGAACTAGCTACACCGTTTACTGTCAGAATCACACTGTATCAAATGCGATCAATTTCATTTATTTTAGAACAGAAACAATTTTAATTTATTTTTTTTAAGGAAAACAGAGAATAAAAAATCTTAGAACTGTATGTTTAATAAATATTTACTATATATTTGTAGAACTTAATATTTGAAAAAAGCTTCATATCCATTTTATTTGATAATAATTTTTTAATGTAATTACCCATTTGATTTATAGCTCGGAATAATAATTATCCTTAATTAACTTCAAGCCGAATTGAAAACTAAAATGAGGAAGGTAATTAAATATAGGTATTTCTTAAAAATCTGAGTCGAATCTAAATGGCCTTCTAAGTTAGATAACATCTATCTTCACGGCCTGACGAATCCATGGATTTCTTTTGTTAAGGGCCGTTATTTCGTTCCCCGCGCTTCTCTCTATGACCCTTCGGCTATTTGGCAATAGTTTGTGTTCAGAATTTCTAGTGCTGACTAGGGAGCGGCACACCTGGAGTTATACTGTTCGATCGTAAGACTGAAGTTTATTTTATTTGATGAACACATTTGTTTATGTTTTGTTTCTTAGTATTTGGAATAGTATTTGTAAATTCGTAAAAAATAATATCGTTGAACTGAAAAGATATGTGGAGAGGAATTTAAAACTTTAGACCAACTTACTAAACAGATTATCAGCTCAGGCTCGTAGCTAGGGGCACCAGGTGGGGGCTGAGCCTTCACTGGAGCTGATCTAAACCCCTCTTGGGAAAAAATTGGATGCATAATAAGCCTTGAAATTGGAATTGTGGTTTTTGGAGTAGGTATGAGTGAAGCAATTTGAAAAACGGCGCAAAATGTTTTTATACAGTGTGACCCGTTTTTTCAGGTTAACACATCTGGAAATGTGAGAAGGCTGTGGAATTTCCGCAAGCCAATTTTTTTACAATTAGTAGCCTGAAGGGAGGTTATATTCTACTAACCGTTTAATTATTGATGTGACAAAAGCCTGGCCTACTACGATTTTTTACAAGGGTCGTTTTTCCAGTAGTATTTTTTTTATCAAAAATATAATATTACCAGACTATTCAACACCCATCAATATACCCATATACTAAATTTTATGGACAAATATCTACTGAGTGTTTTATGGGGTGTCAAACTTCGAATAATCAGAATTAAAAATGATAATAAGCAGGTCATAGATTGCTATGAATTGGACAAAGAAAATACATAGACATCACAAGTTTAACACTTTTAATTACGACTGCAATAAAAATAATTGACGTACAAAAAATGTAATGAATTATGAATACTCAATTTTTAAATAAATAAAAAATTACAAAACGTTAATCTATATTAACTTTTAGTGTTTTCCACCTAACCTCCTTCCAGTAGAACACATTTCACCAATCGTTTTCTTAAATTTTACATTGCTGTTGTGGAGTAATATCTGCACAAGCTTGCCTTATGCGATTCATTAGACTATTGAAATTCCTTGGTTTGATTTTGTATATTTTTTGTTTTATAAAATCCCAAAAAGTAAAAGTTCATAGGGGACTAATCAGGGGATCTTGGCAGCCATTGTACTACCGGTCTCCTTTTCCCAATGCACTTACTCCAAAACTGGTGATTAAGCCAATTAATGACTGCGACAGTATTGTTAATTGGAGCTCCATCCGAGTGTAAATAAATATGTTTTCTTTCCAATAAAGAATTATCCTGTATAACATATAACGACTAGGAAAATGTGTTCGACTGGAAGGAAGTTTGGTGAAGAAAACCAAAATTTAATTTAGACTAACGTTTTGTAATTTTTTGTTTAACAACTTAGTATTCATAATTCACTACATTTTTTGCACGTTAATTATTTATAACGCTTTACTAATTCAAAGTATTAAGCCTGTAGTGCGTATTTTTTATTTGGCTTATTGGTATCTGTTTTCACTTTCAAGGCAATCTATGACCTGTTTATTATAATTTTTTGATTTTTTGAAGTTTGGCACCCCATAAAACACTCAGTAGACATCTGTTGATCAAATTTGGTATATGGGTATTTTGATGGGTATTGAATAGTCTGGTAATATTATCTTTTTGATAAAACAAAATGTCTAATACCACACTTTAGAAAAACGACCCTTTTAAAAAATCGTAGTAGGCCAGGCTTTTGCTACATCAATTAAATGGTTAGTAGAATACGTTCTCCTTTCAGGGTACTAATTATAAAAAATGGCTTGCGGAAATTCCACAGTCCTCTCACATTTCCATAGGCGTTAACCTAAAAAACCGGACACACTGTAGATAAAATTGACGGTAGTGCACTGCATGCCGTAATCGTTTCGTGACGAAACTGTTTGTATCCCACGTTTTAAGCATACACTGATAAAAATTATTACCGATGTTACACAGTGGATTGTTGGCTGCTGCCTAGGTCAATAGTGTTAAAAACATACCAGAATGTAATTTGAGAAAAAATACTACTTATGAATACGCATTTTATCACAATCAAACCGTGTTTTTGTACACATATTGTAATTTTACAACGTTATTATATGTTTAGTAAAAATCATGTAATTTTACATGTGTTATGTAAATGTGCAGTATTCACATACAGATTCTTGTATGGATTTGGTAATTTTTACATTAATACATAATGTGAACAACGTTTAAATTTACAATCATTTTTGTCAGTGTAGAAAAGTTTGTCGTTTTCAAAACTAATTTCATCTGTGCGATATTTTGAAACAGAACTTATTCTTTCACGCTGTTTTATCTTCAAAACTTAACATTTGTCGATGAGGCTACACTTTATGAAGCCACATTTCGTTCTGTTCTTGTGTTTTTACTTATTTAACCTTAAAAAATGTTTATTCAAATAAATGTTTTGTAAATTACTTTTATGTATTTTGTTTCAAAATTATCCTTACCCACTAAGATTATTATACAGTGCTTTCGAAAAGTAACGAATAAATTCATTATTTTTGAAATTGAGAAGTTTTCGAAAAAATCCCTTGGCACGTCGATTTTGTTTTTAAAAGAGGCAATTTTTGACATACGACGTCATCGACATTTTTTTTAAATAGCAACTCCCAATTTTGACCATGCCATTTGAAAGAGCGTGTCATTCTACATACATATATCATGAAAAATTATGGTGTTACATAACAAAAATTTCAAGAAAATAATGTTTGAAGATTTTAAAGTTTCACAGTACTGAAAATGATAATAATTATGTAAAAAATCGACTAAATTAAATGTGGCTAAATTCAAATTGTGCACCGTTGGCTGCCTTACAGTAACCAAGATGATTATCAAATTCTTTTTGGACATTATCAATAACTTCAGGAGATATACGATGTATCTCGTGACGAATTCTTGCTTTTAAATCTTCTAAATTTACCGGTCTAGTAACGTATACTTTGCTTTTTAAGTATCCCCACAAGAAATAATCTACGGGTGCCAAATCAGGCGATCTGGCTGGCTACTCAATCTGCCCCCTACTCCCTATCCAACGATTCGGGAACAGCTCATCTAAATAAGCACGGACAGGCGTTGCATAATGGGGAGGTGCACAGTATTCACTATCTGAAATATAATTTAAAACTGTTTCTTATTCTGATATAGAATTAATTGCTTAAAATATTTTAGATAAGAAATTTTGTAGCTCAAGTACTTACTTAAAAAACAAAATATTAATATTCTGACATATACTGTCAAAACTAATTCTGAGTAAGAGTACAATATATTGCTATAATAATGGTGTTCTTTAAAACGACTTTGATGACTTGTGAACTGATGACGTATTCATAATGAAATCTACTTTCAATTTTTAACATTAGTTCTTATTTCCACTCACAAATAGAGATCTAATTAAATTTCTACTTCCAGTAGTTGAGTTAGTGTCATTATTATTGCAATAGAGCTAGTAAATTGGTAATGGAAAATCTAAATTGTTACCTAGATTTACAAATCATCAATGTTACTGAAGTCATTATTACTATTAAATGATTCGCCTGATCAAATTAAAGAATCGCTAAAACAAATGTAGGTACCTGAGCAACAATAATATTTCCCAAAATATTCCTTGTATTTCTCTTCTGATTTGGTGCCCGCGTATTATTTTATGTCGTATGTTAGCATTTATATATTTGTGTGTATTGTGATTGTAAAAACTAGCTCTTGCTAAATAAACTAACAGTAATAATAATCTTAATTCTGTATATTGTGCCAAAAAACAGACAATTATTTTTTCATTTCATTCTAATAATAAAATTAATATTCTCTGTTTCTTAAGAGGTATCTAAGGAAAATGTCGATTTAATTGGCCTTTTTTAAAATAAAAACAAACAACGCAATATTAAAGTGACCTAAAGTTATAGAGTTGATCACTCAAATATAAACTTTCAAAAAAATATTTTCAATTCCGTCTGAAAAATCATGTGCCTCACGGAAAAAACTGATAAACCAAAAATTTATATTGAACCGAAATCTGTTCTAAAATTGTCCATATATGTACAGGGTGAGTCAAGTTTAAACAGTCAAACATCAGAAATAGATCCCTTGCCAAATTTTAAGAAAAAAAACAATGTAAATACAAAATACCGTTTATCTCGCTCTAAAACAGAGATGGATGATGATCGAGTTCATCAGGGAAAAAAATCAAAATTACCCGGTTACTTGAAACTGACAAGAGCCACTTTCCTACAATTTTGTAGATACCTGTTACTTAGGGTAGATCATTTCATGAACTAAAAATCAGAATCAAATTATAACCAATGATATAGATATGAGATCTCTACAACACTCTTTGAGAAACATATTTAACATGCGATTTTTGGAATGCCCAATTTCTTTACTACATAAAAATACACTGGTAAAAAAGTGATTAGAGCCACAGTTTTCCCGTAGAATAACTGTGCATTAAATGAGTAATTGCACAAATTCATAAAATATTCAGGCAGACTGTCTTTAAACAAACTACCGTCTAATGTCAAAGTAGAATTAATGAATGTCTCAAATACTGTTTGCAGGAGCTGGGTGCAATTTTTTACTTGAACTTGGTCACCTTGTATATACCTCTGTTGGAGAGCACGATAAACGGTGTATTGTATTTACATTTTTTAATTGAAATTTCGTAAGGAATCTATTCCTGAAGTGACTATTTAAACTTGACTCACCCGTATAAGTAGAAATTATGACACATAAGTGTAATTATTATTCCTAATATTTGTTTTTAATTTTATCATAAATTATATTTTTTACTCTCATTTATGGATGAAATATCACATTCAAAGTATAAGTGTCCCCGTGCGGACGCTCAGGTTAAAGTCACTTTTGACATTGTCGATGTTTAATTTCAAATAATTTTAATTTGTTGTTATAACAATTTTTATAGTTAGATATTTGACTCAATTTAAAGGAGGCGACGGGAACATTTTTATGTTTCCATATAGTGTACAGTCCGGTCAATTGTGTTAGGGAAAAATTTCGCGTCTACACTCTGAGCAACCGCATACCGTATCACCCTCTGCTGTGATACGGAAATACCGACAAGTTTTGGGAACGTTAAGAAATTCGATGCGAACACCCATGTTTGCTGTGATATGACGCGACGAGGTTACAGGATCCCGTCTATACGGTCGTGTTGAACTTACGCGATGAGATTATGTGTGTATGTGGCTTAATGCCTTGACAACACTGAATGACTACTAATATAAAACCAATTCCGAAATTAAAAAATAGTTTTTTTACTTGAGAGTGTATACCTACAGGATACCGTACCGTTTTCCATGGCTCATCATTTGCATCCCGGAAATAATAAAATATACAAGGTGGCTCAAATTAGAAAGTTCCGCCTTTTGATGACAATTATTAGATAAACCAAACAGATCCAACATATCTGCTGTCTTTGCTAAAATATTGTGAAAAAACTGATTGCGATTTTAGAGAATGCCATCTAGAATCATTATGTCTCAACAGAAAGAGCTGAAATTTGGTACAGAAGGATAAGAATAAACGAGAAATTGATTTGTTGAAAATTTCTTTGACCACTATACCCAACCGCCAATAATTTAGAGAGTGACTCATGGCTAGCTTGGTGAATAGCGTGATGGGCAAAGCGTGCGGGGGCCAACAGTTCATAGGCGTACTACATTTGAAGGCGATCAAATATAAAAAATATACAAAAATGACAAAAACCATTGTATTACATAGCATTTATTATTTTTAATAGAAACAGTGATATAATAGTTTTTGCCATTTTCTATAAAAATGATAGAGTTATTTCCAAAAAAGGTTTTATATTGTATTATCAATTGCCTAAGGTGGAAAATAATAGAGAGTGACTAACTCACAGCACATAGATGAGTACGGGAGATGAGAATTGCAAGGGATATGATTCCCTAGGCGTCTCACTTGAGAAGGATTCAAAGCACATAACATTATCAAAAATAAGTTGACATCGAGTGAATTTAGCACATTAACAGTTTACTTTAAATAATGCCCCCCCTCCGTGCCTTCCTCTCCACAAATAGAATGCCATCTTTTTGCACGGCGATGGCCCACCACCGCCCACTTATACCTACCGGATGCGCACTCCGTGGATAACACTTTTTAACAGTTAAACCTTGTCCTCATTGACGCGAAATTCTTGACTTTTTGCACGAATTTCGCAACTTTTGCAAAACAGTACAAATATTGCTACTTTTATTATTAGTTCCATCCTCAACCCATTAGTTTTATTTCTTTGGGACAGTCCGAATTGTGGACAGATTAGATTAGGAACAGGGATTAGTGTGCGCGAAAATTGGCATCACTTGGACGTATTTATGCAGAATTTGTAGAATATGTATGTAATTTGTTTAGTTAAGAATTGAAATTTGTTTTACGTCAAGAACAACTAGATTTTTTATTTAAATTATTGATTTTTTTAAATTTTATTATTTTATACTGACGTATTCGTAGTTTTATCTGTCAAGATCCAATATGGCGCCCCCCAAAAAAAACAATTAAATGTTGCATATCGTAACTAATGGCCGTAAAAATTATCTTTCACTGAAAATCGATTTCTCGATAATTACGTTAGATGATAGTTTCTAAACTCACTATTTTCAGTTTTCTTGCAATATTTCAGCAACGGCAGCAGATATCTTATAGGTACCTATGTTTGTTTTAATAACCATCAAAAGGTGCAACAATTTTTGGATTTGATTCACCCTGTATACTTCACGGTTTGCGAAATGCCAATGATGAGCCAGAAAAAACGGACCACCCCACATATTTAAACAATTATTTGGTTAAACTTTATCACACTTATTTTGAGGTTAGTAACCTAAATGTAGTAGTATATCTGTAATTAAAATGCACATTGCCGCTATGAAAGCAGCTATGAATAGTAGTTAGCACGAAAAACAACAACTTAGTTTGAAACAGGAATAAGAAAGTAGTGATTAATGGGATAAAGTGATATAACCGTAGAAGAAGGGTGTGTTAAAACCACAGTAAACCTTCCTGGTCATTTTGTTCACATGTCTGGCACACCGGATTTACAAACATTTAGTAAGATTGTCGAGATGAGGAATAATTATACTAAAAAATTTACGCTTAGAATTCTGTTATATATTTTATAACTTTGTCGAAATGTATTATTTTAAAATGTTTTAATTTGAACAAGCGCTGTTTCTTAAGACAAATAGTCAATATTGTATATTATACACACTTGATGAGGATGTTAAAATGTGTAAATAGAGTTTATCAGTCAAAATGAATATTTTTTTACTGTTTTAGAAAGGTATTTTAAGCTAATATAAATCAAATCTCCTACAATTCCTATCAATGAAGTCATATGTATGTTCTCTGATACCAAACATCTAGGTATGCTAATGAACAATTCCACAGACAAAGCTCTATTCAATAATTATCTAAATAAAATAAACTAATTTACTAACCTGATAATGAAACACTCTATAGATATCTAACTTCACTTTTTGGCAGTGGGAACACGACAAAATCAACCACAATAGATGAGATCTAACCTATTTCTGCATTTTTAACATTGCTTCTTCAGGTGGTCTCCTTTAAGTTGAATCAAATATCTAACTATAAAAATTATTATAAAAATTAAAATTATTTGAAATTAATATATATATAATAGGAATATATGGGTAGATATTGTGTGTGTAATTCAACGCAGGTTGGGGCTTTTGTCCACTGAGTAGTTAGTTTCACACAATATTATTAATACCTAAAAATATATAAAAACTTTTACATAAAAGGTGAACATTTTCAAGTAGGTATTGTCATATTTAATTCATTGACAGGATGTCACTTTTTGTCATTGTCGATATTTAATTTCAAATAATTTTAATTTTTATAATAATTTTTATAGTTAGATATTTGATTCAACTTAAAGGAGACCACCTGAAGGAGCAATCCTAAAAATGCAGAAATAGGTTAGATCTCATCTATTGTGGTTGATTTTGTCGTGTTCCCACTGCCAAAAAGTGAAGTTAAATATTTATAGGCTGTGTCATTATCAGGTTAGTAAATTAGTTTATTTTCTTTAGATAGTTATTGAATAGAGCTTTGTCTGTGGAATTGCTCATTAGCATACCTAGATGTTTGGTATCAGAGAACATACATATGACTTCATTGATAGGAATTGTAGGAGATTTGATTTATATTAGCTTAAAATACCTTTCTAAAACAGTAAAAAAATGTTACAAAAGCTAATAATAAGGAATATATGGGTAGATATTGTGGGTGTAATTCAACGCAGGTTGGGGCTTTTGTCCACTGAGTAGTTAGTTTCACACAATATTATTAATACCTAAAAATATATAAAAATGAATATGTTCAATCGAATTATACCATATGGTAATCCTTACAATTAGTCATTTTAGAGTTTATTATCTGCGATAGTTGTACTTACGAGCGATGGAAGGTTCGAATTAAGATCGTTTTACACCCTAAGCAGATGGATGAAAAGTATTTTTTATCAAACATCATATGTAAACAAATATATTGCAAATGGGTTGCCTAATGAAATATCTTCATGGCTACCCTTAATTAGAAATACTGTAAATATTATTTTTGTGATTCAGTTTAAAAATTTATATTGATTAGGTAGGTAGGTACTCTGTTCTCTTTTATTTAATTTTAACTATATAATAGGTAGGTGTAATATTTTTTTTTATCAAACCTATTAGTACATTATGGATAAAACGAGAATAATAATGCTTGTCAACACAACAGAAAATTTATATGATGTGTCATTTGAAAAAAGTTTAATGTAGAGAATTTCCTGCCATTTAAGGATATATAGGATTATTATGTCTGGGACAACCTGTATTAAAATTGTATATATTTTATATTATATGTTGCACATTTTCACCAGCTCCAATTTTTAAATTTCAAGGCTTGGCAACCGTGACTCAACCATAACGACAATTTTTCGCAAGCAACGTTATAAGGAAGCAAATGGGTGCAAATTGCTAGTATCACCTGTTTATATCTAGAAACCTAACATAATAGACAACCTAAATTTTGCCGTTTTGCACTGTACTTTCGGTTGGTACTAAATTCGTTTGGTAAGCAAGTAAGTGAAATATTAAAAAATAATAATTAATTACAGTATTTTTAATTAAGTAGCCATGAACATATTTGATTAGGTAACCCATTTGCGATATATTTGTTTACATATTATGTTTGATGAAAATTTAATAAGTTCTACCCTTATTAAACTTTGACCTCTACAATTTGGGACACCCTGTATATCTAACAAAAAATATTTTTGTCTTTATGAAAAATATAGGTCTTTTTAAGCCGTCGAACTTTTACATACTTTTGACTACATTTGCCTCATATAACCATAGATCAGTTTTCAATAATTAATGTAGCTCTCCGCATAGTGAAGTTTTTAATGCACAGATTTGCTAGTGCCGACTATGAAACAAATTTTCTCGAAAAGGCATTAAATTATCAAAAATTGATGTACGTATACCATTAGAAGCGCTACAGTTTTTTATATAAGTCGTGAAAAAAGTATAAACATAAGTAAAATTGTTGATTTACAAACGCGATATATGTTAGAAAAAACATAATTGTCAAATAACGTCCGAAAAAGCGAAAATTCCCTATACAGGGTGGTAAAAGTCACTCGCAGATTTTGACAAAAAGTGTCTCGTCCAGACTGAACATGCAAGAGCGAAATGCCCTGTATAAAAATTTAGTACATGATAATAATAATTGCCCGAGTTTTCCCTAAATATTGTAATACTGTAAAACTTTCGTTGGTTCTCAAAACTCTTAGGGTATCAAACAAACTGAAAGTCAAATGTGACAAATTTTTATTATTTTTCTTCCGTATAGAGATAGCACACAATATTAATTCTATTACTATTTACTTCATCGTTGTTGACCAATAATTATCAAAATTTTCACTAAAAACCTGAAGAATACAACTTTCATATTAATGAATTTATATAGATACGCAGTTCACTTTTACTTAATAATACACTAAATTAATTTTAGAGCTAAATATCAGAGAAAATATTTGGTTGCAGTACAGCGAACCTGAACCAGAACTTTCTATACATCGAAGGAAATGATCCATAAAAAAGGGTTGCTGATTTTTTTTGTTAAAGAAAAAGTTTGTTTTATAATGTAGGCTGATTTATTTAAGCATACATAAAGTGGATACACATTATTGATTATTTTCCCACATGTATAAATAATCTATTTCCAGAATTTCTAATATATTTTATTTATCCAAATAAGTTCATAGGTCATTTTGGTGATATATTTCAATCTCTAGGAACTAAACGGAGATAGAAAAATACTTAATTGGAGAAGTAAAATCAGCACATTATTGACTTATTAATTTTGAAATATTTCTGGAAACTATAAAAGTGTCATTAATGTGATACTTTTTGCAAAGAATCTCATTGAAAAATCTTAATTTTTGTTTTTATTTAGTGTTTAGGCTCTTAAAAATAACCAACATTAATTCTTACAGATTTTTTACACTTACGGTTGCTTGATTCAACAGCACAAAACTCAATGTAACACCCATAAAAAATAGAGAAATAGAGTGAAATTCTGTTCTATTGCGATTGCATATAGTTTGATACATAGTGATTTTCCGGGTTGTTATGCCGTGACTAGATGCTGCCAGAAACAGAATTAAAGTGCACATCATCCCTAGCCTTAGCCGGGATTCTTTTACCTGCCCTGGTTGTTCTCGGGCTAGGCTTTGTAGGGACAGACCCGCTATCGATGTCTCTGGGCTGTCCATATATTGATTTCAGTTCCTATTGTAGGTATTACGACTGTTACGGCCGGAACCGTTCCTCGGATAAAGGTGGACCTCCGAGGCGTTCCGTAGCCGTCACTGTAACTGGTCGCGTCCCATGCTTCCAAACGTTTCGCCGCTCTTCACTGTTGGCATCTTCAGTGGTGACTCCGCAAAAGCTTCGCCGTGACTGAGGACTAGACAATTTATTAATAAGTTGAAAAATTGAATGGAGTATATATAGGGTATCTCTTAATAAGTGTAACAATTTTTAAAGCTTTCTTTGTTACTACAGTAAATTTGCCTAAATTTTAAACAATATTCAATTTGTTTGTAGTTTAATAAAAGAACAAAATTTAGACTGAAATAACTTCCCATCATACCCAAACACTCGACTATCAAGCAAACAATTGATTGAGGAATTATGTACATTAGCGGTATAAAATACCCATACCTTATACAGTAAATATAATGAACTATCAAAAAGCATATGGTTTTTCAACACTAATAAAAAGAACTAAATCTATTTTTTTTATTTTCGTCTAGTTAATTTAATTGAATTAATAAATTAATGATTCAGACTAGATGACATACATTTTTGTCTTTACATGACCCCACAAAAAAAGTTCAACGGAGACAAATCTGGTAAACGAACGGGTCGGCTCATTCTGTAGGTTCTCTTCCTGCAACCAATTCTTCAAATGTTTCGCTTAAAAATTGGAGGAGCTTGCCTTGTTGAAAAATTTAGTTTTCGGCAATCGTCTTGCTCAAGTATGTCAATTAAAAGGGATTTGTGTTTTCCAACAAATTCAAATAGCTTTTTAGGCTTTCACCTCCGGTGCTGTCATTTAATCTATAGTTATTTTTCGGGTTGTTACACCGTGACCTAGGTAACTGGTCGTCACCAGGAACATAATTAATGTGCACGCGACTGCGACGCGGCGAAGTTTTTGAGGAGTTGCCACTAAAGGTTTCGACAGTGAAGAGTGGCGAAACGTTTGGAAGAAGAAGAAGTGTCCAGTTACAAAGGTGATCTCGGAACGTCTTGGAAGATCACCAGGAACAAACTCACAAAGCCTAGTTCGAGAACAACAAAGACAGGAGAAAGAATCCCACCTAAGGCATGGATTGGTTAAATTTCCAAGTCAAGAATGGGCCAACAAATGCAATCTCCAAAAATTCCTACCTAAACAATTTTTTTTTGGTCGCTGGGTGTGTACAATGATTTACATTAATAATAGCACTCTTTAAAAGGAATTTTACATTTTACTTTGAACCGCTGACGTATTCGTAATGAAATCTACTTTCAATTTCCAACATTAGTTCTTAGTTGTTTCACTCATCAATAGAGATTTAAGCAAGCCTAAGATTACATTTACTCTTCTTTTGAAAATATGCTCGAAAGTTAAAGAATCGATTTTCTCAATTTCATGTTCCTCATAATATAACGTTGTTGTTGTTAGTTATGAATGTATAGGTGTTTTGTTTTTGCTTTAATTCAGCAAAAGAGTGATTCAGAACTTATCTAAAAAAAATTTGAATCTGCAGAGGAATCTTACAAATACAATTTTGCAAAAATTAATTCAAAAAGAACAAGTCAAAAACCATTTAAAAACACACTTTCACACGGCACTGGAAACTGGTCCACAGTAAAACCTGATAAGGTGTATAATCGACTGGACAAAAAATTGAGATTCCCAAGGAAAGAAATAAATTACATTTTACAACACCTATTTTTATGCACCAAATACAACTGTTTTTGCCACTATTGTTATTAATTATTAATAGAACTAGTTTGTGGTTTTAATTAGTGAAATAGTTGGACATACCTTTTGGGCTCGTCTTACCCAATTTCTACAAACTAACACAAATGTTTCTGCTTCTTGTCTGTTTTGAACTTGTAAGTTATTGACATCAGCTAGTGTCCACTTCGGTGCAATATACTTCATTTTTTAAATATCCCCACAAAAAGAAGTCCAAATGATTTAAAGTCAGGAGATGATGGAGGCAATGGTACGGGTCCTCCTCCTCCAATCCCTTAGTATTAATGCTACATGGTACGGATATCATTGGGTCTCGTGTATGATACATCACACTACTGCAATATGCTGTGGACGTCCTAGACCTCCATCCCTGCCATGATTCGGTTACAAATTTTCCGTGTCGCGCCAGTGTTTGCACTACACTTGCATTCACTGCACACCATTGTAAAAGTAGCTGCATTTCAAACATGTTTACCGTGAAATCGTTCTGCTAAAGCATTTTCACTTCACCATAAATTAAAACGATATACATCAACTGCGAATTGCTATAAACGTATACCATTTTTAATATTTGAAAAACTAATGTAAATACTTGCATCACAAAAAATTTAATACGAGGGTAATCGAATATTTGAAATTGTTTGGCTAGAGACTACAGTAGCCCAGCGATGTAAAGATTGAAACTACTAGAACTTCAATATTTTTTTTTTCGGAAACTAAGGATTTTACAATATATTTTTTTTTTGATATTGACTCTATTTTTCATGACGCATCTATTTTTTAGATAAATTCTGAATCACCCTGTATAAATACGCAACATATCAAGTGAAAGCAACAAACTGTTATACAGGGTGAGTCAGTCATAATGTCATTAATTTTAACCACGTATTCGGGAGGCCTAATAAAGGCAGAAAATCGAAAAAAAATTTGTACTCGACCTTTAAAAAAATAAACAAATCACCCTATAAAAATCAGTAACACGACGCTCCTGGTGCGCTACGAACTTTCTGAGGATGCACCCATACGACCGGATTAAACATCGTTGCCACATCATGTTTACATACATACTATCGTCTAACACATCAGCGTGTTATTCAAATTTACCCGCATTTTCCGCATTTCTTTCCCCCCAAATTTGTAGATCACGCCACACATTTGGAGGGAGGATGGAATAGTTAGAATACAAGCAGTAAGTAGTAGTTTGTTTATCTCGGTCTCGCGTATTCGTCGTAAATGCATAATTTTACAAATTCCGAATATGCGGAAATGGTAGTGTTATATGGAGAATGTTTACGAAATGCGACTGACCCTAATTTTATTAATAAAGTGCTATGGACGGATAAGTGCAGTTAAGAGGTTAGTACCATACTACTCAAAGTACAATAAATTTCTAGGCTAGATGTACGTAACTACAAACTGAATAATTAATTGTACTTACGAGTGATACTAAAAATTCATCGTAGTGAAAATGTAATATCAAAATTATTAAACTGTAATAACCTAATATTCGAAAACATTTATTTATTATCTACATTTGTTTTTATTAACAAATAAATGGATATTTAAGGAAAATTCATTCATGTATCTAGATTTAAAAAAATAGTTTTACTCCTTGTCGTTAAATAACAGTACAAAAACTAGGTAACCAGGTTATTTACCTAATAATACGGTAGGTCAAGGTTCACTCTCGATAACATAGATTAGCGGCGTGCCATTTCGGTCTTGGACAGTTTTCTGTCGACAACACGATAGTTTTTTTATTATTTAGTATTTAAACACGAAACACTTTTCAGCTTCTCTTAATAATTTACCCATTGGGTATAGGTTTTTTATGTAATGTACGTAAATAGTTAATTACTCGGTTTATTAGACACGTTGGAGTTTTGTTGCAGTCATAACAGCTACATTTCCTCAGAGAAAAATCCACATGCTACTTGTCGGTTTAGCTTTCAGAGGCGATTTGTTGTTAACGTATGGGCAGGAGTGTACGGGTATTGTTTGATTGGGCCGTATTTTCTACCGGAAAACCTGAGTAGACCGCGTTACTTGCAATTTTTAATAAAATTATTTGATTATTATTATTTGATTTCATTGGATTTTAACATTTTAAATTATTATTGATTGAAGTTGAACTGAGCAAGAAAAAATGATATTCTAAAATAGTGTGTACAACCGTTTATTTGTGATGTCTAAAACCTAGGTAGGTAGGTACGAGAAAAATATTTCAACTTCAACATTCAATATTGCATCAAATCGACATCGAGTAGAACTGTGAACTGTAGACGACCAATGCTGTAAGTGGTCAGTGACAGTCTGAAAAGGGGGTTTACATAATGATTTGAAAATATTTTTTTTCCACGTAAATATGCATATAGATTTTTTTTAATCGCATATTCGCATTATACCCCTTTCTCCTCTTAAAATTAATGACATTATGACTGACTCACCCTGTATAAGTAACGTCAAAAAGTCAACATAAGTTTACATAGTGATATAACGTACCTAAACGTTTTGTTTCAATTTTGCGTTGCAATATTCAATAAAATCTGTCTTATTTTCGTATTTAAAACAATGAAGTTGATGATGAAAAACTGATAAGTACTTTCCTCAAATGTTAACAATATTGTAATATTACATAAATATTTTATTGTATGCGCTAGTCTCACTTAGCATTACTGTTTCTGTGGAAAGGAACTCTACAATATTTGTTTCATTCGGTCCCTTGCATGACCTGCTTATTAAAACCGTCATGATGCAACCTTCCCATTTTTATTTGCCGCTTGCCTCAGATACAGAACGGGGGAGCATCCAACACTTAGCCATCATCAAGGGATTCTTTTATCCCTTTTTAATGTATTAATTCCATCTTTGTTCACGCAGCACAACGAAAAACTTTATGCGTAGGTCAGGGATAAGAATTCGTGCTATTCTCAACAACCAGCCATTAACAGTTAGATTTAATTCAAAACCCTGCACTAAATTATTTATATCAGGTATCACCGTCTAATAAAAAAGAATTATACGGTGTTCAGCTCGTCCAAACAGTGAGGCAAGTGGCAGGTTGTGTTTGAAAAGGCTGTTTTATATTCAAACGTACTCTGTCCTTAATTTCAGCTTCATGGTTAGAATGTTAATCTATTGAATTATCATCGATTTCATTATATCTATTTACATTTTCAGTCACTTGGACAAATGGAAATTGAGTATTTAATCAAATTTTTAGATACCAACCACCGCCGTCTGCTTGCTTTAGATTAATTTAATTTAATACAGCTATCGAATACTAGATACAGATTACTAGAAATTATGTTTGTCTTACTAAACGTAGGTACCTACTTAAAAACTCTGTCGCTTGATAGTGAATATGAAAAATAAAATAACCTACCTAGTACATATAAAATATAATTTAGTTTTATATGCTCTCGAACACATATATAGGAATATGAGTGCCTTAATTTTGCCATATGATAACTTGTACTAAACAAAACACATTTGAGTTAACAATTTTTTCTCTGACCAACGGTAATAGAATTATGACAGCAAATAGGTCTTGAATATGTAACAACGTCGCTCATATACTATCTTAGGATCGTTATGTATTTATACATAATAATTACAAATAGGTACACCTGAACATAGGTACTTACTGTGAATTCTTAGAGCTCCTTTCACAGCACAGAATAATAGTTATAATTGTTTAAAATGAATTATGTTTTTTGCGAGAAGTGTTTTCTGTACATACGTCTCGTAGCCAGAGAGTTTTGCTTAGATTCGGAGTAAATGCCATGTCATGTAGCTGGTTATGGTTACCACAAATTGTTTCATTTTTGTTTATGAATACTCAGAAAGAATAACTAAACAAAAATCAATCGCACTAGCTGTACTCACCATTATGACTAATGGTGAGTTTATAAAAAAGTCTTAACCATAACTTATTCCTAACCTAGCCTTAATCTTTACCCTGAGAAGTTAAATATGTATTTCCATGTGTACCTTTATAAAAGTTGAAGCTTAGTCTTGGCCCTAAGGAGATCTTAAGACCTGACCTTGAAATATCCTATCTTTTAACTTCTTAGGATTTAGACTGAGACCAAATAAGTATGCATGAGCGAAAGTGCTCCATTTCCTTCTACATGTATTCTACGGCGTCAGCGATTGGCCGGGGCTTGTAAAGACAAAATAAAGGTTAAGTTACGACTAAATATTTATAAACAGTGTCAAAATCTTAGGATTAAGATTAAGACTAAGGTTAAGGTTAAGACTAAGTTAAGATTAAGATTTTTTTATAAACTCATCATAATATTACTTTTATGTTACCACCAGCAGCCTGATACTGCAACGTTGTCGAACGTTACAGTTTTAGCAGTTTTAGTTTCTGTTAATGCTTTTGGTTAGATATATAAACTCTTAACATTACGGCGCTCATATTTCGGATACCCTGTATAATTTTAAAAATTATTGAAATGACCCCGCAGAGTCCTTATGGAAATTGGGTCTCGGTCAAATTTGATGAAACTCTGGACTCTGTTAGTTTTCGACGAGTAGAACAAAAGTTCTCATGGCCACTGAGTCCAAAAGTCTCATAGTTTTGAGATATAGCTCTCTGAAATTCGACTTTGGGTGCATTTTGCAGTATTACTAGTTTCACACTTACAATAGTATATACTTGTTTGTTCAAGCACGTATGCATGTACACGTGTATTCAAACACATATAAACTTCAAACAGGATTAATACTAATAGCAAGATTGATATTAATATTAACTTGTGAGTGTGTGTGTGTGTTTGTACTTGGGAGTTCAATTGACTACTATTTGACTACTCTTAGCGTGATCCAGGAACAACGGACTGGACGTGGTAGATTCTTGTTCCCTTTGGGGTGCTTTTTTAGCGTGAGTCTTGTTTGTTTCCACTCAGTCATCACTTACTTCCTAAAATAGTATATTATATTATTGTTGAATCAAGTTATACGAAAGGTACTTATGGTTATAGAAATGTTTTAGCGATTCTCATAACAATAATTCTTCAATAGTATCTCGGAGTGTCCGAAGATCAGGTGTCTCTTATGATACATTACTAACAAGTAAAAACTGGTTGCTTATCAAGCCGAGCTTGAAAAGTCATATTCGAAAATGTTTCGGAGCGTTCTTCACGTTGCGTATAGACCTTGTAGCATTACCAAGACAATCCTGATTTTAAGAGAAATCCTGCCCACGCCATTCAAGGCTACGCTGTTTCTCAAAACGCTTCCCACACAACCTGCAGTTATACGGTTTCTCATCTGTATACATTTGCTTATGTCCAACAAACAAGTATATACTATTGTAAGTGTGAAACTAGTAATACTGCAAAATGCACCCCAAAATCGAACTTCAGAGAGTTATATCTCAAAACCATGAGACTCTTGGACTCAGTGGCCATGAGAACTTTTGTTCTACTCGTCGAGAACTAACAGAGTCCAGAGTTTCATCAAATTTGATCGAGACCCAATTTCCATAAGGACCCTGCGGGGTCCTTTGTTGAAGAAGCGAAGGAAACAATATTTTAATATGTTAGATCTTTTACAGATAATGTAATTTATGCATTGTTATAATACACTGTCTATAATTACACAGGGTGTCTCTAAAAGATCTGGACAACATGCTACCACATATTCCCCGGCCCAAAATACAATGATATAATTCGAGTTACCTTACTCCAAAATTTGGTAGTTTAGTTCCAATTTTCTATTACAATTTTCTGGCAAGAGATATTGAAATATGGCCTCGAAATTAATGTAAATTATAGAGGCAGTCACTTACAATATGTTTCATTTAAGTAAATGTGTACAAAAAACAAATATTTGGTTGTAATATCAAATTTTGTAAATTTATTTATGTGCTATATTTTGTGTCAAGAATTGCATTAAAATAAAAAAGATATGTTTCCGCCCGGGATCGAACCGGGGACCTTGTGCGTGTGAAGCACACGTGATAACCACTACACTACGGAAACTTGTACCAGTGTAGTTTAGCATGCACTCACAAACGGGAAGTATAGCCGCGGCAAGAATTCAGTCGTCTACGTCACTGGCGATGTTATGCAATTGTTTTTATTGTCAATATAATTTTCGATATTTCGTCGCGTTAAAAATAATCATTTTTTGCAGTTTAGTGGAATATATAATGCAAAGATTTATTGTAGTAGGTATATACAGGGTGTTAAAAGAGAAAAGTGTAAAATATTTCAGGAGGTAATAGTATGAATCAAAATAAGCAGAAAAGTCTTAATAAACATGAGTCCGCAAAGTAACGGTTGCGGAGATATGGACTACTATTCGGTTTTCAAACATTTTATTTTATTAGAAATAAACCGACAAAGGAAGCTTTTAACAAACAAAAAACAAAGTTACAGAAGATGTTCAAAGTGCCCTCTGTCCATTTCCAAGCAGTCACGACATCTTCGTCTCAACGATGTTCGAACTCTTTCGAAAACACCCTTCTCGGTTTAGATTTCTTGACACTTTTGATTAATCCGTAGCTGCAGCTCTTCCAGGCTGTTTACAGGAGTACCATACACTAATGTCCTCAAATATCCTCAAACAAAGAATTCTAGAGAGTTCAGATTAGGCGATCTTGGAGGCCATAAAATAGGTCCGACCCTTCCTACCCATCTATGTGGAAAAGTTTGGTGTAAATGCTCTCGAACGGCCATGGAAAAATGAGCTGGAGTACCATCATGCTGGAAAGATATTTGTTGCCTCTGATTCAAAGGAATGTTTCCAAAAACTCATACAGAGTGTCCTACAGAAAGTTGAGGTAAGCAGCGCCTGTTAATCGGTTTAGCAAAACAATGATTAATGAAAAACGTGCCTGATGTCCAGATTACTTTGCGGACCCATGTTCATTGAGACTTTTCTGCTTATTTTGGTTCATACTATTACCTCCTTAAATATTTTACACTCTTTTTTTAACACCCTGTACATAGTTTTATTACTCTCAATTGTAGTTTCTTAAATATTTTGATGAAAATATAATAAATTATTAATTTGTTCATATGACGTAAGTCGTCTGTATTCTTGCCGCGACTATATCTACATACATGTATTATACAATTATATACACATTTGTAACAGTTTCGTTTTGGTATACAGAGTATTTGGAATAAATTGTAAAAAAGTTTAGGTATACATGTTTAGAAAATTAAGGATAATATATTGTAATCTTTCTAATATTTCACTATATCTATTAATTCCCAACTATAAAAATATGTTTCTAGATAAATAGAGGCATCTAGAAAAATCACTTTCATAACTCCCCTATACCTTAGGTTATTTTAGGTCCCGAAAGTCCCATGCCTAAACTATTATGAAAAATATTTAGCTATATAAATTGTTCAAGCTTGAATTTGAATGAAATTCAGTTACAATTTTCAAAATGTAAATGTTTTCACGACGTGAAAGGTCTTCTTCTATGAATCTAGCCGAAATCAAAAGTAAAAAACCACAATTTTGTATTTAAATGTTATAAAATAGTTAATAATAGAGTTATAATCAATCACATCTACAAAAATGAAAATATTAGTTGTATGGGAAAAAACCCAAAGGAAATATCAATATTTATCGCACGTACAAAACGCTCTGTAACGTCACACAGCGGAACAGGCTAACGCGCGAGAATTGGTTGTTAGGTTAGGTTTCCATATAATAATCTGCATTTACTGACGTTTACGTACCGTTGTGTCCTTCTTCGTTTTGTAGGTGGTTTTTAGCCATGTGCAAAGACTTGAATACATAAACTGTAAGTATCTTTAGTAGTTTACTATACAGGGGTAGGAGCTTTGCTACGTCGGAGAAAAGGATGCGGAAAAAGTTACAGTGGTGGTGGTCAGTTTATATAGATGAGTTTTAACACACAATATTACACATTTGTGTTATATTGAAAAATTTCTTGGTCTACGGGGTAACAAATAACACTAACATACTATGGATGACTTAATTAAACATTAATGATTACTTACCTAAATTATATTAAAAAGTAATAAGTAAATTATATTAGTATCTCATTGACTATTTTATTTTCTTCAAGCTTGCACTTTATGTCTACATAACAATATCTACTACTTTGTAGAAATAGAAACGTCTGTATAAAGTTAAAAAGTAGTATAAAACGATTTACATTAAAAATTGTAAAACAGATTCAAAGAAAACGTTGAAGTGGCCACCAAGTTTTATTGTGAACGCTCCCACATCACTAGTAAGTATATTTTGATTTTTTATTTAGAAATTTAATAAAAACTCATTCTTGTAGTGTATTTTTTATTTGTAACTAAACTATTTTATTAGCGGCTTATGTTTAATTAAAAAAATTATATATTAGTTCTGTCAGAGAAGGTTATGAGGACTCAGCCATTGGTTATGTTCAAGTTAAAACGGTAGAAAGTAAATGTAGAGTATGTTAGCTGCAGGTAACGTTTGCTGGTATTCGGTGTCTCTATTTTTAGATAATTTTGAAGAAGTAAAAATTTTAATCATTTTTATAGTTAGTACGTACATTTTTCAGTTAAACGGACAGTCATTTTTCAAAATAATTTAACAATGAAAGAAATGGAACTAAACGATTGACATTATACCCAAGGTACTCTGGTGAATTTTCTATATTTATTTTCCATTTTTATTATTTTACCGTATAAAGTAAGTAAGTACCTACGATACGTAGTAGATTAATATATAAGAGTAAGCCAAGAAAGAAAAGTATGCATAACTTTATACAGTGCGTCCGTAAAGTAACGCATAAAATCATTATTAGCTAAATAAGCTTTTTAAGCGGAACACTCCATTTTCCCCCCATTTCCAATTTCCCTTGCTGACAGATTCCAAAAATGTATCGTAAGTTGCTTCAAATTCGTGCAGGGTAAGAAACAATACCAAAGGTGTTAATAAAAATTTCATAGAAAGTTATCCGTTACTAAATTCAGATTTTTCATAAAAAGAATATGGACCAACAATTGTATTTCTCACAATACCAGCCCACAAATTGACCTTTTGTGATCGTTCGTATGGTATTCTTGCATCCAACATGGATTTTCCTGAGGCCAATAACGGGCATTTTGCCGATTAACATGCTCGTTCTAATAAAACGTTGCCTCGTCGGAAAATAAAACGTTAGCAAAGAAATTGTTATTTTGGTTATTCTGGTGCATCATATACGCCCAGAATTCAGTTCTTGTAACACTTGTAAATTTGGTATTGTCGCTCACCCTGTAATAATTTGAAGCAACTTTGGTGATACATTTTTGGAAACAGCTCAGCAAGGGAAATCCAGAAATGGGAAAATATGGAGTGTTCCTCTTAAAGAAACCGGTGATAACGTCATTACTGTCACCCTGTATATTAAATCATTATTTGAAAACACTGTAAATTAAAATCAAAAATCGACCTATTTCGGGAATTTTTAATGGTATTGTTTATTTAGCTAATATTGAATTGAACATAGCGGCCTGTTTAAATAAAAATATCATGTTATAGCTCTGCCAAAAATTGCCTAAAAAATTGAAAATATTGCGGAAAAGTTTTATATTCTAATTTATCTGTATTGCCAATAATTTTAAATTTCAACTAGAAAAAAATCCATTATTTTGGAACACACTGTATAACGATTTGTATTAAACTATATGTACACCTTTCACTGTATTGCATCAATCTCCGTATTTGTTCAAGTTCGATCTTCTAATTGCTTCATCAATTTAATTGTGATAATAATAATATTATATCTACTAAACAATTAATGTTCGATTGTTACTTAGCATGAATAAAAATATTCAATCGATCTTCTCCCCCTGTATATGGCATTTCTAAACAGTTAAACACTGACAAGAAGACACTGGAGGCGATTGGGCGATCTGGGCCACACGCATGGGGAGGACGGGGGCGGTTGTCACACACACACGACTGGTCTTCTAAAACTAAAAGAAAGAACACTGACTAGAATATTCAATCAAATCAACTTACCCAGTTCTTTTATATCATCAAAGTAGTCGCGAAATCCCAAATATGTGACCCCTTTACCGATCATAAAATAAATCCTTACTTGAGCCGGATGCCTTGATCATAATTAAATGAAGTTATTTTAAACGATAAAAAAAACGTAGTACTTATATTCCAGACATAACCGTAAATGTAAAAAATATTCCAATCTCTTTTAATTATAATAAGCAATTTTATCAACAAAGGGTGCTAGTTTTTTTACTGTATTGTAAAGGTATCCCAGTAAACGCATATACGTTAGAAAAACGTTTATAATGTCCATACAACGTTTTAAAAAGGCGTGGCTTTTTTACGCACATCAACTTAAAAATGTCGCTGTTTTACTGGTAACCAAAGTACAAACGTTTAATATTAATAAATGTGGAACGATCATTTTTAGTATTAATAAGCTCTAAGTTTTACGTTTAATAATGACATTTTATTAAGGTTTTTAACTAACGTAAATTAAACGTTGTTATTTTAATGCCCAAAAAGATGTTTTAGAGACGTGTTTTAACCTGTTTTACAACGTTGTTTTTGGATCCATCTGGCGGCATTGTACAGGGTGGTCCAGAATTATGTACCATAAATGCTAGATTGGATAGTACGTTAAAAAATAAGGGTTTTTTATATATATTTAAAAACTAAATAATCAGGTACACTTAATCCTGTAAAACCGCAAAATAATAACACTTAACTAACTATAATACTTTTATGATGAATTTACTTTTTTTAGGTTTTAGTACAATTCATTTTATGTTACCACGTATTCCATCCCTTTAAGATTAAAGCTTTGTTTTGAGTGATAAGTATTTTTTTGAAATGGATAATTTCAAATTTGAAAAAATACTATCCAAAACTACCCCTTAAACATAAGTGATTGAATAAGTGGTAACAAAAAATTAATTAACCTAATATCATATACTCATCCCATGACTATAACGTATGTGTGTTTACGGGGGCGGCATATTATTATTAAGCAGGTCGCATTTGCGCCCAGGAACGACTTACGTTGGTAGGCCCTAACCACTATTCAGTGCAGGAATGAGGGAAACCTGGAAAACCTCATTAATTAGGGGGGTAGTCAAATGTCAACCGGTATCAGTCTCTCACATTGACCCAAGCCAACATTCTTCCACCCTACCATACCCGCAGAGAGGACGCCAAACCTCTCCACGAATATAGCTTATATACGGTCTACCGGCAGCTGGACTCGAACCAACACCGATCTAGTCACCTTGATTCAAGTACTGATGCCTTAAACCGTGCGACCACTGACCGTCTATGGATAGATCATAGATCCCTAACTATGATCATTGATTCAAATGGTGCCGTGGACCGTAGATGATTTGTAAATAAATATGTAACTTCAACTCTTCGAAACATACGGACGGGTCCACGGACCACGGAGTTAGTAGGACAGCAGTAAGAAAGCCGGTTTCATACTCCCAAACTCAAAAGGTTTTTTGCTTTGCCAAGAATACTGGTTTTGTACCAAATTTTGTTCTAGTTGTACGGATGTACTTTTCACATTGAAATGTACCAAATCTGGTACAATGGTACCAGCACTGGCAATACTGCACATTACCCCCGACGAGTAAGTGAATAGATATCTTAATAGAAATTTTCTGCACCGTTGGATTGGAGGCGGCAGCGAAGTTCCTTAACCTGCACGTAGCCTTGATTTAAATCCACTGGATTTTTACTTTTGAATACTTGTAACTATTTCACATTTCATTCTGTATTGTGAAAGGAGCTGTTAGAAAACCCTTCGCAGTAATTATGTTTAGGTGTATTTGTAATTATTATGTACCTTTTTGGTGTTATAATTCTGTTACCGTAGGTCAGAAAAAAATATTGTTAAGTCAAACATGTTTTGTTTGGTACATTTATCCTACAGCAAAATAAAAGGATTCATATTGCGGACACCATGTATATTGTATGAGTAGAGTGGTTTGTATAATTATTGGTAAAATATAGGTTTTTTCTTATGGGTTATGCCTACTCTATTTTATCTTTGAACTACAAAACATGAGATGATTTTTCAAATATAAATTATGTTTGTACAAGACAAATTACAATTTATTAGATTCAGTGCTTTTGAGATTAGGCTGGTGCGTTCTATGTTACATATTACTAATTAGAATTCTTTAAGAATGTCTTGGAAAGTTAAGATTCAATAGAAAATGATCCTATAATGAAATGCTATTATAAACCCAATAAATGAACAAAACCTTGCTTTATTGATAAGAAGAGAAATAAAAAATGAGTGTCTATATGATTTCGATAAAATATAAAAAAGTAGTATATGGTGTGTGTAAAATAAAACTGTCCAACTCCAAAAGAATCGGTAGAATCGGTACTATGGAAAATAATGAAATTAAAAAAAATTGTCTTAATAAGAAGATAAACTGGATTGAAGACGCTCATTTACAATTTAATAGTAGACCTTTTCTTCATGCTGATTACGAACGGTACCATGACAAAAATTCCGTGTAGGGGAAAGTAGGGTGAATATGCGCAGCGGGTAACTGTGCGCACATCTAGTACGGACATATTTCCAAACGTACCTTCTTCAATCAGTAACTCCATCTGTCACTACTGTTTTGTACTATAATTTTTATGTGTTTTAAGACTTATATAACACTTTCAGTGCATTCTTGTTATTTCTAAGGTTATGTGATACTTATTTAAGGGAACATTCATTAAAAAGATCAGTTTTTAAGGTTGTTACCCTAGTACTTTACTATTTTAAATTTTCATTATATATGTGAAATTTCAGATGCCAAGAAAATGTCAAAGAAAGACTGATAAAGGAGAATGAATGAAAGACCAGTTGCGAGATGCCATTCTGGAAATTTCACATAGAAGTTCAGCCGTCATAGAACATGGTATTCCAGAATCGACATTAAGAAAAAAATAAAGAATTGAAGAAGAACCTCGATATAAGAGTTTGCGATTAGGAGGTATTACCATCTTCTCTAAAAGTCAAGAAAATGAAATAGCTCAGCACACTTTTTACGGTTAGCAAAAATGTTTGACGGTTTAAACACAATCCAGCTTAGAAAACTAGCATTTGAGTTTGCAGAGGCTAATAGAGTCAAACATAGATTGAACAAAGACCCGAAGCTAGCGGAAAAAGATTGGTACTATTCATTTATAGAAAGACATCCCTACATTACACTGAGAAAACCAGAGGTTACTAGTGCTAACCGAATAAGAGCATTTAACGAAGAAGATGTGAAACTTTTCTTTGCAAATTTATGAGACCTCTATAATATATAAATTTTACAACGTTCACAAAACGGGAATAACCATCGTTCAAAAACCTGGCAAATCTTTGAGTCCAAAAGGAGTTAAACAACTAGATTTTAAAACATCACCAGAAAGAGGTAAAAATGTCACAATATGTTGTTTTAATGCGACTGCACCTATGTTTATATTTCCGCGGAAGAGGATGTCAGATCTATTAAGCAAGAATGGCCCAATAGGAATTTTATATTCATGTTCCACTTCAGGATGGAGTAACGAGGATTTATTTCTCGACATGTCCAATTCTTATTATTATGTTACTATTATTATGTATTGTACTTTTAACGCTGCCGCTACACACATCACATCGCCTACAACCCCTAGATCTTACTTTCTTTGGGCCACTAAAAATTGCGTACAATAAGGAATGTGACACATTTTTAAGAAATGCTGAAAGGATTACTGCTTACGATATAGCTGATATTTTTAAGAGTCTATGTCAAAGTAGCTACTATAGAGAAAGTCGCATCTTCTTTTCTTCAGGAATATTCCCATTTCAACCAAATAAATTTACAGTTGAAGATTTTGAACCTGCCTCCCATTTCAGACCTGTTGTAGCTGACCCAGAGATAATTACGAATAAGGAAATTGATCCTTCTTCTCCCCTGATACCGAAAAATCATAACTGTTTGGAAAACCCCCAACCGTCCACTAGTGCATTTGTAGATACAAATGAAACTGAAGACCGTACGAGAGCAAGAACACCTTTAAGAGAGAATATTTTGACACATTTTCCAATAGTAGCTATGATACCAGAGAATGTAACTGCGAAAACATTGTCTCCAATTCCAACTTTTACAATGTCGCCTAAAACTCATCAGAAAAATAAACCAAAAAGTGTTATATTGACAGCAACACCTCAAAAAGATGAGTTAATAGAGGCCGAAAATAAATCGTCAGAAGATTGCTGAACGTTAGATTAATAAAAATAAATGTCTTAAAAATACTGCAATGCTATTGGACGAAACTTTGTAGTCAACCTTCTTTGTTTAGGGATCTTGGTATATACCGGGATTTTGAAATATAGGTTTTACTGTTCCTGTCTTTCTTGAGTTTATACAGATGGTATTAGTATGTGTTTTGTTAACAAGTATTATTCTCGTATATTGGATAGCATTAGCTCTTATCACACTTTACATTAATTTGTGTTACTAAACAATGCATTATTAGTTTTTAATTCTGTAGCAGTTGAACCTATATAAAATATAAATTTATATAAATATTTAGTTATTACTCGTACATTATCCAAAGCAGTCATTTTTGCTATAGAACTTACACCAAATTATGTGAGGTGTGATAATGTGAACTATCCTTTATTTCCCTTTCCTTATAGATAAACAGCCACCCATCAAACTATGTGAACATTAATTTCCTCAAATAGTATACGTAATATGTAGTTGACTTGATATGACATAATGAAAATACATGATCAACAGATTACAAAATGATAAAGCACTTGTTTATTATATTACTGGCATAACTAGTCCATTTACTGCATCAGTAATAGGTTCTACATACCATAATTTTCATTAAACGAATTATATACTACTTTTATATTGAAAAATTTTCATAAAACACCAAAAATAATATATGCGTGAGCTGCTGGTCATACTGTGTTAAGGTTTGTGTATTCCATTATTTATTGGTGGTATCCCGATTCACCATTAACGATACAATATAAAATTGATATAATTTTTACTATATCTACGAAAAGGTTTTGATGTCGATTCAACTCATCCATATACAGAGTAAGTCAGAAATAATGAGTTAACACTAAGCTGGAGATACTAGACACCAAAATATTGTGTTTAAGTTCATCATGCCTTATACGAATGTCGCTGGTTTAAGAAATACAGGGTCTTCAAGGTTTAAATTTTGTTCTAAAATCTCTATATTAATAATAATATTTATCGACATGAAAATTTGACACAAACCTACTATAGAAATAGAAGAATTGGATATAGAAAGTCCTCTATAATACAAGACGATTAATATCGTCTGATATTTGTGCAAAATTGTCATTTTACGAAAATAAATGTATCTAATAGCAT
This sequence comes from Monochamus alternatus, assembly GCA_037114965.1. Taxonomy (NCBI): domain Eukaryota; kingdom Metazoa; phylum Arthropoda; class Insecta; order Coleoptera; family Cerambycidae; genus Monochamus; species Monochamus alternatus. Next base: position 37,602,306 of record CM073431.1, on the reverse strand, counting down.
TTTTGAAAATTTAATTATAGATGTAAATATTATCTCATAAACTTGGTACTACATATAACATACATTGTTCACTTTTATTTATAAGTATGTGAAAATAATAGTCAAAATGTGGGGTTAGAATAACAAAATAATGTGTGTCTTACAAACGCTTTATAAAAGTTACTATTTTATTTGAGGAAAATTTAGATCAAGAATTTTATTTTTGATACTACTTTTGTTTCGGGACCTACAAGCACCGCAAATTTGATCATTTTACGCGAGAAATATGGCAACCTTTAGCAGATAATAATTTAAGCTCTACAGCGTGTTTTCAAAATCGGATGTTAAAATTTGTATTTATATTAGGGGTCCATACCAAAATATGAGTGTAAGTGATACGGTTGAAATATGTACTTTAAACAAGTAATAGTAGTGTCTGTGAGTAGTGTATATTGCGCAATAAAGTTGGTAAATAAAAATATACTACTGTGAAACTGAAGATACTGGAATCTCATGGAATGAAGAAGATGGAGGTTGATGATACAATATGCGAATAATTCATGGATGATATTTTAAAAATGAGCTTCCCACATAAAATCAGGTTGCTATCTCACAGAATCAAACTTTGCCTAGAATATCAAGAAGGGTGTTTTTGCGAATTATGCGTGACATGAATTTTCGTTTCATAAAACGAAATAGAAAGTGTATGCTTATAGGAAAGGGCGAAACTGTGATATGACAAAGAAACTATTTAAGACAAATAGAAGGTTGAAGTCTGAGTCAAAGAATATATTGTATAAACTAGTGTAGCATTGTTTTGCCGCATGAAATCTGGTGCTGTCGTGGTTGTATGAATATTGCACCCTATAATAAATTTGTTCGTGGCACACCATAATCAGTTTTCAACCGTCAGAAGAAGCATTTTCAACTATGGGCACTATAAAAGCAATGCGAATGTGTCTGACGGTTGGAAACTGTTTCCAACTGTTCTACGAACAAGCCTAATAACCGACTATAAGTGTTAACGTGTGACCGTTACAGTGACTATGCTAGTAATGTATAGCGTCTATGTAAATAGTGCAGTGTTAGTTACGTGTTAAAGTAGATGTTAGTGGGTGGTGGCAGGCCATTACTGTCTAAAAGCACGGCTTTCTACGGATGAGTGAAAACTTTTTAAAGTAAACTATTAAAGTCCTAGATTAACTCAATTTATTTTTGGTAATTTTGTTTTCTCTGAACTTTTGTCAAGTGGCACGCTCCTGCAACTCTCACCTCCCGTACTCAACTAAGTGCTGTGATTGAGTCACTATCTATTATTTTGGACCTCGGGTATAAAAAGAAAAAATAATGTAATTGATATCACTTAAAACCCCATAAATTCTACCGCACAGTCTATTTTCGAATATCGATCATTGATTTATACAAGTAAAAACAAAATTTACCTAAAGGTAAAGTTTTAATAGATTGAATGAAATAAAAAAAAATAAATGGCAAAGAAATTTTCCATTTTGTTATAAGTAGTAGGGCGTAAAATATGCAAAATGTCTACACTCGTGATTTTTCTAAATTGTTCGTACCTAAATACTTAAATTACATTTGGTCTAATATATATTTTGGAGCACCCTGCTACTTCTAATAAAAAGTATAATTTCCACGTCAATGACTTCTATAGCTTTATTAATAGGTTGCATTTGAAGTGCAAACATCCTAATTCTATTCTTGTAAAACAAGTAGTTCTAGTGTAAGTAATTAATTAATTAAAGAAATTATCTCAAATGGTCTTAAATTTTTCGAAGCGATAATTTTCTTTCGCACTAAGAAATTACAAGCAATGATGGAAATATAATGTTGCGTCTAATATTTGGAGTTTTTGGTAATAGTCGATCACAAAATTTGTATCTCAACAAAATGACAAACAATTACCCGGTGACAAGGTAATTCAGAACTAATTTTAAAAAAAATGGGAATAGATATGCTATGAAAAATCGTAAAAAAAGTATAATCCTTATAGTTTCTGAGTAAAAAATCATTAAAGCTGCAGTATTTTCAAACTTTACATTGCTGGACTACTGTAGTCTCTAGCTAGGTGATTCCTAATACATATTGAAATCCGATTACTTTTTGTAGGTATTAACGTTTTTTGGTGAGAGTTTTTACATTAGTTTTTCAAGTGTCAAAAATGTCTTACGTATATAGCAACTTGGGGTTGGTGAATATCGTTTCAATTTATGGCGATATGAAAATGCTTTAGCAGAACGATTTTCCGATAAACATGTGCCAAATGCAGCTACTTTTGCCGCGGTGTGCAGTGAGTGCAAGTGTAGTGCAGAGCTAGGAAAATTTGAACTGAATCGTGGAAGAGATGGAGGTCTAGGACGTCTACGGCGTATTGGAGAAATATAACGTTTCATACACGAGGTTCAATTATATCCATACCATGTACAGCGTGTCCAAGTATTAATAACAAGGAATTTTACGAGGACGACCGGTACCATGGCCGCCACGATATCTTGACTTTTGGACTTCTTTTTATGGGGGTATTTAAAAATTGAAGTGTATTGTGCCGAAGTGGATATCTACTATTGATGATTTACGCAAACGTATCATAGCTGTGAATAACTTAGGTATGTTAAACTATTTTTTTTACAAAACTGTTAAAAGTGGGCTTTTTAATTGTCATTTTTGATGTTAAAAATGTCATTTTTTGACACGCGTGTTAAAAGTAAGTTACTTTTTTAACACTAGTGTTAAAAGTAAATCAAAGTTTATTTAAATTTTGTTTTGAAAATTAAATTTTAACAAACACATGAGCAACTTTTTATTTTAAATAAGTACAAACCAACATTTTAACTAGTTATTACTATTAACATTTATAGTAAAATTAGAACAATTTGAAATTCTAATTCCCTGCGGAGTCATCATATTTAAGTTGGTTTTACTGTCAACATGTGTGACACATCTATTTTCTGTAGAAATACTACTGGTAGTACTGGTAGTCTTGCTAGTAGTTGCAGCAGTAGGAAGTATTTGGCACGCAATTTCCTTCTTCTGTTCCAGTGAATTTTCAATGTAGCCTTCAGCTACCGTCAAAGATTTCCATCCTCTATGTCTCTTGATGGTAGTAAGATTTGCACCAGAATCTGCTAACAATGTCGCCGATGAACGACGAAAACAGTGTCCGGTGTAGAGTTGAGGATTTGGTAGATTCAAGAACTCTGCAATGTCGGCAGGCATTTTACCAAACATGTTAATTCCGACTGGATTGTTCACACATTTATTCTTCATATATTTAAGAAAAAGTCGTCTATGGTCAGCGTTGGGTGGCCGGAGTGCCATATGCTTTCTAAAAAAGTTTAAATAGAATTCACCAACAACATTGAAAGTCCGAGGCACTTTCGTTTAGTATCTGGTATGGTCACAACAACCGAAGTGCCCAAATATTCGATATTGTCGATGGTCACCTGACACAATTCCTCCCGGCGACACGCCCCGAAGGTACCCACTATCGACTTTCATCATCAGATACTTTTCGTTTTCTGCTTCTATGAGAAATTTGTCGATATGCGTTTTCGTCAAAACTTTTGACTTTTTTGCTTGATATCCTTCACCCTTCCGTTTTAAAAAGCAATAAGTTTATAGTGTTTGCTTATATCTTGATCTTGCTTTATTTTTAACATAGTTTTGATCATGGAATAATTTGACCACAGCGTTGACGATTTCCATATCTTGGCTTTTTCCTCAAAATATGCCAGTAAAACACTTTCGTTACATTTCCCAGGGACCTTTTTAATGTTGCACCATTCCGCAAAGCGTCTATAAGCAATTTCGTACTGCTCCTTTGATTTCGCCGGCAATAATTCCAATGTTGCTCGACTGGCGGCTTCTTCGATTTCAGCAGGGATGGATTCGTTACGCTTATTATCGAGATTATTCATTATACTTATAATATTACTAGAAAATGCTGTCAATATTTTTGCGCTTTTTCCGTAACTAACAACAGCACTGGTTGCTACGAAAATTTTGGTTCATAAACATTGCGATCTGTGTGGTATTTTTTGATTTCTTATTTTTATTGAGTTTAAAGTTCTTCCGATTGTTTTGTAGAAAAAATAGTGTATGATAAACGTGTTAAAAGTGATTTTATTTTTTTCGTGAAGTTAAAAAACTCGCTATGTTCGTTTTTTAATCATCTTCACTTACTTTTAACACGTATGTCATAAATAGCTATTATTAAATAAACCCACAAACAGCGGCAAAATCAGTTGAATTTCCTGTATGAAATAGGTGTTAGAAAAATTTTATTTCTTTCCCTGGAAATATATTTCAATTTTTTATCCGCTAGCCAATTGCATGCTTTACCGCCTTTTCAGGTTTTACAATGGTTCAATTTCCAGTACCGTGCAGAAGCGTATTGTTAAATCATTTTCGAACTTTTAACAAAATTGTATTTGTAAGAGGTACCTGTATATTCAATTTTTTTTTAGATAAGTTCTGAATCACCCTGTATATTGTCAATTAGATAGTAACTGAAGAATACATGAGGGTGTGGAAGTAAGGTGAGATACGCGGTATAAAATGAGAGAGTCTGAGCACCTAAAAATTTAAGAATATCTGGAAAAGCAGTGGGATTATTCAATGGAATGTTTAATATTGGAAAATTTTATTTCAGCAACTGTCCCGATCCACGAAATATGCGAAATTTTTGAAACGCGACATCAAAGCCCGGAAATAAATCGTCTCACACCTAGCCAGGATTACAGCGAAGTGGACTATGACACGTAAATAAATTTTAATGCATTAAGATCCAGTGACACATCGATAAAGCATATCGATAGTGGTGGAGCGTCCCGCGTGAGTAAGATGTCCATCGCCGCTGAAGATGATACAATATATCCATTATCAACCCCTTGCGGTGGCGGGCGAGGGACCGGGGAATTGCAAATGTGTGCCCAGGGCATCTTACACGTTTCACATACTAAACAGACTTTTGCGATTACGCGCCATCGGCGCGGTCTCTTGCTCAGTATTGTAGCAAGACGGAAATGTTTTTAGAGAAACATGCACTTGAAAAATTGTTCTGTATTTATAGGAAATAACATCATTTAAGTTATTCTGTATTTAATTGTTATTTTAGGTAGGTAACTATAGAACACTTACATTAACTCAGTGTCAATAAATTCAGCTAGGGGCGCTAGCGTCAAAGTTAGGTATAATATTAATGTTCTATGGTCTAGTTTATGATTCTATAATTTTTTATATGAATTTGTGGAAGTCAATTAGTGATTGTAAATCTAATTTGCATACGTATTATCAAAATAAAACTTATAATAAATCAATAAAATGTTTATAAACAAAGATAACAGGAAAAAAATCACTTGAAAAGATACATTAAATTTTATTTATGTTAACCTCACATAACCAACCTTGTTTATTTGAATTTTACATTAGCTATTTGGAAAGAGAAGTAATAAAACGTTATTTAACACAAAAATTGTTAAGTGCCTAAAGAATTTCCTAGTAATTCTTAATTTAAACCTCTTTCTGAAAAAATACAAATATGTAAAAAAAATCAGTGTTTTAAATCATATACATGTGACATAAATAAATAATAAACATATGCAGTTTTTATTTGGTATATTTATTACAGTACAAGTACAATACAGAAAAAGTTGAAAACCCTGATAGATGTTTTAAATGGTTTTCATTAAAAAATTTGAGTGATATTAGTTGTGCCCTTTTATAACTAATAACATTTTGAATCGCCATATTGTAAAATAACTTGTTACTACTAAATGCACTTGCTATACTGTGAGGATTACCAGCGTTATTATCATCCAAGTAATTTTCAATTTGAGGAAATGTATTATCACATTTCTCAGGTTAGAAGTCTATGAACTCGTGTCACATTTCTACTTTGTTTCCATCTGCAAGTTTGCCTAGATTTTCATCCTGTTTTCGCCTTTTCAAGTACCGTGTCATGCGTTCATTATTTTTTACAATATTGGTATCATATTTCCGTGTACGAGTAAATATAATGTTGAAACAGCTGTTTTTTGAGAATTTTCCGTTGTCCTAAAAATAAGAATGAAACCTTATCAAATAATGAAAAATATACGCAGAAAATAGATCATGAATGCTTGTACTTACCCATACCACCCATGTTTTGAGCAGATCTTTGTGTACTGGGTTGGTTTCTTACTGGATGCAATTGCTATTAACCATTTTCTTCAGCATTATTGGGGAACTTACGAAACATGAAATCTTTATTTTTATTAGCAACAGATAAACACTGCGGGACGCAACAGTTATATGGGTATTTTTGTACACAAATTGAAACACAACAAAAATTAAATAACAAATATTTGTGAGGTTAGATTTAATACCTAACATTGATCACAGCACCGCCTACATGTAAATGTTCTATTGCATAATGACATTTCAATAGCGTTTCCATAAAGTATAAATCATACACAGTGTGTCTCCACTTTTGTGTTAACAGTTTCTTAAATCCATGTCGATTGGAAGAATCAATGATCCCCCAAACCCAAGATCTTGACAAACTTTCGTCCAATAGCATTGCCAAATTAGTGTTACTTATATTTGAATTTTCAGTCGTTCTAAAATTTTTTGTGTAGATATATGTACCTAAACAGTACTATTAACAGTTTAGAACGTATAACAAACAATCACAAACCGACAGTTTATTCTGTATTCATATTTAAGTAGTTAGGTATGCCAAGTGTTTTCGCTGCTGCTACAAAAAAAAAAACTAATAAATAAAACTAAAATAAATATAACTGAAGATTTCGGTTCAGATGTGTTTAACTTACAAATCATAATTCTATGATTTACTTACAGCATGGGTAAGTTATTCTTATAAGAGGAGGACTATTTAGGTACGAGAAGTAACGAGAAGTTCATCGAGTGCATATGTAGTAGCACAATTAGCATTACCTACACTGTAAAAAAATAATTACACATTTATTATAATGCATTACTGTGTTAATCGTGGTCCACACGGAATTATGTATATTTTTACATATTTCTCTGCATTTAGCAGTGTGTTAAAGGTTTAACACAATCCACTGTGTTAATATAATAAATGTCATGTGTAACTTTTACACTTTTCTGTGTTATTTGTATCATTGAAGGTGTAGGCTTTACACATTAACATGTTAATTTCATTGTATAATAGGTATTGATATGGAAGACTCACCTCTCTTTTTAATTTGTCAATTATGTTCCTGTTTACTTTCGAAATAATTTTTATATATATAAAGCTGTTTACAGGCCTTTTTGGCCCATAGAAATAATTTTTAATAAATATAATTTTTTATAATCCTTTTATTTTGACATTTTCTAGAGGTTCTGCCTATCGTTGAGAATGCATTGAATATAAGCCTGGAATGTTCTATTAAACGGCAGAATATATGTATTAAAAATTATAATTTCAAAAGCAAACATGAACATAATTAACAAGGTAGGTGAGCTTCCTTATCAGTATATAGAATTTTCTGAATTTTGGTTTTAATTATAAAATAAAAGATATTTTACTTTTTATGATTTTATTAAAAAAATAAAATTCGGTTCAAATGAACAACAACCAAGTCTGCTAACAAAATATGTATGTATTAAAATTAACAGTGTAGTAGCACATATTATTACAATAAGGATCTAATAATGTTCTAGTAAATCATAAACAATGAAACAACAAACAAAGATGTATTTAGGCACTATATAATAGGAGTTTACGAAAATTAACTTGTAGTGATCTGAACATATAATTTTCTTTCTCTAAAGTTACAAAAAAGTTAGATTACAGAGTAATCTAAAACGTCAGAGTAAACTCCTAATATTTTTAATAGTTATATTCTAATTAGTTTTAGTTTTATTACAATTTTGTCCACTGAGTAGTTAGTTTCACACAATATTATTAATACCTAAAAATATATAACAACTTTTACATAAAAAGTGAACATTTTTCAAATAGGTATTGTCATATTTAATTCATTGACAGGATGTCACTTTTTGTCATTGTCGATATTTAACTTCAAATAATTTTAATTTTTATAATAATTTTTATAGTTAGATATTTGATTCAGCTTAAAGGAGACCACCTGAAGAAGCAATCCTAAAAATGCAGAAATAGGACAGATCTCATCTATTGTGGTTGAATTTGTCGTGTTCCCACTGCCGAAAGTGAAGTTAGATATTTATAGAGTGTTTCATTAGCAGGTTAGTAAATTAGATTATTTTCTTTAGATAATTATTGATTAGAGCTTTGTCTGTGGAATTGTTCATTAGCATACCTAGATGTTTGGTATCAGAGAACATACATATGACTTCATTGATAGGAATTGTAGGAGATTTGATTTATATTAGCTTAAAATACCTTTCTAAAACAGTAAAAAAATGTTACACAAGCTAATAATAAGGAATATATTGGTAGATATTGTGGGTGTAATTCAACGCAGGTTGGGGCTTTTGTCCACTGAGTAGTTAGTTTCACACAATATTATTAATACCTAAAAATATATAAAATACCTTATATTTGTATCCTCTAAATTAAAAATGTTAGCACGCTTCTTTATTTAAATCGAAATTTTTGTGACTTAAAAATATTTAATCTCCTCCCTCGTAACAAATTTATACTCCAACATTATACTTGGTTTTGAAAAGGTTTGAAGACTTTTGGAAATGTATTTAAATAAAAACTTACCTAATAATTAGAACTTTCGTAGACCTCATCTGTAATTTAATTAGATCAGAAAGAAGCAAGTTGCACCAATTTGAAGCAATACAAAATCATAATTTTGTTGACAATAATTATTTATTTGCTTGACGTGTTCATTAAAATTTAAATTGTTATCAACATACAAACACCAAAATCTTTACCGACGACACCCATTCTATGTCTAGCCCGTCAATAGTATCTAAGTTTATTAACACATATTTCTTCATCTCTAACACGATCAGGTCCAATGCACGTAACTACTGATTTATTTTGATTTATTCTAAGATCATTACTCTTACACCAGTTATAAATGTCATCCAAATCACAATTTATTAATTCAACTGATTCAATAATGGTACATGCTACTGAACAAGGTTTGCATATCATCTGCATACAAATGTAACTTTCCATACTTCACTGTATTCGGTAAATCAAATATAAATAATGAAAACAAAATTGGCCCCAAAATACTACCTTGTAGCACACCACTTTTTATTGGCTTCAATTGCGAACTTAATTTGTTACTTATTTTCACCTTCTGCTAACGATTTTGTAGATGGCTATAACTTAAATAACTTAATTTTGATAATAAAAGTTCAAAAGATACTAAATCAAATGCTAATATCGTCAAAAAAGATTTATGTAGCTATATCGTCAACAATTTTTTACATGGCAGCAGGTGCTACTAAAATATGAAATTTTTTAAGTTGGGTCCTTTCTGTTGAGACATTCGAATCTCAAAATGGCGAAAAAAAATAGTTTTTTTATTTTTCCTTAAAAACGGTGTAATTAGAAATTTCAATTTTGGTGCACAATATCATCCAGTCAAAAGCTATTTTGTGGTGGTATCTACTCCTTGGCTCATGTTTCTGGAATGCGGGAACAAACAACCCCTAGACTTGTTTCTTTCAGAACTTTTTCCTGCAATACCCGATTTCAACAAAACTTTTTTTTAATACTATACCTAATTTTACTACTTTCTCCCTCTTGTAATTTTTTCATGCAACCAACAGTTTGCGCAGAAAAAAATAAAAATGCTTTTCCTTACTCTAATCTTTTCGTCACCGGTTACTGATAACCGCAGTAGGCGGTTGCTATGTTGATGTTTCTCTGTTGTTTTGTCAAACAAATCGCTATTAGGTCTATAATTGACAGTTTTTGCAAATATTTCTAAACAAAGGTATTCCTATAACTGTTGCCAATCCTGCATATTCCATCATTTTATTCGCTAATATTTGTACGGAAGAGTTGTTTACAAATATTTGCAAAAACTGTCAAGAGTGATTTGTTTCACAAGACAACAGAGAAACATCATCATAGCAACCGCCTACTGCGGTTATCAGTAACCGGTGACGAAAAGATGTTTAGAGTAAGGAAAATTATTTTTATTTGGTTCCGCGCAAACTGTTGGTTGTATGAACAAATTACAAGAGGGAAAAAAGTAGTACAATTAGGTGAAGTATTTAAAAACAAAGTTTTGTTGAAATCGGACATTGAAGGAAAAAGTTCTGAAAGAAATAAATCTAGGGGTTACTTATTCCCGCCCTCCAGAAACATAAGCTAAGGAATAGACACTTCCACAAAATAGCTTTTGACTAGCTGATAATGTGTACCAAAATTGAAATATCTAAGTGCAACCGTTTTTAAGGAAAAATAAAAAAACTCTTTTTTCCGCCATTTTGAGACTCGAATATCTCAACAGGGAGGACCCAAATTGAAAAATTTTATATGAAATGGCTTGTGAAACACACTGGTAACATATTTGACCATCATTCTCATTAATAAAAAAATTACAAAAGAGGTGAAATGGTCAGAAGAAAATTCTACGTTTGATATTTCAAGAAAAAGCTGCATAGGCGTACTTATAAATAATTTGAGGGGATAAAGGGTACTGCATCCCTCAGTTACCTCCATTCACCCTTCGATTTTTTTCACCAAAATTACATGAAAAGTATACCGGAATAAGATAAAAGTACGTGCAAAATTTCAAGTGTGTATCTTACAAAACAATGGGATTATTAACAAAAATAGTTTTTTAAAATGTTACTTTAACACCCTGTATATTGAAACAGCGGGGCCTAAATAAAAAATGGCATAAGGAAAGTCGCATTATTTTTGTTCAAAGAATATGTGGTTAATGGTATGGCCTTCTATTTTGGGACACCCTGTATATTCGTTTTACTTCGGCACCTGAATATTCGCAGGTGGTATAACATTCCTGTTATTTCCTAACCTCTATATTATTCAGTTCTTTAATGACTAAAATTATTTATATTTGTAAAAAACACTACTTCAAGAATACGACGCTCATAAGCAACCTATCTATTTTTTTTAAGTGCCTTATACGATATACTAATTTTGGAATGCAATATGAAATAAAACTGGAATGATTTTATAAAAATTATATATGATATGGTAAACCTCATCGAGTACTTCAATAATCGATCTAACTATGCGTTCTAAAATGTGAGGGTGGTGCTGCTCAAAGTGAAACATACTGTATATGACTTGGTGATTAAGAAAATTAATTAATTTGAAATAGCCAAATATGTTTGAAGTAAAAATATGAGCAGTAATATAAAAACATAATTTAAAAAAGAGATTCAGTTAAAGGACAAATATGTTAGACTAACAAAAATAGTAATTCATGTTATTGTAGCGTATTGACATCACTTGCTATAGCCACATCAAGATGTAATTGTCTCTAAAAATGTATTATATAGCTTAGTCAAATTTAAGTTAGGCTTAGGTTAAGTTCTCTTTATAAGTAGTAACGGAAATATTGACAATGACTCATCCTACATAAAATTATATATTTTTGGAAGAGCAATTTTTAAAATTTACGGTTTACCTAATCACAGTGAGTCTAAGGTTAAAAACAAAAATCTCATATTCTTTGCAGCATTATTAAATAATAATTAAAAATCATTATATTGCGTTGGTTTCAATATCATTTCATAATAATTTTATAAAAAATTTGTTTACTTCAATAACTTTAAAGTAAAGAAAGTAAGTATGTAAGTACATCTTTAATTACACTGAAATATTTCTAAATTTGATTCAAATAGCACATATTTATTTTTAAATAATGCCATTATTGCTGATACATGCGGAGAAATAGATAGAAGTCTTACATTTTTTTTAATGCAATGAATATGCCTCAAGACAAAGGTAGATATAATTGATTTTCTCTTTAGTGTAATAGTAAATAAAGAACAGAAGAAATATGTATTTATAACTTGTACACACATTTCATTACTTTTACTTTAATGCACACATGTATGACGTCGCAGTCTCAAATGAGCGCTGTTGTCAATTTTCACAGTCAATATTCAAGAAATTTAACTTTATTCATATATATTTTTATGGTAACTGAAAACAAACTCATTTCGTTTGATCCGTCAGATAATCAGTGCAAATTCTTTGTCCTACTTTTGAAATTATTCATAGACAAAGAATAATTAATAATTTATTTTGTAAAAATGTAAGCTTCTAAAATGTAAAATGTTTCATCGTAATAGTGAGTAAACCTAAATAGATACCTATTTTTTAAGTTGTGGTTTCAAGTTTAAATATATGTTCAAATTTATTTATTTATTATATTGACATATGACCACGTTTTTGAATTCCATCACAGTTGTTAATTTTAATTATTTAGAATTGTGACAATTTGAGTTATAGCATATACCTACAGAACATAGGCATCAATCACAGGGATGAGCCCAGTAGAGATAGTTATGCGGGACAGGGAGCGGTATATTATTATTAAGCAGGCTGCATTTGCGCTTAGGAACGACTTACGTTGGTAGGCCCTAACCATCATTTAATGCAGGAATGAGGGAAACCTCATTAATTAGGGGGATGATCAAACGCCAACCTGTATTAATCTCTCACATTGGTCCAAGGCAATGTTCTTCCACCCTGCCATATCCTCAAAGAGGGTGTTAATCCTCTCCACAAATTTAACTGATCTGATGAGCTGACATTTAAAAATTAATTATGGCAAAAAGTAACAATAAACAATAATATTGAACATAAAAATTGCTACTACTACTTAGTTGCAGTTATGATTCAACTTTTTAAATGAGATTTTGGAATGTACTAAACCTTTCATATTTACAATGAAGGTTTTAGAAATAATTAGATACACTATCAGATTGTAAAGATTTTATACAGGATGTTTCACTCAATATGAAATATTAATATATAAAAATTTGCAACTGATAAAGTATAGTGGTAAGGATCTACCGATTTTTTTAATTAGGTAACAGTATTCTTACAAATAGAAGTACAAGTGTTTAAATAATGTGTTTCGATAATGTACAAAATTGTACCAGTGACTATATTTCATAAACTTTCATTTTTAAAGTACGGAAGGTGCTTGTAGAACAATATATTTAGTCCTTAAAGGACTATTTCAATAAATCAAACTGGGGAGCGTCTTTATTCTACCAATTTTTAAAAGTAATATAAGTTAAGTGTAAAGTAAAATAAATAATTATGCGGCATTATAGCCCTTTAAAAGTGATGTTTTGAAATTTATGAAATTTATTCGAACGCAAACAATTGTTTGCGTTTCTAATTAGAAACAAAATATCAGTGCTCGTTTTTTTAGATCGCAGCAAATGCTGAGCATTTTTCCCAAGAATCTATCAATAAGTTGTTATATATGTGTTAAAAATACTCTTAACAGCGCAGCAGGTAGATAACTGAACACAAACTTTCGGCTCTTCCTTTGATTTACGATTAAAACTATCCCGGAGTGGACAGTATCAGGTCTAATTTATTACAAGCCGGAGTTGATTTAAAATATATTGCACAACGGCAACTTCACCGTCTGACCAAAATTCATATTGGTTAATTTTCTTCGACGTCATAAAGTTTTGCTTGGCAACGCTGTTCCTTGCGGAAGTTTCACTTCCATAACCACAGTAATCTACAAGGTAAAAGGCACCTATACTCTCGCTCTATGAGACAATGAGATAGTGTTACATACGGGCCGGTAAGACCTGGGGGGAGACGGGGGAGAATGCGTGTCAGCACACACACACCCTCCTAGGCCTCTAGATCAATACCTCAGGGCAGCCTCGCTGGACCCAGGTCCACCAGCCTACTTTACATTTCCTTTCCCTCGCGCCACCCCTCTAGCTTCGCTCCCGCTTGCTTGCTTTTGGTCTTGCTAAGCTCAGCGCCACAGATGTAGACGCAGGAGCGGACTCGAGATTGGATTGCAGCAGGACGCTTAATGAGGCGTCGTTCCACCTTGTGCCTGCCTCATTTCATTATCTTCCGTAAATAATAATAAAGGTGATCATAGAGGGGGACATTTTCTATTTTTCACAGACACGGAATTGTACTATTAGATACAAATTTAATACAGCACTATATTCAATGCATTTTCAGTAAACGTTTATATTGAAAATCAATCAATTCACCAGCTTCTAGAAGTTCACCAAAAGATGCATAGCTATTTCTGATTTCATTCCAAAAAATATACAGAGGAGTAAAACAAAATTATACAAACAGTTGAGTAGAAATCTTTTAAAAAATAAATATTGTATATTTTTTAATTATATTTTTTGACTATTAGATGTACTTTTACATTACTATTACTAAAAATATTTCTAAATTCTAATATATGAAGCTATACATCTTCTTTTAAATATTCAGAATACCGCATGTGCCAATTTTAAAAGTGGAAAATTCAGAAAAGATAGATTGCTGAAAAATAATAACTCTTTCCTATGGTGCAGTAAGTTGAATGCATGTATCTTATAGTTGTTTGGTTAGCAGGTCGTTTCAAGGACAGATAATCGTATCTAAAGATGCACAAAAAATCCACCCAGTAGCGTCCCTTGGAGGTTCTTTTTATCGCAAAAAATACTTAATAATTTACATGAATTCAAGTGTTACTAGTTTAAAAGGATTCTGATAATGTTTATAACGCCGTATACAATTCTCTCAATGTGAAGTTGACGTTTAAAATTCAGATGATTTTATGATAAAACAATACAGATGAATATTATGTATTTTTTCTTATTCTAATTGACTTGTCAATGTTATACACCCTGGAGAATATGTGTATAATTGACACAGTGAAAAGATATTCTTTCTAACTTTTTAGACTGTCTCAACAAACAGCTGTGAATTCGTTTAAAATTTGCGTATAAAAACTGATAAGATGTTAAGTATTATCTCGTAATGTTCTGAATTTGATAACTAAATTTGCCTTCCTCATTTATTTGCCGATTTAGTCCACCACAAATCTGAATACTCTGTTAGTATTAAATTTAATGATATTGATCAAAGAACTAGTATAATAATATAAATTATTTTAATGATGTACATTAATGCGTTGTTCACATCATATGTTAATGTAAAAATACCAAATCCATACTGTATTACAAAAATCTCCAAGTAAATAATGTACATTTACATCTCTCATGTAAAATTTAATGTCTTTTTCTAAAAAATACATAATAACGTTGTAAAATTACATTTCATATGTACAAAAACACAGTTACTATGAAAAATACATTTTCATAGATATTAATTTTCTATTCTGGTTTGTTATTTCACACTATTGATCTAGGCAATAAATAACCAACAATCCACAGTGTAATATCGCTAACAATTTTTAGAATTAATTTCACTTAACACTATAAATAGTATAATAGAAGAATATACAGTATGCGCCAAAAGTATGGAATAAATTCAATTAAAACGAAACAATTATTTTTTGGGAAAAATCCTCGAACAGAATGTTCGAATTGCCGTCCACCAACTTCTTGACAATGCGCAAGTCTGTGAAGAAATTCTTCTTGCACATTATGAATGATTTCTGGGGTAACTCTGCGTATTTCGTCCCGAATGCGATTTTGAAGTTCTTCTAAATTACGTGGTTTATTAATGTACACTTTGGCAATTCGAACATTTAATTTAAGTATAAAATTTAATCAATTGTATTTTATTTTACATACCTCAGAATTGTTACTTTTTTATGGATAAAATTTACGCTTTCTAACATTCAATCGTCATTTACTCGAAAACTTTCCTATGTAAGAGGGCAAAATTTTAGTACTGTCTGATAGAGAATTAAACGATCTTTCAGAATCAAGGACAAAAATATGGTGCTGCCATTTAAAAAAAAATCGATGACGTCATTACTCGAAAACAAATGACATTTGAAAATCGCATTTTACGCTAAAATATGTATTTTTTAAATTAAAAATCGACCTGTTCGAGGATTTTTCCCAAAAAATAATTGTTTCGTTTTTATTGAATTTATTCCATACTTTTGGCGCATACTGTATTATTAAAGAGTTATTATACCTACTTATTTGTTGAAGAGTATTCACCGGTTATAGTCCAATTCCTACTGGTATCAAAAATTAATTTACAAAGTAGAACGCACATCAATATTTTTAATCTTTTATTTCTTAGTAATGTCTGGTTACTCTACTACAGGGTGACCCAAAATTAATGGGACACAGAGCAACAGTAGATTGCTAACGACTAAATAAAGCGATGTAGCCAAATTTACCTTAGTTCAAACGTTGATGGCTAAAGAGATAAACGGTGTCAAAGTTAAAATCTTATTTTCGGTATTTGTAAATAACTTTTTAAAAAATCCAAGTATTTGTATACTTTTTGGAGAATTTGCTGGCGACGAGAAATTCAAATTTGTTTTTAATTTTAATGTCACTAATAGAAGACGCTACTTACGGCATATCATGATTTTTTAAATGGCAGAACTATTTTACATCTAAAAGTATCCATCTGATTATTGAAACAATCTTCTTCCCTTTTTATCTAGAAAAGGTATGCCATGTGGAAGTCGTTAATAGTAACCGATTTCGAAATAATCCTATTTGACATATTATTCAGTGTGAGTAAGAACTGTTTTGGGTTAAAGTAAAGTGACTTTTCTGCTGAAAAATACAGCAAAATGTTACTTGAAAAAGTTATTCAGAATGCTAAATAATGGCGATGTGCAAAATATCATGAGGATCGGCAAGGTTTGATGAAACCGTTTCCTTTAGATTTTCAACAATGGTTGCACTGAATGTGTCAAATAGGATATTTTGAAAACGGTTACTCCTAACGACTTTAACAAGGTATACTTTTTCCAGATAATAGTCAGAGGGATACACTAAACCGCATAAAAATTCTGCCATTTAAATAATCATGATATGCCATAAGCGGCGTCCTCTACATCTGATGTCAAAATTAGAAACAAATTTGAATTTATACCCCGACCTTCAAAATGTATGCAATTATTTTAGTTTTTTTAAGTTATTTACAAAAATCGAAAATAAAATTTTAACTTCACATCCTGTACCTGTACTGAAAAGGAGCAACATTCGGATAAGGCATATTTAATCGCTCTACTTTGAAGTCAGCAATATGCCTTTATCTGTCCCATTATTAATGAACCACCCTGTATCGACATTAAAGGAAAAATTTAATATATTTATTTGTTTATTATAAAATATATACGCTTTAAATATCGATAATTATTTTACCGTAAATGGAACAGGTAATGTCAGTGACATCATAAGTTGGGAGAATGCTTCAGGGCTATAGAAGATTTAAAGTTAAATTTGAATACGTTTATTAAAAACAAAATTTCGTTACGGAATCTAATTTACCCAAACCAAATTTAGACAGCTTTTCGGACTATAAATAGATTGTTTGAAAATAAATTTCTGCTTAAAAGACATAACTTCATCCTAAACCGACTTAACTACCCTTAATACTTACCTTGATTTTTCTGTTCATAAAGAGCACTAGCTGAAAGATGTGGAAGGGTTTGTTATTATAGACTGATTGTTTGTCAGAAAAAAGCGCGTTTAGTTACATGAAAATTCAGATTAGCCATTATTGGCAACTTAATAAATTTTTACTTAGATTTTTAGATAGGAATGTTATATTTATTATAATAGTATAGTAATTTTATTAACGCAGTCACAGTTCTAGAATACTTTTCTATACTAGCCTTACGCTACAACTGTCAAATCATTATTTTAGTGTTCTATATGCAAACCCTCCTACGGCTATAATCTTAAAACTGTGTGATATGGAGGTAGCGCAGGGACGTACTTCCGGGAATTTCGTTAGCTTTAGAAGAATTTTAATATGAAATAAAATATACAAGCGTTGTTAACATTGCACCGAGTTAGCATTTTAGAAACTTTTCATTTGAAAATAAAGCATTTACGAGAATATTAAATAAAATTGTATAGAAATACGTATTTAATGGTTCTCTGTTAAAAGCACCAGATAAATTTATTGAAGAAGAATACATATTTGTACCACAGTTTGTATTTTCCTCAATAATATTCATTATACAAGGCATATTGTCAGGACTCTGTAAAAAATGTACTTAAAAGTATCGATTTCTTGACAACTGAAAAAAGTCACATTGTTTTTTTACTGTCATTAGCATCATCTAAACAGGTAGTTCAGATTCAGATTTGTCACTATCAACAATCCTTCTTTCCTACGCGATCACCGCTAAAGGTATCTAAATTATTGAATACATTTGAAATTTAAAATAAAACTTTAACACCCTGTATATCGCAATCCAGCAACATTTTACTAAAGTATATACCTACAGTTATTTTATAATCCATTTATTACGGAGTACACTGTATATACCGGGTGTTCAATAAAGAATGGCCCATACTTTAAGACTAGCTACCCTGGACAAAAATCTTGATATTTAAATCAACTTACAATTTTGTTTCCTTAATAAGTTGTGGGCCTGAGAAAGTTCTTTTCCTATTTCATTTTTTTATGATAATTTCCTTATTTGTTAGGGATTTGTACTCACATTTTGGAAGAAGAGGTTTCTTTGTGAAATGAACACGAATATATGATTGATTTTTGCTACAGGGCATTCTGAGCTCCTGAGCTGAGTAATGTTATTCTTATAAAACAACATGAAACACAACACAGAGAAATATGACAACATGAAAGGAAGACAACATTTAAAAAATAATAAAATAAAAAAACGCAATAGTAAAAACAAAATCTTTATTGACAGCCACTTACTAGACATTACTAACTGTAATAACTTTTAGAATTAATACTTTATTAAAATTTATATACAGTCATTTGCAATACTAATGGCATCCTTTAAAATGAACTGCTGACGTATTTGCAATGAAATCTACTTTCATAATATTAGTTCTTAGTTGTTTCACTCACCAATTTAATGAAATGATCTATTTTGAGGGAGTGTCATTATTATTGCAAAACCATGTACCTAGTGATTTTCAAGCTTAGCAAATACGTTAAATGCGATTTTCTCTAGAATAGTGCATTTTAGTGGCATGCAACAAGTATATAGAGTGTCCCTAAAATGTTGAGACAACGTTTCGCCTCATAAAGTACAGCTGAAAATAAGTGGATTTAACTAAACTTGCCTTAGTCCGAAAGCTGATAATCACGGAGCTACAGGGTGTAAAGGTTAAAAAATAATTCGCGTTTACTTTAACAAATTTCGACTGTTTCACGTTAATTTCACGAAATTTTGTATCCGAGGGTTTCATGGGATGGTAAATTCAATTTTATTGTCCATTTCGGTGTATCTTCTACAGGACGCCACCGGCGACGATTTCGAACCCTTTAAATTGTTACAACTTTTTTGTTCCACCCTGTCTATTTTTTGGACTAGAAAAAATCTCTTCTCCTGCCTTTTTTAGTTAAGAAAGGTATATCTTATTGAAATCACTAGGAGCAACGGTTTCCGAGAAAATGGATCTAAAATTGATGACTTATTATTTGTCTGCAAAATTCTAATTGGCCTTATAGCGGGTGGATTTCCTTCAGCGTTGATTATGTTCGTTATGAAAGTTAGTTGTGCCTCTTCTTCTGAAACACGCTTCGTTAGTAAAAAGGTTTTTATTTTGAAAATGATTCATTTCCATCAATATTTGAAGTTTTCAAAAGTATTCCACATAGTATTTAAAAAACAGTTGCTGTATTCCTTTCATGTACAACTAGTTCAAGAACTATTGCCACTTGATTTTGATGCCCGATTGAGATTTTGTCATTTTATTCGTGAAAGAAGTAACACTGATATTCATTTACAAAATAAAATTATTTTTATGATGAAGCGTGTTTTACAAGAAGATGTATAACTAACTTCCATAAAGAAAATATCTACGCTGAAGAAAATCCACATGCTATAAGATCAAGATAAAATTAGAATAAATGTTTGGGCCGGAATAATCAAGATCAAATCTAATAGGTCCTATTTTCCTACCAAATAAATTAATTACAAAGAGCTATTTGCATTTTCTTCAAGAAAAATTACCAGTATTGCTTGCGGACTTACCCTTAAATAATAATTTTGAATTTTATATATAAATAATAAGTCATCAGCTTTAGATGTGTTTATAAGAAAAATGACATAAATGATTCCTCAAATTATAGGCCTTACAACATTATTCCACTTCTAGCAAAAATTCTTGAGAAAGTTTTAAATACAAATTATTTTGAAAACCAGAATCATTTTAATTCTCGTCAATATGGATTTAGAAATAATCGGTCTCTACTACAATGACCATAGAAAAATTAATTTCCTTAATCAATCATACTTTTGAGGACAAAAAATACGTGTGTTCTCAATTTTTCTACTTACCAAAACCTTTTGATTGTGTCTCTTATAGTGTTTTTAAACATAAACTAGAGTTCTGCAAATTTACAAAGAATAGCTCAGTGATTATTGAATCGTATCTTAGGTAACATTATGCTGTTGTTGCACTAGGTATATCGAGTTGTCTTGCGAATGTTGGGGTACCACAAGTTTCGATTCTTAAATCAATCCTCTTCCTGATATACATTAACGACTTATCCCTTGCTTTAAATCTTACAATGTCTACCATTCTTTTAGTAGATGATACGAACATTACTGCAATCCACGAATTACTGAAGGACGTGTCAGCAAAAATGACGATAACCAAATCTAAAGTAAAGGAATGATGCCTACCAAACAAATTAAATGCGAAAAGCAGCAAAACAGCAATATTGTATTTTATTAGGCAAATTAAGCTGGATTATAATGGCAAAACCATATCGACCAATTAAGAAAATTAAAGTCTCGCAATCCTAAATTGAATTTCGCGGTCCTTAAATCTGTTATGTTTGTCAATTTTTGGTCTAGTGAATTTACTATGAAAATAATTTCTTACAGAGCATCCTCTTTAAAAACAGCAATCCACCGAGTAGGAGGAAAATGGCTAAAGAACACTGTAGGCAGTTCAGTACCTTTGGTGGGGGTTAAATGCAGTAAAGCCTTGAGACTTAAGTTCATCAAAGCATCAAGTTATTCCGTCAACTGAAAAACCATCTGACAATGATTAGAATGGTCCAAGCGTAGGATAGTTAAAAATATATATAGGGCTGGTGATGATCTAGAAGCCTTTTATCTATGCATCCCCGATCAAAAAATTGCAGGGAAGCACGGGGAAATTGCCTTACTTACTAACTCTCGAGACAGATCATGTATTTATTTAATAAATATATTAACTTATTTTGTCTTCCAGGCTTCTGCACTGGATTGAAAATATACCTTCTCTGACTAGGCAGATGGCTGAGCTGGTTACTTGATATGAGAAGAAATGGAAGTAGCGTCTTATTGTGGGACTGAATGCTCACTCACTCCACATGGATGCTGTAGTATAGATAACAACGATGATGATGAATCTTTGTTAGATTTTTTAGCCGTTGAGAATGTTGCAAAAAAGAGCGGTTACCCTGAAAGAACTAACTGAAATCTCTATAAATGTTAACTGGACAAGAGAAATCCGTACAAAGATTGGATACAGAAATTAATGGGAATGGGGGTGGAGCAAATCTAGAATGGAATACATCACAGGGCTATATGAAGATAGTTGTCTCTTAAAAGTGAGATTCAATTGGAACTTCGTAGTCGAACAAGGAACCCACATGATTTAAAATGCATACCAGACAATAAAGCCAACAAATCAGAAGAATGGGAAAGGTATAAAGTTGATAACAAATATAATAAAACATAAGAAAGGTAAAGAAGGGACACATCGAGGAAGTTTTGGATATTATGGATATCTTGCACCAAAAAAGTGTTATACGAACAAAATATAGAATTTTTTCAAAATTCAAGTAGACTGATTGTTCCCAAACTTGATACATCATAAATTGTATTTCTAAGTAACTTATTCTAATAATTTTTGTAATACTTTGTGCGTGAAATGTAAGGATTTATTGTTTGAAGCTGTAGTATAATAAATTTTTAAGCTGTGAAAATGTCACAGATTTTGAGTATCTTTGATTGGGCAATATCTCAATAAATATTGAATTTTCGAAATTTAAATATGGAACATAATTTGAACATATTATGCACCAATAGTGAATTAAATTTTAACGATTATTAAACAGAATTTATGATAAAGTCACACACATTGCAGATTATTCACAAACTAATTCAGGACGACTACCTAATGCTGCAAGAATCAGTATGATTTCCGTTTTAAAAATGTTGAGTGTTGAAAAATACTATCTGTACCATTTTACACCTGTGCATATTTTATTGTATGTTGATCTACCTTCAGTATATGCAATTTCCAAGGGAATTTAGATGCTTACTACGTTAAGATTTTATACAATGATGCTGATTGTTCAAATGCAATTTTTTTGAAAATGGCCAATTTCTGACACTAATGAGAAGTATACCTTTATCCTCAAAAACAATGTAAGTTTAAGAGTTTTTAATAAAAAAACGTGATAAGGTTAGGGTAAAAAATTGCGCTCACATTTACGTCACAAATATAGCGGATGTGGCGCCCTCTAGGAAATACATCGAAATAGACAACAGATTATGATTTTTTATATCCTAAAACATCTATTCCCAACTTTTTAAGTTGATACATTCAAACACAGTGTAATTATTACAAAAAAAATAACTTTTTAAATTCCAACTTTGACACCCTGTTTCTTTTTTTATTATCAACATTTTATTAAGGCAAGTTGGTATAAATCGTAATATTTTGAGAAAAATCTAGTATGTCTCTATGAACCATGGACTTACGGACCGCCCTGTATAATCAAAAAATCTATTTCCATTAAGTTATCGGTTAGAATGTTTTGTGTGAAAGTTTCAATTAAATCAACACCCTGTATGTGCTGGTAATAAAACTACAAATTTGCACATTTGAACACAAACATAACTTTTGTCAAAGGAGACTATTTTACATAAAAGTTTTTACTCTTTTGAGCTGCGTCGTACTGACATCCATCGTAGGTGACACGGATTATTTACATTTTAAATTTTTACCTGAAAGAAAGCGTGTTTGTATTACAACTCATTCACCGGTGAAAAAATCCGGGCCTCTCCCTATCCCGTAATAACACAAACTGTATATCAGCAGTCCCGCTATGGTGCCAACCGTTTCTGCTAAACGGTCAGCAGGGAATAACCTGGAATCACTACGGAACAACTAAGTAGCTATTCAAGTCCCAGCTCCGTCACTTAGAGCAGACATGGTTTCTGACGTAAATATTGTATTATACATTAGAATTTCCGAGCCAGGACGTAGATCGTACTAAATGAAATTGTTAAATAATTAAGGAAAGCTTAGTACACGATGCTGTTTTTGTTAATTGAGATGGATAAGAGACCATTATCACAAGGAAAGCGTGTCGGGGAAGGAATTTTCCGGATGTCTTAAGGATATATCGTTTTAAGCAACTCCTTGCCATCTTTATATTTTAATAATATGAAACACCTGTTATACAGGAAGTTTCTAATGTAAGATGTTCGTTCATGGAGATTATAGAGGCGTGGAAATAAACTTTTATTAAGAAATCTGTTATCTAAAGTGTCATGTGTTTCAGAAAACAAAGATTTTTTCAGTGAAAGTGAAAGCGTACTCTGCATCACCTGACATGAGCTATTTAAAATGTAGTTTACCTTAAGAGGTAATAAAGAGGTGAACACATGTATCTTGATTACTATATCGATTGTAGATTGAATTATGTCGTGTACTTACTTCAAAATGCCTTATTCAAATCATGAGTTAACGTATTTAACCAATTATAATCAAACCTTTTTAAGTGTAAACTTGATATTTTTTCAGTAAATAACAGCACATTAAGGTACACTTTATAACAGTTAAATTTTAAAAACGGTTGTGAGAATCTACAGTTTGTTATTGTACGAAGTTTTTATTTAAGCTGCAAACATGCCATTAAAAAAAGACGAGGACATTCGGTTTGAGTAGAGTTCTGTTTCCTTGTTTTCTAATAAATTTGGTTATAGGCTGCATCTCACCAAAGCCAAGTTCAGCCCAGAAGCATTCTCAGGCAATATTTCCAATACATATCTTTAAAACCTGGTCTTCACTATCAATTATATAAAATCCATATTGATTCTCAAGTGGTCATGATTGATACTCAAAAATACCGTCTTTATTTTGAGGTTAATAATCAAACTGTAACAGTTAAATTTGATAGGTACATTTTGAAGTAAGCAGACTTGCTATGTACAACATACCGTTTCAAGGGGATGGTGCTACTGAACATAATACTGTTCAGTTTATGAATACCCTACTAGATCGTTGGAAGACTAATCATGTCGTTTGGTGACATACTCTGGCCTGCTAGCTCTCCATATTTTAAAGCTCCAAACTTTATAGTCCGTCCAATGTTTCAAGCCTAAAATGCATAAGAATAGGCCTCAACCAATCACTATCAGTAGCGTAGCCACAGAGAACGGTTAAGTATTTCAGACTAAATTTCTTTAATAAAAAATAATTTTTAATTAATAATAAAAAGTAAATAAAAACAATCTTATAAACATAGGGTAAACCCGGGAGAGATGACGCACTTTTTTTGATATTTCAATAAAAAATCAGATTTTTTAGATTAATTAAAAAACATGTTTTTATTATATTATACAATATAAAATAAAACTAAATAATGTAAAAATTAAAAAAAATATTTCTATTTGACAAATAAAATGCAACATTTTTAAACTAACTGAAAAATCTATCTCACCCCACGGGGTTGGGGGAGACGGCGCACATCAAAAAAATTAGGAAAATATAATAAATTTAAATATTTTCTCTCCTGGCGCATCGCAAGCAGTGATTTGGAAAAGACGCGCATCCTTCATGCAGCCATTTCTGACAAGAAACACATTTCAACCACTCTTCTTGACTTGTAGTGTTCATGTAGATCTCGCCACATCCAACACACTCAGATTCTTCATCTGTGAAATGGAAGCTGCTATCAGAATCATTTTGGAAATCAATATCTATATCACTATTCGAGGAAGAGTCACTGTAGCTCCTTTTTTTTTTTATTTGCCTTTTATATTTTTAGTTGTCAACCTCTTTTGTTTGGATGTCGTTGCAGTGTGAATTTCTTTTATTTTCTTTTTCTTCTGGGAAGACAATTTACTTTTCTTTTCTGATAGTGTTTTTCTTTTTAAAATATTTTCAGGAGATGTTAAAATTTCAGCCAACTGACGACTGCGTTTGCGTACCACATCGATCTTTGAGGTACTAGGTACAGGGCAGACGACATTTAAAATTTTTCCTGGGGTCTCTTTATCTTTTTCTGGGGTTTTAATTTCGCCTTTTCCATTTTTGTCACATTCAGGATTCGTATCTTTTTCTATGTCATTTTCCAAGTCCATGTTTTGGTCATGGTCAATATTTTCCGCAGGGTTATTATCTAAGTCAGAGTTGGTGCCTTCACCAGGGTTGCCGTCTTCAGTCAGCCTTTCAATATTGATGTCTTTGCTCCGGTTGGCGTTGTTGTCAAGGCTTTGAATTTCATTCTCACTAAGAAATGCATACTCTGGAATAGCTTCTTTATTAAAAGGAATAATACCCGTGGCACGAAACGATGATGTTGCGTTGTTAACCGTAGCCGATTTTGTCCATGCCTCTGCTAGCAATTTTCCAAATTGTAGCCTATTTATTGCTCTTGTTGGGTTAGTTCGAATAAAGTTATTGCAAGCCGCATAGTAGTATGTTTTGAGTGCTTTAAAAAATCCACGGTCTAGCGGCTGCAGAAATTGGGTGGTATGACTAGGAAGACAGAGTAGTACAATACCATTGGCTTCAGCATACTCAATAACTTCTATTGAACTGCAATGTGATGTATGACCATCTAAAATGAGAACCACTGGGCCTTGTGGTTTTCGCGGCACAAATTGTGTTTGAAGCCAGTCCAAAAAAATAGTTGTGTTGATGTAAGCTGATTTCTCAGACATATACACTACGGATCCAGGGGGCATCCCATCCTCGTATTCCTTTTTTTTATTTTTTCCTTTGAATATACAAGCAGGTGGTATAAATGTTCCCTCTCCATTACAAGAACAGATGATAGTGATTGTCTCGCCTTTTTCCCCAGAAGTTACTGCTGCTACGTTTTTCGACCCTTTTGCAGCAATAACATGTTCAGGCCTATTATTAAGCTGTAGGTCTGATTCATCCATGTTAAACACATTTCCTGGCTTATCAAAAAGATTATGTTCTTCTAAAATATTTCCTAGCAGCTCAAAGTAGTCAGCAACATCTTTTTTATTCATTCCTCTAGCACGAGCCACTGAGACACCTTCTGATTTTCTAACGGATAAATCAGAATTTCGCCGTAAAAATGATCTAAGCCAGTCTTCTCCGGCCATTTCAACATTTCTGTTGAATGTGTGTTTGATTTTTAACTGTTCGGCGAGCTGGTATGCCATACGACGAACTATGTTTCTTGTTGGAGAAAATCCTCGTTTTTGCATTTTTTTAATATGTAGAGCTATCTTTCTCTCATTTTTATCTCCCAGAATCGAAGATGGACCTAAGCTATTCTTCTTAGTATTACCTGTCGCTAACCTTCGTCGAAGTGTAGTACAAGGTACTTGAAATTGTCTAGCTGCTTCATTGACTCCCATATTGCCAGATCTCACAGCTTCCATTGCCGAAAGTAGCGTATCTTCAGACCATATGGCCCTGGAGCAGGTTCCTTTTCTTTTATATTCCGTTGGCATCTAGAAACAGATTTACATAATTTAGTATCAAAATGTCTAACAAAATTGGCTGTACAGTTATAGGGTGAGATGGCGCACGCCATCTCTCCCAAAAACCTTGGGAGAGATGGCTCAGGCACGTACTCTCTTACAACTGAATATTTAAGCTTGATTTTAAGGTTAGGAAACGAATAGAGACATGTTAATTCGTAGGGCAAGTAATGCAATTGAAATGTTTAGGAAATTTGGCTTTTAAACATTATAAGCTCTTAATGCAGGAAAAAAATAAGGCATGGTGAAAGCATATAATGAAAATATAATTACCTTTCTTGGTTCCAACGGACTCGATGCACTGCGCGTACAGACGTTTAAATGAAACTGATGGTCGTAAGTGGCGCAACGTTGCCAAGTGCTCCTCATATTAAGAGAAATTGAAGTGCGCCGTCTAACCCACTGAGCCATCTCACCCGGGTTTACCCTATAAATAATAAACGAATCATTTTAACAACAGTCTTCCTTTATCTTTAGCAAGTAGTAATGTGAACTGGCAATATCCAGGAAGTATCACCGAAGAACAGGAAAGTGTGAATAATACGCTAACGATATTATTCAATAAATAAGCGCATTTTTTCAACATTAATAAAAATAGATTGCGATTTAAAAAATTGTCGCGAGATTTATTAATATTTCATAATAAACTCATTGTATTTTTCAAAGTAAAAATTAACATTGATAAGTACAAGTAAATAAAATATTA
Source organism: Monochamus alternatus (assembly GCA_037114965.1). Classification (NCBI taxonomy): domain Eukaryota; kingdom Metazoa; phylum Arthropoda; class Insecta; order Coleoptera; family Cerambycidae; genus Monochamus; species Monochamus alternatus. The sequence continues at coordinate 37,574,823 of CM073431.1, read as the reverse complement.
CGGCATTGGACAATGCGCGTAAAATATAAATCAAAAATTAATCAATTTGAAAGTTCGGGGAAACCGTCATATAGTTAAAAAAAATCTTATTAAAATTAATTTATTCACCTAACAAAGTAAAGCAATTTCAAATAATTCTATGTTTATATTTTCTGATTTACCTATAAATAATAGTTAAGAAAATAGTTTTCAAAAAATACTCGTTCTGTAGTCAGTCCCAGCCAGCTTGTCTTACTAGTTTAAAAAGTCATGATCCTCCACTGATTGAGGATTTCTTTTAATAACTTTTCTGTGAATTTAGTTTTTTCTAATTTTATACACGTATCAATAAGGTTCTTTATATGAATATTCTTGTTTTCAAGACGTGCTTTGTTAATTTTGAAATTGAGTTCATATCCCTACTAAATGTCAATTCATCTGATTAAGGGTGCTAAAATTAATATCACATAAATCTGATACTATATTAAAATTGTGACACATAATATACACTGGGGACATCTTAAGACAATTGGACCTTACCCTGGTACAAATACGTATGTACGATTTTGATGAGCATTTAAACGAGGAATATGGAAATAAAACTAGCACAACAGAGTCGGACATTTTAATTCGCTGTGATGCTATAAGTTGAATAATTTTGACACTGGCTAGAAACCTACGAAACTCCAGAGAAGCGAAGTTGAATCTGTTAAGTAAAATAGTGTGGTTATAACTTTTTTCTGAATAAAGGCCATCTACTTTAAGTGACATAAATTTTAAAAATCTTCTTTAGACATTCTCCAAAGAAAGCTTTAGATAATCATATCGCGTATACCACACCAATGAACAATATTCCAGTTTAGATCTAATATAAGTTATAAAAAGTCTAGCAGTTTCATTAAAAAATGATTAACAGTTATAATACAGCCCAATATCCTTAACGCAGATAAAGTGATCTCATTAATGTGCTTGGTGAGTAGGAGCTTTGAGTCAAACAATACACCTAAGTCTTTTATAGAGTTTACCCGGTCAAGCATTTCCGAATTCAATGTGTAATCATATGTTATTGAATGCAACTTGCAACTTGTGTAAGGGTCATTCCATTTGAAATCGTCTAATTGGCAAAGCCGACCCATTTTAGATTTTGGTGTAACTTTGAAAATCTCTTCTCTAGAGTCCTAAACAACAAAATTTACACGAGTTTGATTATTACAAGCGCTTGTTTCCGCCTATTTAAATAAAGACTCTTAAAAATTGCTATTTTTAAGCTTTATTAGTTCTTGCTGTCAAATTTTTCTGTTTGAAGATATTTGAATAATCAAGACGGAATTCAGAGTGGGAAAGATAGTAGTTTCAGTGTAAATGAAGACGATCCCTTTGAATAATAGCAACGTGCTGAAAATGAGTGTTTTTTAGTCATTTTTCGTGAATTTCAATCGACGCTAGCGTCTTAACTGTTGAGAGTTAAAAATTCATGCTCCGCGGGAATTAAGTATACATATCATAGACAAAATTCAGCCACAAGTTGACCTGAGTAACTCACTCTTTATAGAAGAAAACTTTGCTTGAAGTTTTGAAATTTCAAAAAAAATCCCAATATTCAGGCTATAAAACGAGCGTGTTGACTGCGAGATAAAAATCTGATACTCACAGAATCTACTGTTCTTACCTTCAACTTTAAATGGCTGTATCACTTGTTTTATTATTTCCATGTTTAGTGCATATACGAGCCGTTTTCTTACACCACGCTCGTTTCATAGCCTGAATATTGGGACTCATAAAAAAGTTATTAGAAGAAATCCATTTTTTTGGCGCCCATAACCCCGTTAATTTTGAGATTTTGAAAGTATTATGTTATGTTCGATTGTTATAGAGCTTCGCGGCATTATTTTTTTGTGAAGAATCACCTCAAGAAATATTGTCGCATCATTTCCGGACACCCTGTATATTGGTTTATTAAAGTGATGTCTCAGTATTATTTCCAACAAAAAATGTAATAGGAGGACACTTTTACGGATAACCTTATATGATTCCAATTTTATATCCACATGAAAATTTGTTAATCACATAATTCAGATCAACCTTTAATGTTCATAAAGAAGCACTAAAAGGCGCTTCTCAAAAATCCAAGAAAGTCAAACCACGGCCTTATTATTCTACTATTATTATTTATAATTTGAAATTAATAAAATTGACTTTAAGAAATATATTGCTTAACAATTGTTTTTGTCGTTTTATAAAAATAACGAAAAATGATGAATGGGTGCCGAGAATAATTATATAAGGTTAGTAGTACACAAATCATTTTCGCCTTGACGTCCTTCACCTATACGGTCGAACTCGCTGGTAATTTAATTTTCTATTTGATTTAATAGTAATGCCGAGATTTTAACCCTTTAAGGCTCTAAGGTATGCTGGACTACACACCACGCATTTGGGGTGACCAGCAGGAAACTAGAGGAATGTGTATGTATAAGCAATAAATAGTCGGTGCGGGAATGTCCACTAGTCAGGAACAGGGGACGATGGTGGGGTTGATAAGGGACCTGCGGGATATTTCATTGGCGTAGAATTTAAATAAGAAAGTGAAATATCCGAAAGCGTTTATCAAAATGGTTTCATGTTTTTACCAGACAATTATTAAATACGAATGTTTCGAATTTGATACCTCTATAAAATAACAAAAGAATTAAACACGTTACTTAAAATCGCAAAATAAACTAAATGAAATCTATTCTTCCTCAGTCAATGACAATTATTTTCTCTTATAATAACTATCCTTAGTGCTTAATGATAAATTGAACTTGAAAAACTTACATCTTTCAAAGATTGTAAACCACTTTATTTATTTTTACTGTATCTCAACTTTTTATACTGAAGTACAGATCACTAAGATTACAATTATCTTCAGTAAATGAAAGTATTTTTATTACTGTTTTTTGATACATTATATCACCGCCCAACGACATAGTGTTGCCAGCAACACTAAGTCACGTGACTTTCAGCCAATGAAATTAATTGTATTTGTTGTTGAAGGCGAGTGAAGTTAAAAATTTCCAACTTCAACTATCCAGAGGAGCAACATTTGTACATAACATAGCAAACAAAAACAAAACCAACTATAAAATCTTTATTTCACTGAAATTAAACTGATGGTGGGGATGTTGCCAGCAACACTACATTGATCTCTGAAGTAGGCTTTATTATTTACAAACTTTTGTTTGACAATTTTTAAACTTTTTGTCAAAATGTCAGCTGTTATTCCATTTGTAGGTAGATAGTTTAATTTCGCAACATTATTTGATACCACCTGTCGTATAAAATGATATCTGACCCAAAAATTGGTTTAGTTTGGACCTTAACTTTACCTGATCCTAATACTAGAACTTTGAGGAGACACTGGAGTTATCTGCTATCACGATCCCCTGCAAGCCTACCGTATCGTGAACAGTATCCAACTAATCTCTTCGTGCTATTATATGTAAAATAGCACCTGAATCTATGTACCAGTCATTACTGTTAAACTGCCCATTCATCATGAAATCTGCGCTAAAAACACAACTTGGTTTTTGATCGTCGTTCTTCCTTGTTTGATTTTTCTTGACATTTGTACCTGTCAAAGAATTTGGACATCTATTCATAATGACCGATTTGTTTGTATCTGTAACATCTGAGTGGCCTCTGTTCTTGGTTATAATTGCTCTTGCTTATGGTTGTGTTGCTGCCATTTCTCTTCTGATTCTTGAACTTGTCTCTAAGACAAAAGCATTCCCTTTTTTCCACAAGATGCCTAAACGGAGTAGGTTGCCTATAAACTCTTAATTCCCTTCGCTCCACCTGCCCACAAACTTACGAGCGACGAATAATTTTTTTTCTTTACTTGTATTTTAGAAGTATCCATGTGTGTTCCGTGCTATTATTTTTGTGTTATTGGGATTATTTACTTGTTTTGGTGTAATAATTGTTGTTCTGGGATTTGTTATCGTTACGCTTTGGCTGTTATTTCAGTGCTGTTAAGAAAACAGCAAATCTCAAATTATGCTGCGTTATAATTCTGGGGGCACAATTTATAATGTGGCTACTTCTAAAACTAATATGAAACAAGGAAACTAGCGAATCGATTATTGATTCTCGATACCTATTATATCTGAAAAAGGTATACCTTGTTGAAGTCGTTAGGAGTAACAGTTTTCGAAATAATCCTATTTGAAAATTATTATCGTTTCTGGTAAAGTGCCTTTTCTACTGAAAATACAGCAAAATGTTACTTGAAAAAGTTGTTCAGAACGCTAAATTATAGAGACGTGCAAAATTGCAAAAAGATCGGCCTGCCTGTGCTTTGTTGAAAAATGGTTTCATTAAACATCGCCGATCTTCTTGAAATTTTGCACGTCTTCATAATTTACCATTCTGAACAATTTTTTCAAGTAACTTTTTGCTGCATTTTTAGCAGAAAAGGCACTTTATCTGAAACCAAAACATTTTTCACCCAGTTCACTGAGCACTTCAGCAAGGTATACCTTTTTCAAATAAAACAGGTAGGAGAATCGATTGTTTCGATAGTCAGATGGATATACTAAGCGCCAAAAAAGTTGTGCCATTTAAAAGAAACATGGTGTGCCACAAGTGGCGCCCTCTACTAGTGACTTCAAAATTTGAATTTCTCGTCCGCAGAAAGAGTTGCATGTAAATATTTGGATTTCTTAAGAAGTTATTTACAAATATCGAAAATAAAATTTTAACTTTGACACCCTGTATTTTTTTATTATGCGACTTGGGATATAGGTGTAGGTTAAATCGATTTATTTTCACTTAAGAAATCTGTGGTGTCATTTTTGCTACTTCATATAAAAAACACCCTGTTATATACAGGAGGTCCCAAAATAGAATGCCATACCATTAACCACAGATTCTTTGGACAAAAATAATGCGACTTTCCTTATGTCATTATTTGTTTGGGCGTCCCTGTTTCAATATACAGAGTGTTAAAGTTACATTTAAAAAAAAACTATTTTTGTTAATAATCCCATTGTTTTGTAAGATACACACTTGAAATTTTGCACGTACTTTTATCTTATTCCGGCAATTTTGGTTTAAAAAATCGAAGGGCGTATGGTGGTAACTGAGGGTTGCAGTACCCTTATTTCTAAGTATGAATTCCTAGATGTTTGACATGATTTACCTGTTATCGTACGGGACGGTATGTGGATGCAGCTTGACGGTGCACCCCATTATGGTAGAAACATCCGGCAGTATTTAAATACCCATCTATTTCCCAATCGTTGGATTGGTCGAGGACAAGACGCACCTATTCAGTGGCCACCACGATCTCCTGACCTTAATTCATTGGAATTTTTTCTGGGGTGCTATGAAAGATATGGTTTATGCTGCAGAAATAAACGACATTAACCATCTCAGAGAGAGAATAGTAATGGCAACAGATGAACCTAGGCAAATGGACAATATCTTTTCAAAGATAAGGTTTTCGCTACTTAAAGGGACACGTACATGTAGGGTGGGCAAGTAGAACATTTATTAAATTAGTAGTAATTAATTAATTATTTTATTTAATGTTAACTACTAACTGTAATTAACTGTATTTTTTTCTGAAATTCATCGGCCGTTAAGACATTTGTAACCCATCAATATATGTCGTTTTTCTCCCAAACGGAGCATTTAAACAAAAAACGATAAAATGATCAGAAGAAAATTCTACGTTTGATTTTTCAAGAAAAAGCTGCATAGGCGTATTTAGAAATAATTGGAGGGGATTCGCCGTTCGATTTTTTTCACCAAAATATGCCGGAATAAGATAAAAGTACCTACAAAATTTCAAATATGTATCTTACAAAACAATGGAATTATTAACAAAAATAGTTTTTTAAAATGCAACTTTAACACCCTGTATATTGAAACAGGGACGTCTAAATAAAAAATGGCATAAGGGAGGTCGCATTATTTTTGTCCAAAGAATATGTGGTTAATGGTATGGCCTTCTATTTTGGGACACCCTGTATATTTTAAATGGAAACGATAAGAAAACTATACAAGGGGTTGAAAATTGTAAATATTTCTGCTTTATACACTGGCGTAATATGTATTTCTTGTATGTGCACTTCGTGACGGTTTTTCATTAGACTTCCACAATCGAATTGGAAAATTGTTGGTTAACGGATTTTATCCGTTATGTCTGAAAACAGTGTTAGCTGTTTGAACTTCAACATCCTATATTTTGGAAATTAACCATTTTTAACAAATTTTATACGTGAACTATAATTTATTCTTAAAATTCTTAAATCAACAGATCCTTATGGTCTGTGAATGTCTATGACGCCAGCATCAATTGAAAACATTTGTCGATTACATTATAAAGTATATACATAGCATGCCATAGTACACTTACTTACATAAAATAGTACTGGCATAGGTTGAAGATATTCTGATAGTTGGTCCACTTCTTGGATGTGGTTCAATATGCCGCCGTTTTTTACAGCAAGTTATAAATCACCTTGACAGGCTAGTTACAAGGGTTACCAATCAGCTGTGCATCAACAGCGCTTACACGAGGGTTGGGTATTTATAATTCAAAACTTTAACACTGTAGTTTTAATAATACATTACTATAACTTAGCTTGGTAGGTATATTTATTTAAAAAATATAGAATTTTAACAAACAAAATGTCGTATTTAAGAAATAACGTTTATATACCCTATTGGCTTTTTTTATATTAGACCAGGGTCGATAATTTTTTAAACAAAAAAAAATAATAGTAAGATGAAATCCATTGGAAAAGGAAGGGAATACAACAAAAATGAAAGAAAAAATAATTTTTAATTTTATTTATGAGGTCGGGAAGTGGAAGGGGGCGAGTTTTAAGGGTAAAAAACGGTTTACCCTAATTTATGGCAAAACTACAAGTTCTATGGAAAAAAGTTAAATAGCAAAGTTGTAGACAATAAAAAGATCTACAACTTTTATATTTACACTTTTTTCACATAACCTCAAAATTTATGTGAAAAATTCAAATAACCAAGTTTTTGGTTTTTCATTTCTATCTTTTACAAAAAATATATTTTTTTTACGAAATTTGGTGAAAACTTATCTTTTTATGTCCCAAATACACTGTAATTTTTTTTATTTAAAATATACATTTTTTCACCTTATTTTGACTTAATATCGAAAAAGCACCCTAATTTTTAATCGAAAATTCTCACGTCAAAATATCTGCTTTTTTGAAAAAGTCGGTTGGCTTCTTATTCGTTGGAATCTCTACTATCTTATGGTGTAAAAAAATATGCATTACTATGGTAAATGTTCTCAGAAAAAACAAAGAAATGATGCGATAAACTCGAATCTGAAATTTTTTTTAATCATTATATACAATTTTAAGTTATTTATTAAAATTTATACTTTAATTACTCGAAAAACGTAAGATTTCATATTGCAGTGATAAACAAAAAAATTGCAAGTCGAAAGTGTAAATATAATTAACAATTAAATAAATTAATAAAGTTAATTTAATAAAGCATCTATAATATTTTTCCGTTTCTTTGCATTTTCTGAGAACGTTTACCAAAATAATGTATATTTTTTTTACATCATCAGAAAGTAGAGATTTCAACGAACAAAAAGCCCACCGACTTTTTTAAAAAAGCAAATATTTTGACGTGAGAATTTTCGATTGAAAATTAGGGTGCTTTTCGATATTAAGTCAAAATAAGGTGAAAAAATGTATATTTTAAATAAAAAAGATTACAGTGTATTTGGGACATAAAAAGGTAAGTTTTCACCAAATTTCGTAAAAAAAAAATATATATTTTGTAAAAGATAAAAATAAAAAACCAAAAACTTGGTTATTTGAATTTTTCACATAAATTTTGACGTTATGTGAAAAAAGTGTAAATATAAAAGTTGTAGATCTTTTTATTACCTACTACTTTGCTATTTAATTTTTTTCGATAGGACTTGTAGTTTTGCCGGAGATCAAGATAAACCGTTTTTTACCCTTAAAAACTCACCCCCTTCCACTTCCCGACCTCAGATCGCCCGTAAATTTTTTTCCTCTCATTTTTATTGTATTCTCTTCCTTTTCCAATGGGTTTCATCCTACTATTATTTTTTTTTTACTTTTTACCATTTTCAAAGGCTTCAGCACTGGTCTATATATAATATCACATAAATTAGAAATTTATAATTATTCAAACGTGACATTGGGGGAATTAGGATATTTTACAGAAAAATATAAACGATTAAAATTAAAATAAATAGTAAAATTCTTAATTTACTGTGATTTTCCTTTTCTTAGGTTTAATTTCTCTATTATTAAATTTAAAGGTATTAATTTAGCTTATTTATGTTGTTCTGATATAACCTAAACTGTTTTTCAACTTAATCTTAATTTACGTATAATTTAACTTAGGCATTAAACATGTTATCTAACTTCACTACAGCACATCATTTTCTGAGTATACAGAGTGATTTACAACTTATCTAAAATAATTTGGGAATAGATGTGTCTTAAAAAATGAAGTACCTGTATCGTAAGAAAAGTGTAAAATCCTTACCGGTGTGAAAACAGCAAAGATAGCTACCAATTTAGACGATCCCATCCGAGCGAGGCCATGGATATACAAATTCAACTGGAGCGCGTTACGCCAGTGACACACTAGGCGGTGATACTAACCACTGACGGATGCTTTAGTACAAAATTCCGCATGTGTATTTTATATTTTCTCTAGATTAGTAATATGTCTATCTAATACGGTTTAGATGGAAGATCTAACTTTATGATTGAGCGTGGGAAGTATACCTATTTCAGGTATTGGGGGATAGCACCCTTATCGTTTCTTTGCGAGTAATTGTCAGTAAATGTCAGTGGCTAGTATCAATTTATTTTGAAATGCTAGAAATATTCGCCTTTTAGTAAAGGTGGCAGTTTGCATGCATAGATATGGCATAGGTAATAGTTTTCGTTATTTTTCATGTGACTAATTGCTGTCATTCTGATGTTGTTTGAATATTTGAAATAAATGCTTTATTATAAACATTTTATTTACATCGGTGACCCTCTTGGCGATTAGACGCGGTAATTGCAGTACAAAATAGCTTTAGTCAGTTCAGTACGCCGCGCAACTCAACCGCATAGTGTGTCACTGGCGTTAGGCGCTCCGGTCTCGCTCGGGTGGGATCGGCTAAATTTTCAGCTATCTTTGGCTGCTGTTTTCACACCGGTAAAATCCTTATAGTTTCCGAGAAAAAAATTATTGAAGTTGTAGTATTTTCAACTTGTACAACGCTGGGCTACGACTGTACTCTCTAGCGTCATCGGAATGCAGGCGATTCCGAATACTAAGATCTGATAGAAGTATTAACATTTTTACGACAGTATTTACATTAGTTTTCAAGTCTTAAAAATGGCTTACGTGTATAGCATCTCGGAGTTTATGGATATCGTTTTAATTTATAGCGAAGTAGGACAACGGTTTTCCTGTAGACATGTTATAAATGTAGCTACTTTTGCCACAATTAGATACTTTTATCCTTCTTCTTACAAAGGTAGTTAAGAGAGACAGAACCATGTAGTTCGTATACGGATTACTATTGGAAAGTGAAGAAGTTAAATGTCTTTACAATGCAATAAAAAATGTGCAAAAAGTAATAATAAGAATATATGGGTAGATATTGTTGGTGTAATTCAACGCTGGTTGGGGCTTTAGTCCGTAGAGTAGTTAGTTTTTCCCAATATGGTTCATACTCTACTCTTTCTAGAATTTGTTCTTCGTTTTGTACCCTACAACATACGTGAATTAGATCTAATGTTCCCAGTTTCACCTAATCTGGTGAATAAAGAATCAAACAATGTATCAGAAGGCTGTTTACCTTTCGGGAAATATTCCTCGCAGCGCGTCGTTTAAAAAGTTCTTATACATATACCACTATCATGTCTCTCATTTCATAATTCGAAATTCATTGTTGCTATAGTCTGTTTGGAAATGAAAGAGAGTAAAACTCCGAAATAAGAACCGGCCATGGGCGTGGTACTATTTCGTTTCAGGTAATTATCAGGTAACACTAATGCTAACAGGTAATGGGTGTAACAGGTAATTGTGGAAAAGTGTTCCAAAATGACAGCGATTGAAAAATCGACTATCTACAGACTTTTAAAGGAAACAAAAAATGAACAAGATACTGTAAATCCCCCAAAATCATCTACAGGGAGGTCAAAAGTCGTTATAGATGATTTCTTAAAAAAATGTCATTCGCAGAAAAGTACACTCATTTTATTTTAAAAAAGAAATATCAACGTTAAACAAAATTTTAAATGAACTTTCAGAGGACAACGATTTGCCAAAAATCAGTAGAAGCAAATTATGGGCCGTCTTACGAGAGTTGAATTTTTGCTGGGAAAGGCAGAACAGGAAGTCGGTTCTTATCGATAAAGATGAAATTATTTGTTTGCGAAGATCCTACTTAAGATCAATTAGAAAATTCCGTGACGAAGGGAGGAATATTTATTATCTAGACGAAACTTGGGTCAACGAGGGATATACTGTAACAAAAGTATGGCAAGATAAAAATGTAAAAAGAGATGTAGCGCGAAATAATACGACGTTTAAATTAAGTGAGGTGAAAATTTTGTTAAAAAATTCCTTGGAACGAGTAACTGCAGATAACTGGCAAAGATGTATACATCATGTACAAAAAGTAGAGGAGAAAATGTGGGAACTCGATAATTTAATTGACGTTACTGTGGAACCTATCGTTATCAATCTAGGAGACGAAGATAGTTCATCAAAATATTCAGAGGATGAATTTTAATATACCTACTTTTTTATTTTCTTTATTGTACATTTATACAACACTATATTTACTCACCATAATTGGAATTTTCAAAATACATATACTTTTGTGTAGAATAAAAGTCTATTCATTAAATTTAAATAAATATTTTGATAATAATATTGAATAATTTTATTTGAATTACTAAAAACCCCCTTAACCCGGTTATGATACTTAAAGTAGTCTCTAGTTTTGAAATGCTGTTTCTATATTGTTTACTTATAAGAGAAATGGACCGAGAAATTGAAGCGGCATAGACAACGACGGATTGTCGGGGATTAAATTTTAAGCTACCTGTTACAATTTAGTACGGTTCGATCGCAAGTTTTTTTAAAAGTACGCCTCATCTATACTACATAATATAAAAATATTGAATATAAGCACCAGTACTACATTTATTTACGATTTGCATACATAATAAGCTTTTATTACTCTCTTTCAGTTCTAAACAGACTATAGGCATTTTCAGAAACAACCTATTGCAAAATACAAACTTGTCAGATTCTTATCGAAATTGTCATGTTGTTATGGACACGTAGTTATTTCCAAAAAATATGGGTATGTGCTAATAAATATTTTCAGTAATATCTTTATAACCAAGCATAATTTCGATTTTTGACAGGTATACATTTTTTATGTAGAATAAAATTCCCTACCTATTTCTGGTAGTTGCGTGTAAAAATTTTAACGCACAAAAAATTACAGAATATCCACAAAGGGTTGTAGTGCTCTATATGAGCTAATCTAATAGGAGCATAATCTCTGCATACTTGAGCAACAGCAAATTGTGCTCACATCGGTTTACTGGGTTCTGAGTTAAGGAGAAAACAAGAAATAAAATAAGAAACTTTAACACCCTGTCGCTTTTTTATGCAACATTTTTCTTGAGCCAGTTTAGTTAAATCGACACCATTTGATGGATTAGATTATACCCTTGAAGTATGTAACATTCGTTAGGTAACACCCTGTATTTAATTACTGAAATTCGCCCAACCACTGTTTAAAAGCATTTTGTGAAACACCCTGTGCTTATATTTATATAAAGATAAATTAGATTTAATTATTATGTAAATCAAAACCCTCAGAATTATGTGAACTGAATGGCGTATTAAATTAAAATTAATGTAATATATCATCAAGTTCACGCACAGTTTCCATTATATACAGTGTATTATAGCAGGAGCCCGGAGAATTTTACTAGAGAGATGGGAAGTTGGTAGCAGGAACTAGCCTCAGTCATCTGTAAGACGTGACAATGCAGTGCGGGGAACATAAATTAAACTTTAGCACTTGCTACAGTAGCCGCTTGGGGTGGACAGTGCAGATAAGGCCGCGCTATATATCAGCAGATAGGACGATGCAAATTCTAACTATTCTTCAGCGGTTCTAGCCACTGGTCTTCATTTGGGCGTACATGGTTACATCCAGTGGCAGCGTCACTTACACATTTCGTTCCACGATTAAACGACTTTGATAAATGGAAAATTTATCTACCTGGCAATACTGGAAGTAATTTTAATTAATAATTTGTTGTATAAACTAAAGGATTGTTACAAGACTATTTACTATTTATTGTGGCGACCTACAACATTTTTAGGATGAATTAATTAAATATTATACAGATCACTATGAATTTTAGTGTTTGTTACAATTTCAACTTCCGTTTGGAATTTATATTGATTATATCTGTGTCTGTGTTAAAATATTTTGTTGTTATAGGTATGCGCAATTATGAAAAATACTATAATAAAACATATACAGGCTGTCTCACATAAGAGGGCCACTTTCATCTTCATATGCAAGACACGTCAAAAATGTTTTTTGTTGCATCTTTAGAGACCTTTATGTTCGTAAAAACAAATTTGAGATCCATGGCCAACTTTATGAGTAATAACAAAAAAAAAAACCTGTGAAGTGCCCAAACTTTAAGGCTGTATTAACTTTTTTATTTTAAAAGATAAAAAAAACTTATTAGTAGTAAATTTTGATTGCAAAATTTATACATTTCATCTGATATAAACAGATTTTTGAAATATCGTATGTGGATCCCTACGCCCTCTAGGCGGACAAAAAAAAATTTATACATAACCGTTAGTTCATTGTAGTTTGAAAAACTATCATTTTGAATGTGTTATGATCTGAGGGAGATGATTACACATTAATAGAAATTCTCCATAGCGATTTTACGTTTAAGTAGAGATGCTTTTAATTTTCGAAACATTAATTTAATCAATTCAGTGATTTAGTTAGGTACTGAAATAAGCAATGATGAATTAGAAACAAATTTTTATTTAAATTTAAACAGAAAATCCGAAAATATTAATAACATCAGCTAATACTAGTATCTATAATTAGTACAGTAATAATGAATTAGGTGAGATGCTCAAATTGAAAATTTCGATTTCTGACGCATAATCTGACCCACCTTGATACAGAATTTATTACATTCTTTAAGGTTTTAGGAGGCACCAACGCACAAGCTTTTCTTATTTTTAACTTTAGATCCTCTACATTTTCTGGTACCGTCTGGAAAACTTTATCTTTTACATAATCACATAAGAAAAAATCAAGAAGTGACAAATCGGGTAAACGGATTGGCCATTCAATGGAACCATGTCCCCAACCAGCGATGTGGTAATTCTGAACAGTTTCCGAAAAGTGTGGGGGTGCTCCATCTTGCTGAAAATAGATGAAGTCTCGTCTATTTTCCAGTGGCAAATCATCATTCAACTTAATTTTTTTGCAGTTGACGTCTTTAAAACAATTTCTACATTATCTTGAGCAACACAACACAAAAATTTAGGTACATTTTTTGTACTAAAATTGAAATAACTCTAATAAATATAAAAGATAAGGGCGACATGTAGACGAAAGACGAAAAAACGGGCAATTTTTTTTGATCATAGACTGCTTCGATAGTGTTTTTTTTGTCCGTGTAGAGGGCGCAGCGAATCACATACGATATTTCAAAAATCTGTTTATATCAGGTTAAAGGTATCAATTTTGCAATCAAAATTTATTACCAATAAGTTTTCTCTATCTCTTAAAATAAAAAAGTTAGACAGCCTTAAAGTTTCGGCACTTTACAGGTTTTTTTGTTATTACTCATAAAGTTGGCCATGGATCTCAAATTTGTTCCTCCAAAGGCCTCCAAAAATGCAACAAAAAACATTTAAAGATTTTTGACGTGTCTCGCATATTAAGCGAGATACATGGGAGTGGCCCTTTTATGTGAGACAGCCTGTATACATACTACTTATTGCTTTATCGCGTTTAAAAAATATATTAAAGTCTTCATTTTATAGATCTACAAAATTTACAAAAAGTTAAATAAGCAGAAACATCATACATTGACTAAGGGGCCACCCTAGATGCAATAGTTCCAACTAGTACAACTCGCGTTCCGCTAGCGCAGTATAACTGGATGACTTCCCCTATATCTACTATGTTTGCACTGCTTTCGCCGCTACTGTTATTAATTATTGAAAGAATTAATTTGAGGTTTTAATTAATAAAATAGTTTGACACACTTAATGTCACAATAACAAAATTTTGGACCCGTCTTACACAGTTTCTACAAACTAATACAAATATTTCTGCTTTTTGTTCATTTTGAACTCATAAAGTTATTAGCAGTAGCTATGATACGTTTGTGTAAATTATCAATAGTGTTCAATTTTGATGCGATACAATTTTTTAAATATCCCCACAGAATAGTCCAAATGATTTAAAGTCCGCAGATCGTAGCGGCTATAGTACTAGTCCTTTTCGTCCAACCCTTTGGTATTAATGCCTGGACACGCTGTACATGGTACGGATATAATTGAGCTTCGTATATGATACGCCACACTGCAATACGTCGTGGATGCCCTGGACCTCCATCTCTTTCGTGATTCGGTTGCAAATTTTCCGGGTTACGCCTAACATATTTATATCCCAAGTCGCTTAATAAAAAAAATACAGGGTGCCAAAGTTAAAATTTTATTTTCGATATTTGTAGATAACTTCTTAAAACATCCAAACATTTACTTAAAATTTGTAAACCAGGGTTTTTTCGGGTGAGAAATTCAAATTTGTTTCTAATTTTGGCACTAGTAGAGGGCGCCACCTGTGGCACATCATGTTTCTTTTAAATAGCAGAACTTTTTTGCTGCTTAATGTATCCATCTGACTATTAAAACAATCGATTCTCCTACCTGTTATATCTGAAAAAGGTATACCTTGTTGAAGTCGTTAGGAGTAACAGTTTTCGAAATAATCTTATTTGAAATATTCAGTGCACCGATTGAAAACTGTTATCGTTTCAGGTAAATTTACTTTTCTATTGAAAATATAGCAAAATGTTACTCGAAAAAGTTGTTCAGAACGGTAAATTATGGAGATGTGCAAAATTTCAAGAAGATCGGCCTGCTTTGATAAAATCTTTGTGCTTTGTTGAAAAATGGTTTCATGAAAACTCGCCGATCTTCTTGAAATTTTGCACGTCTCCATAATTTACAATTCTGAACAACTTTTTGAAGTAATTTTGCTGTATCTTCAGTAGAAAAGGAACTTTACTTTAAACCAAAATAGTTTTTACTCGGTGGTGCACTGAGCATTTCAAATAAGATTATTTCAAAAATGGTTACTCCTACCCACTTTAGCAAGGTATACCTTATAACATATAGGAGAATCGATTGTTTCAATAGTGAGATGGATACACTAAGCAACAAAAAAGTTCTGCTATTTAAAAGAAACATGATGTGCCATAGGTGGCGCCCTCTTCTAGTGACATCAAAATTAGAAACAAATTTGGATTTCTCACCCGGAAAAACCCCTGGTTTACAAATTTTAAGTAAATATTTGAATTTTTAAGAAGTTATCTACAAATATTGAAAATAAAATTTTAATTTTGACACATTTTCTTTTTTATTAAGCGACTTGGGATATAGATATGTTAGGTTAAATCGATTTATTTTCACCTAAGGAATCTGTGGTCTCATTTTTTGCTACTTCTTTTAAAATCACTCTGTATATTTGTCTTATATAGTGTCAACTCTAATAAAGAGTGCAAAAGTGCAAATAAGTAAAAAACATTGTAATGAAATCTAACAGAGAGATTTGAAACAACAGTCAACATCGTCACTCCCTCCTCAAATATCTAGTTAGCTAATAATTTAGTTCCTACAATTGCTTCGGCGTTCCAGCATTGCAGCCGCTTGAATGAAACTGCGTCGACCGTTATCTGGAAAAATATATATATTTAAAAATTTGGCTACATGGCATAGTGCCTGCGTACACAACTAAAATATCTAGAACTATTCAGTATTTCCAGTTATATCGCAAGTCGACAACAACTTTGTTATTTTAAATAGGGCTGTATATCACTACATTATTAAATTCTACTGAAAATTTCAAGGTCCCTTTGTATAAACTCCCTATAGTTAGGAGTTATAGATTTTGGAATATTAATTGTTTAAGAAAAATATTAGTGTATTCTAAGGTGCGCGGAGATGCCCGCAAGTTGTTCCTAGAATAGAATAGAATTGAGTTTTGGTATTTCTAAAGAAAGACGATGCCAAATTATGGATCAAATTATGGTAATACTATAAATTTAAAAATTATACTTAGCATTTTATTCTCTCCGTTACATTTTGACAACTAAAAACATCTATAACTTTACACTCTATATTTTTCTTCGCTTTATCCTGTGTACATTTAAATTGTCTTTAACCATATAAACATTATCAGATTTGGAGATAAATTTCTATTTTATTTTTTTGATACTTTTCATAACATCTATGATGTTAACAAATTTATCATGGATGCAACATTTCTAAAAGTACAAAATTTGTTTGGCATCTGTTAAATATTGTCTTGTTGCATCTCTATAGTTTATATCCAATATAGTTGTGCCAAGAATTCAGGCGACTTAAGTCACGGCTGACGTTTCGTAATTGTTTTTGTTATCAACATTTTTTGTAATTTAGTGTAAAATATAGTGCAAACATTTAGTGTAGTATATAGTTTTAATTATTCTCAGTTGCAGTTTCTTAAATATTTTGATGAAAATGTAATGAATTACCTATTAATTTGTTCATATAACGTAAGTCGTCTGAATTCTTACCGTATTAAATACATAGTGCAGATTTAATTACGAACAAAATAACTACGTAATACTTTGTCATTTGAATTCGAATTGAAAATAGATGTAAAGAATTTATGTTTAAACAAAGTTGCTGGTCGAAAATTACACCTTGCAAATTAGCTTTTTCTATATTTGATCTTTATTTGATCAGTTATTCTGTTTTCTTTTCATCATAATTTGTAAACTATGAGACATATCTTCGTAGCTCTGGTTGCCTAACTGCCTATCTACTACATACCTACTATAATAATATTTAAAATAAAATAATTATTTTAGGATTAATTTCTGGAATACAGTTTTTTTGGTAGAATATCATGAAAATTAACTAATTTCATTTCTTATAGAGCCAAATATTATTTTTTCAAATTTCTTTGTATAGTGTGTCCACATCAGGTCCACATTAGATTTTCCCTCCTACCTCTGTTTTTTTTGTAATAAATTTTAAATTTTTCCTTCCATTTTCTTCTTATTTTGTGTTTCTTCAAAATATTTTCCGAAATTTTAGTTATTGTAGTTTTCTACCTTATTGATAACATAAAGTTGTTTAGATGTGTAGATTGTTAAGTATTATAATTTTTTTAATTTTGGAATCTGCGTACATACAGTTATTTTGGCGCAGGTGTATTGTGATAATAATATATTGTTTAGATGAGCGGTGCTGCAAAGTATCTAACATGTTAACATATTAATGTTTTATATATCTAACATATGCACTGATCAAATTGGCAAACTGTTTAACAATTAATAAGAAAGTAATAAAATTTTACTAATTAGGCCATGGTAATAATCCAAAAAATGTATCTTCATTAAATTATAATCCTGTTTTCTGATTATTATCCAACAGTACTACTCATGGCTGCAGCAAAACCATGTTTATTATATTTAGGTTTTGCCATTGTTATAAAAACTTGAATGATTAATGTAACTGATAATTTAAAAATGACGATGAAGAATAAACAAAAATGTAAATTAATTAGTTGACCACTGAAAGCTGTACTGCACTGTGACTGACCTTTCACCATGTATTGTGTCTTGCCCTGTTTGATATATTTTCTTGAAATAACAGGTTGCACTTTATATTTTCTTATATTCCATACGTACAGATAAGAATAGATAACATCACAATATGTGTGCAAGCAAACAAGCAAATCATAGTTTGAATTGATCAGAGAGTGAACTAATAAGTGCCTTGAAGGCTCGGGTTGTCATATTCGTACCGCTTCAGGTGGACGTTATTGGTGGGTGATTTTTTATTCAGTATGTTTCAAGAATTATCCAAGAAAATGTTAACCTACTCCATTCAGTTCAACACAACTTACTTGATTTTATCAGTTATTGTGAACAACCCGCTTTATATCCTAATTAATAGTTTGAAGAGGTATTTCTATGTATGTATTGGAAACTACCATCAATTATTAATAAGAATTTATCACAACATTTTTTTGCTCTCAGTATGTTACATTTTTGATGATAAATTTTATTTTAACTTGAAAAATATCATATAGAACAGCATGATTTGAGCACCAGCCTATCATTTCTGTTTTTAAATGATCAACAACACAAAACAAAACAAAAGTCATAAATAAGGATTTTTTTAAATGTCTAAGGAGATATGAAATCATTAGTAAATAGCAACAAAAAATTAATAAATGTTAAATATCATGGATCAGATGGTATAATTTTATAAATACCTCAAGTAAAACCCTCTATTTGGACGTAACCAACAGCATTGTTGCCGTAATTTTCAAGAGCAGATCTATATTGTAAACAAAAAAATAAGTTACGTTTAACAAACAATGTTGAAGGTACACCATCATCACTAATAATTACGATAACATTAAAAATGGAAAATAGACACCTGCTTGCTTTAACTCCCCATATTTCCGGACTAATGAGTTGGGATTCACACAAATGAAGTTCATAATAAACTGTACTATTTCTTAGCAAAATACAGACGGACAATGGTTTGCAGTTACAAGTTTTTTTTATAAATCTAATTCAGCGTAGTACTTACTGTATTATGACAACTATTGACTTACGTTAGGCGATTAGAATCTTAAACCTATTCCGATTGATCTTCCTTATGAATTTACAATTGAACACGATGATTTCAAAGAAAATTAACTCAAATTTTGACCGCAAAGGAATATGTTACATGCCGGACAAGAAAAAATCTACCTGTACTAGAACATTCGGGGCAGTGACCCCTTTTCCTTTCCGTTCCTAAACCGCTGGATACGCGCTCGAGATAGAAGGGGAGGATAAAATATTGTGCCAAGCCAGATTTGCATCGGCCCTAACGAGTTCGGTTGATAGTGGAACCGACTTAGTGTAGGATGTTAACTGGACCTCCCTTCTCTGGCTATATCACTTATACATTCAAAGAATTGCAGCGTCGACATTTACAACCAGATCAGGACCAAAAAGGATCATCCATTCATTGCCAGGAAGAAATATACACCCCCTTTAACTTTACCATCAGAGGTCACGTGGAATGAATGAATCAAATTATACACTTCATATAGCACTGTAAACTATTTGTTCTCAAAATATCACAATGATTGAAACTTACAAATAGTAAACTATTGTGTATAAGTATAAATTTCCCTTGATGACTTTCTGGGAAATAGTAAAATATTCAGCCATAACAGAAATATGTAATTTGAATATTTTTACATGAAAAATAAATGCAATGATTTGAATAAAATTCTTGAACGAATGTTTTTAATAATAAAATGCTCAAGGTAACATCATTTCATTATTTGTTGGGTTTTAGAGAAGTATTTATGATGCTTTGGATTCGACTTTCATGAAAATTGAAACATAGAAGACCGTGTTTCGATGTCTTGATTTGCTTAAGAGCTACAGGATATTTTTCAATTTTTTCTGTTTTTTTGTGATGTCGCGTAACTTTTTTAGTTTACATTCATTCGGATTCGCATTGTATTTATAGGATGAGGTTTCCAAATAATAGTATCCATTTTATCCTCATCAGTAGAGGGCGCTTGTTAGTTGGATTCTAAATTCTTTCAAGTAACTGCTGACGGGCTTCAACATGGTGGACAAGCTGCTTCATACGTCCCCATAAATAAAAATCCAAAGTATTTAGATTTGGGGAACACTGTGGCCATGCTACTGGACCTTGTTGGCCTATTCTTTTATTCGATCACTTAACCAAGCAGTCACTTGTCTCCATCTATGTGGTGGTGCATCATCGTGCTGATACTATATATTTTGAACAATATCAAGCCCTACGTCATACATGAAATCCAAGTTCTTGTTTTCTAAGAAAGTTATATACAGATCTGCATTTAAACGATCATTTAAAACATGTACAGGCAGTAAATTGTTGTTGAAATCGCTTTGATCCAATTGCATGAGGATTTTCATAGTAAAACACGCTTCTTCAGAACACATGATAAGCGAAGTGAATCTACCATTTTGTGCATTTTGTTGAAATAACCAGTGACAAAATTCTAATCGTTAAGGAGCATCTCCAACATGTAACGCTGATAGATACATTTTGGGGATGAAACGAATGTAATATTTCTCTGCTCAATGCGCGCCATAAAAAATTCGGTGATAAATGAAGAATACTTGCTATATACCCAACACTAATTGAAGAGATGTAAATGACAGCATCTATTATACCTTCTTCATTTTGTACATTCACTTTAGTATGCCGAGTGGCCTTTTTTGTAGTGGGGTTATCTTCTTCTTGAAGTACGAAACGATGCACTAAATATTATGTGGGCAGGTTGATGTCTATTTTGGAATCTTCGTGTGTAATTTTTTATATTTTTAGGTATTAATAATATTGTGTGAAACTAACTACTCTGTGGACAAAAGCCCCAACCAGCGTTGAATTACACCCACAATATCTACCCATATATTCCTTATTATTAGCTTTTGTAACATTTTTTACTGTATTAGAAAGGTATTTTAAGCTAATATAAATCAAATCTCCTACAATTCCTATCAATGAAGTCATATGTATGTTCTCTAATACCAAACATCTAGGTATGCTAATGAACAATTCCACAGACAAAGCTCTATTCAATAATTATCTAAAGAAATCTAAATCTAAATCTATCTAAATTTACTAACCTTGCTTTAATGAAAACGCTCTATAAATATCTAACTTCACTTTTGGCAGTTGGAACACGACAATAATTCAACCACAATAGATGAGATCTGACATATTTCTGCATTTTTAGGATTGTTTCTTCAGGTGGCCTCCTTTAAGTTGAATTAAATATCTAACTATAAAAATTATTATAAAAATTAAAATTATTTGAAGTTAAATATCGACAATGACAAAAGTGACAGCCTGTCAATGAATTAAATATGACATTACCTACTTCAATAATGTTTAGATACCCTTTATGTAAAAGTTTTTTTATATTTTTAGTTATTAATAATATTGTGTGAAACTAACTACTCTGTGGACAAAAGCCCCAACCAGCGTTGAATTACACCCACAATATCTACCCATATGTTCCTTATTATTGGCTTTTGAAAAATTTTTTACTATATTAGAAAGGTATTTTAAGCTAATATAAATCAAATCTCCTACAATTCCTATCAATGAAGTCATATGTATGTTCTCTGATACCAAACATCTAGGTATGCTAATGAACAATTCCACAGACAAAGCTCTATTCAATAATTATCTAAAGAAATCTAAATCTAAAAATCTAAATCTAAATCTATCTAAATTTACTATTCTTGCTTTAATGAAAACGCTCTATAAATATCTAACTTCACTTTTGGCAGTTGGAACACGACAATAATTCAACCACAATAGATGAGATCTGACCTATTTCTGCATTTTTAGGATTGAGAAAGTGTACATCATTAATTTTTTCATTGTCACAACAACGTTTTAAAATGTCATTTGATTGGTTACAAACAAAAGTGTGAAATTTTTAGAAAAATGTTCAGCTGGACTAGTACCGTTGTTTACGAAATACATATTGGTAATTATTGTTTTTTGCTTTGAAGCTGTGTAAATCAAAAATACGTAGAAACATAATTCCCCTTTGAATTTATTAATTGATTAATTAATTGCATGTTGATTTATGTCTAAAGTGATACTATAGTTAGTAACAAGAATGAAATAAAAGATATTTTCTTTGAAACATTTTCAATAATGCAATAATTTAATGTCATCTAAGTCATCTGTTTTTCATTAGTATTATTTGGTTAAATCTTCTTTTATTTTAGATAATTTTTAACTCTATTGGTCTTCTAGTTCTGGTCATATGGCTTGAAGTATCTATCCTACTTTTCTTCACCTTTAAATTTCATACTCATCAAATTTTGATTTGAAATTACCGTATAATTTTGTTTCAGATTGTACAAATCGATCTATGTCACAATGAAATAATATACAATTTAAAATAGAGAGCTAAATGATAACTTATGATATAGTATCGTAATCTGAAAAATAGCTTTATAAAAAAATACGGAAATGTTTTATAGACATCCCAAGGAAAAATAAGGTGGACGCATCATGTCCCTGAAAATAGGTTCTATAAATTTTCTTCTGGCAGATTTGAATTCTCTGTGAATCCTTATGTCAAAGTACTAAATTTCAGTATTTTATCTTGTATAATAAAGACGTTGCCTAACATTTTATAGAATCAGAATTTTCAGTTTTTCAGAATATTTCACGAACGGTAGCAGAAATCTTGAATGTGCACTTACTTTTACAACGCAAGTATTTTTTTCCAATTTATCCTACGTTGTCTATGTTGTTTATGTACGTACCTCGTTATGCCCAATAAATTGACCAATAAGTTAATTATATTGGTATATGCCACATTTACGATAAATATTCTGGCTTCAACAAATTTCGGTGATTGTTATCGTTTATGGTCTTTGAGACAGCAATTAGGATGTAGTAAGTAAATGAGTTTCACATAAAATATGAAATATACAATTTTATGTTGTCAAAAGTTGGTTAATAGGTGACACACTATTATTGACACTTATATACTTTAAATGTATTAAGTTACTTCTAATTAATTCTAAAAAATGTTTTAACTTTGTTAAATGTCAAATAAAGTCATATACTGGGTGTTCAGTAAGTAGTGGACTATACTTTAAGGCTTTCTTTGGGCAAAATATAATATGATTTAAATCAACTTACCTTAGTACAATTTTGCTTCTTTAAGAAGCTGTAGATCAGAGGATGTACTTTTTTAATTAATTTTGTTACGATAATAGTCTTATTTGTTGGGTTATTGTACTCAAATTTTGAAAAAGAAGGTTTTTTTGTGATAAACACGATATCTGATTGATTTTATGTTAAATGCACATGGTGTCCCAAAGTTCGGGTCTCGAACCCATAACAAACAAACAAAAAATGACAGTAGAAATCTGTTCAGATAGAAAGTAGAGGTACCTAAAACTTAAATAATCTGGTAACGACAATCATTCAAATCCTTTCAGAATTTGCTCTTGGAATAGGTTAGAGAGATTAAATCTGAACTATTCTGCATTTTTAAGATTACTTTTTCAAGTGGGGTCTTTTTATATATTTGAATATTAATTCGTAGACTATTCTATATAATTAAATACAATTACACAATTACACTTTTTTTAAAAAATTAATATTAAACGACAATGTCAAATAGTTGTAAATTTTCTTTATCAGTACAAATAATAATTATCTACTTACTCAATTCAACATTCAACGTATTTGCTCTTTTCGTTGAATCATTATTAACAAGTTTCTTAAATAATTATTTTCCCTTGCACGTTTACTTTACTTTAGATATAAAATATTTAAAAAGAATTAAATATATTAACAAATGGAGATAGACTTATATAATTTTTTTATATACAGGGCGTTCAGGAAAAAAGATATGCGATAGTTGGAGAGCAAGGTGACTTAATTTTACAAAAGATATATCAAAAAGTTGTTTATAATTAAAAAATTTAGTCAAATTTCGTGTTGGATTGTCATTGGTGTCCGTTTTATTTTTGAATAGCGAATATTGGAAGTAGCACTGAAACATTATTCGTTCTAGCTTTTTTGAAATTATTTGCGACAGTTTCATTTCATTTAATGAAACACTGTAACTAATTTTGGTTTCCAATAAGTAATCAAATTTTATTTCTAACATCAGCACACTCGCCTTTTTTATGTAAGATAATTAGTTATTGATTACGATCGTATCCATGTAGTTATTTATTCAAAGGCCTAGATATTATATTAATATTTTTTTCTACAGCTAATGTTAAAGTTGCTATTCATCTATTAAAAATAGTAGATAAAGTAGCACCTACTTAACCGTAAGGATAGATAAAATGATAAAGATCCTTATTTTTTAAGTAAGTACTTTTAACTACTAATTTAAATCATTGCCTACTATTTATTATTACAATAAACATTCCCAGAAATATACCTGGAAAGGGAAAAATATTTTCTTTGCTCCGACCAGGATACCCATGTATTGGTGCCAATGGTTTGATTTTCTACGTTGTTAGGATGTATTTCGATACAGAAATCTTGTTGGTCACTGATTCCTCAATGTATGTCTCTGCTATGAAAAAATACTACCAATTACCCAACTGCTTTGCTGTTACTTACTCTGCGCCAGAATTTGCAATTTAAATGGTGTTTATTCCCACAACTTGAACAGTGCAATATTTCTTCTATCGATGGTTGATGGTAATAATTCCTCCATTATCTCGTTTTCAGAAATTTCTGCCTCCAACAGCTACACAAAATGACACAAAAGAAAAATAAATATTGACACCACAATGACCGCTCAATGAAAACCCAAAAGGATAACTTTATAATTATATTTCATAGAAACCAATGCTAACTACTCAAAAGTTTCACTAGTTTAAAATCGCCTCAAATAATTTCTAAATTTGTCTCTATATCAAACGCGTCTATATTTGGGTTATAGAAAAAAAAAAAAAAATTATACGGCGATAAAATTCCATTATCGTCACCTGAAATTAATTCACTCGCGATTTGATGGTTCGTGAATTAATATTTTTCGGTCGGCAATAAAATAATATTGTATCTATAAAATATAACTCTGTTGAGCAATATTATTTTGATAGCTAATATTATAAATGCTTCTGTGAATGATGTGTTATCCATTGACACAAAATATTCTTGTTGATCACTGATTCCTCAATGTATGTCTTTGCTATGGAAGAAGAAGACTGCCAATCACCTCACTGCTTTGATGTTGCTTAGTCTGAGCCAGAATTTGCAACCATACAAGTACATATCTGGGTTTGCCAGCTTTAACAACTCAGCTATCTTCTGTAGAATTTTACAAATGGTGTATATTCTCATAGGTTGAACAGTGCATTTCTTCTATCGATAGTTGATGAAGAATTTGTTAAGAGGCACGTTCCGAGGGTGTAGGAGTGTATTTTTGTATAATCTTCAAGACGCTGCGCGCTGTCTCCAGATATCTTTTTCGTAATACAGAACGATCGGACTTTCTTGGTTTTGCTGTCGAGAAGTGAACAAACATTACAGATTGTCGATCGTCAATGTTCCCAACTTCTAATCTGTGCAACTCATCCGAACGGTACACTCCATTACACTCCATATAAACCCATTACAGCTACAACCTGTAAACTAAATGAGTAGTGCACCTATTTATTTTAGAGGTTATTCTAAATTTTACCTTGACAAGGAGATATTTCATCATCTGCAGCAATTTGTAGAAATTTTACCATATCTTCTGGGATAAAAATTTTGGACCTATTTGGCTTGTAACTACTAATTGATTGTTTTAAGATAGCTATGAGCTTGCTATATGTACAACAAAGTTAAATTGATACTTCGTGATTTAAAGCGGCTTCTCAGTTTATCCTTACCTTAAATATCGATATTTTCATTCACCAGTATGGTATTTTTAGGCAGTGAATAATACAAACATAAAATTAAAGACTGTATTTTCCTTGATTTCTGATTTTTTTTATATTTCTCTTCATAGGTCCATCGAGATTTTGATGTTAATAACTTGGAGTTGAAGTCTCAACTCGACTCAGATGGTAATGATTCCTCTTTTATCTCAATTTCAGACATTTCTGCCGCACAAAATAACACCAAAGAAGAAATAAATGTTGACACCACAATGACCGCACAATGACTACCCAAGAGGATGATTTTTTTCTATAATTAAATTCCATATAAACTACCGCTAAATAGGCATCCCTAATTTAAAATCGCTTCAAATAATATTATCTTGACAGCTATATTATAAATTTAACTAATTTTTTCCATTAGACGTATACGTCAATTATTATTTCATGTTGTGAAATTGTATTACTTTTCACAGTTTTTTTAATGACAGTATATTAACATGAATTTAAAAAATAAATATGATTTTAAATTGAGTGAGATAAAATCATTGGGTATTGATCAGCAATTTAATATGAAATAGTTTAAGGGTGCCGTATTCTTGAAATAGTGAAATATTTTTTTACAAATGCAAGTAATTTTAGACATTTAAGAACTGAATAATATAGAGTTTAGCAAATAATAGCAATGCTATCTCATGTTAACTACGAATATTCAAAGGTATCTACCGAAGTAAAACGCATATACAGGATGAGCCAGAAAGAATAGGTCAACACTAAGCTGGAGATACTAGACACCAAAATATTATGTTTGAGCTCATCATGTCTTATACGAATGTCGCTGGTTTAAGAAATACAGTTTGTTCAAGGCATAGACCTTATAAATTATGGACCGGCCCTAGAGAGAGAGGTCCGCTGCCCTGATGTGTGCAAGAGGGATGAAGCTAGTCCGGGCAAAAACAGATGTTGTATGACAGAAAAATATATAAACATAACCTGACAAAACTTTTCCTGTTACTATTGTTAATGATTTGTGTGCCTTTTGTGATTTAGTTGTGTTTATTAGCAATAGTTTTTAAAGACTCATAAACTATGGTGGAGTCGGTCTGTCACCGTAAATGTCATACGTCTGTCATTTACGGTTTTTGTTTTTTTCTGTGGGTTTTTGCCCGGACTAGCTCTATCTCTGTCGCACACATCTGAGCATCAACGATTTGTATAGGCAGAAAACGGTTTTGGGCGCGTCCATGATTTATAAGGTCTATGGTTCAAGGTTTAAATTTTATTCTGAAATTTCTCAATAATGGAGAAGCTTTTGATAGCATAACTCTGAAAATTGGCGGTGTTAAGCTTTTTAATATGAGAATTACAAATTTGAAACTTATTTTGACGTTTCTCTTAGAGGGCGCTAGTTTCACCGTATTAATCATAATATATTTTGTTATATGTCGAGCTATCCTTAAAAAATCTGCAAGAACGTTCAATTCTACATAAAATATGTACTCTTGTTTACGTCGCCTAACTTTATCGGTTACTGAGTTATTTGCATTTAAAAGTTTCAGTGTATTTTGTGGTGATTTTCTTACAGGCGCTGATATTGCTATTTCTCTTCTTAGTAGGCTTGTGTCACATTTTCATGTCAATAGACATTAACGTATTGTGCTTGCGAGTGATTTGTTATTCGTGCAATTATTGAGAAATTTCAGAATAAAATTTAAACTTTGAGCACACTGTATTTCTTAAACGAGCGACATCGTACAAGGCATGATGCGCTCAAACATACTATTTTGGTGTCTACTATCTCTAGTTTAGTGTTGATCCATTCTTTCTGACTCACCCTGTATAACAGCTGAAAGCGGTCTAACCAACAAATTTTTAGGTACAGAAATCGTTCAAAATACGTATTTTTTAAATTCAACTGTAGATGTAAATATTATTATAATATAAACTTACATGGGTCTGCATATAAGATTGTTCACTTTTGTTTATAAGTGTATATGTGAAAATAATTGTTAAACTGTGGGGTTAGAAAAACAAAATAATGTGTGTCATATAAATGCATTTTAAAATTTATTTGAGGAAAATTTAAATAGTAAAAGTGGATAAAGAAAACATCAACATAACTTCATTTTTGATATTACTTTTGCACTACGTGTTTAATTTTTCAAGATTTCTGTACCTAAAAAAACACCACAAATTTGATCATTTTACGGCGAGAAATACGGCGAGCTTAAAACTTATTTTTATTTTGAACATTTGATACAGAATATCTTTTTTTTATTAAAATAGAAGTGTGATTGTATCGCCTGATATACAGCCATATAATGTTTCCTATTCATTACACAGAACTAACTCTTATAAATGCGATTTTTTTAAAGAAAAGTTTTAGAGGCAAAACGTTCGGTATCCAAACACCATTAAGTAACTAGAGAGCAGTGCGGCTAGCTATTCCATTTGAAAAATAGCTGCTTGTTAATTTGATAAAACAGTATCAATAGAAACAATAATTCGATGGCCGGTGGGTGATATAAACGGTGCAATAAATCAGGATAAAAAGCAAGTTCCGTTCCTGTTTTCCTCAGACTGCTAAACAAATAGGCTTCATTAGACGGCGTGTTCCCTAGGCCTGTTGGCAAGTGATGGAGCGCATCCTCCTACTGCCCACCCGGCAATCTTGGGGCCCCTCCAACGGGTCTCCAACTATCAGCTTATCACGCGCTAATCACTGCACATCAGTATTAAGTGCTTCTGTGAATGCTGTGTTGTCCTCAGACACAAAATAATCTTTATTTGCACTCTCGAGAATAATCCAGTCGTTTATATTTCAGTAAAGTATACAGGGTGGTCCTAAATGTTCTCGAGATATTTCAAAACCAATATGTACAGGGTAAACGTTAAATAAGTACAAATATTTTAACTGCAGTAGTCATATAGTTGCGCCAAGTGATTTTTAAAACATTCCAAATATTTACGGAGATATATTTTTTAAATACCTACATTTTGAGCCCCGTTGACCACTGACGTAATCTAATAAACCATATGATTGACTGAAGGCGAGATTGCCATACCGTCAGTAAGATAAATAATTTTTTAACGCTCGTTAAATTTTTGCAGTTGATTCTAATTTAAAAATTACGAAGCCGTAGAAGGGCCACGTATACAATTTTTTTTAAATTCAGACTTTAAACTATGAATTCAAAATTTAATCTTTGAATTCAGACTTTTAACTCTGAATTCAGACTTTAAACTCCTAATTCAGACTTTAAATTCTAAATTCAGACTTTAAATTGATTTCAGACTTTAAACTCTGATTGCAGACTTTTATGTCTGAATTCAGACTTTAATATCGGAATAGGGCCTTCAATAGTATCTACAGTGTAATGGGTCGCTTTCTGCTTCTAGCTTTATTGAGACCCAGCATTGAGTAATCAGTGAGTACCAAATGTAGATACTACATTAGGTACATCAGGGCATTAGTCCACAGAGTAGTTATTTTTTTAAATTCCGCTTTTAAAAATATGACTTTTAATAGTAGATACTCTCCGTATAGTGGATTGCTTTCTGCTTGTGACTGTATTCAGGCCTAGTTTTGAGTAACCAATGACTACTAGATTATAATGAACAGCTAAGATTGCGAGTTATTGGCTTCATTTGTGATATACTGATAAGAACCAACCAGTTCGAAACCAGTATATAAACAGTTGTACTTACCTCGTGCTACAGGCATTCCAGGTGTAATTCAAAGGCGCAACGTTATTTAGACACCCAGTACTTAAATAATACTGTTCATGACAATGGTACAATCAAATTTAATCAGGAAATTGGTGTTAGCCAGAAATAAAAATAGGTCTAAGGAAATTAAGTGGTCTAAATCATTTCCCAAACAAGTAAAGTCGCACCTTAAATCATCTCTAGAATAAGAAACAGTACAATTTTACAAGGTGTTGTAAAATTTCATAGTGGATGACAAATACCATAAATTTTCATTTTCCCCTGTATATTATGTCCTCTAAATCTCAATTCTCTATCTAGAAAGCTCTGAGTGCTACACTTGTCCCATAATTTCATTAGCAGTGTAAGTTCAGAGACTAAAGTTTTAATTCAGAGTTTAAAGTCTGAATTCAGTGATTAAAGTTGAATTCAAAGTTTAAAGTATGAATTCAGAGATTAATGTCTAAACTTAAAAATAATGTAGAAATGACTTGTTTTTAACAATAAGTAAAGTAAAATTGGGTAGGTAGTATGCTACGCAATAATATTAATCCAAAAACTCTAACTTCTTAACTGGTCTTATCATAAGCAATTAAAAAATTAATTTCGTAAGTTTGATACTACCAATTAAAGAATTTAGGAAGTTATTTTGTTCAATGATTTCAAAAACTATCCATTAACGGTCACAAAATCTTATTTACTTGCTAAAAAACCAACTATTTTGCAAGTTAATACCGTTCAATGCTAGAAAGATACACAAATTATCCCCTTAAATTATTTTATGAAGAACAACAAAAAACTATGATTTTCACACAATACCTTAGAGTTAATTATGGCCAATAACCTCAAATAACGTGTCAGTGCTAACTATTTCGTACTTCGTAGTGAAACAGTTAAACTCTGTTTCACCCAAATAAACACAAAACATAAAATAACCAGTTTGTTGTATGCATTCAATATCAAGAGAAAGTAAAGTAAAATATTTAAAAGCAGTATCAATCACATGAAAAAAAAGCTGGTGTTGTAGGCATATGTAACAGATAGGTGTGACGAGCAGTAGGCGAGAAGTCCCGCACCAGCCCCATCATCTAGGTTTGATAGTCACAGTCAACGAGGCCGACGAGGAGGTTATGTTGATGTCGGTGCACTGGTCCAGGGCAAAGGAATCAGCTGTGGCAAAGGCAAGGTGCAAGTGGCAACAAAGCATGTAATATTTGTGGAAAGAGATTTGATCATTTCAATGTACGTAAACTGAAAGTTAATATGAGATACTTTTGCATCTTTCGAAACCGAACTAAGCTAATGATTTCTTTAAGTAATGCACTGCTTGACTCATCTGTTTTAACAGATGCGGCACTAACGTATAAAATGTATTTAAATCGTTTTATTATTTTCACGGGCTGTGTTTTTCTCTTAAGTGTCTTGTGTATTTAATTAATATTCTTGGTGGAATCCAGTGTGATTTAGGAAAATATGGCGCATTATTTAAACTGTGAAAAGGTTTACATGCTAAAATGCTAAAAGCATATTTGTTAGGCATTGATAAATCAGTGATAGTGATAACGATAATTCGTATTGTGATAAATCAGTTGGAGTGTAGGAAAAATGAATAATGACCCAAATCTGGATAACTGTGACTTGTCTAAAAATTCTAGTTATTGATTTTGTTGAAGCCTATTTTAAGACATTAGTGTAACACTAGCAAGACTGTAGAATACACATCTATCATGGCTCTTAGCAATATTAGTATCGGAGTCGGATCAGCGCTCCTCAACAAGTTTTCGATTGAAAAATTTATTTAAAATTTGACTTTTATTACTGATGTTTCTGTAAAATAAACCATTAATTTTCTGTTCTACACAGTAAACTGTACTGATGGTTAAAATATTTGTACTTATTTAAGGTTCACCCTGTATAATATATTACAAAATAAAGAAAGGTAAACATCCATTAAATATCATTTTATTTTGATAATTTTTTGCACGTATGTTTCTCTCGGTGAAAGAAAACAAAGATAAAATTTTCAGATTCATCTGTAAAGTTTTTTTCGAGGTTGCACAGGTCGTAGCGTGATAACGAAGCATTTAGTTTTAAAAATTTCTGCTCACATTTGTGTTGCAAGTGTTGTGAAACTTTTGCAAACGACATTTTTTATAGCTGATTATGCCTTATGCCAGCTTAGTGACTTTGAGAGGGGGCGGATTGTTGGGTTGTGCGAAGCAAGTTTGTCTGTGTCGGTGTTAGCAGGCGTGCTCTAGATGACCGTGGACACAGAGCGAAAGGCACCCGCCGTCGTAGAGGAACTACACGGCGTCAACATCGTTGATTGCGATTGTTAGCTCTCAGAGGCCGATTTAGCAGCAGCCGATCTATTGCAAGTCAGCGGTTTGAAGAAAATAACGGGATAGTCGGTATGCGCGAATACGAGGTTTTGGTCTCTTGACATATCGTCCATATTGGATGCTCCCTCTCATTCGGCAACATCGAGTTAATGGCTTACAATGGTGTAGAAAGAGGATTCCATGAGACCAAGAATGGAATCAGGTGATGTTTAGTGACGAATCGCGTTTCTACCTGGGGATGCACGATGGTCGTGTAAGGGTGAGAATGTAACGTGGTGAAAGACGCAATCCGCAATTTAACAGAGAGCTTCATGTTCATCACATAGTAGGTGTTAGGGTTTGAGGTGTTATCGCGTATGTTAGCAGATCACCACTAATTTTTATTAGAGGCAATATGTTACCACACCATCCAAAATGCCATTTTCCAGCAAGACAATGATAGACCTCATGTTGTCAGATAAATAACAACTTTTATAAATCAACCGTTTATCCTAGTCACCAAGATTCCTGCATCTGTCATCTATTGAACATGTCTGGGACATGACTGCCCGCAGACTGCTGCATTTACAACACCCCTCACAGGCTTTAGCAGCTCTTACCCAAGGAGTTCAGATAGCTTAGAATGAGATACCCCAACAACTTATCTACAATCTTATTAGATCCGGGCCCCGGCGTATCAATGAGTGTATTAGGAACCGTGTGTTCTCAACACACTATTGTACCAATTTTTATAGCAGGTTCTCTGATCTTGCTCAAAATGTAACCATTCAATAAGTCGCCCTGAACCTGCGTACCGTAAAATCTAATGAACATATATCTGGAGCTTGGTAGAAAAAGGGCCAATGTCCAAAAATTACATTTAACAACCACTGAGCCTCGTGGACTACCCATGTTGCATATTTCTATCACAAAAAGGGCCAATGTCAACAAGTATTATATGCCTAAATTATTTAAATTTTAAAATGGCTTAAGTCCATCTTAGGTTAATAGAAAAAGGCCCAATGTACGGACATTGGTCCTTGAAATACATTTAAAATGTTTGACAAACGGCCAATGTCCACTGCAATGGACATT
The DNA here is from genome assembly GCA_037114965.1 of Monochamus alternatus. Taxonomy (NCBI): domain Eukaryota; kingdom Metazoa; phylum Arthropoda; class Insecta; order Coleoptera; family Cerambycidae; genus Monochamus; species Monochamus alternatus. Next base: position 37,541,906 of record CM073431.1, on the reverse strand, counting down.
GGCCGTTTTACGAGTATCACTCGTGGACATTGGCCGCCAATTTACTAGTAAGTAAATTTTTAAAATTTAAAAAATCTTTTTGCTGCATTTCAACAACTTTTAGAGGGGGATTCCTACGTATAGATTTTATAAAATTAGTCCAGTCATGGGGCACAACAATTTTGGGCAATGCATGTTAAAGAACAATGCCGCAGCATGTAATAGTGTAACAGAGAGGCAGAAGTATTGCTTGAAATGAGGTAGCAATAACTCTGGATATGCTACAACGTTTCCATCCAAAAAACAACACATACATTTGCTCTCTGTAAATATTTCCAGGTATTTTCAAAGTTACCTAGTAGTTTTTTTATTTACTTTAGTTTCTTATAGATTTTAATAATAATTATTGTTATATGCCTAAAAATATTTATACGAATGCAAAGCTACTGTTTTTGTTGGTAATATAATGAGTAAACTTCTTATTATTAATATTAATTTCATATTCACAATAGAAGGCAGATTGAGGAGCATTGCCGGCATACAACGAAATTGGAAAAATAAATATAAATCTTACATGAAAATTACATAGTAATGTTAGTCAAATTCAGGGTAATAATACAACAGTGTACTACACTTATTTATGTATATTTCACATATTGTTGGAAACATATTTTAACTTTGTTACTGTAATAATCTGAAATAGAACATGTAAAAATATACCGAAGTCTTTAAAAAAATCTTAAGTATTCAGTTCATCTTTTAAACATAATAAAAAAATTTGTAAGGTATATACAATTCTTGAATTTATTATTTACATTACAGTTAAAGTGTAATTTACACTAGTCAAAATATAATATCCTGCAGGGCCTGTATACTAGCTGTAATTAATATTAAATTACCATTCCTCCGCTAAAACCACATAACATTGGAGGAAAACAATCGTTAAAAACATTTCTGGCTTCCTCAAGCCAACTAACAAATTCCTAGAAACAATTTGGTAATTATATAATTCCTCAAATACCTAATAATCGATAATCTACAATGCACGAATTGTTCGCATATTTCAGGATGTAAAGAGAATGTTGTTATTATCCTTCAAACGTGGTGATTCTGGTCTCGTCCTGGTCCGCAATCAAGACAGAAAGGCTGGATTTTAGGTACAGTCTAGGTTGCTGTGAATCAGTGGCGTTGCTTTCAGAGTATTTCAGAAGATTGTAAACATTCCTGTGCTGAATAAACTGACTTTTTTTACCATAAATGTATAGAAGTACGCTCATAACACTCTACATCCTTTACTTTTTTTGTCTTTGTACCTAGAAAAAAGAAATGGTAAATGCAGTATTGAAATTTCAACAAACAAAATATACAAGTTTTTATATATTTTTAGGTATTAATAATATTGTGTGAAACTAACTACTCAGTGGCCAAAAGCCCCAACCTGCGTTGAATTACACCCACAATATCTACCCATATATTCCTTATTATTAGCTTTTGTAACATTTTTTTTTACTGTTTTAGAAAGGTATTTTAAGCTAATATAAATCAAATCTCCTACAATTCCTATCAATGAAGTCATTTGTATGTTCTCTGATACCAAACATCTAGGTATGCTAATGAACAATTCCACAGACAAAGCTCTATTCAACAATTATCTAAAGAAAATAATATAATTTACTAACCTTCTAATGAAACACTCTATAAATATCTAACTTCACTTTTTGGCAGTGGGAACACGACAAATTCAACCACAATAGATGAGATCTGACCTATTTCTGCATTTTTAGGATTGCTTCTTCAGGTGGTCTCCTTTAATACCTTTATAAAACAGTAAAAAAAACAAAATATACTTTGCACTGTGTAATTTAGGATGTGTAAAATTTCCGTGTTAAAATTACCAGTTTTATTAAAAATATAGACTGAATATATGTAATATTTATCAATAATGTGTTAGGAGTAAACCATTTCGTGTCAGCAACATTTGTGTTCTATACCTGACTGACTGTGAGCAACCACGCACACGCAGAACATCAGCAATGCGAGGACACAGCCATTTTGTTCGTGTCTCATTATTGTGTTCAGTTAATTTTCATTCGCAGTGTTCAAAGGGAGACTATTTAAATTGAGCAAATTAAGTGATAAGTACGTATAAACTAGTTATAACAAATATTGTTGTTGTAGTGTAGCTAACACTAATCAGAATTAAGTATAACTTTTAACACACTGCTGCATACAGAAAAATATATAAATATACAAATCCCTTGTGGACATTATTTTACATAATATTTGCCATAAAATGTTACATTCAAAGATGGTACCAGTTATTATTTTTTACAAGGCCGTACTACTTTATTTTTAGAATTAATTGGACCACGTACCTGTATCTCCGCCACTGGTAACTACTAATACTTATTACTGAGACATATTTGTGATAAACTACCTAATTTAAAATCACACCAAGTTTGACTTAAGGTCGCCGTAATTCTCGCCGTAAAATGATCAAATTTGTGGTGGTTTTAGGTACAGAAATCTATAAAAATAAAACACGTAGAGCAAAAGTAATATCAAAGATAAAATTTTTGATGTTTTTTTTATTCATTGTTATTATTTAAATTTTCCTAACATAAAATAATGTCTAAAGACACACATTATTTTGTTATTCTAATCCCACATTTTAACAATAATTATTTTTGCATACTTATAAACAAAATTGAACAATCTAATATGCAGTTCATTCTAGATGATTCAGTTATTAAATGTTTAAAATTATTTGTATTTGTAGAAAACACCATTTCAAGAATACGGAAGAATCCCTTAAATACCTCTTGGTTTTCAAACTTACAAAATACCAATTTTTTTAGAATCTTTTACACCCTGTACTCCCATAAGTTGAACTGCTCTGTAACTTACTTGGCTAGCTTAATTTACCGGCGTTAATGTCCGGTCTACACGAGGCTAGCTTTTCAAGCTAGGATAGCAAGCTAGCATTCAGGCATCATATTCTGGCTTACTGTATTGGCTTGACACAATGCTAGAGCGGTGCAGACGATACTGAAAATCAAGTCAAAGTGAAATATTTACATAGGATATTGTGTTATCAAGCAATTATTGTCAATAGTTGCTGTTTGCCCCTATAACAGGCAATAGGGATATTCCAGAAAAATTCTTCATTATAATATAGTTGAACAAATTTTAAATTAATTTGATTATTTAATTTAGCTAATACGCAACCCAGAAAAGTAAATTCGGCGATGGGAGACGTTACTAGCGCAAATAATAGAACCCCATCCTATTGAAGCTATCCTGGCTTATATCATAGCTTACTTTATCAGTAGCTTAATAGTTAAAACCAATTTAGCTACCCTCGTAGACTGGGCTTAATACTCTGCTAACCATTGGAAACTATGTTCACATAATTTTAGTGTTCTAAAGCTTGGTGCTTATTCCAGCAATTCGCCTATTTACTATCTAAATGAGCTGTAAAGACACGTTTAGAGGGGTTTAGTAAATAGACACAGTTATTGGAGCAAGTCACTAGCTCAAAAATATTAGCCAAGCAAGCAAGCCAGTAACTTTGCCCGTGATTTTTCTCACGGTTAAAAATGTTCCATTAGTAAATCAGTTTCGAAGTAAAATATGATCTGTAAAAATGGATCAATTCGAATGACGCTAGGAAATCTATTATTGCCATTTTGTCTATAACTTTTAATAATTATGCCTGTTAGTTGTGATTGTCAGTTTCTGTAGCTTGAGCTATATTCACGTTCCATAGGCATTCATGTTCTCTCTACAGATCCACGAAACATATAGTTGAGGTTTCATCCCACTTTGACATTTTATAGATCTAAAACTGAATACTAAAAACTGTATCAATACACAAATGTATCCCGTCGTCTCAAAAGAAATAATTTTTGCTACTAACCACTCAACAGGCGTTCACAAGAAGATAGCACGAGAATAGTAGGCTGGGCATCGACACATTATATTATATAATTCCGTGGTGGGGGTAAGCTAGTGAATGAATAAGTAAGTTGAATCTACTTACTTATCTGTCTTCATTTATTGACTAGTACTCTACAAACCACTGGAAACTATGTTCACACGATTCTAGTATTCAGAAGTTAGCTACTTGCTCCAGCAACTCGCCTAATTACTGAACCCGTGTACACGAGCTTTAAAGGTGTTTCACTTTTTGTGTTATGCACTGTTCTCTGTATTGTAATTCAGAAATGAGCAGCATTATACATAAAAATAAATATATTATTAATTTTAGTTAATATTTTCTTCAGTACACCTACAATCATTATACGATTAAAATTGTTATAATTTAAATCACTTAAATAATCAAATATTATGCGATAATAATAATTTAGGTCAAGAAACATAATAAAGTAACTTCTACGTCGCTGATTCGGTCAAAACTTGAGATACGCCAACTATTACAAATTTCCAATTTAACTACTAAATTACATTACAGCGAGTTAGTTGAGAGAAACCTAATACAGTATGCGTATCCTCATATTGTGTTCGTTTAATATTGAGGGCCAACTTCATATTGTTAAAAGTTCCAGGTGAATATAAATTTTGATAGGTGATGCACGATTTTTTGTTGCAATAAGCCAATTACCAGGGATACTAAGTTGGTTTCATCCGCAATTGTTATGATGTCATTAATATTTAAATTTTTAGTTCATGTTAATTTTCTCATTCGATAACTTTTTCTTAACATACTATTTTAGAAAAAGATACCTGGTACTTTTTTTTCATCCCCTATTAAATTCCAAAGAATCCTGAAGCAACATGGTCAACAGATTTAGTCTTTGCATCACGTGTAAAGTCTGTTAGTAATTAGATATTTCTGTTAGTTCCCTTGTATCCAAGAAAGGTTTATCGAGGATACTGAATAGTACTTGAAACGCAATTTTTTATATACTAATTTATATTGTAGTGATGATTCTTTAGCCTACATTATTCTGTTTAAAGTCTTGCTTGCTCCAAGGCTTCCTTTACTCGAGTCTGTCCTAATTAAATGATTTGAAGTACTGAAAGAAATGCCAAATGCTGGTTCTGGTCTTTGGAAAGATGTTTCATATCCTTTTTTCAAGTTCATTTACATCTAATGTTAAGCGTGATGGATTTTCTGCCTACTGTGAGCCCCCAAATCCTATTCAAGTTTCTTCTGTTGGTGAAGGATACCACAACTGCCTTATCAGGGTTGACATACAGTATTTGCCGCTTAAACCAATCACCAGATTCTAAGGTTGAAAGAGAAAAATATTCTAATGAGTCGATTGAACTATATCTATATATTGAACAGAGTGTCCTGGGTTCAAAATAAGCCGATTTAGCCCAATTTTTACGTTTACTCTGAATTCATATTCAAAATATCTTATTTCTGTACAGTGTGGATTTTCATCAATATAAACGTATTTTTTATGGTTATTAATAATTCCTGATCTAGTAAAATATGCTTCATCTGTAAATAAAATGTTTTTGCTGAAATTGATATCATAGGCTCTTTGATCTTGTATAAAATTACAAAATGCTAAACGTTTTCCAGGGTCAATGCGTAGCAATTCATGAACCGATTGAATGTGGTACGCATGCAGTAACTGCTCCTTCAAAACATCATGAACTATGGCCTTGGGTATCCCTGCTTCATGTCCAATGCATCTTGCACTAATTTTTGGGTTCTCTTCTATCTTATCTAGGATTTGTTCTTCCACCTCTATAGTTTTCGTGGTACGTTGACGCCCTTGAACCGCATTTATTTGGTGGAAGGGCCCAATTTCGCGAAGTTGCCTTTCGATGTTGCCAAAAGTTTGATGATTTGGCACTCGTCGATGAGGGAATCTGTCCATGTAGACCCTAACACTTTTGAGGCCGTTACCTTGACAAAATCGATAAACCAAAAGCATGTCTACTTGTTCGGAATATATATACCTACGTATCCATGATGAAATATTGAAAAATGAGGAACAGAAACAAACACAACAATAACAACAACAAATAAAGTGAGATCTTAAGTAACTAAGTAGTTGGGCAAGAAGAATAAACCGAGAGTCTAATTTCAGGAGTTGATTAAATTTGACACACAACTGATACTTAAAATATCAGAGCCAACTTCTGGTACTTCGTTATTTGTTTCAGAACGAATGCTGATATTGTTGACATACGAAAAATATTTTTCCTGCCTAAACTACTCATCTGTTCAAAATTCTGAAAGTATAAAAAAAGTTTCTAAATAAAGTCAGCTACTAATAGACTGAGAGTAATTGTATAGGGGGTTAAAAAAATATGTGCTTATATTTGCATGATACATGATTTTTCTTATATTTCTAATGACTGCAAAAGATTTTAAATAATATCAGACTGGTTCTACGAGCAGTCGTCTCCCAGCCACTTCAGCTAACATCAGTTTACACAAATCACTGAGTTTTGTTTTCATGGGTTGCTATAACTTTAAATGAAATTTACGCGCTACACTGTCACCAATTTCTTTGAATATCTCAGAAACAAGACCAAATATCGAAAAAAAACAGGAGACGAAAAAGTTTCGAAATTAATCAGGTCAAAGTGGTATGTAGATGTTTTATTGAAATTAATAATTTTGTTTGTATTTTTGAAATAAAGTAAGAGGGGGGTAGCATACAAAATACACTTCTAATAAGGGTAGGTAGTTCAAACTTAAGAAGCTTATGTAAGATCATAAGGAGTGTTTGTGTTCCGAATTTCACTTAAATCGGATAAGTGGTTAAAAATTTATCAGGAAAAAAAACGAGAAAAAAATTCCTACTGCCCTCTTTCTCGGAAACGATGCGTTTTAGGAAATAAGTTTATATCACAAATGAACATTATTTTAACCTGTTCTATCGATTCCTGAAGTTATCAAAATTAAACCTGAATCACCCTGTATATATGAGAGAGAAAAAGAGAGAGGCAGATGAGAGAACGAAAGCGAGGCAAGAAAACCCTAAAGTAATAATACCATTTTAACATTTTTACACATTTTACAATTAGGAGACAATATTTTTCCAAGGTATTCTATGTTAAAAAAGATTACTTTTTCTTCATATAAACATGAGTACAAGAATTCTTCCTAAAGACATTTTAGCCATTTGAAGGAGCCAATATGATGATTTTTTCTAAATAACTTTGTAATCAGTTGAGGTAAATTTATGAAATTTGGCATGTGACGACTGAGTCGCGGCGCAATTTTTGCGTAGTTACCACTGAAGATGCCGAAGATACAGTGAAGAGCAGTAAAACGTTTAGAAGCATGGGATGCGACCATTTACAGAAGCGGCTACGGGACGTTCCGGAAAACCACCATTATACGAAGAACGGTTCCGTCCGTAACAGCCGTAATACCAACAACAAGAGCCGAAATCAATATATGGGTGGGCCCAGAGATACCGATAGTGGGTCTGTCCCCACAACGCCTAGCGCAAGAACAACCAGGGCAGGTCAAAAATATCTCAGGTAACGCTAGGGATGTGCATTTTAATTCTGTTACTGGTGGCGATCAGCTACCGAGCTCACGGCATAACCGCTTGGAAAATCACTATATATCCTCTTACATTTTTTACTATAATATGACGGTTTCCTACTCCACGATTAAAGAAATCCAGAAGAAATTTTTGAAGTTAGAATTCCAGAATTTTCAATATAATATTACAGACCAGTAACGAATTTTGTGTCATATTCAACCTTAGCCACAATTTTCTTTAACAGAAAGGATTATAATAAAGCAGTCTTACGATATAGAAAATTACAAATATGATGTATTAAACAAAAAATTAATTGTTTAATTTTGTGTCATATTCAACCTTAGCCACAATTTTCTTTAACAGAAACGATTATAATAAAGCAGTCTTACGATATAGAAAATTACAAATATGATGTATTAAACAAAAAGTTAATTGTTTAACTACTAATAATAATGATCAAGATTTGCCCCTGACTTCCACTACACACGACATGCCTTCAAGACGAAACTGATAAATAAAATCTATAGCCTGCACAGAAAATTCAAGATGCTCTCGACGTTTCGTAGATGACTATTTATGCAGTATTAAAAATTAGAGCGAGACAGCTCAGTTATACATACATATGACTTCATTAATAGCAATTATAGAAAAACTGATTTGATTAGCTTAAATACTTTTATAATAAAGTAAAATAACTACAAAACCTAATAACAAAAATATGTGAGTAAAATATTATGGGTGTAATTTAACGTTGTATTCAACATTATTAACAAAGTGGGTTTAGACAATATTATTGGTATCTATTAAAAAATGTTTTAAACTAAATGATGTATTAATAATACTCTATTCTTAATCTAGACGGATGTAATTTATATTGTACATTTCAGTGTTATATATTTGCTTAAAATATCTATGTCCATTGCTTCAAAAATGTGTAAGTATACAGCGTGGTTTCTCATGGGTATTTATGAAAAAACACTAGGTAAAATATACAGGGTAGCTCAAATTAGAAAAAAGTTGCGCCTTTTCATGGATTTAAGGTAAACCAAATAAATCTGCTGCCGTTGTTGAAACATGGCAAAAAACTGAAAATAGCGATTTTAGAAAATTACGCATTAGTGTCACTATTTCTCAATAAAATAAATAGGCTGCAATAAATAAAAATTTATTACAGCTTGAAACTATACATACGTGACAGAGTTTTGGCTGATTTTAGGTCTATTTTACAAGTATTGAAAACGTTGTGGACAAAACTAGAAGCTTTTTGAGCTTTTTGTGTGCGAAAATGGACATCACTTTGAAGTATTTATGTGAGATTTGTAGAATATTTGTGCATTTTGTTTAGTTAAGTATCGATTTTTGTTTTATGTCGAGAGAAACTAGATTTTTGATCTAAATTATTGAATTTCTTTAATTTTATGGATTGGCAATCAATTAAAATAGAAATAATTGAATGTTGCACAACCGCAACTACAGTAGTCTCAGGAATTTAAATTTAAACAAAAAATTACAAAAGAAATAAAATGATCAGAAGAAAATTCGCCCTTCGATTTTTTAAACCAAAAGTACATGATAAGTGTGCTGGAATAAGATAAAAGTACGTGACAAATTTCAAGTGTGTATCTTACAAAACAATGGGATTATTAACAAAAATAGTTTTTTAAAATGTAACTTTAACACCTTGTATATTGAAACAGGGACGCCCAAACAAATAATGACATAAGGAAAGTCGCATTATTTTTGTCCAAAGAATATGTGGTTAATGGTACGGATTTCTATTTTGTATATTACAGTTAAAGATTTTTCTAAGCTGTAGATTGAAGCACTGTCCTATTTCCGAACACATTTTCAGTAGTATTTATTTGTGGCATAATTATAGTTTTTCTTTAGTCTGTCACATTTATGAAAAAATTAAAATTAATTGAATAAACCCTTGCCAAAAAGATCAGTCAAGGGTTATTTTTGAAACTAAGTTTGCTTAATCAAAAAATCTGATCTCAAAAAGCAGGTAAGTAAAAAATAATCAAAATCACATCACTATCGTTTCAAAAAAAAATATATATGGTGCACCATAGTGAAGTGATTTTTTTATTTTTTAATTATCTGCTTTTTCAATGTGAAATTTTTTTGTTAGACTAACTTAAACCTTGACTGATCCTTTTGGTGCAAGGGTATATTCAATTAATCCTTATTTTTTCAGAATTGTAGCAAAATACCTAATTAGACCGGACACATTATTCTGCACCGCAAGTACGACCTTAATTATTTACACGTCGCATATACAAAATTCAATTTCTTGTGTTTCCCACCCTGTGACAATTTGGAGCAACTTGTGATATATTTTTGGAAATAGATGAGCTAGGGTAATTCGAAAATTGGAAAAAATGTGGTGTTCCATTTAAAAATAAATGTGATGACGTCATTACTCGAAGGTGGGTCACCCTGTATATTAATTATTATTTGAAAAAAATAAATTTAAATCAAAAATCAACCTGTTTCGGGAATTTTATATAATATATTTTATTTACCTAATAATGAATTTGTGCGTGACTTTAGGGACGCACTGTATATTTGTTTTTCGGCACTTTCGGTAGCTTTGAACATTGCTTGAACAGATAACATTGCTATTATTCGCTAATCTCAGTTATGCAGTTCTTAAATGTCTAAAATTATGTGTATTTGTAGAAAACATTATGTCAAGAATACGGCGCCCTTAAAGCATTTTAGTCATTCATCCTAAATTACGTGGTCTATACTCTGTATGTACATATAAAGAACCAAAGTTTGGGTTTTATTTTCATAATAAGTGCTTTGTATCATTGATTAAATCAGTAAACAACTTCTGAAACTTTGGTTCTTACAATTTTTTTTTTTGTAAATAAAAAAAGTGATAGTAAATATTATGTGAATTACATTAATCTATGACGAAAAAATTTGATTTTTGCGATCTTAATATGGAAGTAAACAAACTAATAAAGATATTTTAAAATAGCAAGAGAAGAAGCTTCAAATTGTGTTTAATAAAAATATTTGTTGTTGACTGCTTTTCGAGTCTCGATTACATTTTTTTTCTTCTGTTGTATATTTTGAGATGATCTGATATATCGGCTTGATATTAGGTCACGCTTGAGAAGACACCCCGGAACAAGGTCATTCTTTGTTTACGAACGCGGGGAAGCTGAGATGCAGCCATAAACCAGTTCTTAAGATTAAAATTATTCAAGCTCACTCACACTCACATACTGCCCAGGGTAGGTGTGCCATTGCGTGAAATTAGGTTCTATTTAAATTAGTATTTTACATGCTGAATATTTATTGCTTGCATTTAGCAGACAGAAATGATGAATTACTGCTAGTTCATTGATTATGCATCGATGACTACTTTTAATAGCATAAGTTTCTTTGAGTGTCTTTAAAATTTTCTGTTTAAAAAGATTATTTTGAATCAAGAATACTTACCATTTAATGGCATGTCTATTTAAATATACAGGGCGATTCACTGTGGTATATCATTGGAATTAAAAAAAAAAAATTTTTTCTAATATAAAAAATTAAGTTTAGAATCATTTATAAAAATCGAAACGTCGCAGCTAATGTTTTTAGATAGACATAGACATAGTAGAGAACAAAAAGTGGTCATAAAAATGTTTCGAAATTAAATAAATACAAATGACGGAGTTTAAAGAAAAAGTGAAAAATCATTTTTTTCCATATGGGGGAATTGTATTATAGATGGCAAGTGGCGGATATATGCCCATTAATAAATATTTTTATATTTCGCGCGAATAAGTTTCAATTGGTAACACTGATTCGTGAGGCAACAAGAAGGAAGCTAAAGTAAACAGTCATCGTTGTGCATATACGTGCAGAAAAGTTAAGGGCGCCGTATTCTTGAAATAGTGTTTTCTACAAAATACAAATAATTTTAGACATTTAATAACTGAATAATCTAGGGTTTAGGAATGTTAACTAACTTAATGTTAACAAATAATAGGAATGTTAACTCATCCCATCTGCAAATATTCAAAGATACTGAAGTAAAACGGCGAGAAATACGGGTGACTTTTGTAACGTTCAGATAAACTTTACAGTAACGCCTTTGTACTGCAGTTGTATGGCAGAAGCTAAAAGCATTTTAGCTTTTACCAATCCTTTTCCAACAATCATACAAGGACCAATCAGAAAACTGCTTTTTTGACAGAAAACAGAAGATTCACATTTGTGCAGGTTAAGTTTTTAAATTAGATTCTAATTTAGATATTTAGTTTAGAATTGATTTGTTTCTAAAAAAAATGGATGAAGAGGACTGTTTGGTTTAGAAACAGTTACTTTTGCTGCTCTTATTCGCAGCGACGTCAATATGTATTAAAACTATACATGCAAAAATAAATGAAAAGAAGAACCCGGAGATGGTGGGTGCGACCTATTAACCGCAGATAGCACATGCAAGGTGATTTCTAAAATGTATATAAAGAAATGCGAAATGAGAATGCCGATTATTTTTTCATTTCACCCGAATGACAGTGGCAGTGTTTGATAACTTGCTGAAATTAGTGGGGCCTCATTTAACCCACAGTATACTAGTATACTGTGATTTAACCAAACATTCAAATAGACCATCTATTCCTGCAGATTGTAGGCTTATATTTTATCTAGCGTAGGCTTTTAATTACTATTCGGCAAATGATAAAAACCAACAATTTCTGTAGATAGGGACGTAGTGACAAAACATAAACATAACCTCTCTGAAGGTCAAGAATCTTGAGTTTTTGCATGTCGCCATCTTACAGCGGATAAATTCCCCAACTTCTTAAGTCTACAGTAATTTTATGTAAACAGAGTAAATAATATTTAATACCATACAATTACAATACAACAGTACAACTGCAGTGCCATTGCACTAACGTTTATCTAAACGTTACTTGACTTATATACAGCGATTAGAGGCAGTTGGCATTGCACCCTCTCGCAAAAGCGTCATGAAACTTGCATTTCAGTTTGCAAAAAAATTAGGATTAGAGAAAAAATTTTTGGGAAGTAACTTAAACAAGGATTCTGCAGGGTGGCATTGGCTTTATTCTTTCTTAGAAATAAACCAACAATTAAGTATTAGACAAGCAGAGAGCTTATCACTAGCTCGAGCTACAGACATGTTCAGTGAAAATTATTTTAAACTACTCCACGAAACATTTGAAAAATATGACTTTTTAAATCTTCCAGGCCGGATTTATAACATCGATGAAACCGGTGTCAAGGTAAATAACCAGTCTAGAAAAGTTATTGCTACTAAAGGTAAGAAGGATATCCATGTACTTACGTCCGCTGAGAAAGGAGAAAATATTTCTATAATCGGATGTTGTAATGCAGAAGGCTATTTTCTTCCTTCCGTTTTAATTATGAAGGGTTCCCGTAAAAATTCTTCATATCTACAAGGTTTAGCTCCAGGATCGGATATAATAATGAACAAAAAGAGCTCCTAGATAAATTCTGAAATTTTTGTGAAATGGTTAGAAGAGTACTTATTACCTCGCCTCCAGGAAAAACAGTTCTCATTTTGGATGGCCATGCATCCCATTGCAACTTAGACATGTTAGAGATAGCAGATAAAAACGACCTTGTTATAATATGCTTGCCTAGTCATACGACACAAGCCCTCCAACCATTAGATACATGTTTTTTGGGCCTTTTAAAGAGTACTTTCGTCAAGCTGCAAATGAGTTTATGCTCAGAACAACTTTGAAAAAAATAGACAGAAGCAATATAGGTGAGATCATTGGACTAACTTGGGAAAAAGCTGCAACTGTTGCTAATGGTATTTCGGGATTCCGAGCCACTGGAATATTTCCGTTGAATCCTGCAATAATCCCCGATTACTTTTTCCAAATATCAGATTCATCAATGAGTCAGTATGGTACTCGTAACAATATTTCTTATTCGACAAATACCGATTGTGTAGAAAATGGAACCTTGCTGCAAAATACGAATGACGATATGAATCAGGAAAATGGGGACCCACTTGTTAATCACACAAGTTTAGAAACAACTGCACTTAATACAAGTCTGTCAATAAAAATTGGCCAAGAAGTTGATCTAAATAATTTACCGGCTGACTTCTTTGAAAATATAGATAATTATATAACCATAGCTTTATCTTCAGATGAGTACGGAAATCGTGCCAAAACCCTAACCATTGAAACTACAGAAGATACCCTCACAGAGGAACCAACTTCATCCAAATATTTCCAAGAAATTTTTCCAATTCCAAATGTCCCACTATCACAACCGAAAAGAAAACAATCTGCAGAGATTTTAACATCTGAAGAGAGTAAGTTGAAAAAGAAATGCAAATCCCTTAACGAAAAAAACAGTGGTAAGAAAAAAGCTGAAAAGAAAATAGGTAATACGAAGACAAGTGAAACGAAGACAAAAAAGAGAAAGCCAGATAAATCTAATAAAGAAGACAATGATATTCCTTGTGCCGAATGTTTAGAAAATTATTATGCTACAAAGGAAACTGCTGATTGAATCAAATGTATTGATTGCAGTCAATGGATTCACGAAACATGCACAATGTACGGTTCCCGGAGTAATATTTGCGGAAGGCAAGACAAACGAAAACTTGTCTCAAAATATCATATTGAATAGTGTATAAGACATTTCTGTTTTAAAGTAAATAAAAGTTTATCTTTAAGTTGTTTGATGATTCAAATAAAATAGGCAGATATCCAACATGTTTTTATAATATAGTTATAAAGCCTATAAATAAGTGTGGCATAAATACCGAATATGTGTGCATAAATACCACACATATAGGCACAAAAGCAACACAGTGTGGGTTAAAAGGTCAAATGTACCTATGTTTCAAATCATCAAAAAAAAAACAATTAGGTTATCGTGAAACAGTTTTTGTAAATTTACAAAAATAACTAGTACACTACAAAGATTAAAAAATTAATTACTGCTTCATAATCTGGTCATAGTGTTAATAAATAAACCTGGTGTTTCTTATGGTAGGCATACATCCCCAAATTCCCCTATCTCAAAATTTAAAAAAGATACTGAATATCTTGAAAAAAATTAATATCTCTGAATTACTTTAACTTGGAATAAATAAAATTTGGTACATGATTTAGGTTTATTATTGGTCTTCTTTAACTATGAGTTCAAGTAAATTGTAACATTACATTGAAGGTGAGTCACTCCTAAAATTATACCAAACTTTTTCCCATCTAATTGTAAAACACTTTTGTTACTTTTGTTAAATTTTCAATAAAAAATGCATTAATTAAAACAGGATTTTAATAATGTTTGTTTAATTTGACAGTTAGTAATAAAACTATTTTATTTCTGCTACTGCTTGTTCCTGAAAATACTGGAAAATTTACGTTCAGCGAACCAGTTGACATGCTACTTGTGCTAGGTTTCTGTGAAGGAAAGAAGTGTAGAAGAATATCGTAGGAGATTTTCAAATTGAGGGATTGCCCAGAGAGAAGCATTTTCTAATGTTAAAAGATGGACTCGATAGATAGGAAAGTTTTTAATAATATCAAAGAATGCACTTCTGTAATAAGGATATAAATATTTTGCAGTTGCAACAGTTTAAGATAAACCGCAAATAAGTACTAAACGTTTCTCGAGAAAGTGGATTATCAAGATCCGATTACATCGAATTCTTACACATAATCTACATCCATATCACATTCAAAAAGTGCAATAGCTATTTCCCCAAGATATTTATTTTTCATATTACTTTTGTTCTACGTGTTTTATTTTTCGATACACATAAAACCACCACAAATTTGGTAATTTTTAGGCGTGAAATACGCCGACCTTAAAAGACATTTATTTATTTGGCGCAACTGATTTCAATTTATTAAATTTATTTGAAAAGAATTGACTGTAGTACTGAATTCTTAGCTCGAGAAACGAAAATGTTGAAATAGTTTGCATTTCTCAATCCAGAAGGTGTCTAAGTATTTAGAAGGCCGAAGAAAATATTGCCATATTATAATAGGTACAGCGTTGCCGATGTGATTTAACTCAGTAATAAAACCAAGTCCGCCGGCTTTGGCATTGTACTTCCACTTCGCAGGATGAGCCGAGGCCAAAGTAAAAGCCTTACTAGTAGGCAGTGCACACAGCAGGGGAGTTGAGATAAGGGGGTAATTACGCGCTGGACCACGGCCGTCTTTAATCAATAGCACGAGCCAAGTCGTGTGTGCGTCCTGCCGTACCCCCCGGCCCCCGAGCACCCCCAGCGACACTAACTTCATTTGCATGCCTAGAGCGCTCGCCCACCAGAGTGGAATATTGGATAACCTAATGTATGACTCGCCTCTAACGCCCTCCTGCTAGTTAGTCCGCATTCCTGCTAACTCTCTTCTCTATTCCTGCCGCTGCTGCTACATGGCCGCTTCCAGAAAAACCGACCATTCTCTCCTTCTCCTGCTACTCCTGCTACAACTACTGCTGACCAAAGGCTATTTGGACAGGCCGCTGCTGAATACGCGATTAAGCGGTGTATTTACTTGCCGTGAGTTGCTCGATTTAAAACTAACACGAATACGGAATTGCTTTATCGAGGATTACATTTACGCGTGTGTGTATGAAATATCGCGCGGATATACGGTTATAGAAGATATTACAGGATATATTGGGATACCTACATTACAAATGATGGCAGTGAGATTTACCTGTAAAATACAGGATGTCTCACATAAGAGACCTACTCCTATCTATCTCGCTTAATATGCGAGACACGTCAAAAATCTTTAAATATTTTTTGTTGCATTTTTGGAGGGCTTTATGCTCGAAAAAACAAATTTGAGATCCATGACCAACTTTATGAGTAATTATAAAAAACCTGTAAAGTACCCCAACTTTAAGGCTGTCTAATGAGATAGAGAAAACTTATTGGTAATAAATTTTGATTGCAAAATTGATACCTTTCACCTGATATAAACAGATTTTTGAAATATCCGTATGTAGTTCGATGCGCCCTCTAGGCGGATAAACAAATTTTTTATTGAAGCAGGCTATGACCACAAAAAATTGCCTGTTTTTTCGTCTTTCATGCAATATACTACATGTCGCCCGTATCTTCTATATTTATTACACTTTTATCAATTTTAGTATAAAAAAATGTACCTAAATATTTTCGTGTTGCTCAAGATAATGTAGAAACTGTTTTAAAGACGCCAACTGCAAAAAATTAATAAACAGAATGTACTTTTTTTATGCAAAATGCAGATTTTCTTATAATATTATTATTTTATTGGTTTTCACATTAGAAGCAATTGGGTCTTTAAAATTGTTGTAACACAGACAATTGAGCTTACGCTAAATGTTGCAAGCTATGAAATCAAATGTTTTTACCCCAGTAATGTCATTAGATAATTTGATTATTCTTGTGATAGGCTATGCAGATGGTGCTTAAAAATTCTTACAGTTTATTGTGATTTAAAAAATATTTAATTTTGAATAACAATGGGATTTTCAAATATTGAAAAGTATAATATGTTAGTGTTGTACTGTCTGACGCATCAGACATTGAGGTGGTCAATTTGAGCATCTCACTTAATTCATTATTATTTGTCTGTATTAATTATAGGCACTAGTATTAGCTGATGTTTACTTGATGCTTACCTTTTCTTTTTAAATTTAAATAAAATTTGTTTCTAATTCAGCACTGCTTATTTCAGTACTCAACTAAATCACTGAATCAATTAAATTCATGTTTCGAGAATTAAGAGCATCTCAATTCATACGTAAAATCGCTATGGAGAATTTCAATTAATGTGTAATCCTCTTACTCAAGTTATAACACATTCAAAATGATAGTTTTTCAAACCATAATGAATTTTAACAATTTTCAAACGAACGGTTATGTAAAAATTATGACTATGGAACGTAAATACTATAACAAGAACAAACAGTTTGTCAAATGGTGATTTTACTGAGGCAATACATTTATTTGCATAGTTTGCAAGATTTAGCGTAAGCTACATTACCTGTGTTAGAAATTTTAAAGACCCATCTCAAAATAAAAAAATTAGACAGCCTTAAATTTTGAGTACTTAACGGGTTTTTTTCTTATTACTCATAAAATTGGCCATGGATCTCAATTTTTTTTCACGAGCATAAAGGCCTTCAAAGATGCAACAAAAAATATTTAAAGATTTTTGACGTGTCTCGCATATTAAGCGAGATACATTGAAGTGACCCTCTTATGTTAGACAGCCTATATATCTACCGGGTGATTCACATACAATTGCGATAGCTTGACAACGAGAATCAGAATTTTCTGATTCTGTAAAAGTCACTTAATATACAGGGTGATTCAGGAATACTAGAATAAATATGGGTACATACATAATCAATTTAAGGGCGCCATATTCTTAAAATAGTGTTATCTACAAGTAATTTTAGATATTTAAGAACTGAATAATATAGAGCGTAGCAAATAACAGGAATGTTATCTCATGTCACCTGTGAATATTCAAAGATATTGAAGTAAAACGGACATATAAAGCGGTGAAACCAATAAATTTTTAGGTCACAGAAATCTTTGAATATACGTATTTCTATAACTGCACATGTAAATATTGTTTTAATACAAACTTAGTTCTGCGTATAACATTGTTCACTTTTATTTATAAGTATGTGAAAATAATTGTCAAAATGTAGGGTTAGAGTAGCAAAATAATGCGTGTCTTACAAACGCTTTTTGAAAGTTAATATTTTATTTGAGAAAATTTTAAACAATAACAATGAATAAACGATAAATCTACAATTTTATTTTTGTTATTACTTTTGTTGTACATATTTTAGTTTTCGAGATGTAAAAAAAACCGTAATTTATTAAAATCTTTGTTAAAATAATATATTAACAATTTTTCCAAGTAAATTTCAGATAGAGTTAGTGATAAGAGATATCTTACTTTGGTAGGAGTTTTCCAATATAAATTGCACCCTAATTTAAAAAATTCTGTGGTTTATATCTCATGATAAAGTAAAATATAAGTAGGTACCTACTTAAAACTATCAATTTTGAACACTTTAGTGAGATTGTCAAACAATAGCAGGTACTTACACTTAAAAATATTTTTAAGATTATTAAGATTAAAAATATCAACAACTATAATTTGTATTTGAAAAACCTTGTTTACGTGTTGTAAAACTTTTGTTGTATCGCATTTATTTGTAGTTTAGTTTAAATGTTACAAATAATTGCCTTACAACAAATGTACGAACTTAATTATAAAAAAAGTTCAAGCTATACAGGGTGTTTTATAATTGAATGTCAATATTTAAAGGGGTTAATCTGCGAATGATTTTAAGACAAAAAATTCATATAAACATATAGATCCATTTTTGCTTTGTTTTTGACATATAGGCTGTTAAGTTAATTCTTTAATCAGAAATTGATATTAGTTATCTTGTTGTCAATTTTTTTATCTTATTTCAATTAAAACTGTTAAAAATACCTACTTAAGTTGTAAAAATACCTTGTTTCTACAGTAGCTATATAGAAACATTCAGATAATTGTTCTTTGTTTTTTTATTGAAAAATAGATACAAATAAAAGTTAAGGGATAGATAGATAGAAGTACCTAATTAAGTTGTAACAATACTTTATTTCCACAGTAGCGATATAGGGACATTCAGATAATTGTTCTTTATTTTTTTATTGAAAAGCAGATACAAATAAAAGTTAAAAGATGATTTTTATAAGAAAATGAAGCATCATTGAATATAATTTTTGCTTAAAAAATAGTGGGGGTTTTTTATTCAAAATATTCTGTCATATTAATTGTGACGCTACTGATTAAAATTGAAAATTCTTTTTTTCTCTGAAAGATATGTCTCCACACTTAATGAAATTCAATAATAATAATATAATAAATCAAAACATATTTAACACTCTGCATATCACAAATAAAGCAAAATGTCACTTATGTATATGTATATGAACTTTTTGTCTTAAAATCACGCACAAATTAAATACTGACATTCAATTAAGAAACACCCTGTACATAATGGTTAATTTATGTACTGGACAAAATTATCACTACTTTAATGAAAAACAAAAAATATTATGTCAAAATTTATTGACAAAATTAAACAAGAACCAATAACTTAATTGCGAATGACGCAGAATATATGATTTTAATGTTTGGAAACAATTAATGTAGTAGTACGAGTAGGTATGCTATCCAGAAACTATTGGTAATTTTATTTTCGATATTTCTTAATAACTTCTTAAGAAATCCAAATATTTACATAAAATATGTAAATCGGGGGTTTTTGCGGACGAGAAATTCAAATATGTTTCTAATTTTGACGTCACTAGTAGAGGGCGCCACTTATGGCGCATCATGTTCTTTTAAATGACAGAACTTTTTTGCTGCTTAGTGTATCCATCTGACTATTGCAACAATCGATTATCCTACCTGTTACATCTGAAAAAGGTATACCTTATTGAAGTCGTTAGGAGTAACCGTTTTCGAAATAATCTTGTTTGAAATATTCAGTGTACCGATTGAAAACTGTTATTGTTTCAGTTAAAGTGCCTTTTCTACTGAAAATACAGCAAAATATTACTTGAAAAAGTTGTTCAGAACGGTAAATTATGGAGATGTGCAAAATTTTTAAAAAATCGGCCTGCTTTGATAAAATCTTAGTGCT
Organism: Monochamus alternatus; assembly: GCA_037114965.1. Lineage (NCBI taxonomy): Eukaryota > Metazoa > Arthropoda > Insecta > Coleoptera > Cerambycidae > Monochamus > Monochamus alternatus. The sequence goes on along the minus strand of CM073431.1, from coordinate 37,521,753 downwards.
ATGTTGAAAAATGGTTTCATCAAACCCCGCCGATCTTCTTGAAATTTTGCACGTCTCCATAATTTACTATTCTGAATAACTTTTTCAAGTAATATTTTGCTGTATTTTCAGCAGAAAAGGCACTTTACCTGAAACCAGAACAGTATTTACTCGGTGCACTGAGCATTTCAAATAGTATTATTTCAAAAATAGTTACGCCTACCGACTTCAGCAAGGTAAATCGATTGTTTAAATAATCAGATGGATACATTAAGATGCAAAAACAGTTCTGCTATTTAAAAGAAACATGGTGTGCCACAAGTGGCGCCCTCTACTACTGACGTCAAAATCAGAAATATATTTGAATTTATCGTCCGCAAAAACTCACAATTTACAAATTTTATGTAAATATTTGGATTTCTTAATAAGTTATTTACAAATATCGAATGTAAAATTTTAACTTTAACACCCTGTAACTCCGTTAATAATCAGTTTTGGAAAAAATGTTATAGAAAGAGCATTTATTTTCGGTCTAGAATTATCTCCTGAATTTTTTGCTCATCATTTCCGGACACCCTGCATATATAAGTAATAAACAAATCACATCAGATACAAAAGTAAAAGAATAGAAAAAAACAACAAAAAGAGATAGTGTAAACTTGAAAATTATTCATAATTTCATTAATGCTACTGGTACAGGCAAGTTAAAAACATCTAAGGAAAGATACAAATTTTATTAAGTTCGTTCTGGCCTTCGGCAAGTAAAGCAAACGGCTACAGCGTATTGCTTGATTGGGTACTTGAAAAAAGATTAAGTAACTTTAAAAATCATCTATGAACATCTTCAATTTCAGATTGAAAAACCTTATAACCAGGATCCCACACAATGCTAGCGTACTCAAGTTAATAATTATATGTATTAATAATGATTTTTAATTTGAACACGTCATTTCTTTAGAAATATTATTTGGTTAGATTATTTTTCATTTTATACGCTTATTAATTACTTACTTGTCTAAATTCGCGTACATATTTGTAACAGAACCCCAACGCGTAATTGCGTCTTGAATAAGATCAAGGCAAGTGGTGATACTCATAAAAATTGTCTCCGAACAGAACTGTGATGTGTTAATATTCAGTGATATTCACTATTATTTGCTTCATCTTCGCCTTAAAAACCTTCTTCACAGTTCAGTAGTGATTGAAAGTATTATTTCCATCTCTCCATTACTTCCTGCTCTTCTGTTATTATTTTCCCTTGTTTAGTTTATCCAAGATTTCTTCTATGCCTCCTTTATTTTGTCCCTGACAATTGTTTTTTGTAATTTATATACATCTTCATCTTTACTTGTTCCTTGATTTCTGTGTGCCACCATACAGACTAGACTGCCTAGCCTGTTAGTCCCGCTTACTGCTTTTGCTGCTGCAAGTATTATATATTTAAATATATTTCATGTTTCATTCCATTGGGCATATGTACCTATTTCTCATTTTAACTTTTGTATTACTGTTGTTCTTCGTATGTGTTTTCACATCTCATAAATTATTTTTGCTACTAGTAGGTAATGATCACTATTAATTTCTTGCACTTATTTTTACTCTTACGTCTTGTATTAATTTTTTGCTTTCTTGTGTTATTAAGAAATTAAGATGTAATCTATTATGGATTTCTCATTCCTGCTTGGTTGTTCTCGTGTAAACTTATGTATATTTTTATGTTTATAAACAATATTTATAATTACTAAATTATTTAATTGATAAAATTGTACTCTTCCAATAAAATCGCCAAAGATATATACCGGGTGTTCCCTCTAAGACTTTCAGTGCGAATATCTCAGAAACTATCATAGCCAGTGCGACGAAATTTGGTATACAGACACTAGATGGCGCGTAGAATCTGATGATAACATCAATTTTTATACAGGGTGTTCCATTTTCTAAGAAATCGATTTAATTTTGATTCTTTGGTTGTCAGCCCTGCTAAAACTTATGTTTAAATTGAAATATACTAAATTATGAACACATTCTGATAAATAAACATTCAAAAATTTCAAAATTTAACATAAAAAAACGCCTCCAAAAAGTACCCAAATTTAATTGTTTTGTCATGTAAAATGTGTATAGCCTTGAGCCAGACTTACACAGAAGAAACTAACATCGGTGAACGTGAACGTTCATGATACAGAACTGAAATAAAGCAACTGGTTTTTGCTAGGAAGAATCACCGGCAAATGTACTATACCCAGTAGGTAGGTACCTATCAAATAGTCGTTTAAAGCTAGATAATAATTTGTAATTGTTGTTGTAATTGTTTTTATCTTTCAGTTATGTGTGTGCAGTGCCACAAATTACATTAAAACAGACACCAGAAAGAATAAGCGAAAAATATTACGGACATTTTCTTGGAAATAATTCTAAACATGGAATGATGGATAATATTATAAAAAAGCCTGTAACTCACATTCTTTGAAGAGTATTCTATAAGACATTAAATTCAGTTGTCTGTCGTGGGTTTTAAAATTTCTAAACGAATAAAATTAAGAAAAATAAACTAATTTCATAATTCTATGTACAGTATGAAAACATCTTGTTAGAATATCTTTAAAATGTTGAAAGCTAACTGTTGTTACAACATATACACAACATAACGTAATAAGGTAGGTATTGAACGATGAAACGGCAAGATTTGTTTCTAATCGTACATGCATGTACATTCCTCAGATTGAACGTTGCTCTGTAAATGAAATTAGAATACAGAATAAGTGTTTAATATAAAATCAGATGTAATAATGTAAATTTATTTTATTGTTAATTAATCAAGAATTCATTTAAAGCTAGACAGTAATTTGTAACCTACCTACTGGGTATAGTCCATTTGCCGGTGATTCTTCCTAGCAAAAACCAGTTGCTTTATTTCAGTTCTGTATCATGAAATACAGAAATTGTAGTTCATTGTTTACTACTTTACAGATGTAGAGTTCTTCTTAAACATAAGTACATAAGTAAAGTGCTGAAATATGTGGATACAAGAATCAATCATTTCTAGGTTATGCTTTCGTAATATTTTCTTTTGTGGGGCTAGGGTAGGTTCAGATCTGACTTTCAACAACAAACACGTTCACATTATAATTAAAAGTTTTAGAAATGGTTTTGTTTGAATTTATTTGTTGCTAAATAAGTAATCAATAATTATTACAGCAATTGGAAAACAGGGATATTCTTTAAGTACTTACACAATTTTGTAAATTATTTTGTCATAAAAAATACGTGTACCTAATTATTATTGTACACTGTAGTAACATAAAAAAACAATTTACTGAAGTTTTATTACATTATAATTTAAAAATTTTCACAGATATTTTACACAATCTTCACGCTGTAACTCTAGCTGTAGCGGTAGACTGCGCCGGCACGGCGACCACAATGCTCCAAAAGCCTCAACTCAAGTCTAAATTTTTATCGACAAGTCTCAATAACACCATTGTGCATACGTAAATTGCATTAAATCCATTATTTAGCGTTATTTATGTAAAATAAAATACTTCATGCCATTAATATTTGACAATTCAATGACAATTCATAGTTTTGACGTTCACCGATGTTAGTTTCTTCTGTGTAAGTCTGGCTCAAGGCTATACACATTTTACATGACAAAACAATGAAATTTGGGTACTTTTTGGAGACGTTTTTTTATGTTAAATTTTGAAATTTTTGAATGTTTATTTATCAGAATGTGTTCATAATTAAGTATATTTCAATTTAAACATAAGTTTTAGCAGTGCTGACAACCAAAAAATCAAAATTAAATCGATTTCTTAGAAAATGGAACACCCTGTATAAAAATTGATGTTATCATCAGATTCTACGCGCCATCTAGTGTCTGTATACCAAATTTCGTCGCACTGGCTATGATGGTTTCTGAGATATTCGCACTGAAAGTCTTAGAGGGAACACCCGGTATATATCCCAACAATATTTAAGTCCTCCCAAAATTTATCTATGATTTCTGCTAGTTTATTTTCATTCGTTGCATATGCGGTTTGTTTTGATATCTTCATTATTTTATTTGATTTCCACTGATAATTTTATCTCTGTGTAGTCTTCCCATTTAGTGTTATTTTAGTTTTCATGTATTATACATCTCACTCTAGCTCTCGTGATCCTTTCTACACCACTGTATATTAATGTAATGTATCCAAACTTAATATCCTCTAATATAACCGATCATTGATACCTATTTTTGGCTCGCTGCTACATGCATTTCAGAAACACCCTGTATATTTTTAATTTTATAATTTTTGGAATTGATTTATTAAATTTATTTAAACATAAAAAATGTTCAATCTTTTGGTATGTTTGGTTTCAAGAATCCTTTAACTTGCAATCCATTCTTAATAAAACACTCCTGATTGAATTTAACAATCATTTTTAACTGTGCAATAGCAGGCCTCTTGAATAGAGGTAGATATAATCCATTATAACTGCAAGTTGCATAGATACTAATCCCTCACCCCCTTTTCCGGTTAATTTAAAATACGTTGAGAGACGCCATAAATTCTGTCTGGAGGTAATTTAATTAAATGTCAAGGTAATGTTTACAACCCTCAAGGAATTTTTTAAGATTAAGTATTTACCCTCGCCAGAATATGACGCACTCGTCAATAAATTGTCAGTGGCTGACCTTTTTTGATTAATGTTCTGTTGGCCAAGCAGCTGACCGCTATAAAATAGTTTTTATGCCGCCGTACAACGCATGTTATTTACTTGTTATTTTTTACACAAACACTTGCACAAGACAAGGTTATGGAGGGCTGTACCTTAATTAAATGCAGTGACCTGGATTCACGAAACCGGCATATGCAGTAGTTTGAAAAGTAAGTCAGAAACATCCGTTTTGAAAGAATTTGATGGATTGAAAATTCAATATTTGAAAACTATCGCACTACATATTCTTATAGTTATCGTGAGAAGAAGTACCTACACATAGTTTTCCAACCGGAATTTTCTATCACATATTCAGTAAATAAAATGATTTTGATAATGAAAAAGTAGATGTGTGGAATATTTACAAATGGTCATAAAAATATCAGCGGTGATGTTTTTATTGTTTGTTCCAATGATGCAAAAACCTTAAAACCAATCGTTTTCCTGTAATGAATAATCATATGGAAGATCATTAGATCAAAATTTGTACAGAATATGATGAACAAGTTGTACAATTTATGTGTATTGATATTTGGGGATATTTCCTTACAGTCAACTAAGGTGTCAGTCAAAATATTTGTGAAAACTTGAAAAAATATTTAATACGAAATGTTACAAGCGTGATACTAAATAATATTAAAAGGTATTGTTTACAATTAAATACTGTGTCAAATATTGATTTCTACTCAATTTTGGTCATTTTGTCAATTCGAAAAGGAATATTTCTCACTTACCTGGTGTAATGTCGTATAACAATCAACAATTATCGTCACTAAACACAATTGCAGAGGGCTTTGCTAAACATTTTAAGCATTTTAATAGTGTCTCGTCTGGGCCTGACAATATTCCTTACTTAGCTGTAAAATATTGTATTCATGCTCTGCTAATACCTTTGTGTCATATTTTTAATAACATTATAAAAAAGGGTACTTTTCCCACTATATGGAAGTGTTCTACAATTACTCCTGTGTATAAATTTGGAGATATTAATGATGTTAAAAACTACCGTCCAATTTCTCTAACCTCTGTGTTCTCAAAATTATTGGAAATTATATTAAAAGATTTTTTGAGCACGTTAAAAATATGTTGCCTACTGAACAACACGGTTTTGTGAAATCTCGTAGCACTGAGAGCAATCTCTGTTGTTTTACCGAATTTGTATTCCATGCACTTGACTCGAAGAAACAGGTTGGTCATTTACACGGATTTTAGAAAGGCCTTTGACACGGTATCACACAGTGTATTGTTGGCAAAATTACCTTCGTTTGGAATTTTATCTCAAATAATTAACTTGTTACAATCCTACTTAAGTGATAGAATGTTGCATGTTGAAATCAGCGGTGTTAAATCTTCCACTTTTTTGCAACGTCAGGGTACCCCAAGGCTTCAACTTGGGGCCTCTCTTATTCTTATTTTTCATATCGGATATCTGTTGTGCTCTCTCTTCTAGGAAGCTGCTTTTTGCTGATGACATGAAGTTGTTTAGAGAGATAAGCACTCACCAGGATTGTTTGTTCTTGCAGCGGGTTTTGGTTTCCTTGAGCGAGTGGTGTAGCGTCAATAAGTTAAGTTTGAATATTGCTAAATGCAAGGTCATGACATTTCATAGGATTTTTAATATCGTGAATTTTGATTATACTGTCGATAATGCTGTGCTAGACCGTGCTTATGAGGTGAAAGACCTGGGCATTACATTTGACATCAGACTGTCCATCTGCAGTCACATTGCAAATATTACCAAGGAGGCCTTCAAATTGCTGGGATTTGTTATTCGAAACAGCAGAGATTTTAATTCTTCAGATACGATTTCTTCGCTTTATTTCACTCTTGTCAGAAGTAAGCTAGAATACTGCTGCTTTCTTTGGAACACTCATACATCCACATATAATAATAATAATAATAATAATAATAATAATAATAATAATAATGCTTTATTGCCCAACAGAAATCCATTTACAGGGCAATTTATATAAAGAAAAAATAGTACACAATAAATGAAAAATCAACAAGAAATAATACATAAATACATACGAATGCTCCCAATAATATTAATATCTGGAAATATAAATAAGAATATTGCAGAAAGGTCAATTGATATATTGCTCAGTAGTTAATCTAATAAGAGATTTTAATGAAATAATAAAAATATCACATGGCTGATTTAAATGATTAAAGTTATTACACATAACATTTACAGGTGATCTCAATAAAATATTAGTTTTAGGAATATCACATCGAAACGTTACAGTGTTTCTAGAATTTAGCCTAGGCACAAAAAAATTAATATGAGAAAGTAGATCTGAACAGTCAATTGTGTTATGCAGAATTTTATATAAGAATGTTAATGACGCACAAATTCTTCGTACTTCTAAACTAATAACATTAAATCGGGTAGTTAAAAGACTATAGTCTATACCTCTTTCGGGGTAAACACCACCATCCTTGAACATTAAATATTTTAAAAACTTCCTCTGTATACCTTCTATAAGTATCTTTTGGTTATTGTAAAAAGGATACCATATCAACGAAGCATATTCCAACCTTGATCGTACATATGCAAAATATAAAGTTTTCAAAGCATTTATATCATTAAATCCCTTACAATTTCTTATAATAAATCCGTAAAACTTCAAGGCTTCATTTGTTTTAGAAACTATATGTTCAGAAAAAGAAAATTTTTTATCAAACCATACACCTAAGTCTTTACATGAATTACAGCGAAACAAAACATCATCACCAATTCTATAATCAAATTCACAAATAGATATTTTTTTTGAAAAACTAAGGATTTTACATTTAGATGGGTTGAGATGCAATTTGTTTTTTACACACCACGAATGAATATTATCAAGTTCCATCTGCAGCCTATTACAGTCATCCAAGCAAGCTATATTTGAAAATATTTTTAAATCGTCAGCATAAAACAGTTTACAGCAGTCAATTACATTACTAAGATCATTTATAAATAAAATAAACAGCAAGGGGCCAAGAGTTGAACCCTGAGGTACCCCAGAAATTGCAAAATAATTATCAGAATCAAAACCATTGTAACTGACATACTGTATTCTATTGTACAAATAGGACTTAATGAAATTAATAAAGTCGCTGCAGAAGCCAAAGTTTACCAATTTATGAAGTAAAATCGTGTGATCAATCCTGTCAAAAGCCTTTGAAAAATCTGTGTATACAACATCTACCTGTCCTCTGCTATCTAAAACATGCGAAGCATATTCTGTCAATACCGCTAGATTTGTAACAGTTGATCTACCGCTAACAAACCCATGCTGGTATGAAGAAATTCTGTTGTGAACAAATGGGTAGATGCGATTATACAAAGCTACCTCAAAGACTTTAGAAAAATTTGAAATAATTGATATCGGTCTGTAATTTTCGACTTGAGATTTATTACCACTTTTAAAAATAGGACACACTCTGGCCATTTTCCAGCGACTTGGAAAAGTTTTATTTTTTATAGCAAGATTAAATATTTTGCATAAAGGAGCAGCTAAAACTGCAGCACAATCCCTCACAATGAAAGATGGAATATCATCTGGACCAGATGTCATTTTATTTTTCAACTTTTTAATGGCCGCAAAAATTTCAGTCTCTGTAAACTCACTTAGTACAATGTCATTATAGCAACAATTTGCAGTGTAGTTCAAAGTTTCAGAATTATATTGTAAAAAAACACTACTGAAAAACTCAGAGAAGGCATTCACAATGTCAGAGGGTTTGGAATAATTACTGTTATTATACGAGACCTCCCCCGGTATTCGTGAAGATCCCATCCTTGATTGTATGAATGACCAAAACTGCTGAGGATCTTTAGAAATTGACGACTGTACCTTTTTAATATAACTATCATAAGCGCTATTTATTTGCATTTTAATTAATACACGAAGTCGTTTAAATTCTTGAAGAAAGAAATCTACTTTATTATTTTTATATTTCCTGAAAAACTTTGCTTTCCTTTTTATGTTTTTTATGATATCAGAAGTAAACCAAGGCGGGTATTTATGTTTAAAGGTTTTATAAAGCGGAACATAGTCGTCGCATATTCTATAAAATTGATCGTAAAATTTGTCTAATGCAGTTTCAACATCATTACATTCATTTAGGAAATCCCAGTCAGATATCAGAATAAAATTATATAGTGACATAAAATTTGCTTTTTTAAAATTATATTTTTTTCTATCTAAATTAGGTAAAAATTTGGGTTCATGAACGGCACCTTTACAAAAAGAAATCATTAACGCGGGATGGTAATCGTCCTCGGGTACCAAAGGGGTATGATCTCTAATAACGTCACAAGTAATACTGCCTATAACCAAATCTAATAACTTCCCTAAATTGTTGTGAATAACATTAAACTGGCTGTAATTGAATAAATTTAAAAAGTTTTTAACACAATTAGCTTTTCTATCAATAAAATCTAGAATGACAAAATTTGGAACATTTAGATCACCTACAATAACAACTTTCCCTTCTTGTAAAAATTCTAATTGTTCCAGAGAATCAAAAAATAATTCAAAATCATCCAATGAAATAGATGGGGGGATGTACATAACGACAAGAATAAACAAGTTATTGTTACTATAACACTTAACTGCTAACAAGTCAATATTAGGAAAATTTAAATCAAAAAATGGCATATTAATAACCTCAGATCTAAAATCATTTTTTATGGCCATCAAAACTCCTCCTCCAGTAGTGTGATTAGTTATATGAAACTTGCGATCTGATCTGTATACCATATAGAAGTCGGGAAATATTTCACTATTAAGAACGTCACTGTGAAGCCATGTTTCCGTTATAAATATTATGTCAAATTCACCCACACTTGCAGCAGGGAAGAATTCAGAAATTTTGGTATTAAGACCTCGAACGTTCTGATAGTAGCACATAAAATTATCATCGATGGAGGAAGATCTGCTGGGCGACTCTAATTTAAAGAAATAATTTTTGGAACAGATTTTATATATTTAATCCTGATATTTGTTTCGCCAGCTTCTTGTCTACGTACCAATTCCTTTTTAACTTCCTTATAACGTTCCTGTTGTCGAGGCGTACGGTCAAATGAACAGTAGATTTTTTTGTAAGCTCTCGAATTTCTGAGAACATTAGATTTACGTATATAATTAAGGACAAGTTTCTCATCGTCTAGAAACAATTTTATTGGACGAATTCTAGAGGTGCTGAAAATGCCAAGTCTTTGGATCTTGACGTCACTGATATCACTTCCTGGAATAATTGTATTAAGTATTTTATTAAGTTCAACTTTGTCGCAATCAGTCTGTGAAGTTAACGGCAACTCTTGATCTTCTTCAGGTACGCCAAAAATAATTAAATTGCCTTTACGCATATTCCTCTGGTTAACCTCGTCAATAACATCCTCAATATCAAAATGATTTGGATTAGCCGCAATATCAACATTTCTTGTTTTGAGATCTATAATATCTCTTTGCAGACTTAAAATAAGCGATTTTAAATCTTTTAATTCATTTCCCAGGACTCTGCATCCAGTACACGTCCAATCATATCCCTTGCTGCTATCTGACAATATATGGAGCTCCTCCAGAGATATATTTACGCAAGAATGTCTGAAGTATTTATTGCATACGCAACACTTAAGCATTAGATTGGACTTAAACGATTTATTGCAGCAAGCACAGAGAGCAGTACTAGGAGGCATTATTTTACTGAGACGCCTATGATAGCACCACCAATTAATTTAACGGGAAATAATTCTGATGTATAGGTTAAAATTGTTTTCGTAGTAAAAAAACGATCAGTGTTAATTTTCCAAGTAAACTTGAGATTCAATGCACTTAACTCTCACTACTTTACTAATTTTCACAATGTCATCAATTTTGGACTATAACTTATCAAATAAACGATTATACACAGCACCCAACTCACACTCGTACGACCTCTACGATAATCTTGCTGAACTCAACTGAACTGAACTCAACTCACATATGTTGACATATTGGAGTCTGTACAGAGAAGGTTTCTGAAATACACTAATTTCAGAAAATATCATATTTATCCCATAAGAAATTTTGAATACAATCTGCTTTTAAGTGATTGTATTAAATTTACCTCTTTGTATAGACGCCGTAACATTAGATGTGTAGTATTCTTACATAATCTTGTTGATTCACCGGAATTAATTGCCCGCATTTTATTTCACACACCTAGACCTGCTTCAAGAAGTTGTAGAACATGCTATCTTCCTGTTCCTAATTCCTTTCATTGCTTTAGTAGTCGTATATATCTAACATGTAGAATTTTTGAGACCTTTGTAACTGCTGATATATTTTCCGTCACTTTGCGACAATTTAAACAACATTTGCTTTCTGTGCTATATAATTAAAGTTACAATTTATTATTATTATTATTATTTTGTTTTTTTTTATATTTATATTGTATGCAATGTAGATAAGAATGTCTATTTTTTTACTGTTTTAGAAAGGTATTTTAAGCTAATATAAATCAAATCTCTTACAATTCCTATCAATGAAGTCATATGTATGTTCTCTGATACCAAACATCTAGGTATGCTAATGAACAATTCCACAGATAAAGCTCTATTCAATAATTATCTAAAGAAAATAATCTAATTTACTAACCTGCTAATGAAACACTCTATAAATATCTAACTTCACTTTTTGGCAATGGGAACACGACAAATTCAACCACAATAGATGAGATCTGACCTATTTTTGCATTTTTAGGATTGCTTCTTCAGGTGGTCTCCTTTAAGTTGAATCAAATATCTAACTATAAAAATTAACTTTTGTCCACTGAGTAGTTAGTTTCACACAATATTATTAATACCTAAAAATATATAAAAAGTATGTCTATGTTTATTATGTTGTCATTAATATGCGAAGAATTTTTTTTTCACTCATGACTGTATTACTCCTGTAAATGGGCTGTCAGCCTGCTGGATGTTAAATGAATAAAATAAAAAAATAAAAATAAAAATTTCTGATTTTATTACATCCAGGGCCATACTACTTTTTTAATTGTATTAATGGTACTGATTACTCATATCTTCCCTTCTGGTTAATTTGAACATTTTATATTATTCATTCACAACTATATCTTCATTAGTTTGAATATCTCTGACAAAACAGAAATTAAAAAATAAATAAAAATTGTTAGAAAACTTCAATAGAGTGTTTTACTGATTTTGGCTATTTCTTTAACTTGCCATACAAGGCAGTCGGTAGAGGTATTTTACTTACTTCACCAAATCCACTAAAGTCATAAGTGAAACACTGGTTGAACATTTTTTTTTATTTTGTTTATTCACAAAAATAACCCGCATTTAAGACTTCCTTATTCATTTCCTATTCAAGTTTTGAATATTGATTGAATTCTGCAGTGAATGTCAGAAAATTCAAGCTTGTTTGTCAAATTTGAAACAGTTATCAATTTTTATTGTGGACTAAGTATTTTAACGTGTAGAAATACTAATACAAATTTTGTTTTGTTGTAAATTTGAATGTTTTTTAAATCGTCTAATTCAATATAAAATGTATCTAAAAAGAAAAATAAAACAGTATGCTAAATAACAAATAGCAATAAAAACGAACAAGAAAAATGAAAACAAAAATAATTTTGGGAAATACTATATATGCTCAAAGTGACCATCGTTATGTTAAACACACTTCCATACTTTTTTTATAATAGCTGTTAGTAGTCATTATTTCAAGATTATTTCTTACTTAATTGTAGGTATTTACAGCTTAATCAGTTGCTCCCGACTGTTAATTTCAATTCTATGTATCTTTTTTAAATAGCCCCACAGGTAACAATCAACAGGAGTGATGTCTGGTAACCTTGAAAGCTATTGAATAAACCCACCCCGACCTTGTTTGCTAAAATTGTCGTTCAAAAATTGTTTCTCATCAAATGAAAAGTAATCTTACGTATAAAATTAGAATTAATTGTGAATATTATGATAAAAATGCTTTACTAGTTTTTACTTAAAAAATCTCACACAGATATTTGACAACGCTCTTTGTTTGCATTACAGAAATAATGGCTAGTATATTCATATCTCGTGCCATGGCATTTGGTGTAAACGTTCATATCGGTGAAAATATCACCTTACTCTTCACTGTGATCTCCTATAATTTTGTTCTCTATACTTCAAGTTCAATCATATCAGAAACCACTGTTTGAAATCTTGTTGTAGCACTTTTGTTCTTGAACCAGATCTTTCATATAGCTTCATCTATCTGAAATCTGATCTAATTTATATGGAGCGGGTGGATTTTTAGGATTAACCAGTGGTTCTGCAATGATGACTTACTGATACAAATGATACGTAAATTTACACTTTCACGCCATGTATTACTGTAAAAAATGACAAATACATGCTGAACCTCAAGAAACTCCAGGTAAGTACAGTGGAATTACATCTTTTATGCCAAATGACATAATTCTTAATAAAAATATGGAACGGTTCACAAGTGCATAATGTGTATTTACATAATGTATTGAGAATTTGCAAACAAGATGTACAAGATACTTCCAAATTCATCATATCACGCAACGCAAGAGTGAGGTGATGAGTTACAGTTACGTACCTATACAGGGTGTCCGGAAATGATGAGTAAAAATTTTTTTCCAAAACTGATTATTAACGGAGTACAGGGTGTTAAAGTTAAAATTTTATTTTCGATATTTGTAAATAACGTCTTAAGAAATCCAAATATTTACATAAAATTTGAAAATCGGGGGGGTTTTGCGGACGAGAAACTCTAATATGCTTCTAATTTTGACGTCACTATTAGAGGGCGCCACTTGTGGCACACCATGTTTCTTTTAAATAGCATAATTTTTTGCATCTTAATATATTCAACTGACACTGACAATCGATTGTGCTACCTGTTTTATTTGAAAAAGGTATACCTTGCTGAAGTCGGTAGGCGTAACCATTTTTTAAATAATCCTATTTGAAATGCTCAGTGCACTGAGTAAAAACTGTTTTGGTTTCAGGTATAGTGCCTTTTCTGCTGAAAATACAGCAAAATTTACTTGAAAAAGTTGTTCAGAATAGTAAATTATGGAGACGTGCAAAATTTCAACAAGATTGGCAAGGTTTGATGAAACCATTTTTCAACAAAGCACAATGATTTTATCAAAGCAGGCCGATTTTTTAAAAATTTTGCACATCTCCATAATTTATCGTTCTGAACAACTTTTTCAAGTAACATTTTGCTGTATTTTCAGTAGGAAAGGCACTTTAACTGAAACCAAAACAGTTTTCAATCGGTGCACTGAATATTTCAAATGAGATTATTTCGAAAACTGTTACTTCCAACGACTTCAATAAAGTATACCTTTTTCAGATATAACAGGTAGGAGAATCGAATGTTTCAATAGTCAGATGGATACACTAAGCAGCAAAAAAGTTCTGTCATTTAAAAGAAACATGATGTGCCATAAGTGGCGCCCTCTACTAGTGACGTCAAAATTAGAAACATATTTGAATTTCTCGTCCGTAAAAACCCCCGACTTACAAATTTTATGTAAATATTTGGATTTCTTAAGAAGTTATTTACAAATATCGAAAATAAAATTTTAACTTTAACACCTGTAACTTCAGTTTTAGTTCATTTATTTCCGTTTTATAATTATACCCTAAATTTTTTGCTCATCATTTCCGGACACCCTGTATATTAAATCCACTTTACAGTCTGCAATTCTTCATGCAAGTTTGTTTGATTTGTATGGTTACAACCATACGCAAAAATTCCTAGGCTGAACTTCCTGAAATATGTTATGCTGTTTGTTATTGTTATTTGTCAAACAGTTTAATTTTTAGTGTGTGTTAATTTGGTTTAAAGTGTTGGTATAACTTCTATTACGATTGCGAAATGACGAATGTAAAACAAACTGCAAGTCAGACTTTTCGGAAAGGTATTGCATGTGAAGGAGCTTGCTGCAAGTCATTGTAAACCTAATTGTGGACTATACAGTGGTCAAATCTTCTTGTTGATAATAATTTCACATTCATATTACAAGGCAGGTTGAGGAACATTACGGGTTAATATACAATGAGATTGTAAAAATAATGTAAATAATTCTTATATGAAAAATATATAATAAAGTTAGAAAAATCCATGACAATAATACAAATGAAATGAAAAGTTACATTATTATGAAGTTTACATTGAACTGGCATCAGTACTTTTGACTTCTAATAGTATTTTTCCATAAAGGTTGCAACATTACATTCTGGTGTTATTTCACACTATTGGCTTAGGCAGTAAACCAACTGTTTTCAATGTATGTTTATCTTATTTAAATTACGTTCGTTGTGCCCATTTTTGATGTTTATAATAATTAACACATCAAAATGTCTACTATTCTAAATTAAAATTGGTGGAGAGAATATAAATAAGCTAGCGCTCGTTCCAGTACTTCAACAAACAGGGAGACGTGTTTGCAAAGAATTGAAGGAATACAAGTACTACCTAAAGAATAACACAACAGTGAACAGTGTGTAGGTGTAGAATATAGGGTAGATACAGGATATTCAAATGGATAAAATTAAGATTCTAGTAAGAGATTCTGGTCAAGTGAAACAATATAAAATCAGAAACAATGCAATCAAAATGCAAGAGCTTAAATATACTTGAAATCTACATAAATGAAACATCACAGTGAACAGTGAACTTAATTTTCAGTTTCAGAATTTCTTCTGAAGAAGAGAGCGATATGCTTTCAACGACACCCAGACTGAAAATTATTCAACCATTAACAGTTCCAATGAGAAGTCTGTGAAACAAAGTAACTTAAGTGTTTTACCGAAAAACTATTTCTTTTGCATGATTCATGTTGTTAAACCGTTAATACCTACTATGGTTATCTAGAAATACTTTTCTATTTATCTAAATATCTAGTGCTGGCTTTTTCCCTAATTATTTCTGAACTCTTTCTAGTAAATCACAACAAATATTTAGAATTTCCCCAAAAATTACCATTCTTTCACATCAATTGAACAATATGGTCTCATTCTTATAGCGAGTTGTTTTATGGAAAATAGGGTCAGTTCTGCTCCTTTGGATTGCCTGCAATTTGTGGTCAAAAATGAAACTTTACTTTGACTTGTGGATTATATAAATAATAAAGTAAATGAATCACTTTAGATATTGGAAAGGATATGAAACAAGTCTTTATAGAAAACAATAAATGTATATAATTTCAATCCAAATCATCATCATACATTTTCCAGTGAAAGGTGTACCTACTTGTAAGTAACATTTTATATGATAGAGCAAAACGAATTTACAAAAGTACTTATTAGATTTTCAAAACTGAAGTACCTACATTTGAGTAAAAACGAATTATTAAATATTCAACATCCTTTGAAAAATTTTTTGATAGAATTTTAGAAAATATTGAAAGAAAACTGTTTTATATAAGAAGATCCGTCTAATTCTTCAAACATTGTGGTTGACCTTTCGTGTTCACACTGTCAAATTGCAGTTAGATATTTATAGAATGTTTTCATTAAACCAGGTTAGTAAATTTAGATAAATTATTTTCTTTAGATATTTATTGAATAGAGCTTTGTCTGTGGAATTGTTTATTATCATACCTAGATGTTTGGTATCAGAGAACATACATATGACATTGATAGGAATTGTAGGAGATTTGATATATATTAGCTTAAAATACCTTTCTAATACAGTAATAAATGTTACAAAAACTAATAATAAAGAATATATGGGTAGATATTGTGGGTGTAATTCAACGCTGGTTGGGGCTTTAGTCCACAGAGTAGTTAGTTTCACACAATATTGTTAATACCCAAAAATATATAAAAAAAATTCTTCAAACGTGTTGACATTTATAAGCCGTCAGGATCCAGAGGAGGCGTTGTTTAAAAATAGTAATATATTAATTTAATAAATAAATAATAAGAAATATATGTATCTCTCTATTAGTAAGAACAAAAAATATGTAATTAGATTTCTATTTTTTTATATATGTATACAGGGTGATTCAGTTTTTAATGAACAAACTTCAATGGTAAGTAGAACTTAGTAGTAGTGAAAAATAATGGCAGTTTATTATATAAAAGTTATAATTTTGGGGCTTTATAATGAAGATGAATGAAGCACTTTGAAGAACCAGTGGGGGAGATTTGGGCATTTCGAATCTTTAATTTAGGAAAAAAAGTTGTATCGCCCTGTACAATGTTAAAGTTTATGACATTTTTAAATGTGTATTTCTAACAAAAACTCTACCTTACATTTTTTTCGTATCTGCTACGGTTAATAGTAAATTTGACTTCTTTCAGTTACTTATTTCACTGTTCCTGTCGGTAAACTGTCATTATTAAACATATTTTTTGATAGTAAATAATATCCGAAACGAGAAAATGTGTACCTATGATTAAATTACGTTTTTATTAGTTAAAAATTGCTCTAGAGCTAAAGGAAAATTAATAATTTTCAGATAAGAAGTTATAAAAACCTAAAAATTTTCACAATACAGACATTTAATAAGTACAATTTACCTAAAATGCCATCCTTGAACGTCAATAAAAGAGTGACAGCTGTCAATAAACTGCAATAAGAAATAATAGCCATGAATTCCGCAAAAAAGATAAGTTATTTACCGAAAGGAAAAGTGAAATCACTGAAAAAAGTCAAATTTACTATGTTACCGAAGTACCTACATGTTTCACTTGCATAAGAAATACGTACTGCACTTATAAATATCTACCTAATTCCTACTTGATTCATAGGTAAGGAAATGGAGATGGATTATGTAGAAATAAATTAAATGTAACAATATTAACTGTAACAAAGTACCTAACTATAGTTGTAGCTATGTTTCGATTACTAATTCTGCTTTTGTCCCTCCTGTAAAATTTAGTAACAAAGATTCTGAATGTGATGATTTAACAATATAAATAAAAAAGCTTAATTTGTTAGATCCAGAATCTTGACGTCGATCGTTATATTCTCTATATAAACATCAAAACTGGTGGAATTAATATATATATTACATTACAAAGGAAAAAAATCGAATACGCACGGCAAAACGGTCACATTATTTAGTGGAATCATACACACGAATAGGTCATTTGATTTGAGAACTAAAAAAGTAATAAATAATGCCAAAAATAAATATTACAGACAATGAAATAAACAAAGTGCCACAAATAATAACAAACAATATAATGAATTCGTTGGTTAAATGAAAATTCCGAGGGGTGGACAACTCCCTTAAATTCGTGTACATTGTCAGCTCAGATCAAATTAAATCTCTTAAAATTTTATGAAAGTTGCCTTTAAATCAATTTAGATCTGTTTAAATCACCTTTAAAAGTGTTAAATCTATTAAAATTCCTTCAAATCCATATAAATCACTATAAATCGCCAAAAAATATTTATAATTCTATTAAATCGTGACTTAGATTTTTATAAATCCATAAACTTCCATCCTTAATACACAATAGCCAATGGCACATAAGCAAAGCTAACGAAATTCATCATTTCCTTATCGCCCGCAAGAACACCCGCTTGTTTGTACATGTTTCTCTTAAGTGATAGAGTGGAATACCTTCTTACAAAAAGTAGTATTTTCTATAGGTAAGCAAAGTGGTGAAATATTTTATAATCTTTAGAACTTTATTTAATTAAATATTAGGTAGACAAGGCACGATATACATAGTACGTACCGTAAAACGCGCGATCTCGGACAGAGCGGGTCACTTCGGACGTGTTCTTGGTCTCGTCAAACCTTTATGGAGGAGATATTAATGTATACTCGAGGCAAGAATTCAGACGTTTACGTCACGACTGACGTTACGCAATTGTTTTTATTGTCAACATAATTTTCAATATTTGGTCGCATTAAAAACCATTATTTTTTGCAATTTAGTGCAATATATGATGTAAACATTAAGTGTAGTATATAGTGTTATTTTATTACTCTCAGATGCAGTTTCTTAAATATTTTGATGAAAATATAAAGAATTATTCATTTGTTTGTATGACGTCGTCGTCTGAATTCTTGCCGCGAGTATATCTGCGCGCTTGATATTCGAATTGAGAGAAGTTAATAGTTGGTCTTGAACATCTGTTGAAGCTAGTACTAGTAGTATATAAAAATACACGTTTTATTTAAAAATATATGTTTCATTGGTATATAATTTTTTGAGTTTATAAAAACGGGAAAAGGCATTTAATCTGTCACATTTATTTAAATTTAAGCGTGCATTTTTTGGGTAGAGAAACTTGTTAATTTTCTCCTGCAAACTTAGTTTACTTAAGTCAGAAAGTAAAACTTATACAGGATGTTAAACAAAATTTTATTATTACGGTCATGAGTCGAACTTATAAAAGAGTGCTTAATAACCGTAATTACGTTAATTATACATAAAATACTTTTTAAAAATATCCTAAACTAATAATGAAAACATAAGGGAAGCTTTCAAAACGTATGGAATACCTAGGTCTACATTAATTGACAAAATTCTGGAAAATATATGGCGGACAAGTGCTTTCTTATAAGGAAGAGAAAAATTTTGTAAATGCAGCATAGATTCGGAATATGGGGATTTCCTATGATGCACTATGATAGAAAATTGATTCAGTTATCTTAATATAAATAAATATGCTTTATATTTTTTTAAAACACCAAATTGTGTCCGAAGTCGCCGATAAGGCTTATTCTTGCCAGTTGTTTTCTGGTTCCTGCACACAAGGAGGTGTAGAATTATCTAACAATTTGTACAAGTTCAAAATATCTTGTTGCAACAGTGGATTGTCTGTGGATTGTGGATTAAATAAATGACGGAACACGGTACTACATAACAAATGACCGATCACGACTGATACCGAGACTAATACACATTCGCCAGATTATCAGAATCCGCCAACTTTTTAAACTATCAGTAAATTGGTCTTGATCGTACAGGAACAACGGATTAGGAGACATGGATTGTAGTTGGATTCTTGGAAAACATTGTTCAGAAGAATACTAAACAAGTAGAGGGGTTTACTTAAAGAGAAAACACAAATTTATTTCAGTAAAAGTAGTAGCTCTTTATCGGATGAAGTAACACTGAAAATATTTCATTAGCTGATTCTAGTTCTGCTGCAGACTTTTCCAATTTGGAAGAAAACAAAAAAAAAAAAACAAGACAATAAAGAAACATCGGAGAAACTCCAGTTAAAAGCAGAAAAATATTTTGCAGTTTTTTTATGACACCGGTTGGTTTATAGGGAGGATCATCGAATTAAGAGACAAAGTAAAAATAAAATTTTTGAAGTAAGACTTCTAACTAAGATATTCAAAACGTAGAGAAAGATTTTATTTTTTATGGACCCCTTTTGTTATATGAAAATGAACCTTTTACCATTAAAAGATATGAAAGACTAAACATTGAGAAAATGTATAAAATTTTTTGAAAAATATAGAAATATAGTATAAACTTTCGTTAAAAATTGTTTTATTTTTGTAGCTCATTTTCACGCGAATGGTGTAAACAAAGAACAAAAAAAAACATTGATAATTTGAAGATCGTTTTAACTATAGCAAAAACCGATGCAAAAACTATGTCAATAATATAGATGTATAATATTAACTTTCTGGTCCAAAATTAAATAAATTATTAAGTTAAATCCAGTTAATTTGCTTGAACTTATTTTTAAATCAATATAAATCACCATTTAGTTTCTTAAATCTAACTAAAACTCTTTAAATCTAACTAAATCTTTTTAAATCTAACTAATTTTCCTTAAATCTAATTTAATAAGTTTTTAAATCTTTAAATCTCAATTAAATCATATTAAATTTGGACAATTTAAAAATAGTACTTAAATGAGTCCTAATTACTTAAGGTTTAAAATCTGTGTACAATTTTTTATTGAGTTATCCACCCCTCGGAAAATTCTTTACCTTTTAAGAACAAGTATATGCTGTTTGTGTGTAAGGGTAAAGAGATTATTTCAGGATATTAATAGTACATAACTTAATAGTATTTAGGCATTCCCAATCATTTGAGCGTCATCTTAGTTTAAAGGCATTGCTGTAGTAATCAGTTCAGCTGCATCTAGAAATACGAGTATATGAAACTTTCCACAAAATAATAGATCTACTGGAGGGACAATTTCCAGCGCTGAACAGCTTTTAGCTAAAGATAAATGCAATGCACAATTCACAATAGTTTGGGAATAAATTAAACTGCAACTGCACGGCACTTGTGTACCTGTTATTCCACTTCGGTGCGCCGCGTTCTCTAGGGAGAGATGTAGTCTTTCCTTAGTTGGTTAGCCCTGACGTGTCTTCGGTACGTTTATCGCAACGACAAGGAAGGCACCGAGACGGTCTGTGGGCCGGTGTGAGATAGAGCTTTTATTTGTTAGGCAAATGCCCATTAGACAAGTACTGTAGCAGTAGCAAAATTTAATTTCTCTGTTGTCCGAGTAGGTTAAGTTTTGTGCATGCAAATCCGGCTGGTGCCATAAATTAATTATGAGAGAACAGGACAATTCCTGTTAACGAACTTCTATGATTGTAGATTTATTGTCAGGTTATACTTGCTTTGCTTCATTTTGCGCTTTAATTTCAAATCCACTTGACTGCTGCCGGTCGTACATTTGAATAATTGTTATTTGTTTTACAATATTGACAATTAATTGCTGCTACATATGTTTTTCCATGATTTACACAGTGCGAACGCCGGTTGTAGAACGTTCTAAATACAGTATGCGCCAAAAGTATGGAATAAATTCAATAAAAACGAAACAATTATTTTTTGGGAAAAATCCTCGAACGGGTCGATTTTTAATTTAAAAAATACATATTTTAGCGTAAAATGCGATTTTCAAATGTCATTTGTTTTCGAGTAATGACGTCATCGATTTTTTTTAAATGGCAACACCATATTTTTTTCCTTGTTTCTGAAAGATCGTTTAATTCTCTATCAGACAGAACTAAAATTTTGCCCTCTTACATAGGAAAGTTTTCGAGTAAATGACGATTGAATGTTAGAAAACGTAAATTTTATCCAGAAAAAAGTAACAATTCTCAGGTATGTAAAATAAAATACAATTGATTAAATTTTATACTTAAATTAAATGTTCGAATTGTCATCCACCAACTTCTTGACGATGCGCAAGTCTGTGAAAAAATTCTTCTCGCACATTATGAATGATTTCTGGGGTAACTCTGCGTATTTTGTCCCGAATGCGATTTTGAAGTTCTTCTAAATTACGTGGTTTATTAATGTACACTTTTGACTTCAAGTATCCCCATAAAAAATAGTCAAGAGGTGTAAGATCTGGCGATCTTACAGGCCATTCTATCGGTCCGCGACTACCGATCCACCTCCCAGGAAAACAGTTGTCCAAAAAATATCGTACAGGGCGCGCATAGTGCGGAGGTGCACCGTCTTGCTGAAACCATAATATGGTATCGTCAGGAATGTCAGGGTCATTATCGTTAGGAAAAATTACTGCAAGGGCTGGAACAAGGTCATTTTCTAGAAACTCTAAATATCTTTGTCCTGTAAGGGTTCCTTCAAAGAAGAAAGGCCCTACTATTCTGTCGTCAACTATTCCAGCCCACACATTTAATTTCTGAGGGTGTTGGGTATGTGCCTCTGCCATCCAATGAGGATTTTCCCAACTCCAATATCTGCAAGTTTGACGGTTTACTGTACCATTCAGACAAAATATGGCCTCATCTGAAAAAAGTATTTGCCGGTGTAAATTTCTATTTCCTTGACATAAATCCATTAGAATTTCGCAAAAGTGTAAGCGGCGATCGGGATCATCTTCATTGAGTTCCTGCACAAGTTGAATTTTGTAGGGATGATATTTTTCCTTCCTCAAGAAACGTAGCACTGTGCTGTGACTAGTGTCATTGTTTAATGCAACCAATCGTGAAGAATTATGAGGATTATCCACCATACTTATCAAAATGTTCTGTTTCTGATTTTCATTAATGCTTGGACGTCCAGGTTTTGGAATATTTGCCAGTTTCTCTAAATTTAGACTCTACCTTACTGACTGTTGATTGGCTGATAGGGCGATCTGGATATTTTTCATTAAATAAATCGCAAAATTCCTGCTGAGTTCTAGTCATATTCCCGCATCCAATAAGAATTAAAATTTAAATTCTTTGAGTAACAGTTAAATGTGTCAAAATACTTTAAATTGAATAATAATTTCTATGTCGCTTACAATACTTATTAGAAAGTCGGTGTGACAATGACACATGATTTACGTTTTCTAACATTCAATTGTCATTTACTCGAAAACTTTACTATGTAAGAGGGCAAAATTTTAGTACTGTCTGATAGAGAATTAAACGATCTTTCAGAATCAAGGAAAAAAATATGGTGTTGCCATTTAAAAAAATCGATGACGTCATTACTCGAAAACAAATGACATTTGAAAATCGCATTTTACGCTAAAATATGTATTTCTTAAATTAAAAATCGACCTGTTCGAGGATTTTTCCCAAAAAATAATTGTTTCGTTTTTATTGAATTTATTCCATACTTTTGGCGCATACTGTATATAATCCTACCTAAGTGGTGCAAATTACTCGAACATATTGATAATCACCTTTTTTACTAACCATCCCCCCCTCATCATTTTTTTAAATGACTACCAACATTTTTTATTGCAAATTCTCAGTCTCCTTAAAAGTCTACGTATAGCAAATATCTGGTTTCATGGCATTACCTTAACATTTTTTTACGAAATACAGGCGTTTAAAAGTCTAAAATGCAAATTCCAACTGAATATCAAAGTTGCCATGAAATATTAGTCTATTTTAAACAAATGAACTATCAAAGTAAAGTAAGTATAGACTTTCTGGTGAAATAAACTAAGTTCCAATATTGAGACACAGAAGAACCAATTTTTAAAATTGAGACAGGAACTGGAAAAGCCAAACTCTTCAACCAAATAAAATAATTTAAGATCAAATGAAACAGAAAGAAAATCAGTGGATTAAAGAAAAAGGGGAACTGTAGAAAAACATAAAGATCAGTTGCTGCAAGTTAAATGCCGATTAAAACAAGTTGGAAACCCGGTTGAAAGAAATAGAAAGACAAAAATCATCAATGAACTGGAAGAAGAATTACAGAACAGCATAGTAACTTTAACTGAACTGAATGAAGCAAGAGAAGAAGTCAAATTTGTGTGCCAAAGAACTAAATTGCAGAGCTCGCATTGTGTTTCACTGTTTTGTGCTAACGAATTATGCCTCTATCACTAAGGATATGTTTATAAAAATATCCTCGTATATCCACTAGTTTATAAGACATTTTACATTTGAGTCTAGAACTGATTCAATATTCACATTATTCAAAGCTACCCCTGATATTATTTTCAAAATCAAAACTATTGTTGTATTTGACATAAATGAATTGTTGTTCAGAATTTTGAAATATTTGTTTGCAATTTTGGACATACAGAATCATCTGCAGTTTGTGAAACTAGTTTTTTTTAATTTTTGAAAATTGCACTCTTAATGGAGGGTGAGTTTTTTCGTGCTTTTTCGCATTGACCAACGGTAAGAAAGCTTTAATAGTTTCTGCAACCCTATCTAATCCATGGACTAAATAACTTACACAAATTTAATATTCATAAAGTATTTTCAAATCTCTTGTCTTTAACATATATGGGACTGCATCGGAAAACAGAATAAAAATCTTGAAGGAATAGCAACCAAAAACCTTAGGCACAATTCTTCGTTAAATTCTGACTGATGATACTTGCATTCAAAGCTGCTCCAAAATAAGTTCCAAACAGATAATAATTTTGTAAAGGTCGCTGGAAGGTATTTATATTTTATCTACTATTCATAGCCAAATTAATTTTACTCTATAATTTATAATTATTCAAATCATGGGCGCTGGCAGGACTACTTTCAGGGAGGTGCATCTGCATCTACATATTCTACTATTACTAATAAGATATAATTTATAACAGAACCTTATATAGAGTGTCTAGAATATAACAACCTTTACTTTGTTGTATAATTATATGTAGGTATACTGGAAGAAACAGATAAAACAATATCATTACATAAATTAGGTATTGTTGTGTATTTTTGTATCTATGTTTAAAGCCTGTTTATTGAAATCTATTATTTTCATTTAATTCACATAACAAACATTCTCTAGTAAAATTCTTCAATATCAGTGTTTGATTGCAATTAATTTCTGTTATCACTATTTAAAAATTGTAATATATAATGTCTGATATTATAAAATTGAATTTTTTTTAGTACTCGTTTAGAGATGATACCTTCGTCGGCAAAACCGCGCAATATTTATCAAAAAAATATATTCAATCTGATAAGCGGTAGTCTTATTACCTGCTCAATGTGATTAATCGTGTAATAAGCACCGAGAATCAAATCAAACGCCATCGAACGAACAAAACGAAAATCACTAAAAGCTAAGTGAATTATATGAAGTGTTTATTTTAAATCAGATAAGGTGGCTAAACGACTCAAGTACCATTGTTCTATGTACGGAGCAAAACTTAAATCAATAAACCCAATACTCGCAGTTTCATTTAATTAGTAAAAAATACTGCAAGGCCTTAAAGCAAAGGTTATATATAGAAAAATTATTGTTTTTGTTATTATATTTTAATAAATTGTTCATAACATGTTAGTAGAAAATTAATAAATGTAGTGAAAACTCAGATTTGCATTAAACAACTAGTTACTATTTGAATCTACTTTGGGGATAAAAATCTGGAAAATTCCTTCAATGCTCTGAGGTACCACAATGTTGTTTTTAAATGATATTGTAATATATTTACAGGTAGATTAATTTATGCAGCGGATTTTACAATATTTATCGGCATAAAATTCCTTCGTAACTGTGTTAAATTACAGGACGCACTTGTATAAGCCGTTTCAGGAAGAAAAATAATTGCTTATCTCTAAACGCATTCAAATGTATTGCTATGACTTTTATCTGGAGAAAGAATCCAGTGATGCTCAATTAAATAGTTCCGCTTTAGATAGGGAGAGGTAACATTTACTACTTAATCATTTGCAAGAAGTATCATACGTAGAATCTATTACGTTGTCTGCATTCAGAAGTTTATGCTTTACTGTAAGAAACTAAAGATTTTGCTAATGCTTTCACTTTTGTGTTGTTATAAGTCACTTGTTTGCCCTAAAATGGAGATGAAGTTTAAAAATTTATGATAACCACCTCGCTATCTTAGAAAGGGTACAATCAAGGTTATTAAAAAGGGGAACAATGACAGTTTACAAAGCCTGCCATGGATGGTATATATTCTCCCATCATTTTGAATCAGATATTTTAATTTCCATATAAGAATCTAAAGAATTCAGCAAGAAATAGTGATACATTCAATCTCCACAGAATACATACTAATCCTGAGTAAATTGATATTCCTTGTTGTTAAATGCAAGGTATACAAAATGCAGTGGTGCATCCATCATTTTAGTTTGGTAGAGCGAGATAATGGAGGAAATCTTGTAAAATACAAACCAAATTGAACTGTATCTAGTCTTATGGTTATTGAAAAGGAACTATGGTTTATGCACTATAGTGTACCGTCCCATTTCTTTCATATTTAAACATGTGATTTTTTATAGTAGAGTTTTCTTAAAGCAGTAGTTGACTTTGATGAGAATTTTAAGTGCAGCCAACCCTGCACCCTGTTTCTAAAAACCCTGGGACTTTAGATAGAGAGTTCAATTTCGTTTTCTAATTATGTTAATAAGTATATAGTGGCGGCCATTTTTCACATATGCTGTTTACTTCATATTTACAACATTGTCTCATTGTTTTAATTAAGTATTTTTCAAGAAGTATGGCAAAAATCCTATCGAAGAATGTTTGTTGCTTTCATACTGTATGGTATGGTGTATAATATTGGTTTAAGGTTATTGTAATAGTGTACAGAGCAGGATTTCCAAATAGACAGATACCAAACCACCAAACATTTGCCTCGTTGAAAGGCATCTTCGAACAACTGATAGTTTTGCTCTTTCAAAAAATGTTAGACTGAATGATCTGGTTAACTGGAGAAAGAAGCAGAAATTTTTCAATAACTGGAAAATGTGTAAATTTTATCGTCTATATCATGTTTACCTAAAAAGTTTAATATTGCTAAATACAAGTTTGATATTTAGTTCACTTTTTATTCAGTTTTGTTGTTTTGTAAATAGCAATAGAATGAACTAATGGAGATATTTTTACTGTTAAAAGAAAAGTGGCAATGCATGAAACAGCCGATATGTGATATGTGTGTATATTTTTTAATTAACATTAAACTTATTAATATAGCGAGTCATGCTATTATTACGTTAAATATTATTTTTCTTTTTAAATAATAACTTTGACACCCTGTATTTCGAAAAGTATCAAGATTTGGACTGTGGTAAATTAGGCCATATTCTCATATTTTCATCCTAGGAATTCGTACCAGTGTTTTGTACAGGCCTTTTAGAAACACTCGTATAATAATTGTCGCGAAAGAGATGAGTTTTCATTTGACTACGTGTCCTTACTATAGGCTTCTTTAAGATAGAACAATTTACGCCGTCTCCTGTATTCGGCACGTAGAAATAACCATTGTGTTTATGAATGAGTGTATCACGCTGTTTGCGGCTTAAGGGGCCTTTTAGGTATCCTGAAATTAGCATCAAAATAACTCCCATAATAATGATCCGATTTTGATAAACCTTGCACCAGCAAGCATCTAGTTTCCAGTTGCCCTAAATCATATTTTTTTTAAATTCCATTGTTTAATTCTTGTGATATTACAAGCAGAATGATTTTTAATCCGTTTTTTTTTAACTTATTGTCTGAAGCTATTTATTTGTGTAAGTTCCGCCCGGCAACAAGCTCCGGCCAAACCAAAAATTGTAACCACTTTGATCCTGAGATACGTTTCACCTGATGCTGTCAGCATAAATTTGGATATATCATCTTTTGTAAATAATTTAGAATTTTTTGGTAGAGTTTACTTATGTCAATGTTTTGCTTTATTTTTATTACACTTTATCATGGCGGAACGTGACCATAGGGTGCTGCCTTTAAGAACCTTGCTGAATTTGGCCAAATACGCTAAAATTACTTCTCCTTTAAAACTTTTCACTCCTTTTTCGCTTCTACTACTGCTTCTGAAAGTCAGAAGCAATGTTCTTAATTCTTCTTATTTAGCACATAGCCAAAAATTAATTAGTTACGACAAAAACTTGGTTATATTGCTGGCGTGACGTAATTTTTCAAAAATGTTAAACCGATGACATTGAAAAAATAATAAATTTTATCACAAACTGAATAAAAACGTGCATAATAATTGCTTAAAACAGTTAAAAAAGTTTGGCATAGTTCTAAGGCAGATGTACGTACCTAAATACCTATTTTATAAATATAATAGAATATAGTATAAATTTTTACTTTCTCGAAGCTTTCGAAAACAAAATGTCCAGGTAGATGGTTTTACTTGAAGTATTTTATAAAGTTACGCCATTTGATTTCACATTAAATTACTTGTTTTATTTGAAAAATAATAAATAAATGTAATGAATAATGATATTTAACTTTTATTTTTTTTTAATTTTACTGCTTTAACTACTTGTTCATTGCTCCTTACAAATTAAAAAAAATCGTTATTCATTACTTTGTTTATTATGTTTACAAAATCAAACAGGTATTTTAATGTAATGAAGTCGAACAGCAACATTTTATAAATGCCTCAGAAAAATTCTACATCTAGTAAATTGTAGGATTAATTACAGATATAATAAATAAGTAAATTTACTTTACCACCGATTTTCTAAATGCTTTGTATACATTCTGGTAGCTTAGTTAAAAGTTTTATTGCTTTTTTACAACTACATTTTAAATTTTTTCGATAAACTTAATTCTACCGACTTATATATTTCCAGT
This sequence comes from Monochamus alternatus, assembly GCA_037114965.1. Classification (NCBI taxonomy): domain Eukaryota; kingdom Metazoa; phylum Arthropoda; class Insecta; order Coleoptera; family Cerambycidae; genus Monochamus; species Monochamus alternatus. The sequence continues at coordinate 37,493,120 of CM073431.1, read as the reverse complement.
TAAACTTTAAATGATCTTCACAAATAAACAATGTTATAATGCTTCCTTACGTCGCGCTTCATCGCCCTGCATCACATTTTTCTTTTCATTTTTTGGCACGGTGGAATATTTTTTATTAAGCGTTGTATGCTGTATTCGTACATAATGACATAATACAATACTTCTTTCATTAAACCGACGGAAAGCACTTTCTGTGCCCATTTAACGAGTCTATTTTGCAACTTTATTCAATTGTCTATGTCTGTTTAATACAGTAACACCTAATACTGGCTGGACTGATAAAGTCATATCTTAATAATAGAAGACAATAGTCAGCGAATGGCATTGATTCAGACTGGAGGAATATCAAGATTGGGGTACCGCAGGGGTCCGTCCTGGGACCTGTACTCTTTCTAATTGATGTAAATGAGTTGGGGGATGTAGTTCCTGGAGTGGAGATAGTTCGCTTTGCTGACGATACAACATTAATATTGCAGAATCATGATATCTCAAGCTTAAAAAAAGAAATGCAAGAAACACTAAATACAATCTCTAATTGGTTTCTAATGAATGGCTTACAATTCAAAGACCCATCATGTATTTCTTTCTCATAGACAGCTAGACAACAGTAATGTAACATCATTTGTGAGGTTTCTAGGAGTATTTCTGCCCGTCGCACGCGGATAGGATTTTTGGACAGCAACGTAAGGTAATTAGAATTATTTTGAATTTAGGATTTAGAGATGATGTTAAGCCAGAATTTAAAAAGTTAGAAATTATGACTGTTAATTGCATGTACATTTTCCAGTGTCAAAAATATGTAAAACTAAATATTAATCTGTATAGCACAAATGGAGCGTTACATGTTTATGAAACTAGAAATGCTAATCACATAATACCAAATTATTATAGATGTATAGGTAACGTGTAATAGCTGTATGTATAAGGTGTTTTATAAATGATGTTTGTATATTGATTATTCTAATTATATTGTTTTAATTAATGTTTATCACAAATGATAAATTAACTCTTCTAAACGCATATACTGCGTTGTCCGTATATGGAAATCGTATACAGATATAAGCTAAGCACACTGACTAGTCTAGACTAAATTTTTAATTACCGTTTTCAGGCTTCTTTTTCCACGAAATTGTCTAGGACAAATGCCATTTCGATTAATATAATACATTCTTTCTTCTGCACGTATTCGGAAAAGTCATGCAATTTGCCTATTGTTACAAAAAAAATTGTTTTATAACTAAATAGTCGTAAAATGTTTTCTCCTACACATGTTTTCAGTGTGCTTCTCGTGATTAAGATATGCATTGCCAAATTGATCCACTTGGTATTGTTTTGGTTTTTTAAATACATACAGTCTAGCTGGCTTATTTTTTAAATTAAATTAAGATAAATTTATTTAATATTGTCATGCTCTGAAACAACATGAAGCGAAATAAAATGGAAAATTATAATAATCAATTTCCTCCAGATCCTCTGTCAATTAAAATTCAATTAAAAGGTGGAATTGACCGTTAATCCTGCGCACATAACGCACGTGTCTCTTTGGCCTGTCTTCAGTATTGTGCGTGTTTGCATAAGTAGAAGGGTCAACTTGAAGCAGTGGGGAGGCGCCGAATAGTGATGGTGGCAAACCCCAGGTCACTTCATCTAATGAAAATTCGATTAAATGTGCCTAGTGGGCCCTTGAATTAAACTAATCCTAGGTTTTTACATGAACCATAACGGTTCTCTTTGACTGAAACCTTCAAGATCAAACCGGAAAATTTAACGGATAATTAGATCAGATTGCTCGGAATTAATAAAATGTCTTAGTGAAAGATTATTTGCTACCATACGTACACGAAACACACTGTCGAAAATAGTTCACAAGTGTTATCTATTTTCCATAGGAATATACAAGAGAACGAGAAAATGATCAATGCAAATAATAATAATAAATTGGAGTAGGTTCAAAATATAGACTTAACCTAAATATAAAATGTACCTCCGTACTGAGGCTTGTTCATTATTTTGTTACCGTTTAATGTTTTTTTAACATAGACAGGAAAATATAGGGTGGTTTTAAATGAAGTAACAAAAACGATACGACTCAAACTAGGTAATGGTTGTTTACGCAATAAGTGGGACATAGACATTATTACCGTACGCATGTGAAGTTTGTATAATTACATAAGTGCGGTAATAATTTAAAAATCGTCTGCTAACAAGTTACCGTTGCAATGAGCATAAACATAGCTATCATTGAACTATTTCGCTTAATTATCATCAAAGTGTACATATAAGTTCAAGCAATGATTGCCATCAGGCTTCAAGAGTTGAGAATAAAGCTTCCAATGTCGTTTCCAATCTCGTGTCAGAGAAATCACGCAAGAAATACGAAGCATTTGGTCACTATGAAAAATGGTGTGGAGAAAAAAATATTTAACACAACTAACGAGAAAGGATTTTAAGTATATTTCAACGAACTAAGCAAAACACAGATTAAATAAAAGTAAAACAGAAATGATGGATATTGAAAACGGAATCCTATATCTAAATATAGTAATAGATGGCATAAAAATATAATATCAGTTCAAGTATCAAGATGCAATAATTGATGAGCTAGGAAAACAAGATTTGGAAATTGAAAAATGAATAGAGAATATATATTTTCCTATGAACAATAAATTGTGTTGAACAAAGATTAAGGTGCCTTTTACTGTTTTAGAAAGGTATTTTAAGCTAATATAAATCAAATCTCCTACAATTCCTATCAATGAAGTCATATGTATGTTCTCTGATACCAAACATCTAGATATGCTAATGAACAATTCCACAGACAAAGCTTTATTCAATAATTATCTAAAGAAAATAATTTAATTTACTGACCTGCTAATGAAACACTCTATAAATATCTAACTTCACTTTTTGGCAGTGGGAACACGACAAATTCAACGGCAATAGATGAGATTTGACCTATTTCTGCATTTTTAGGATTGCTTCTTCAGGTGGTCTCCTTTAAGTTGAATCAAATATCTAACTATAAAAATTATTATAAAAATTAAAATTATTTGAAGTTAAATATCGACAATGACAAAAAGTGACATCCTGTCAATGAATTAAATATGACAATACCTACTTGAAATATGTTCACCTTTTATGTAAAAGTTTTTTTATATTTTTAGGTATTAATAATATAAGATTAAGGTGTTTGGAGCAATTTAGAGGCCGATATAGACACATGGGTGTGAGTTATCAGTATTAACTAAAAAATAAAAAAGTAAAAGACAAACAGTGGAAATGAAGTATTTAAGAAGGGTGACAGGAATTACTAGATGAGTTAATAAGAGAAGAATTTCAAATCGACTCAAGTCAGTTTATAGAGATAAGAAAGCTGAGCTTGTTGGGGCATTTAAAAAGAATGAGTACCAGCACAGATAAATTAGCTTTAGCTTTAGCTAATTTATCTGTGGTATTAGCGAACCAACGAGGAAAATTTGGGAGTTAAAAGTAATTACCAAAAATAAGAGAGGGGGGTACATTATATTTGAACTATTATTAAAAGTACATAGCCTTTCGTCCAGCGAACACTAATCATTCAAGAATTCTCATAAAATACTTGTCACTACTCCAATTGGAATCATCATATTTGATAAGATACCTGCCAATATTACTAAATTTCTAAATTTACCTGATTCTCACCTTTATACTTGACATTGATTCCGACGATCTTCGGCTAGTTTGTTAGAAGACACTGGTGGTGCTAACTTTACTACAATTAAGAGACACGATGGAAGACCAGTGCAGTAGCGGAGGGTTATATACATATAGAAGACTCGTTACAAAACAAAAGAGGAACGGGCCAAATTTTATTCAAAACTTCGGCTCCCTACCCTGGTACAAGTTTCACAGAAAAAATTGCTACTAATGAAATTGGCCATGGAATTACTAGTTCTAGTTGTTTCTCTAACTGTAAATTTAATTAAGTAAATACATATTTATTTAATTGAAAATTTCTTAATTGTTTTATATTTTCGCACCAGTGTTAAAAGTAAATCACGTAATTACTTTTAACGCCAGTGCTTTAAAATTATATTTTAGACACTGATAGTAGACGTTAAAAATTACACTTTTACTGACGTTTGTAGATAAATTGTTTTTTCTATAAAACTGTTAAAAGTGGGCTTTTTAATTGTCATTTTTGATGTTAAAAATGTCATTTTTTGACACGCGTGTTGAAAGTAAGTTACTTTTAACACTAGTTTTAAAAGTAAATCAAAGATTATTTAAATTTTGTTTTGAAAATTAATAAAACGTTTTAACAAACACATGAACAACTTTTTATTTTAAATAAGTACCAACCAACATTTTAACTAGTTATTACTATTAACATTTATAGTAAAATTAGAACAATTTGAAATTGTAATTCCCTGCGGAGTCATCATACTTAAGTATTTGGCACGCAATTTCTTTCTTCTGTTCCAGTGAATTTTCAATGTAGCCTTCAGCTACCGTCGAAGATTTCCATCCTCCATGTCTCTTGATGGTAGTAAGATTTGCACCAGAATCTGCTAACAATGTCGCCGATGAGCGACGAAAACAGTGTCCGGTGTAGAGTTGAGGATTTGGTACATTCAAGAACTCTGCAATGTCGGCAGGCATTTTACCAAACATGTTAATTCCGACTGGATTCTTCACACATTTATTCTTCATATATTTAAGAAAAAGTCGTCTATGGTCAGCGTTGGGTGGCCGGGGTGCCATATACTTTTTAAAAAAGTTTAAATAGAATTCACCAACAACACTGAAAGCCCGAGGCACTTTCTTTTTTGTATCTGGTATGGTCACAACAACCGAAGTGACCAAATATTCGATATTGTCGATGGTCATCTGACTGACTTTCATCATCAGATACTTTTCGTCTTCTGCTTCTGTGAGAAATTTGTCGATATACGTCTTCGTCAAAACTTTTGACTTTTTTGCTTGATATCATTCACCCTTCCGTTTTAAAAAAGCAATAAGTTTATAATGTTTGCTTATATCTTGATCTTGCTTTATTTTTAACAAAGTTTTGATCATGGAATAATTTGACCACAGCTTGACGATTTCCATATCTTGGCTTTTTCCTCAAAATATGCCAGTAAAACAGTTTCGTTACATTTCCCAGGGACCTTTTTAGTGTTGCACCATTCCGAAAAGCGTCTATAAGCGATTTCGTACTGTTCCTTTGATTTCGCCGGCAATAATTCCAATGTTGCTCGACTGGCGGCTTCTTCTATTTCAGCAGGGATGGATTCGTTACGCTCATTATCGAGATTATTCATTATACTTATAATATTACTAGAAAATGCTGTCAATATTTTTGGATTTTTTCCGTACCTAACAACAGCACTGGTTGCTACGAAAATTTTGGTTCATAAACATTGCGATCTGTGTGGTATTTTTTGATTTCTTATTATTGAGTTTAAAGTTCTTCCGATTGTTTTGTAGAAAAAATAGTGTACGATATACGTGTTAAAAATGATTTTATTTTGTTCATGAAGTAAAAAAACTCGCTCCGCTCGTTTTTTAATCATCTTCACTCACAAAATAAAATCTTACTTTTAACACATATATCATAAATAGCTATTTTATCATTCAATATGTATTTATAGTTTTTGTTACTTTATTTAAAAACATTCTATATATTTTAATGCAATCGAATTTAATTTCTTCTTCTAGCAATACAGCTTGATTGGAGCAGTTTTTCTGACACAGTTTCAATTATTTTTAAAAACTATAGTTTCGACCACATTTTTGCTCTACAATACCCCAAAACAATTTATTACAAATATACATTATAGAAGTTTCGTTTGTTCTTTGTTGCTTAAAACTGGTCAAGCTCAACGATTTTGGCGCCAATCTGACTGGCAACTCGAAGTGGTTTAAATGAAAATTATGAATTCATACCCTGTCCCAGAATAGAAACACAATCTTTTTTTGAACTTTAAGTGACCTAAATCAAGTCCAGGACATTTCCGATTGAATTTTAAATGCAGGTCGGTAGCCAGGTACACAATCAAATTAAACGGCAGATTGTAACACTATAACGAATAAATTTTGGTTATTGTCCGGTGACGAGTTTAGAAATCCGTTGAGGATTTATTAGCGAAAACGTTACATTGTATAAGTTTTTACAGTATTTTAATACGGTTGTAACTCGCTAGTAAGGTAATTCAATACTTTTTAAGTACGGGTAAATCAGTGCATTAGGAGAATAGTTATTTTTGTAACACGTATATTTGTAGAGTATCACTTTTTTAAGCGGGAAATTTGCCCAGACTGAAGAAATGTACTTTTTCGCTGATCCACATTAAAGGCGTAGGTTTAGTAAAAGTTGTCAGACATTAAAAGTATCACATTTACTGCTTGGGCATTTGAATAATTTTAACTGTATCTAAATTAAAAATTTGTTTTTTAACTATTGTAAAAATTTATAGTGTTGCCTTTCTATGTATTTTAATACTGATTCTGTTTTTAGCTCTTCTCTTATTTCTTGACTATTAGTTTTGTCCCTCTTTGTAATTCCTTGAACTCCTCTTAAATATTTCACTTCAATTGTTTGAATTTTATTCTTCATTTGAAAATTGTCTTGTATACTGCCATATTGGCTTGTACTGATATCTCTTTTTTTTTCTTATAAATGAGTTATTTAGCGCATAATATAACTTCATTGTGTTTTCTATTCTCTCATTTATTTCTACTTCGTTCTTCCCGCTTTTATGAATTTTTACTCCTAAGTATTTAAATGCTTCAACTTTTTCTATATTTGTTCCATTTAATTTTATGTAGTCATTATTTTTGTTTTATCGATGTTTATTTTCAAGTTTCTGCTTTTAAGAACGTTGTTCGATAGGTCCAGGTTAAATTGTAATTTTCTTTCGCTTTTTCCAAATATTACTAGGTCATCCGCAAACGCACATTCAACTATTGTTACTCTTTCCATATTTCTATATCTTACTCGAATTTTTTTGACTTTAATTTTAATTTCCTTAATATCATCCAGCACTATGTTAAATAGTACTGGGCTCAAAACTCCTCCTCTTCTTAACCCAACTTTAGTAAGGAATATTTCCAGTTCTTATATGTATAGTTTTGTGTGTTTTTGTCTAGGGTTTCTATATTTTTACATAACTTTTTCCCAACATCTCTCTTCTTTAAGCTATTCCATATCAGCTTTCTCTGCATACTGTCAAATAAAATGGCGTTTCAATATCTATGAAGGCCATATACATAGTGTTACTTTCTTTCTTCTCAATTAGTTGTTTGATTGTGCATATGTGGTCTTGACTTCCCCTTCCTTTTCTAAAATCACCTCGTCCATTTGTGTCTCTATTTTATATTTCAATCTCTTTTATAGTATCATATCGTAAACTTTTAAGACTATACTTAACATGGTAATTCCTCTATAATTTGAAAATTCTTTGTTATCGCCTTTTATAAATATGGGTAATAATACCCCTACCTCCCAGTCTTTTGGTATAGTCTCTTCTTTCCAGATTTTATTATACAGAATGGTTATTATTTTCAAACTTAGTCTTCCGATATTTATAATCATCTCCGCTGTTATTCCATCATGGTCAGGTGCTTTACCTCTTTTTAACATCTTTACTGCCTCTTGTACATCTACTATAGTTATGCCATCAGTTTCATTTATTCCTTCTTCACCTTTTACACGATCCCTGTTCATTATTTCGGTTTCTGTTCTGTAAATTGCGTTTAATTGGTCTGTGTTTAATATGTCTTGGAAATATTCTTTCCATCTATTCATTATTGCTGAACTTCAGTAACTTTCCTTCTTTATTTTTTTTGTATCTATTACTTTGCTGCTGTTTCACTTTTTCAAGTTTTTTTAGTGTATTATAAAACCAATTTTTAGTTCCCTTCCATTTGTCCAAAATCTTCCCAAGTTTGTTGCTTTGCCTTCTTTACCATTTCTTTAACTTTTAATCTTTGTTCTTTATACCTGTTGCAGTTTTCTTACGTTCCTTTAGCTAAATGTAAATTCCATTTTTGTTTTTTCAACTTAATCTCTGTTTTTATTTCTTCACTTCACCAACTTGTTTGTGTTTCTTATTTATGTTTGACCTTTTAGTTCCTCAGGTTTCTCTCGCTATTTGTATTTTTGTATCTTTCATTTCTGCCCACAATTTTTCTATAATTTTTGTGTTATTAATGTTTTCTGTAATCCTATTCATCGATTTTTCTGGTAATAAATTACACTCTATCTGTTTTGCTAATTCAATAACTTCTGGTGGAGTTACTGTGAATTCTTCCATCTCAAAAATAAAAAGTTATTTTGATGGATTTAAATAGGACCAATATGGCGATTACTGGGCACCTAAGTAATTTCTCGCCTCATAGCAACCACAGATGACCTGATGAAATTATTATTATTCATGAAAAAAGTATCATACTCTTTTAAAAATATATAATAAATAGCTTTGTTTGCTATTATGATAAAATTTTTAGCGAAGCTAAATATTTGTCCCTCAAACTTTTGGTGGAATAAATTATTCAAATATATATTAAACAGTAATGGTCCCAGTATTGTACCTTGTGGTATGCTACACTGAACTATTTTAGATTTACTTAAAGTTTTATTATTACCAAGACCCCCTGTTTCCTTTCTGACATATAGCTTCGCATTAGTGTCAAGGCTACTCCTCTAAAACCAATTTGTTCAAGGGTTTTGACAAGACCAGAATGGTTAATAACCGTGTCAAATGCTTTGGCCAAATCTATAAATACGCTCAAAGTTGATTACTCATTTCCGGTGATGATATATATTAGCTGTTAAGTTTGCTATTGCATCCTAAGTAGATTTGGCTTCTCTGAATCCATATTGAAAATCGTTTAATATATTATATGTATCCAAGTAATTAAGAATCCTTTTTTAAATAATCTTTTCTACGACTTTCCCTACAGATGATAATAATGAAATTGGTTGATAATTTGCACACTCTGCTCTATCGTCACCCTTGAACAAAGGCTTAATTATAGCCATTTTTAATGCACAAGGAAAGACTCCTGTATTTATTATTTTGATTATTATTACACAAATTGGTTTCATAATGTAACTTACAACTTCTTTTAAAGTGTCCGATTTTATACAATCAATACTTGGTGCCTTATGTGATTTTAAACAATATTACTTCCTTTACTTCATCTTCGTCGGTCTCCGAAATAAAGATTGAATTTTTTTATAATTTTTCATATCCTATATTTTTATTCTTTTTATTAATATTTTTGGCCATGTTATTACCAATGTTAGTATAAAATCAACAAATATCATTTTCATTAGTAAGAATAATAATTATGTCTTATTTCTGTAATTTCTTTATCCTTTGATTTTTTGGAACGTTACGTTAAATTACTTTTATTTTTATTTATAACGTTTTGGAAGCACTTTCGTCAAGCCTCATTTATCAATATATGTAACCTATTTCTGTAGTTATTAAACTGTTCTTTTAAAGAAATATTATCTATATTATTTTAATATCTTTTGTAAAGCCTATTTCTTTCTTTCATCGATTTTATTGATCCTATTGATATCCACTATTTTTTCTTACGTATATTTTGAACTATACCTTTTGAATTAATATTTATATAATTTAAGAGTTTATCTATAAATATTTTAGAAGACATTTCTACATTATTGGAGTTACAGACGTCAAGCCATTCTTCTTGTCTTAAAAACTGTTTTAATTTATCATACATAATGTGTGTATAAGTTACTTGTTCAAGTTCCGTTTTTATTCCAAAATCATTTTGAATTTAGGTCTGCAGAACTAATGATTTAATATCCTTATAAATATTTTTTTACAAAAATATGATCTATACAACTAAGTGAATTTCCAAAAACCCTAGTATATTTATTAATGCATGAAATAAACTTGGACTCGTACATAATATTTAAATAATTATCACTATCATCCGATTTCACTATATATCTATGTTAATGTTTCCGATAATTATGTATTCATTTTCATTATTGTTAGTATGTTCCTCTAAATATGATCTAAGATGCCCTTTTTCCTGCTCTTTTTTGGCCTTTTTGCCTTTCTGTCCTTTTGACCATTTGTCGTTTTGTCTGTTTCTTTTTGTCTTTTAGTCTTTTTGTCTTTTTGCCTTTATTATTTTTGTCTTCTGGTCTATTCGTCTTTTCGTTAGTTTGTTGTTTTTATATGCATATTTTGTACCTATATGAATTAATTTAGAATAGACCGTCATATGTCTTCAATAAAACACAAATGCCTATACAGTGCTTTAGAAAAGTAACGAATAAATTCATTATTTTTGAAATTGAGAAGTTTTAGACAAAATTCCCTGGCACGTCGATTTTGTTTTTAAAAAAGGCACTTTTTGACATACTACCCACATTTGTGACATCATCGCTGTTCGAGATATGACGTCATCTACAATTTTTTTAAATAGTAACCCCAAATTTTTTACCATGCCATTTGAAAGAGCGTGTCATTCTACATGCATATATCATGAACAATTATGGTGTTACATAACAAAAATTTCAAGAAAATAATGTTTAAAGATTTTAAAATTTAATTTTCACAATACTGAAAATGATAATGATTATGTAAAAAATCGACTAAATTAAATATTCAAATTTTGCACCGTTGGCTGCCTGACAGTAGCCAAGACGATTAATAAATTCTTTTTGGACATTATCAATAACTTCAGGAGGTATACGATGTATCTCGTGACAAATTCTTGCTTTTAAATCTTTTAAATTAACCGGTCTAGTAACGTATACTTTGCTTTTTAAGTATCCCCACAAGAAATAATATAGAGGTGTCAAATCAGGCGATCTGGCTGGCTACTCAATCCGCCCCTTTCTCCCTATCCAACGATTCAGGAACAGCTCATCTGAATAAGCACGGACAGGTGTTGCATGGGGAGATGCACAATATTGTGAAAATAAAATTTTAAAATCTTTAAATATTATTTTCTTGAAATTTTTGTTATGTAACACCATATTTGTTCATGATGCATCTATGTAGAATGACACACTATTTCAAATGGCATGGTGAAAATTGGAGGTTGCTATTTAAAAAAAATACTACTATGACGTCACAAATATGGGTCGTATGTCAAAAAGTGCCTTTTTAAAAAACAAAATCGACGTGGCAGGAGTTTTTTGCGAAAAAATTCAATTTAAAAAATAATAAATTTATTCGTTACTTTTCGAAAGCACTGTATTATGTACAATCGTTTGCAATAATAATGGCACTCTCTTAAAACAGTTTTTGAACTTCTGGAAGTTCTGAGTAGAAATTTCATTAAATCTCTATCGGTGAGTGAAACAACAATAATTATTTTTTTATATATTTTTAGGTATTAATAATATTGTGTGAAACTAACTACTCAGTGGACAAAAGCCAGAGGTATTGTAATATTTAATTCATTCACAGGCTGTCACTTTTTGTCATTGTCGATATTTAACTTAAAATAATTTTAATTTTTATAATAATTTTTATAGTTAGATATTTGATTCAATTTAAAGGAGGCCACCTGAAGAAGCAATCCTAAAAATGCAGAAATAGGTCAGATCTCATCTATTGTGGTTGAATTTGTCGTGTTCCCACTGCCAAAAAGTGAAGTTAGATATTTATAGAGTGTTTCATTAGCAGGTTAGTAAATTAGATTAATTACTTTAGATAATTATTGAATAGAGCTTTGTCTGTGGAATTGTTCAATTACGATTGTACATTAGATTTCATTGTTATATACTTACAATATAAATAGGAGAACGATTTTAAAATTTCATAGTATACCAAATACATTACAAAATATTTTTTTCTAAAACAGGATTCTCCGTAAAGTAGATTATTACTTTTGTACTTTCACCCTTTAACGTCTATTACTGCAAAACGGTGTATTTATATGCTTTTAGTCATATTTATTTAGGGACTATGATCACCCAAAATTTATAACATACTTTGGGGGTGCACCAAAATGTAATGTTTTGTTTTCATAAATATCTTATTCTAATAAAAAAAGGTATCAAGTACGAATTCCATGTCTTAGAAACGATCAGTTATAATTCATGAAACGTCTCATGGAGCACCATGTATACGAAATTACGCCATAAAAATATTAATTAATGCAGGGTCTTACTGAACTATTCAGGATTGGAAAACTATCCTTAACATTGTTAGCCCCTCTCCTCGAATGTGACATGTTGGCCACGCCTACCCTAAGCTAAATAAGTTTTCATTAGTTCTAGATTTGCAGAACAACGTCGACCGAGAAGTTCTGTGGTGACGATATTTATTGTGAAAATAGATTATACTGGGTGTTTTATTTTGGATGCGATAACGTTATTATCTCGGAAACCATTAGCGATATAGATTTAAGTTTAGTAGAGCAAAGTTGTGTAATTTTGTGTGTAATAATTTCCTGTGTAGAAATCGACAAGACTTTTGTGTGTGAGATTTTTTGAAAAAAGCAAAATTTTCAAACTTCTATTTTGAATTATAAAGTTGAAATTTTACTGCGACGTTTCTTCTTCTAACAACCATAATTAATTTCATTTTTTAAACGCAAACTTATTAATGTATATATATAATCCGAGAGTCCCCCTTGATACTGTTATGTGTGGGGGTGTCCTTGTTCATTGCTTGCTATCCATGTATGAATAAACTCCATGCCTTCTTATTCTGCATTAAGTCCTTTGCCTCCTTCCATGTTTTTGTTTTCTTCTCTATAATTTTTCCAATTTGGTTGTCCCATGTCTCCTTTGACCTACCTCTCCTCTTCTTAGCAACTACTTTTGCCTCCCATATTTTTCTCGTTACTCTGTCCTGTCCCATTCTATTTAGATGTCCCCACCAGCTCAATTGTCTCTTTTCTATAAATTCTAATATTGATTCTATCTGGAACTCTTCTCTCACTAAATTGTTTCTTATCTCTTCTCGTTATCCCTTTGACTCTTCGCAGATACTTTATTTCTACCGCTTGTATCTTGCTTTTTTGTCTACTATTCAGGATCCAGGACTCACACCCATATGTCAGTATCGGTCTGTAGATAGCTTTATATACCTTCATCTTTGTTGTCTTGGATATTTCTCTTTTATTTATAAACTTGTTGCTCATTGCATAATACATTTTCAAGGTTTTTTCAATTCTTTCATCAATTTCTAGATCTTGTTTGCCTCGTTCTTCAATTATTGCACCGAGATATTTAAAATGGTCTACTTGATTTATTTTAGTGTCGTCTATTATTATGTCTATATCAATTTTTTCATTCGAGATACTCATCACCTTCGTTTTACTTTTATTTTTCTTCATTCCCGCATCATTTCTTCATTCCAGATATTTAGACTTTGGATACATCACATATTTTATTATTTATATATTATTTCAATATTTGGAGCCCAAAAGGACCCAAGTTTGCGAAATAAGTCGAAGAAATAAATAACAATACAAGTTGGAACAAACAAAACCTAAACCGTCAAACTAGAAACAGATAATGATGCATATTTTTATTTATTTAATTGGTACTTTTTCAATGCAAGATTTCCTGATTAGGCAAACAATTCATAGAAACGATTCCTGACTATTCCCTTCGACGAAAGAGTAAAATAGTTTGTGGTGAAATACTCAAATAAAGAGATACAAAAGTAAAACTGCCACAAATGGTTACCATTAGCCAACAGCTATATTTGATTTCATATCGGGAAATTGTTACACCCAGATTTACGCGATTTACCCTCTCTCTATCTCCAACGGTGGAAATAGAGATCCAATCCGATTTGTACCATAAAAATAGAAGAAAAAAATATTAATTCTACAGAAGTTTGTTGTGATTTCTTTTAGTCCATTTACTCATTTCAATAACAATGCAATCACCGCTTAGATATTTCTCTCTACCCTATATTTAACAAGATCTCAGTTCGTGATGTTGGCACGGGCCTTGATAAATCAGAACAGGATTATGATATATGAAAGTGGCAAAGGTGGCGACAGTCGAGGGAATAAAAGCAGAGCACCGAGCACATAGGGTGACCAGCAGCAGCGGCTGACCAGTGGTCATTTGACCTCTGCACTCGGCACGAGACTTACGAACCTTTTATAAAAGGATTACTCAACTTCACCACTCATTATTAACGATTTACACCCATCACGTCTATTAATCTGATACGTAGGGTGCGTTTATCACTTTTTATAATACTAGCACGCTTACAATGAAGATAGATTTTCCAGAAAATCGCACGAAAAGAAACTTATTATACTGCTAAAAATATATTAATAGAAGTAATCAGTGCATACCCTAGCACTTAGTAGTTACCAAAAAATATATAAAAGCAACAATTCTAAATAAAAAATACCTTATGCACAAATTATTTAATAATATAATAATTTTATGTAGTGGGGTACAGTTTGTTTCAGGTTAATAGGTTATAGAAACACAATTTTCAAAATTGCCAACGTATGATCAAAATAGAATAATAGTTATCATAATTAAAAACATGGTAGGTATACCTAATAAAAGTTGGTACCAATACCTATATTTAAACCAAATAAAAACAGACAACAGAGTTTTTTAATTTATTTACATTAATTATAACTATGTTTACAGTAGTTTTTTGTTTTCTATTGATAACATTTTATCAAATAAAAGGATATATAGAGAAACCAAATTTCAATCAGATATGGTTCCACTAACGGAGAACAGAATTAAATGAAATCTTAATTGAATTTCATTTGATAAAATTATTATATGAAAATGAGAACACTGTTAAAAAGTTATTCACAAATTGTAAAGAAAAACACCAAAAGAATTTAAAATTAATGTGGCAGGATTCGAGCGAATGGACGCACAGTTTTAAGTTTTTACAATATTTATTTCAGATTTTTATGACACCGATTTTCATCAACAAATTGTTGTTTTTACTATGTCAAAAGATACTCTGGCCTACTTAACAGAAACTATAAATATATATTTAAAATAATGTACTGGCTATTATGCCACCCAAAACACAGTAATATTTTAAAAGTTGCCTCATTAATATATTAAATTCCTTGTTTAGAATGCAAAAACGTTTACATAAGACAAACGTGTAAGATATTAATCTAAAAGAATTACGGAACATAAAAATAGTACGAAACCTTTAAATCTGTTGAAAAAAATAAAACTGCTCTTTTATATATTTTTAGGTATTAATAATATTGTGTGAAACTAACTACTCAGTGGACAAAAGCCCCAACCTGCGTTGAATTACACCCACAATATCTACCCATATATTCCTTATTATTAGCTTTTGTAACATTTTTTTACTGTTTTAGAAAGGTATTTTCAGCTAATATAAATCAAATCTCTTACAATTCCTATCAATGAAGTCATATGTATGTTCTCTGATACCAAACATCTAGGTATGCTAATGAACAGTTCCACAGACAAAGCTCTATTCAATAATTATCTAAAGAAAATAATCTAATTTACTAACCTGCTAATGAAACACTCTATAAATATCTAACTTCACTTTTTGGCAATGGGAACACGACAAATTCAACCACAATAGATGAGATCTGACCTATTTCTGCATTTTTAGGATTGCTTCTTCAGGTGGTCTCCTTTAAGTTGAATCAAATATCTAACTATAAAAATTATTATAAAAATTAAAATTATTTGAAGTTAAATATCGACAATGACAAAAAGTGACATCCTGTCAATGAATTAAATATGACAATACCTACTTGAAAAATGTTCACCTTTTATGTAAAAGTTTTTATGAACGAATGACAATAATATGTTTGGACACACAAAGGTCATTGAAAAATTCGGATCATTTCAAAATGCAGTTTCGGTAAATTTTTGGTTGGGAATTTTTGATAATAATGGTTATGGTCCACATTTTCTACCCCTATTCTATATCTAGAAAGCTCTAGGTGCTATGACGTGTCTAATAATTTCGTCGGCGGTGTAAGATCAGATATTAAAGTCTGAATTCAAAGATTAATGACTGAATTCATAGATTAAGGTCTGAATTATTGACTATTCTGTCGCCTAAATAATAATTAAAGGTCTGTTTTTTATTAATACTTTCATACGTGCATATTTGCTTATTCTTTTGAAGTATATGCCGTGTTAAAAAATTGTTCTACTTAAGATTTACCCTGAATATAGGGGGTGTTAGATCAAGACGTTAACTACATAATCTTTGGACTATAATGAGATATTTTTTATATCACTATTCATTTTGGACCTCTATTTTCAAAATACAGTGTCAAAATGAAAATTTTTCAAATGGTTTTTATTGATACCTAGCTTAGGTAATTTTAGAGGTATTTGTTTGAAATTAGACACATAATTGTATCTTAAGTTGGCACACCCTCTGTGTAATTTTGGTCTAAAATATCAAAACACGGACGGAGAAAAGGAGGGTTGTAGTACTCTCTGACCTCCCCATTTTTTTAGTGCGCCTATGGTTTTAGTACACTAGCGGAAAAAATTAAGGGATCAAAAAAAATCTCAATTTCTTGCGATGATTCAAATGGCTGTATCTTTGGTAAAAATCGTCATATGTGAGTGTAAAAAAGCAATTTGAAGCTTGAAGTGTCTAGTTTATGGATCTTGCGAAAAATTTTCCAAGCAACAATTAGCGCAAAATCCTAATCAATATCATGGAAAGAAAATTTTTCGACATTTTTTGCACTCTTATTTTTAGTGTACGGACTTCAAAAAAAAATATTTCAACCTAACCAATATATGGATTGGATAAGTTGTTTATTTAGCTTCAATTTCTTTTTTTTGTCGGCATCGATACGACCATTCTTCATTAAGTTATCAGCCTTTGAATGAAAATGCGTCATTTTCTCTTCTTTCAGCAATATCTCAGGAACCAATGGTCGCTCAAAAAATGAAAGGGGGGTTATCCTTAACATGACTGAAAAGAGGACTTTTTAGGTCTTTCAGAAAATCACGTGCCACATTGAGAATATTGGGAAAATTATTAATGTTAAGTGTGCATCTTATAGGCCATTGTACCCCCAAAAGCCCTACAAAATTTCAACCTGATCCATCAAGCCGTTTTATTGTTTCATTCGATTAAATTTTTGAAAAAATTGAAGGATCGCGTTTTTTTGCCTTTAGACCTGTAAAAAAAATGAAAAAAAATTTCTCCTAATTTTTATTGCGGAAAGCGTTTGAAGTCATGAAAAAAAATTTGGAATGTCACGTAAACCGAGCCTAAAATCGTAATCTTATAATAGAGAATAAAATAAAAACATGCTCTATTTAAAAAAAAATAATCTGAAACCATAGACATTCTCAAAAAAAATGGGAGGGTTCATGTGTATCACAACTGTTCGTGTTTTGATATTTTAGCCCAAAATTACATACAAAGTGTGCCGATTTAAGATAAAGGTATGTGCTAAATTTCAAACAAATATCAAATATCTTTAAATCAGCAGAGCTGTCAATAAAAATAATTTTAAAAATTATAATTTTGACATCCTGTATTTTGAAAATGGAACACCGGAATGAGAAGTGACATAAGAAAAGTCTTATTATTTTAGTCCAAAAAATGTGTGGTTAATGGTTTGACCTACTAATTTATAACACCTTGTATATTAATTTATTTAAAAATTTCCTAGGTAGTAATTATTACCTTTTAAGCATACCGTTCTGTTGAAAACATTATACTAGAATAATTTGTGTCCGAGCTTTACCATAAATGGATGTTATTTCAGCAAAAAGGTTTTCAAACATTACTCACGGCGCTCTGGTTATTTTTGTTTTCCAAATTGTTTATTATACAAACACTTCCCTAGACAAGCATAATGATTCAGCGTAGTACATTGTTCTGAGTAACCGTCAAAATATACTAAAATTAATTCCATATAGGAACATAATCCACACCTCGTAATCTCGAAGATAACCACAGCTAGCTAATTGCATTCAGCAGTCCTGCCCAGGGCTTACGTAACGTACACCGAACTTTTTGTGCTACTTTAGCAACCCCTTCATTTTTTCTTTAGTCTTTGCTTAGATTCAGAGCAGCCAACCTCAACTAATTGTCTGTATCTTAGCTGGGGTGTCTCTTCTATAGCGGATTCATCTCTGTCTGCTATTCACAGATGAACGTTATAACGACAAAAGGCCATAGGTGAAGTGATAAAAGACTTTAGGGAAAATATTGCCTTTCTTAATTGTGAAGCTTTGTGTACTTTGAAAAATATTGTCTTACCTTTTTATTTTCAAACTTCAATAAGTTAAAAAATCACATAATTACCTGAGTTTAGTACACTGTACATCTAGTTCAATGGATTTCAAAGGGGTTTTATAAAAGCATCATCTTGTACAATATAAAATTACATTTAATAGGTTAAATAATTACATATAAATACAATGCATTGCTGAAAATTTACCTCGGTATCTTACTTTTTTTTTCTTTTTTCACAAGTTTAACAATATACAGTATGCGCCAAAAGTATGGAATAAATTCAATAAAAACGAAACAATTATTTTTTGGGAAAAATCCTCGAACAGGTCAATTTTTAATTTAAAAAATACATATTTTAGCGTAAAATGCGATTTTCAAATGTTATTTGTTTTCGAGTAATGACGTCATCGATTTTTTTTTAAATGGCAACACCATATTTTTTTCCTTGATTCTGAAAGATCGTTTAATTCTCTATCAGACAGTACTAAAATTTTACCCTCTTACATAGGAAAGTTTTCGAGTAAATGACGATTGAATGTTAGAAAACGTAAATTTTATCCATAAAAAAGTAACAATTCTGAGGTATGTAAAATAAAATACAATTGATTAAATTTTATACTTAAATTAAATGTTCGAATTGCCATCCACCAACTTCTTGACAATGCGCAAGTCTCTGAAGAAATTCTTCTTGCACATTATGAATGATTTCTGGGGTAACTCTGCGTATTTCGTTCCGAATGCGATTTTGAAGTTCTTCTAAATTACGTAGTTTATTAATGTACACTTTTGACTTCAAGTATCCCCATAAAAAATAATCAAGAGGTGTAAGATCTGGTGATCTTGCAGGCCATTCTATCGGTCCGCGTTTGCCGATCCACCTCCCAGGAAAACAGGTGTCCAAAAAATTTCGTACAGGACGCGTATAGTGCGGAGGTGCACCGTCTTGCTGAAACCATATAGTATCGTCAGGAATGTCAGGGTCATAATCGTTAGGAAAAATTACTGCAAGGGCTGCTTCTAGAAACTCTAAATATCTTTGTCCTGTAAGGGTTCCTTCAAAGAAGAAAGGCCCTTCTATTCTGTCGTCAACTATTCCAGCTCACACATTTAATTTCTGAGGGTGTTGGAAATGTGCCTCTGCCATCCAATGAGGATTTTCCCGACTCCAATATCTGCAAGTTTGACGGTTTACTGTACCATTCAGGCAAAATGTGGCCTCATCTGAAAAAAGTATTTGCCGGTGTAAATTTCTATTTCCTTGACATAAATCCATTAGAATTTCGCAAAAGTGTAAGCAGCGATCGGGATCATCTTCATTGAGTTCCTGCGCAAGTTGAATTTTGTCGGGATGATATTTTTCCTTCCTCAAGATACATAGCACTGTGCTCTGACTAGTGTCATTGTTTAATGTAACCAGTCGTGAAGAATTATGAGGATTATCCACCATACTTATCAAAATGTTCTGTTTCTGATTTTCATTAATGCTTGGACGTCCAGGTTTTGGAATATTTGCCAGTTTCTTTAAATTTAAACTCTACCTTACGGACTGTTAATTGGCTGATAGGGCGATCTGGATATTTTTCATTAAATAAATCGCAAACTTCGAGTTCTAGTCATATTCCCACATCCGATAAGAATTAAAATTTAAATTCTTTGAGTAACAGTTAAATGTGTCATAATACTGTAAATTGAATAATAATTTCTATGTCGCTTACAATACTTATTATTATTAGAAAGTCGGTGTGACAATGACACTTTGCAAAGATGTTCACCTACGTGATCCATAAAAGAAGTATGGAATTCCAAAAACTAAACTTGATAACGTTTTTGCTTTATTTTAATTGATTTACGTTTTCTAACATTCAATCGTCATTTACTCGAAAACTTTCCTATGTAAGAGGGTAAAATTTTAGTACTGTCTGATAGAGAATTAAACGATCTTTCAGAATCAAGGAAAAAAATATGGTGTTGCCATTTCAAAAAAATCGATGACGTCATTACTCGAAAACAAATGACATTTGAAAATCGCATTTTACGCTAAAATATGTATTTTTTAAATTAAAAATCGACCTGTTCGAGGATTTTTTCCAAAAAATAATTGTTTCGTTTTTATTGAATTTATTCCATACATTTGGCGCATACTGTATATTTAATTGAAACGAGCTAATTTTAAATATGTAAATACCTACATGGAAAATGAGAAACAATAAATGGATTTAAATATTTTTTTTGTATCTAGAACACAAAATGGTACTATTGCGTTCAAGAATGAAGTTATTTTGCCGAGTTTAGAGAGGCAAAATGTCTATCATAACGATAGCAACCTAATAAACAATAAAAATTGGTTGTTTGAAAAAGTAGTATCTGAATTATACCTTTTACCTTGAAACATCCCTGTAAAAATTGCATTTAATATCCGATTTGGTTTGGGTTATATTGTAATTCATATTCAATTCAAAATGAGATCGGAAAGTGAAGACGAGCATTTAAAAGTAGGATACAGTACGATATTGCCTACAACGAATTAAAAAATGTGGTGTAGTTTGAAGAAAATTCAAGAAATATCTGAAAAGCAGTATTACTGGCATATTTCGAACATAAAATTAATAAAATTAAACGTTAGTATATTCCATGTTACACACTGAATGCCAAAGAAAATGTAAATATTAGAAAATTTCCAAAACTGATACCATATTTAAAAAACAAATCAATTGGATACCGTTCTAATAGGTCTAGAATTCTAACGAAATAAGAAATTGAGAGATTTTTACAAAAAGCACCTGATAATAGTTTTGTGCTAGAAAAGATAATTAGGAAATTAATATAAATCGATCGTTTTAACTAATTTTGGAGAAGTTTTCAGGTAATTTTAACGATTAGTGTTTGTGGAGCTTTGAGAAGAGACTAGCTACTAAAGATAACGATCGATGATATAGAAAACAAATATTAAATTATTATTATAAGAATTCCCTATTCCAAAACTCATACTCAGAGACGTTTTGTGCTTTCAAGTTCAGACCAGACCATATGAAGTGAAGTATGTCTAGGAAAAATGTGTTAACCAAGCGGTTGGCGTCAACAAAATAAAAAATATGCCAAAAGAAACAACTTATCTCAATTTGCCTCATCCTAAAACTTATACAGGGCATTGCTTTAGACGTTCTTCCGCCACTCTTAGCCGACGCAGGGGCCGATATTACAACCATTAAATTACATGGGAGGTAGTGTTCTAGTACGGTAGCGGAGACGTATATAGAAGATTCGATACGAAATAAAATTCCAATAAATTGTTACCATATGCAGCAGAGCCTACAGAACTTGCCAATAATACATCGTGCGCAGTAATTTTAAACAATTACAGCCTTAACTAAAAACTACGATAACTGACACACAACTGGCATAAATTTGATTCACTGCAATATCAGCACTTTTACATGTAGAACAAAATAAATTGTAATAGTTACTGTTTTGTATTGAAATGGTATATTACTATAAATGTATGCTGTTTAATTAATAAAATCATAAGTACATTTCGAAAAATTGACAACTATTTTGACATTTGTTTTATGTTGTATAACGAAAAAGACTTTGGCGTTCTAGAATATAAAAGTATTTCGCAGCTAGGTGACAAAAAAGATTCACTTTGTCAATTGAAAATTTAGCAAAAATGTCTACTTTTCATGACGGTTTTCGAAAAATTATTTATATTAAGAATTTACACAATTTCTTAACGTTGATTAAGTATGAGTTAAGAGGAAACATTATCATAAAATTTCATTCAACTCTGGCATATAGTTTTGTATATTGTTATAACAATATTTCTTTTCTGTATATAGGGTGTTTCAGGATTAAGTAGCAAATATTTTAAATTTGTATTTAAAATATGAAAAAATACCCTACGAACTACAAACGGATGTTCGGAAATGCTTCGATAGGGAATTGCGTCCGTTCAAAATTAAGTTTTTTGTTTTTTTTTTCATTGTTAAATTGTTACTTATTCTAATAAGTACATGTACTATAATAATAATAATAATATCTCTACCCCTCATTCTAATCACAGGGATTAGCCCAGAAGTCGGAGACTTGTGCGGGAGAGGGGCGGCATATTATTATTAAGTAGGCCGCATTTGCGCCCAGGAACGACTTACGTTGGTAGGTCCTAACCACTATTCAGTGCAGGAATGCTGGAAACCTGGAAAACCTCATTAATTAGGGGGGTAGTCAAATATCAACCGGTATCAATCTCTCACATTGACCCAAGCCAACATTCTTCCACCCTACCATACCCGCAGAGAGGGCGCCAAACCTTTCCACGAATATAGCTTATATACGGTCTACCGGCAGCTGGGCTCGAACCAACACCGATCTAGTCACCTCGATTCAAGTACTGACGCCTTAAACCGTGCGACCACTGACCGACCCCTACTACTACTAGACGGATTAATTTGGAAACTTTTATTCTCTTTCCTCTTTGTCATAAAATCAGCAATTAAAAAAAAGATTAAATTCGTAACAGTACTTCAAATGCGGTATAATTCGTTGATAGGAAAATGTAAAGGTATAGTAGGCTGCTCATTGTTGACTTTACTTGGTTCTGGTAGAATGTTTTCCTTGATATTTTAGTAAATACTTACTCATTTTTGTGAAAAGAAATTAAATATTTAATTTTGTCCGCCCAATTTCGCTTCGTTCCTTACTTTCAAACATTTAAATTTAACATCCAAGAGCTTACTTGCCAATTCTGCCACTCATATTCAACATAATAATTCCTACTAAGTATGTTCGGTTGTAAATAGTTCCAAATTTTATTAATTCCTTTAAGTAGAAATATAAGTTTTTGGAAAAACATATTTATTTTTTTGACCTTGTAGCTAAGGAACGAAGCTAAATCAGAGCCATATTGAATTGGGATTTTAGGTTACAAATCCTCCTTCGAACATTAACCCGTGTTTTCTGCAGCACCCTGTATATATATTTTTATTTTGAGACTTTAAGAGTGTTGAAGTTTTCACTTTTTGTATAGTTACCAAAGTAGTGGAGATATTTCAGCCGTATTTGTTATGTAATGTAATTAGTTTCAAGTCAAAAAATAAAGTAGTATCTAGAATTTTCAATACCAGTGGCGGAGGTATGCACTTACTACCGTTAATTTTTGGAACGAAAAGTTATATTCATAATATGTATAAAAAAATTACATAAGTATATCATGTACCAAAAAAGACACTTTTCACACGCAATGGGACAGTGCAACAAGTCCCACAAGTTGAAGCAAATAATATATTCTTATATTAGAATTAAAAGTGTCACTTTTGTGACAAGCAGATTTTCTATTTGCGATGAGAATCGTAGCGCAGCCGACCGGATGCAAAATTACGAGACAAAAAAGACACTTTTAATCCGAATAAAACATGCTATTCTTTCTCCATCCGAAATCCCTCATTTAATTATCAATTTGTGCTTTGAAATTAATTAAACCAAATTTGGGTAATAAAGCAGGATATATCGATGTAATCATGGATACTAATGGAATTCATTTGAGGTTCTATTTGCCGAAGTCTGTAAAAATGGAATGTAATAAATATGTAGGTGTATTTGAGGAGACACTGGAGTATGCGAAACAGGTTTCTTTGAATCTTGTCCTAAAGAAATCTCAATAAATTTATGAATGTGTTTATCAACGTTTTATGGATTGGTCTAAAGAAAATACATTAAGTTGTATTGAGAAGATGTATTGAGGGTATATTTCACAAACTTAGGAAATAAAATGAAACCGTCAACGCTTTGGTCACAATATTCATTGTTGCGGTCAACATTGGATATAAACAAGGGGATTGATATAAACAAATATTTAAAGTTACGTACTTTTCTCAAGACATAAAATGAGGGATGTGTACCGAGAAAATCGCGAGTATTTACAAAAGAGCAAGTTGATTGCTTTTTGAATAGTGCTCCTGATAATATATATTTTATGAATAAAAAAAAATTAACTTTCTTTCTATAGGAGAGTTGAAGGCGCATGCCGTTTCTGATGAATTAGTCAATTTAACAACTGATAATGTTGAAGATATGAAATCCGCATTAATTATAAAAATTCCCAATGCCAAAACCAAGATACCACATTCTTTTATTGTGCTGGGGGACAATTATTTAAGTTTTTATCGAGAAAATGCTACTTCACGTCTATCCGAATTGGTAGAACGTTGATTATTTCTCAGATTTGTTAGTGAAAAGTGTCATCGAAGAAGTAGGAAATTTTTTGAAGCTGGACAACTGGAAAAAACGTAGAGGACACGCATTACGAAGAAGGTCTGCTACCCTTTTAGTTGACCTCACTCGTCTTAAAAGACGCGGAGGATGGAGATCGAGCACTGTAGTAGAAGACTACATTGAAGACTCACTTTTGAATAAAGAAAATATTGCGAAAAGAATACTGAAAGTTGATAGTAGTAATGATAAACCAAGCACAGTTGTCATTTATGATTCCACAACCTCTGAAAATAATATAACTCTTAATGAAAACACGTTGAACTGCTTTGAGAATTACTCCAAAAATGAGAGTAGTGACAGTTTCGGTAATTTTAATACTTGTTCAAACTGTGTACTAAATATCAATGTGGATAAACAAAAATTATTGTAAATATTGTTGAATAAAATTTTATACATTAATGCTTGATTGACACTTTTAATCTAAGGATATTTACTTTCATCTACTCAGTTTCATAGATAAAATATCATGTACATTGTATTTGAAAAAGAATGGTTAATTTTACTAATGAGGAATTACCTAGTATACATTTATTACAAGCATGGCTGATGGCAGTGCACAGTGCGATTGTATCAGCGTTTTCCCAATAGAGTCCCACCAGGTAGGATGCACATTTTCAAATGTACAGGTACATAGAAGGTTGACTGAAACAGGTAGTTTTAATCCAAATAATCAATTAAAAATTGAACATCGGACTACGAGAATTCCAGAAATTGAACAAACAGACTTACATTCAAATTCTGAAATTAGCACTAGAAAAACTGGAAATTACTTGAATATCTCCCACGTTCTAGTTTGGAGATTTTTTCAAGTGCTTACAGGTCAAGTTAACTTTCAAGAAACGTTATTATAAATTTCCACAACAATCATGTTTGGCCGAAGAAAAACCGACAAATGTGGAATGTAATCATCAATTCTGCAAATTTATAGGCTGGAATTGTTGGAAATCACTTAGTCAGATGTTTTTTTCTGCTAGAAAGGTTAAATGGTCACAATTATCTTCAGTTTCTGGAGGAGGATTTACCCATATTACTTGATGAAGTGCCAATTTTAATTCGAAATATAGAATAAGTGTTAAAAACTATACAACTTTGTTTATATCTTAAGGAATCTTATTTTTGGTATTAAATTCTTATTTTTCAACTTTTTTATACAAAAAAGGTAGATATAATTTATGGAAGTCACTGTCTCGCGCTGTTTTTCAGATATATGGCTTTGAAATTTTCAATACTGATAGTCGAAATAATTAAAATAATTCAGAAATATCCATTCCGGTAACAAAAAATAGCACTTTCCTTGGTAAATGTCATAATAGTTATTTATGCAAAAAGTACAATAAGTGTAGTGCGAGTAATAAACACTTTTTGTACGAGTTGCATACAATATTTTTTCTACGTTCATGCAAAAACCAAAAAATGTTTTATTTAGATGACACTAAGTGTAGGAAAATATGATGTCGATTTGAACGTTTATGTTTGTCATAATGATAAACCGCTGTAGTAGAATGATAGATGAATGCAATACAAATTTTTTTGCACTAGTGCAATAGAGAACCACTTTTTCCCCTAAATATAGTTTAATAAAATTTTGTTTTTTGCATGAACGTAGAAAAACATGATTTGAAAGTTTATTGTTATTTAAATAATATAAAAAACAGTTTAACAAAATATAAACAACTTACAAAACAGATCACTTGTGGTTTTCTTTGCAGTATTTACTCAGTAATTTAAATTAATTAAATGAGTGCAAAAAAGTAAATACCTCAAAGGAAGTGCCAGAATAGCAGACCATGCAACGATAAATACACAAATGTTTATGTGTTCTTCTCCTACATTGTACATTACTTTTATATGAATTTAACAATTTTTTCTATAATAAGGCATACATATATTGTTTTATACCTTTAATAATATAGGAAACTTTCGAAATTACTTATGTAATATCTATGTATATGAAATTAATCAGAGAAAATAGAGAAATAGAAATAATAATAATAATGTTCATTAAGCAATAAATATAAAATTTACAACAATAAACACGAATTTACTCACTTAAGTTGTATGTGAGATGAAACAATACAAAATAATAACAAATTACATCAAACAATACACCCAATATTATCACATATATTGATATCTACAAAATATTATCACATTATTAGTAAATACATCATATTTTTCTCATTATGATGTCATAAAGAACAATGTTGGGTTATCATCGCTGGTATACAGCAGTCGTGCCCGCGAATGTATCAGACTTCACAAAGCCCATGTTGAGTTCTCTTATGAAGTTTTTCAATAATTTCGTTAAGGAGCCTCCTGGGACACCACTGTGTTTTTTTTAAATTTTGTATTTCTTCGGATTAAATATCTTAAAATGAGACATTCCTGTTGTTTGAATGACTTTCGTATGGCACTTTGTTGTCGAGAAAAAAAATAGGAATCATGGCCCGTTTTATTAAAAATAAAACATGAATTCGTTTATTATTCTTTTCCTCGTAAATGGTTGATTTTATCGACAATAAACAAGAGTACCTTTTTTAGTCCAAGGATGAAGTTATAGATTTATTATTTCAAAATCGTTATCATTGTTAAAACTTAAGTTGTCAAGCTTAGCCCGCCTCTGATAGGACACTAATTTAAGAGGTCCTCACTAGTGTCCATCACATTAAATTTTTATTAAATTTTGTTAAGTACTTTAAAAGTTATTCAAGACAAATAGTACATTATACTATAAGGGAGGGAAATGCGTTATTTTGGCAGAGGTGCAATTTCGCCCTCGGGCTACAATGCACCGAGAACAAAATAGCATCTCTCCCGAATGGTATATACTATCTTTCCACGGTCTCATTAACTTAAAAACACATATTTTGCCATAGAAAATAATAAGAAAATAGCATTCTCAAAGCATCATCAGAACTTCAAGAGAACCGTGCTGCAGCATGCAATACATACAACTGTAACAACCCACGTCATCTGCGTTCGAAAAAGTATCACTTTCCCTACTTGTTCGGTAAATAACTATTCCCGCAGGCCGTGCTGCCATGAAGCTTTCGAAAACAAAATGCATGCGGGAAAGTAAACCAGATATGCTCGTAGAAAAGCAATTTATTATTTATTTTTTAGTGTTACAAATAGCCAACAAATCGAAAGAAAATTAAACGAGCAAATAGAGTTTTAAAATTACACATGGGCCCATTTTGATAGTTTCAGGTTTCGAGGAATACGTTAGAAATAAAACAGTCTCTCTCCCATTCCATCTAGATGTACCTCTTTAAAAATAAACCCTTCATTTGCGTAACATGAACTAAATTCTACAACTGGTCACTCGGCCAGGCTTAAATATATAACATTTCAGCCTTTTCATTTGAAGATTGACAGATAACGTTGGTAAAAAGTAGCCATAACACGAAAAAATAGCTACCTGCAGCCCCCATAAATTCGTTACAACATACGCTAAATTTGATTCCAATAGACAAAGTCCGCCTAGGATAACGTATATTTCCTTAACAATGCTGAGGTAGATTCTATACGCAGTTCCTCCTTGAGGGGTCGAAGTTAGATAACCCTTTGCTACTTAAGATTTATAATCAAACGGGGTGCATTTGTGTCGTTGAAAGTAGAGCAGGAATTACGGGCATTGTAGTAGGATTTCGATACCAATCTAAATATATGTGATTTATTTGAATATGTCTATGACCCGTGTAGTATTGATTGACTGGGGTTGTAATGCCATTTTGCGAATTAGTTGTGAGAAAGTTCGATAACAATTGTTAATTCTTCTTTCTCCTTTTTTAAAATTGTGATAGATTTTCGAAGTGTAAGCTTGGTTAGTTTGTAAACTAGCTGGCTAGTATACAAAGTAACTGAGCCGTTCGTTATTTTGATAGAAAAAGGATATTCTAAAATATTAGCGGATACCTACTTCATAAACTAGCACACTCGCTTGGCTAATTTCCTTGAAATAATCAGATATACTAAATCAGGTTTTTTTATATATTTTTAGGTATTAATAATATTGTGTGAAACTAACTACTCAGTGGACAAAAGCCCCAACCTGCGTTGAATTACACCCACAATATCTACCCATATATTCCTTATTATTAGCTTTTGTAACATTTTTTTACTGTTTTAGAAAGGTATTTTAAGCTAATATAAATCAAATCTCCTACAATTCCTATCAATGAAGTCATATGTATGTTCTCTGATACCAAACATCTAGGTATGCTAATAAACAATTCTTATTATTTTTCAAACAATCCTCAATGTTTTATGTTCGTAACATTGCACCTAGAGTTGGCTAGTAATGTGACAGAAGAGCGCCGAAAATAATGTCCTGTATGCGCTTCGGGGTTTCGTAGGTCTAAGTAACCAGCGACGTTAGATGGAATTTTCCTGAAGCTGTTGATATCTACACATTGCTCAGTACATTTACCGCTTTATAGAATAAGAGAATGACGCAAAATAGCATAACTTCGATAGATATCGACATATATGTTTCTTCGTTGTTCACCACAAATTTTCTTCAAACATTGGTTTTCGTGTTTGATATGGTAATAATAAGCATATTTTCTTTGTTTTCTATATCGTAGATCATCATATTTGCTAGTTCTTTGAATAGAGAGGCACTGGCAACTCCGAATATAGTGGCTACTTACTAAATACGTCAAAAATACTTCTTCTTTTAAATATGAAGTGTTCTTCTTCATGCGCCATTGGTCCAAGGCAACAAGCTCTTTTCAAAGCAAATTCTTGATTTTGCAGGAATTAATGCATTACTTGTCTCATTAGTGGTCTCCAATATCTCTATCGGAACATAATTTGAAATTTCAAAGCTTATGTCAAAAAAATATTAACATTAAGTGTTTATAACATGATTATCTAGATCTGTTTTATGCATGTTTTTATTCAGTTTATGATATAAAATTTATTATTTTTACAGTACTACACAAATAACTCTTGATGACATTGAGACAAAGGAAATCTCATCTCATAATAGCTAAAATATCAGACTCTAAAAATCATTCTACAAGATCGTTTGCAATATCACAAGAAGTAAACAATAGGAGTTTCTTGTAATTGTACAGAAAATATGCGAACTTACAACCTCCAATCACTTCACATCGCCGTTTTTCTATTAGGTATACAAAGGAAAATTGCAATGCTCAATGCGTCGAAATCAACAATTTTGGAAAAGTGCCGCTTATTTGCATCTTCGAAATCTTGAAGAATCATACGACCGTTGCTTCAATCGTCCTCGGAAACATTCCTTGATATTTGAAAATCAGCTTTGGTAGCTGAAGGATACCTGGAAGAATTAGGAAAGCAAATAGAAAAACTTGTGCAACAAATCAAACTACCTTGCAGAAGAGTTTTTTTCTACAAAACTGTTAAAAGTGGGATTTTCAATTGTCATATTTGATGTTAAAAATGTCATTTTTTGACACGCGTGTTAAAAGTAAGTTACTTTTAACACTAGTGTTAAAAGTAAATCAAAGTTTATTTAAATTTTGTTTTGAAAATTAATAAAACGTTATAACAAACACATGAACAACTTTTTATTTTAAATAAGTACAAACCAACATTTTAACTAGTTATTACTATTAACATTTATAGTAAAATTAGAACAATTTGAAATTGTAATTCCCTGCGGAGTCATCATACTTAAGTTGGTTTCACTGTCAACATGTGTGACACATCTATTTTCTGTAGAAATACTACTGGTAGTACTGGTGGTCTTGCCTTCAGCTACCGTCGAAGATTTCCATCCTCCATGTCTCTTGATGGTAGTAAGATTTGCACCAGAATCTGCTAATAATGTCGCCGATGAACGACGAAAACAGTGTCCGGTGTAGAGTTGGTATATTCAAGAATGTCGGCAGGCATTTTACCAAACATGTTAATTCCGTCTGGATTCTTTTTATTCTTCATATATTTAAGAAAAAGTCGTCTATGGTCAGCGTTGGGTGGCCGGAGTGCCATATACTTTGTAAAAAAGTTTAAATAGAATTCACCAACAACACTGAAAGTCCGAGGCACTTTCGTTTTAGTATCTGGTATGGTCACAACAACCGAAGTACCCAAATATTCGATATTGTCTATGGTCATCTGACACAATTCCTCCCGGCGACACGCCCCGAAGACACCCACTATTGCTGCGACTTTCATCATCAGATACTTTTCGTCTTCTGCTTCTGTGAGAAATTTGTCGATATGCGTCTTCGTCAAAACTTTTGACTTTTCTGCTTGATATCCTTCACCCTTCCGTTTTAAAAAGCAATAAGTTTATAATGCTTGCTTATATCTTGATCTTGCTTTATTTTTAACATAGTTTTGATCATGGAATAATTTGACCATATCTTGGCTTTTTCCTCAAAATATGCCAGTAAAACACTTTCGTTACATTTCCAGGGACCTTTTTAATGTTGCACCATTCCGAAAGCGTCTATAAGCGAGTTCGTACTGTTCCTTTGATTTCGCCGGCAATAATTCCAATGTTGCTCGACTGGCGGCTTCTTCGATTTCAGCAGGGATGGATTAGTTACGCTCATTATCGAGATTATTCATTATACTTATAATATTACTAGAAAATGCTGTCAATATTTTTGCGTTTTTTCCGTAACTAACAACAGCACTGGTTGCTACGAAAATTTTGGTTCATAAACATTGCGATCTGTGTGGTATTTTTTGAATTCTTATTTTTATTGAGTTTAAAGTTCTTCCGATTGTTTTGTAGGAAAAATAGTTCGTGAATCATCTTCGCTCACAAAATAAAATCTTACTTTTAACACGTATATCATAAATAGCTATTTTATGAGTTTCAAAGTACTCGTACATAATTATTATTAGTTTTATGTGAATACACTGGTTACTTTAAATACAATTTCATTTTTCTTATATATGTTTCTTTATTTACGCTCGTAGAAAAAATATTGTTCCTAACTCAAGAGAAAACTGTCTCTCCCGGATTGGACAGCTGCTCATCGGCTGTCGGCGAGCGGGAGATTATCACTTTCCGCACTAGTTAGGAAAATAATTATTCTGTGACATCACAACCATAACTTTGTCGCAAATTTAACTCTATACCAGGTGTAACGTAACCATGGTATCCTCTCTTTTCGTTTACAAGTCGAAGACAAATTATTGACATTTGAGGCACCGTATAAGTATACTTAATAAACTTCATTTTTTGACATATAAAAGATTATTTTCAGTTTTACTGGAAGTGGCATTAATTTTCTACAGTCAAATGGAACTCCTTGTATATTGTCTTACTTATGGTTCCCGATTTTGCGAGTTGCAGCGGCAGTTGCAATACTTTTGATGACTCTAGATAAAGAAATCTAACAGAGATAAATCAGATGACTTTGGAGGCCACCTTATAGAAAATAGTGGAAATTACGTTTTCTCCGAATCTTTGTTGGAGATTATCACTTACTACTGTTACATTATCGGAGGGAGTCCATCTTTTACAAAATGTATTATTGATGTAACACATTCAAAGGCAATTCTTTTAATAAGAGTTCAACTTCATTTTGCAAAAACCCTAAACATCTGGCACTATTGAAGAGTTCTTCAAATATTATTGGACCAATTATTGTTGTATCCATTAGTCCCAGCCAAAGATTGAAGCCAAAACTCTCGAAAAAATTACCCTATTTACATAAATTTTGAATGTTGTGATCAATATATTGTATTTTGTTGGTTAGACAAAGTATATACACTTTGGTTGCAATATTTATTTCCACAATCATAATAATTTTCTTAAATTTGTTGGTGTAACTGATGCTTAAAAGAGTTATAACGACGTTTATCTAAACTCCAGCTTACGGTTCGGGGACTGATTTCAAATTGCAATATGTACCTACTTACATTCCATCCAGATCATTAAGAGGGTAAATAATGTTCCAAATTAGAACAAATTATTGTGAAGATGTGAAAACTAAATGGGAATAACTAAAAAATATATGTACAAATCTTATTCGAATTCTATTTCAAACACTAAACATTCGCATTCTTATTATTGTAACCTGTAGAATGTTGTCGATGTAATATTGCTACAAAAATTTAACATTGTAAAACAGATAATAAATAAATCTGAAATTCCGTAGCCATTTTCCCATTAAAACGTATGATGTGGTTACTTATTTTAATATCTACCTGCCCACCATTGATTTATAGCGATTATTATAAATGTGATTCTTATTTCAAAGAAACGGAAATACTTTTAATACTGTGCAAAGAAAAATCAAAAAAAATATACAATTTTTATTTTGTCTGCAGTAAATAAATCTAACACAATTTGACACCTTATGTTCTTTCAACATGTTTTCTCATCATTTCCTAGAATAAATCAATTAGATGCAAAACTACAAAAAAAAAAATAGAAACTTAAAATAATGGTTTGTATTTAATTTTGATCGTATCGAATGTGATGGTAAAAGTTCGATTTTCTTGAGAGGTGTAGTGTAATGTTTAGGGAGGAAAGGACAGGGCAGTGTTTGTTAAATTAATGATGGTGTCCGAGAAGGTCGTGACATGTGGTCACGTGATGTATGACCCATGACGCGGGATTAGCGATGACAATTTAATTATACGAGGTTTACTTAAGAGTGGACGTGCAGAATTACAGGATGAAAATTTGGTCATTTATTTTTCGCTCTACATTTAACTCTAAACACAAGTATATACGCACCGCATTTTTGATTTTACACTTCATTCACGTTTCCTGTGGATTGTTCTTTTATTTACTCATGCGATAAAAATCGCCGTTGACTTGTTAATGTGGTATACAAATCTTCTGGGTGAATATAGGATAATTTGGTAAAGATATATTTTGTTTTTGTTGAAGCGTCGATTTTATTATTAGTGATCTTTTTATAGTAATTTTATTGCATCGGATGTCCCTTAAAACCGTGCTAAGAGATTTCAGCAAAACAGTCATATGTTCAAAGGAAAGGTATGAAGAACTCTGGTTTTTCTTTTATCATAATAGAACATTTGGATAAAGAAAGGTTGCTGTTCGAAATAGTGGACATTAGATGTACAGGATTAACTATAACTAACTACAAATATTTAAAGAGAGAATAAGAATTAACGGAATTGTTGAATTAATTCAATCGTTTTTAGAATTATCTATACAGCAGAATTTATTTTTCTAAAGTATATTAAACCCCTATTTATCGACGCCCATGGCCATTCTCCATTAAAATTCCCTATTTAGTTATGTAACGATCAACTCAACAATGTTATATCTGTCTTGCCAGTTGTAGTAATGAAATATTTTTGTTTTCCGTGCTGTCAAAATTGTCAAATCAACCACAGAAACGTATTTTTTATGCCTGACGTGGAGGAGAGGGGAGAGGGGGCTTGCCAAGGGGCCCAAGGCCCACGTTGCCGGTTGCCACTTATCACGGCCACATTCGTGACCAACTCTTTGCCTTTCATATTTTTATAATAATAAATAGTTCTATTATTGAATTTCATTTTTGTATCTGCCCCTGCAAGCACGATATAATCCAAGATGCTATAAATAATAAATTTGCTTGCATAATAAAACTACTAGACACAACAATCTAAAAAAATTAGACATGCCACATGTTGATGATACAGACGCGACTTCTCTACTCCATGTTTTCTAGAAAGCACCTATATGAACTAGTACCAATTGAGCAACTATCCTCTATACAAACAACGGTTCAGAATTAGCCATTTTTTCGGATTTTCGTATGGATGGGTAATATTTCTTGAGCAGTCGATGTCGCATATTATTTTTAATACAGATTGTTTGGATATCCGGAAAAGATATAAACTTGAATAAAAATCTCCTGTATCCAAAAATCTCATTGTGATCAGTCTTTCTTCTACCGTAATTACATTTCGAAAGTTTATTGATATTTTTTTAATTCTTGATCCAATGAACAAGCTCGGATTATGGATATTACTTAGAGTCAGTTGCGTAAATGTCTTATCATGTGTTCTATTGCTTCAAATTTTGTGTCTTATATAGATTGTTTATTGTATGTAGCCTTTATTACACACTAATGATATGCTCGTTTAATTTTTTCTTTTAAGAACTGCTGAATTATTTTGTAATTAATGTTTGCTTGCGCGTTTAAAGATTTTTAATGGATAAAAAAAAACAAAATACTTATATAAGCCACAAATTTGACTTGTTAGCAATATTTTATATAGATACATGAAGATTATAGATTTATATACGACTTGGAATAGCAATTAAATCGATTATTACAGTCCTCCATTCATTGCGGGGAGGAGGGCCACCGAACACGTTTGCGAGGGGAGGGCCCACTCAGTTTTTGTTACGTCACTGGTTATGATTTACTGAATTGCTTATATAAATTAAAAAATTGAAATATCTGCTTAAATTGAGCACCGCGTGATGGTGTTTTGCTGTTAGTGGATAATCCTGATAAAAGTTTTGGCAGTTTGCAGCGACGGAAGGAAGATTAGATATTATTATTAATACCAATATATATTTTCACTGCTTCGAAGTCATCTCGAACGGCGGCTATCATAGGTGCCGATTTTTCGGAAGAAAATAGTTTTTCGTCTCATTTTTTACCGAGCTAAAATTCCGAAGTACATTTTTTATTATCTCATTTTGTATACTTAGAAACAGTTGACCGTCTCTGTAGAGGACCAAAACGGTCGTTCTAATTGTTGATATTGTCCATAACTTTTGACGTTTGTAGACCGTCAGGAATATTAATATCCATCAGGTATTGCGATCGACACAAAAAGAAGCAAATGGTTAAACATAATTGACAGGGTAGTTAAAGTATCAAATGTAATAAATAGTAATAATAAATAATAATAATAATAATAATAATATCTCTCCCTCATTCTAATCACAGGGATTAGCCCAGAAGTCGGAGATTTGTGCGGGAGAGGGGGCGGCATAATATTATTAAGCAGGCCGAATTTGCGCCCAGGAACGACTTAACAAAAATAAAATGTTACTTTCACTTATCGGATAGTAAAGTTAGGATATTTAATATAGTGGGCTCTAATATAGGTACCTATAGAAATAAGAGAGTCTAATTGCCCACAACTTTTTATGTCAAGACGAACAGTAACTAAGCAAGTAATTCTATCTTTTCTGGGACCAAGAGTTCCAGCTAAGGCAACTGTGCTAAAATACTAAGTAGAATCAACTATATTGTATGTATTTCTCAAAATACAGTATCACTTATTCCAAATATCACAATCTTAATCTAAAAGCTATCATTTGCTTAAAATATTTAATTTCAATCTGATTGACTAAAATAATAAGAACTTTAGTCTTGAGTTACAGAGTGCTCGATCTGCCTGAGAAGAGTGTAATGTTCCTCATAACTTAGAATTGGTTGAATAAATGTGACCCATTCTTTAATTTCCAATATATTTAGTTATTCCAATAAAATTAATCCTTCAATCATTAAATACAAAGTAACATCACTCTCGCCTAGTGGTAAATCAAGAAAGTCGCAGAACCATGGTCTGCTAAATCGGAACACCCGTGCCTTATCCAGGTGACGCGATTTAGCAAACCATGAATGAAGGAATATACATATGTACTCTTCATGAGTTTGAGCCACTTGAATATTTTCAATTGTAACAGGTAGTAAATGAAACGCCGAAATCTATTTCAACATACGAGAATAGTTTCTATTGCCCATGGTTCATGGTTATTACATACTATGTTCCTAATATGTTTGGTAAAATTATGAATTCTGTGCAAATTTATTGAAATTTTTGAAAATATCTTAAGTCAAACAATCATTACAATAAAAATATTAATATTAGAGAGTTATTGGACGTGTCATAAGGTTAAGCAGTATTTAGGTTTCCCTTACATCTAAGCATGCGCATATGTGCTGTGTTATTAAGGAAACAATAATAAGGATAGTGCTCGACTATATTTATGCATGATTACGGTAACGTTGAGCAATCCCTTATTTGATAGATCGGGTCTTTCGGCCGTAATCGGTCATACCCGTCCTAACCTAAAGTAAAAATAAAATGTTTTTCGTTTTTTTTTAAATAAGTTGCGTCGCATGTTTCAAGGAAAATGAAATAAAGATAATTAAACTTATCTTATTTTTTTCAAAATATTGACTTCTATTTCTTTTCTCATTCATCATTAAAATGGCAATAATTGAGAGATATAAACAAAAGAATAAGGGAATCCCATCCGTTAAATTATTAACCAATAACTATATTTTTCTGAACAAAATAAGTATTTAAATAAAGTCGTTCCTAATACTGGCAGTATTAAAGGGATTTCCAATAACTCTCTATTATATAATGTATAATCCAAGACAGCTAGAAAGTCTATGCTTAAACATTTTTTAAAATAATCTATGTATTTTTAGAACTGAATTAAAATTACTAAAAGTGAATAATAAAAATCTATCAAAATTTGAACTGTGAGGAACATCAGAAATAACCATGTGATTCTACTAATTGTGCCATTAAATTTGCTTTCAAAGCACTGATTTGGCTTGAGATAATTTTTTCACGTCACGTTAGTAATTTTTATACGTATAACTTTCTTTAACTTTAACTGTATATCAAAAATTAGAGCTTCAGTAGTAAATGTTTATTACAAGAAAATATTCTTAAATTTGGAAAAAGCGCCCCATTTCTGACACGGTGAAATATTACAGTTTGTACATTTTATATACTATTTTAATTCACTACATAAAATATTGTAAGTAGTTTAAAATTGCATAAAAGACATATGTGCAATGTTTAAACAGTAATCTGAGATGTCCATATTTTTTCACTCAACCGTAATACGGAAAGTGTAACTGACCGTGTTACTGACCACTGGTCACTTCACCTTTCACCTCTTGTCACGTGTTGAAGTAGAATTTGTCCAAACCCTTCATTCGTTCTTTGTCCATTATCTAACACAAGAAATCTATTATAGTAGTAGTACAAATAAATAATTTGATTGCATGTTCTTTTTAATTAACCAGAGTGCTCAGATCAATAAAAAAATTTGTTGACCCATTTTTTATTATTAACTCTTGAATTTTTACTTTACTTCAAAGGTGTATTAGTTTCAGTTTATTTATAACTTTTTGT
The DNA here is from genome assembly GCA_037114965.1 of Monochamus alternatus. NCBI lineage: Eukaryota > Metazoa > Arthropoda > Insecta > Coleoptera > Cerambycidae > Monochamus > Monochamus alternatus. The sequence continues at coordinate 37,455,558 of CM073431.1, read as the reverse complement.
TGTTGTCTTGTAATTTGTAGTTGCAGTTTTTATATCAGTTATTGACAAACACTTCTTTCATATAGTTCATTTAAAAGATATACACGTCAATGTTGAGTACTTGAATGAATCGATATTTAATTTATTTCAATCCTTTGAAACAAATTGCAATAAAGAAACCAAAACCACCATGGTTAACTGATAATACTCATTTTAAGATTCGACTTAAGGATAGAGCTTTAAAATATTTTAACAAAAATGAATGAATATCACTGAAACTGTTAGAAACAACTGAGAAATCAAATCAATATTGCTATTTGTAACGAAAATAAAAATTATTTGGAGTATTGCGCCAATATTGCAGAGGATTCTAAACCACTTTGGCGAAGGCTAAAAGAACTTAATATTTACAATAAAAGTAATGTAAATATACTTCCACGAAACAAAGACATGGAACTTGGAAAAAATTATGAATTTTCAAATCTGACAGCACTTAAGTTTCAAAGGCCTCAACGTTGTTGTTTACAAATCTCTCTGCCGTTAATGCTGTTACTGGTGTAACACTTATTCTAATGTTACTGGATGTAATAAATTGATTAGATGATTATAGTAAGCAGTCAGTGATTCTTATTTGTTACTTATTACTTTCAAATCTTTATTGCGGCCTCATCTGCCTCATCGTACTGGCCGCTACTACAAACAGCATACCTGTATGTTCCCTATTCACTTTAGCTGCATACGATGAGCTGTTTAATAAATAATCAATAGATTGGGAAATGAGAAATTTAGACATGGATCTGTTTTTGAATTCACTAGTTTGCTACGGTGAAATCGACCAATGCACTCTTATCGATTTGTTTAAAGAATTCTGATTGGTTAAATGAAATCCACCACACCATACTGCTGAATTTGAAAACATGTACCATGGTGTGCATTCACGTAACCAAATGGATTATCAAATTGGTGAGACACTTCCTATTCAGACGAACTTGTAATATGTTTTATTTAAATATTGTTCTGTATGGTAGTTTGTGTAATAGGTGCAAAATAGATACCTATGAATATTTCCCAAGAAACGATAAGTACAGTTGCCGATAATTATACCCACATGAAAAAATACCATAATATTACCATCTAAAGTTGAGAAAAGTTCTAATCAAATAGTCAAACATGGAATATATACGAAAATGTGACCAAATTCTTAGAAGAACTGTTATCAAGATTATGATAATTCAATATTTCTTTGGCCAACAACTACTTAGTAAATGTTAAGAATTTTTGTTACAATATTTCTGAAATACAAATCTGTTTAAACAAAAACAATTACACTTTCACCTTAGATTATGCAGAGAAGTCATGTCACTTTGAATAAAAATCTTCACAGTTGGCAACACTGGTTCAAGCGATGATTTGCCATCACACATTGAGAATGAAGCTTCCAGTGGTTCCAATTTTGTGCTAGAGAAATCGCGGAAGAAATATGAACAAGCAATTCGTCGTTATGAAAAGCGATTTTTAATGAATGCGGACGATGATGAATTTCTGCTCATGTTTTTTAGTAAAAAAGTTTTATAGCCAATATTTATTTTAGGTTATTTTGGTTGTAGGTCACAAATCTGCTTGTAGATCATGTGAAAGATGAAGGATTATACCAAAACAAATATGTCTAGATTGTAATATCTGGAAATATTGATGGCTTGAATATAGTTGAACTAGTAAGAAAATACATCAAATTAATACTTGAGAACTCATCATGTTCATTTCTCGATATAAAGCTGTTAAATATACTTACTGAACAACTTGTTGATATAAATATAAATAAAAACCGATTGCACGATTTGTTAAACTGACTAATTCAAATGCGTGTACTTGACACTGTTTTCGACGATCTTCAATCTCTCTCTTAGCCAATTGAGTAGTAGATCTTTTGGAAGTCGAAGAGGAAAATATTCTCTCAACATCCAAAGTCTTTTCATTATATTCATATTCAAAATATTTTCACCTGTTCAAGCAAAATAACGTAATTCGATACAAAATTTGATTCATTTTTCAACTGTAGAATAATATACTGAGCGATCAATTTGAATAAATCGAGTTTCTCAGACATTATGAGACCATTTTCAGATATAGCACTTTTTGGTTTATTTCTGTTGAAAAAATTGAAGGAAATATTAACTTCATCCATAAATATAGTAATCGTTTAATTTTTGTTTATTTTATTTTTAATTTGGTTTGGAAACAACTAAACGATGTTAATTAATATAATTATATTTAACCCGTTTAAAAAATATAAATAGAAAAAGTTATTTATATAAAAAGCAATAAAGTCATTATATACATACATATAACTTGTATGAGATTTTATAAATACAGTATGTGCGCTCTAAGAAAACAATATAAGACTTAAATCGACAAATCTAGTTAATTTTTAATTTATATAAATAAATATTTTCAATGTTTTTAAGGTTTTATTTTTACTTTTAGGCACTAGTGCCTAAAAGAGTGTTATTTAGAAATTCTAATCAATATCAAAATTTGTCAATTTCGAAACGTTTTCACAAAAGTGTTTTTTTCCATTTCCTTATAATGTGCTTTGGTAAATAATAACAATTTGTTTTTACCCAAAAATTTTCGAAACAATAATTAATTGTGTACATACGCAATTATTACGGTGGTAAATTTAATAAGTATATCCATTTGAAAAATATTCATATCTCTCTGTTGGACTCAAAAGATATTTTCGAAAGGACGCCAAGATTGCCAAGCAAGTCCGCTCTACCGATACATCCAATTACGCTTATTAAATAGATCCTACGAAACGTACGTTCAACGAACAAAATACTAACTCGACCGAATAATCAAGCAAATTTCAGAAGGAATTGTATTTTGTGAATGTATCTGGTCAATCGGAAGTGTCCAGGGTTAACTTGATTAGGGTCATATTAAAATAGAAACTTCAGGAAGGGCTAGAAAATTGCCAATTGTTACTACACGGCAAAGAGTGCACTAGTCTTGCCCTTCTGATAACCCTTCTCAGCAGTTGCGTTACTTTTATTTAATTTATGTATTGTGTCCATTTTACGTTGAGGTCCGCTGCCGGGTTCTTCCCATGGTCATCCACAGACGTCGTAATCTTACTTTGAAATTAAAACTTGTGAGAAATACAACTGGAATGCACAATAGTAGAAATGTATAGAATTAAAAGAATGCATTATGCCATACTGACCTCTTTAGAGTTCTTCGAAGTTATATTTTCGTAGCCAGTTATGCTTGAGGGAATGTGGAAATATTCATAAAAACAAAATATCTCACAATCATATTTGGTTTTTACAAGAAGTAAAAACTTAATGTAATTCACAAACGACATTTCAGTTTTATGAGTAAGTGCCACTGACTATTTCACTCATCTTAAAATTTTCACATAATCTGACTTATCACAAAGCAAAGACAGCTTGTATTATTGCGAAAACTCCAGCTGTCTTTTCGATTTCTTTGTCGATTTATTTCTAAACTCAACTCAGTTGCTTAAAAAAGCAACTCTATGTCGTTTAGAAATATATCGACAAACTTATCGCGAAAATTGAATCATAATATACAGGATGCTCTTGGTTTTCATTCTTAACTTTGGGAAAAGACAGAACATGAAAAATTAATAATTGTCTTTCCTATAAAATTTTTCTCTATGACACTTAGTTCTCCTGATATAAGGCGTCCAACTTTAACAAATATTTAATTTTTTATCTATTAAACAAAAAATGTTTTCCTTCAAACTTCGTATGTAAATAATAATAACAAAATAATAATATTTTGATGCAAATAACTTTTTTTAACTAAAGCCAGTGGCGTAGGTATTGATCTTGATCACCCTTGAACACCTTAAAGGACAATGTTAAAAATAGCCGATGTTTGGCTTATCCGGGGGAACGCATAAATCATAAAAAAATCAATTGATTATTGTTAATTAACATTTGAAATGGCCCAGAAATACGTCAGATAGCTGGGGAAATGTCGCTACTACCCCTAAACCTATATAATAATAATGCCTTTTTTTATAAACTACCCTTAAATAGCTTTAAATGGATAATCATTAATTATTGTTATAAAATTCGTGTAAAATGAAAAATATGCTTGAAAATGATTTGAACAGACAGTATGTCAATATAAAAAGTGATAAATAACTGTAAAAATGTCCATTCCACCCCTAAAAATTAAAAAAACGACTTTCAAAAGCTAATGGTGAGCTTACTTCGACATCAAAAATAGATATTGCTTAAATGTTCAAGGGAACGCCTATTGCTAGAAAAAAATTATAGATTACTGTCAAAAAATGCTGACTGACTGATACTAGAGTACATTAAGTAAGTGGGGAAATATTAATTGCACCCCTAAATCTATATAAACGGCCTTTAAATAGCTTAAAATAGATAATCATTATTTATTGTTGTAAAATTCGTTTAGAATGAAAAAAATGCTTAAATTACATTTAAGTTTCATTTATACTATTGCGACCTGAAAAATGGGCGCAAGGATAAATTGCCATTTTTTCAGTACGCGCTCGCAAAGTGAGCACAATTGGCGCTATTTAGCCATTGAATGGGCAAATATGATATTTTTTAAAAACATTAATGCCCTCTCTCTTGGAAACCAGTAACTTGGTTCATTAGGGCTTTTCGATTCTAAAAACATTCAATGACACTCTATATAACTATTTTGCAGTGCCTACCTAAAAAATCATAATAGTATTTGTATCCTTTAGAAGCAGGCAATATGTTCCATTTCATACTGAAACTAAGCTGTCAACACATCACAACCATATATTGTTTATTTTTCACCTCAGAATTAACTTAGTTCTACAATTTTACCATTTAAAGAGTAATTCATTTGTCCCCCAACCATATGAGAGGAAGCTGAATGAGTACTTGAACAAAAAACTAACGGTACCTCTCAGGCCGATTACAATGAACAGAATCATCCCTGATATTGAATTATATCTTTAAATCAGTGAGAATCTGTTGAACTTTCTCATACGTGTATGAAAGCATTCCCTCTGTTGTCAGATGCGGCTATCTATCATCGGTGCACCCCTATTCTGTAACCTACATCTGAGGGGTGAAACGCGCGTCCCACAGCATCCCCTTCTGAACCTGCATTGTGGCATTCCTGTGCATTCACCTGCTACCACGGAGTAATGCATCAGGCCAACTTCCTATATATGATTAATAGGAAGAAAAAAAAGTTTAGGGCCAAAATGACATGGTCGTAATATTGCCATAGTTGATTTTTAAGATCAGTAACCTGTAGCATATTTTTTTATTAGCATTGGGTTTGAATTTGTTAAATTCTTTATAAGCCCAAATTAAATTGCCTAAAATTGCAAACATTTCTTTTCTACCAGAACGTTAGTGGAGGCTCACCGCTTCACCTACATCACTTAAAATGATTTTTAATCTAATATAAATTTTATAATTTGTATTTCGATATTAAAAATATATTCTGGTTATAATTTAACAAAATCAGTAGATACGAAAAAAATAATTATTATAATAAAATGTAGGACGCTGAACGCTTTCTAATAAAAACATTACCTGCACTGAGCACAACTACCGATTTCGTAATACATAAACAAGAAGTGTCGCGGAATCGGCATCAGTCAAGATCCGCTGATTCACATGTTTATGAATGTGTTTTCAGTAAATATCATGCAATAAATATTTAGACGAACGTTTTTGACAGTTTGGATCCAGTATACACTGCTTGCTTGAACAGAATTAATATACTTCAAACTGTAAAATCTTTAGCTTGACGTTTCAGTCACGTTCGACTCTTCGACATAAACTGAACTTTGCAAGCAAAGCTGATATATATTTTTAGAGTTCTCAAAGTTTCCACGGTCTCTAGAACGCGTCTGGAAGCAAATTGAGTATGGACTGGAATATTCTAGTAAACGTCAACTTAAAGCTATTAGAAAAATTTTAAGTTTTAAAGCAAACAAGAATGTATTTAACAAACTACACTGGAGGTGAGCTTCCGTAACACTACCCCCTCTCAGAACTGATCATTCCAATCAGGTTACTCCACTGCATAACCTTTTTTATTTAATATACAAGTACTATAACGTCGACACCATTTTTCCACATCGGAAAGACTTCTAAGCCAATAAAATCGCTCTGTGACTTTGTTCAGTCTTATTTCTTCCCAAATGCATGTCACCTCTATTCTATGAAGAGTTTCAAGAACTGGTGACACTCTTTTTCGGGGTAATATAGTAAGGAGTCCCATAGGGTTCAGTAATTTTTGAAAAACGATGATTGGTTAGAAATGTAATTCCAGTTAGGTCTATCCAAGTTTTTAATCTTCCACTGGAAAATAGTACCGAAGTCTGAATCTTCACTTTGTTTTTTAGCAAGAAGTCTATTTTTGCACTCATGCGGGTTCTGCAACATAGTTCTTTGGCATACAAATTTGTCTTTTTCTCTTGTTTCATTCAACTCAGCTGCAAAGTTGCTATGCCGTTTCGACATTTTATTCCATTGATGATTTTTCCCTTTTTTCTTTCAATCGAGTTTCCAACTTGTCTTTATCGATATTTAACTTCCACAGCAACTGATCTTTATGTTTTAAGTTTTTCCACAGCTCCTCTTTTTTTAACCCACTGAGTTTCTTTTGATCTTGAATTAATTTTATCCGGTTGAAGAGTTCAGCATTAGTACCTTTCAAATTATATTCTGGTTGACCAGATCAATTACTGCTTTCTTCTTCTTTTCCAGTTCCTGTCTAATTCCAATTGATGCTTCTGTGTCTCAATATTTGAACTGTCTGACTGGACTCTTTTATTGCTTGATCTCCAATTGTCAGGGTCTCTCTGATCCGGATTCAATATATTCCTAGAACATTAATTCCAGATATGCCTCTTTGCTCCACAGTTCCAACACTGAATGGGTATTTGCCTCTTGTACATGATGATATCAGCACAGTCCAGTCCTTTATAAAAGCAATCTAATAAACCTTGCAGCCTCTTCACAAACTTTTTTACATTATTTTGGACTCCTCGTTGTTCTCCAGTTTGAAACCTAATTCGTCTTCTCCTACCTTAACCAGTTCTAGATGCTTGTCGAGCGACTTCGATTTCCTACGCCAAAGCTAGAGCGTCGGATAGAGTTTTATGTCTGGCCAACCTTAATGCCTGACTGATTTCAGAGTCTTGTCATCGATGAAGCTACTCACTGCTAACTGTTCTGGGAACTCTGTCGGTGCGGTCGGGTAGGCCAGCTTCACCATACCTAGATCTGCCTCAAAGTGCTGCAGATGTTCTGGTGAAGCGTTATCTTGGTCTTTTAGTTGTGCTTGGTAAACGCGTTGTAAATGGACTTCACCGTACCCCATTTCTAAAACAGTTTTCAACATTTGATAATTCTTTTGTTTATCCTTGACTAGCGTTCTTAAAATACCTTTTCTGTTTAAGATAAGTGCTCCGTGATAACTTACCATCAAACGTTGGCGGCTTAATTCTTGAAGATGGAAGAAATCTACTTTCAGTTTTAATGAACTCTTTCGCCAACAATTAGGACTTCAAATTTGAGATTTTACTCTCACAATTTAACAATCATATTTTCTTCTACTATCTGGACCTATCTTGTACCTCACTCCTTAATTGATTAATTTCCTCTTCAATAGTTTCATCAAATTAATTGATCTTTAACGTTAATTGCCTTACTGTTATCTTATAAACTGGTTTTTATTTCGATTTCGAAGGAGCGGGGGTTGAGGCTAATTGAAATCTTGAAGCCTCTAAAACAAATTTAGCTTCCTGGCGCCCCACTGGTTACGGCCCCTGACGAACAATTAGAACACTCTGAATAAACATATTTGCTTAGTTATGGGATATTTTACCATTTCTTAGATAAAAGCCATAACAATACAGTATCCGCCAAAAAGTATGGAATAAATTCAATAAAAACGAAACAATTATTATTTGGGAAAAATCCTCGAACAGGTCGATTTTTAATTTAAAAAATACATATTTTAGAGTAAAATGCGATTTTCAAATGTCATTTGTTTTCGAGTAATGACGTCATCGATTTTTTTTTTAAATAGCAACACCATATTTTTTTCCTTGATTCTGAAAGATCGTTTAATTCTCTATCAGACAGTACTAAAATTTTGCCCTCTTACATAGGAAGTTTTCGAGTAAATGACAATTGAATGTTAGATAACGTAAATTTTATCCATAAAAAAGTAACAATTCTGAGATATGTAAAATAAAATACAATTGATTAAATTTTATACTTAAATTAAATGTTCGAATTGCCATCCACCAACTTCTTGACAATGCGCTAGTTTGTGAAGAAATTCTTCTTGCACATTATGAATGATTTCTGGGGTAACTCTGCGTATTTCGTCCCGAATGCGATTTTGAAGTTCTTCTAAATTATGTGGTTTATTAATGTACACTTTTGACTTCAAGTATCCCCATAAAAAATAGTCGAGAGGTGTAAGATCTGGCGATCTTGCAGGCCATTCTAACAGTTGTCCAAAAAATCTCGTACAGGGAGCGCATAGTGCGGAGGTGCACCGTCTTGCTGAAACCATATGGTATCGTCAGGAATGTCAGGGTCATTATCGTTAGGAAAAATTACTGCAAGGGCTGGAACAAGGTCATTTTCTAGAAACTTTAAATATCTTTGTCCTGTAAGGGTTCCTTCAAAGAAGAAAGGCCCTACTATTCTGTCGTCAACTATTCCAGCCCACACATTTAATTTCTGAGGGTGTTGGGTATGTGCCTCTGCCATCCAATGAGGATTTTCCCGACTCCAATATCTGCAAGTTTGACGGTTTACTGTACCATTCAGACAAAATGTGGCCTCATCTGAAAAAAGTATTTGCCGGTGTAAATTTCTATTTCCTTGACATAAATCCATTAGAATTTCGCCAAAGTGTAAGCGGCGATCGGAATCATCTTCATTGAGTTCCTGCACAAGTTGAATTTTGTTGAGATGATATTTTTCCTTCCTCAAGATACGTAGCACTGTGCTCTGACTAGTGTCATTGTTTAATGCAACCAATCGTGAAGAATTATGAGGATTATCCACCATACTTATCAAAATGTTCTGTTTCTGATTTTCATTAATGCTTGGACGTCCAGGTTTTGGAATATTTACAACATTGCCAGTTTCTCTAAATTTAGACTCTACCTTACTGACTGTTGATTGGCTGATAGGGCGATGTGGATATTTTTCATCAAATAAATCGCAAACTTCCTGCTGAGTTCTAGTCATATTCCCGCATCCGATAAGAATTAAAATTTCAATTCTTTGAGTAACAGTTAAATGTGCCATAATACTTTAAATTGAATAATAATTTCTATGTCGCTTACAATACTTATTAGAAAGTCGGTGTGACAATGACACTTTGCAAAGATTTTCACCTACGTGATCCACAAAAGAATTATGGAATTCGAAAAACTAAACTTGATAACGTTTTTGCTTTATTTTAATTGATTTACGTTTTCTAACATTCAATCGTCATTTACTCGAAAACTTTTCTATGTAAGAGGGCAAAATTTTAGTACTGTCTGATAGAGAATTATACGATCTTTCAGAATCAAGGAAAAAAATATGGTGTTGCCATTTAAAAAAAAATCGATGACGTCATTACTCGAAAACAAATGACATACAAATATGTATTTTTTAAATTAAAATCGACCTGTTCGAAGATTTTTCCCAAAAAATAATTGTTTCGTTTTTATTGAATTTATTCCATACTTTTGGCGCATACTGTATATCTTATCAAATACTGTTAAGTAATGATGCATTTTTTGAATCATTTTAGGATTAAAAAAGGAACTTTAAAGTATTAGGATGATAAAGTAAAAGTCGTAGGAGAAATTTCTATGGTAACCCACTTATTAAGTATTGGGGATATTTTTTGACATTTTATATTTCTATCAATTAACGAAAAATCGCAAGAATATTTGCGATTAATTAGATTATTTGAATATTTTGATTGAATGCAGTATGCAATAAAATATTAAGTACCACCACGGATTATATTTCTATCAATTAACGAAAAATCGCAAGAATATTTGCGATTAATTAGATTATTTGAATATTTTGATTGAATGCAGTATGCAATAAAATATTAAGTACCACCACGGATGAAAAGTCTTTAGGATACTCGTAAATTGTAAAAATGTACTCAAACCTTAAAGCTTCACTTTTCGTTCTAGATACTCGTACATAGATAACTATTTGTATTTTAAAAAAGAATCATTTACGTGGCCGGTTGCTGTCGCATATTCCCCCTCCCCACTTTTGAGTACCAACAAACGTATAACATGTCAAAGAGGTGTAACGGATCCAATTATTAAAACATTTCCCGAATAAAAGTAACGACAATTTAATGCAGACCAGTCAAGTGTGTTTGGTATGCATAGAAAGGATTAGCACGGTTTGGTGTAACATTCTGAACTTGCCTTGTTGATAAATGACCTATGGCCGGTGGATTATCGTAGAAATGACAACTTAATAAGTACGGAACAAATTTAGAGTGGACTATTTTACCTAAAGCGTGGCTAAGGTTCAAGTAACACCCCAAATGGGTCATTTCCTGTTTATTTCGAGTTTAGACCAGTTCTTGATTTTCAGTCATTTCCAGTCTGGCGAGGGCTCGGCATGATTTGAATCCTTATTACAAATAATTCTAGTTTTAATGTCGTTGTTATAGTCCATCAACTGGTAGTTTTGTAAAGGTAATGTTAAAATGCTAAACAGGAATGGTATTCATGTATGTTTTTCTCTACCTACTAATTCTGGATATCAGATCAATCTAAAAGTTGTACGTACCTAATTTTAACATACATGTTTAACTAACTGGTAAATCTACAAGGAAAGATAATTGTATCTAATAGTAGTAGACTGAGAATAATTATGTTAAATTTTACTTGTACAGTAAAGGGTATATTATTACCCATTATTTTATAGTAATTTCACAAAAATCTTGTAGTATTACAATTTTATTGTAAAGAGGGTTTTAGTATATTTACTATTTTTTTTAATATTCCTGTGATTTTATAGTAATTCGATATGATATTTTTTACTTTTACAATATCATTTTTATTTTGCATTGAGAAATTTCTGTATCTTTTAAATACTTTCCTAAAAATACAACGTAACTTCTTTATTTCTATAATACCTACTATTAATTAAATTTACAATATAAATTTTACGTTGGCATATTTCCATCTCAAATTAAGATAATTGATTGCACGAAATAATTTAAAGCTTTAATTTTAAATAAAATATTAGACAATACAGAGACGAAACAGACCTAGCGTATGTACATCAGGTGATAATAACGATCCATTGGTTCATTTTTACATAATATGTTCTGTAAATCCATACATAAATTACATTTTCTATTGTAATTTCATGTTTCATGCAGTATTTTTGCATTGACATTGTAAAATTACAGTGGTTATTTACAAAGAAAATGTATTAATTTACAGCAAATTTACAAAAAAGTAGTAAAAACAAAAAAATGCGTATTTACTATTTTTTAAGTAGTAATTTTTGTTTGTACAGTAATGTTATTGCGATAATACACCTTTTTTGATTACAATATATTCACATACACTGAAAAAAAAGGCCAGTAACTTTACAAATTTACTTTGTAAGAATATCCTTATAATTGTCTTAAAATAATTCTAAAAATAATGATGATATTACACTGACACTTGTAATTTTACAAGAAAACTGCCAATATACAATAAAACCGTAAACTTCCTATGTAATTATAATATAATTTGTACATTTATAGAATATATTATAATACATTTACAATTAACAATGTGAAATCCATTTTTACATTGTAAAATTACTGAACACACCAAATTTACTATATAATTGACTGTAAAAATATGCCCAATGTGTGTGTGAAGGTACCACTAATTTTAAAAGCACTATACCACTAACCGTTGAGAGCGTTGGGTGGTGACATTATTTCTTGCTTCATTTCGATGAATGCAGCGTGTACCTAGGACCTAGATACTTACATAATTAATTTAGTGAGTAGTGACTAGCAATATAAACATATCTAGAGTGACAAGTGAGTGTTTTTAGTACTATAAATAGTTTTGTTTAGTGCTTGTTTAAACATAACCTCAATGAGATTAAGAAGTAATAGGTATGTAAGTTATACATAATTATTGAAACAAAGAAACATTGCATCTACAAAAATCGGGTACCCCACTGTTGTTTTGTTCATCTTACACAATATATAAAAATATATTATTTTCTATTGCAATTATATTTTATACATATTTCTCTACTTAGCTATGCACATTTATATAATTAATATTATTTTGTAATAATTAGTATAAGATCATAGATTTCGTTTGAATATTATAAAATGTTACCTTTAGTTCTATGAATATATTTTTACATTGTTATATGTTTTGTATAATGTTGTGTTCTGTTTTGTACAAATAACCTAAATGTGCAGATACCAAATTTTAATAAAAAATTACCTTAAAACCATAACATTTTATTTCTTCAGTACCTGTATGTACATGTATTTCTAAGCTAAAAAAATAAGCAAAGGGCAGTTAATATATTGAAGATATAATAAAGCTGTAACTACTAATTAGCTAACTGGGTTGTAATCGGAGTACAAAATAGCTATTTATATAATCAGTTAGGAAAAGTACGGTTTCGTGTAACAATTTGTCCAAAAATTTTAATTATAAATTTAAAAAGGATTATTCTGCTCATTTTAAAGTATACATGGGGATTATAATAGAAATAAGTATTATTTTCAACTAAATGAGTCATAAATGCCAAAGTACTTAATTGTTTGTATACAAATCTGAAAATCATATAGAAAATGAATCTATTGCTTCGGAAATATTTGACTTCACTGGGGATATCATATCAAAAATTCAGTATTACGATTAAGGGTGTTAGTTAACATTAGAAGCAATGTGCATTCATGTTAATTAGGTTACTTAATATGAGTACATTTTTCTTTTGAAATAACATTCTGATGCAGTGATGCTATTGAGAAACTCACGGAAAAGCGTGATATGTTACTTAAGGTAAGTAACAATCATTAATTCTTTACGATATTTCAATTTTTCTCATGTAGGCATATTAATCTATTAGGTATACTCGCGTCAAGAATTCAGACGTCTTACGTCACGGCTGACGTTACACATTTGTTTTTATTGTCAACGTAATTTTCGATATTTGGTTGCATTAAAAACAATCATTTTTTGCAATTTAGTGCAATATATAATCCAAACTTTTAGTGTAGTATATAGTTTTATTCCTATCAGTTGCAATTTCTTAAATATTTTGATGAAAATATAATGAATTATTCATTTGTTCGTATGACGTAAGTCGTCTGAATTCTTGTCGCGAGTATATAAATGAATTACTATTCAGATTTTTTTTAGGTATCTATGTCAAAGCACTGTTAGTGAATTCGAATGTTGTAATCAAGATGTCTATGGGTTAGGTCAGTTTCGACACTTTTAGGAGGTTTGAGAAAAATTGAAAAACGAAAATTTCATTTCGATATCTTGATTAATTTTGATATATCATTTTTTTAATTTTAGGCCTTTTCTATGATGCCCCATATTACATACGTATGATGTTTCATTAAAACATATATATGTTTGTTATAGCAGCGGAAAACTAGAAGTTATAAAAAAATATTCCTCAAGCCACTAGATACTACACATAGAGAAAAAATGTCTTTACAATGTATAAATAATAATATAATAAATAGAAAAGTTACCACAGAAAACGACCAAAATTTAAAACTATCATATAGGTATCTCTTAAACAAATCAAAATATCTAAATGTTATTCTCGCTATTCAACTTTTCCGAAAAATTAAGCTCCAAATATCTTGGCTACTCTATTCTAACTTTTCGGAAAATAGAAGAAACCTTCTATACCTAAGTGCCCAAATTGGACCATCCTGTACAATAAATAAAAAAAAATTACATTGCAGACATAATATAAAATGTATTATTACAATGTAACTATACAACTGCCTGTAAAGCTACTTTGCAATTTTACAAGTAATTGTGGAAGTTACATTGTAAAAATACTTTTTGTATTGTAAAATCACAAAGTAATATTACAATTGCAAAAGCTAAAATTACACCACAAAATAAATTTACAACGTAATTTTACATTTTATATTTATTTTACATAATCGATAAGAACAGCAATAATGAGTGGTAAATAAATTGCCATCTATTTTAACTGTAATTATTTTTTACAGTGTAGGTACAATTTTTTCAATGTACGTACTTCTTTAAAATTAAACTAATATTTAAGTGTAACTGTGTTAAATCAAGTAAAATGACGTAGTTACAGTTATAGAATCAGCAATTAAGTGTGTTTCTGGTTTTCCTTTATTAATTAGTGTCTGAGAAATTTTGTTATTATAGAAATCAAAACAGTTATTTATATAGTAAAGTGGAAACAAGGTGTTTACCATTTCCATTTCCGATTTTAACTACGAAAATTCAGGAAACCGTAGCGAAAGCAAAAATAATAGCATATTGCTATACAGGGTCTAACATTGAATGCGGCATGTTTATACGGAGGCTATGTTTGAACTTTAAAAACTTATCATAAGTTTGCTTCTTCAAACTAATTTTTCAAATCACGCTACTGGATAGGCTAATGTGGGTTAAACAACCATATTCACTAGCCGCAAGTGTACACACACTTGAGATCTGCGGCATTCATTGTTGCCAAACTATAAAATTTGTAGTTGGGAATTTTATTATTAGAAGAAAATTTCCACAAACACATCTTTTTAAGGTTATACTCCACACTATACCTGAGTTCCAAATAGTAGAATGTGATCCATTTACATCACATCATTACACCATGGTAGTACATTACATCATAGATGAGTACGGGAGGTAAGGGTTGTAGGGTAGAAGATTCCATAGACGTGTCACTTGAGAAGGGTTCAAATAAGACAAAATTATCAAAAATACGTTGGCATTGAATGAACCTAGTACTTTAATAGTTTACTTTACTAAGTTTATACTCACCCGTAGAATGCAATTCTTTTAGACACCGATGGCCTACCACCACCTACTTACACCTGCCTGATGCGCTTTCCGCGGACATCACATTTTAACACATAATGCACTGCACTATTTACATACACACTGTACACTACTGGTTACTGGTACTGCCATTATAATGGTCCCATATTAACACTTATCGTTGGTTATTAGAGGGTACACTATCTGTTACAATCACAGCACCACGTTCCATGTGACATAACAGTGCCATGCTTCGTCAGTGTAATATATTATTCGATTCAGATTTCGACTTTCTAATATTTGTTTTAAATAGTATCTTCGCCATGTCACTATTTCGTCTTTTTTCTATCAGCATCCTCCTATATACTTATTGGTAAAATTGTGTCAGATAGCAACTTGAATTATTTTGCTGTCGGAAGCTCAATTTTAAAATACTATCCATGAATTTGTTTTCTACGAATCGCATATTTTGTATCATTAACCCCTATTTTCTTCTTTCCGCGAGTTTCCACCATTTTCCGTTTCATAGTTATATATTCTTTATCATTCTTCATTGCACGATACATATACATTACTCACAGACACTCTTGTTAATGAACTACACATTGCAATAGAATCATTTACACTCATATTTTGCCTTTCCGTTCTTACTTAAGTTTTTATCATATTTCTCACTTGTTAGATTCTCACTTATGTTTTTGGGAATACACTGTAGAACTTGAATTATTCTGCGTTCTTAATAACACAAACTGAAAATCACTAATATATTAATTACAATTTCAATTAAATTAGCGGATCTCTTTCTACTGTTTTTAAAACCGACTATACAGACTATACTAAACATATTTCATTGGACATATTAGGGTTTTAGATTGTGGACAGAATTGATTTTTGCAACTATACTGCTGATGTTTTTTCTTTATTTCTGTTTTTTTTTGTAGATCTTGTTGTCTTAGTAGCGTTGAAATTGTATTTATTTTAGAATACTGTGACTGTAAGGATTTGTTTGGGAGAATGGAAGAACGGCTTTGCCGAATTCTCTCCTTTTGTGTTAGCACATTAAACATTTATTTATATATTTACTAGGTGACCCGGCAAACGTTGTTTTGCTACATGAATTATTTCTAGTGAATATTTTGGCAGATAAATAAAAAATAACTAACTTATCGTAAGTGTGTGTGCCTGCAATTTTACTTGTTTGACGGCCCAAATTAGCCCCTTTGCGTCTTGTTGGCATTGTTCACTGTACAAAAAAATAGCCATATAGTAAAATAATAGCCGTTGTTGGCGGGAGCTCGTGACATGTGTTGCGTACTTTTGAGGTTATGTAGATCACTTAATTAACTAATAACACTTAAAATTAATAATTTTATTAATTATTGATAAAATAGGAAATAAACAATTATGGCCCAGCAAATTAATAATAAATTTACTTGAGAATTACAGTTAGAAGGTAAAATGATAATTGTAAACGTCACTACTACGCTTGATTCATACACAATAATAATGGTCGAAAACTGTGTAGGAAGTGAGAGAAGGCTTATTGTGTGAGAGAGACAGGAGACTGGCTTCGTTCTCATCCCTACTCTGTGCTGTTTACTGGGTGAGAAGTGACACCGGTAGATGCCTGGCAGGGATAACTGATCTAGTGATAATCGATCAGTTATCGACCAAGGTTAAAAATGATTAAATTACTAAAATGGTTATTAAAAAATAGGGGCTTGTGATAGAAGGATGAAAATTAAGGGTTGTATGTATTTTTTAATGCCACATCATAAAAATGACTGCGTTATTGGCGCACGAGTGCTGTATTTTGTGGTTTGTTGATTTTCTTGTATTTTAACTGTTATGTTATTTTATTTTTAAACAATTTCAAGTAAAACTAATTTATATTTCGTATGTTAGAAAAATTGAGGTGTCCATTTAAAAAAAAAATAAACTTTTATCAGTCTTGTAACACCATGTACATAAAATTTATTCAGCATTTTGTAGTTTATATCTGTACCTACAACTTTGATATATATAAATCTTTTTTATATCTGCCACAGTTCTCAAGATTAATACTGGTCAACTCTATCTTGCACATTCAGTAATGTACAATTTATTCTTGTTATTTAGGTAAGTATACCGCTATAATACATATGTTTTCTGTACTTTTTTGTTTCTGTATAATGTAATATTTCGCAAACAAAACTGGCTTAATAAATTTCACTTTTGTTTTGTTTTCTTTTTTAGTCATTAGCAACGTAATGTTAATAAATTACCTATACGTACTTTGAAAAGTAATTGTACATTTTATGTTAATAATGGATCCACGTAGGTGTGGTATTTATATTAATCCATCTCCCAAAATTAGGTTACATTTCCTATATCTATGTTTTAGGAAAAAACTATTTAAAATTTCAAGTAGGTACACAGTGCAGTTAAAACACTTTCTAAATTGGGACAAATATTTTTAATCCCGTCCTGGCGTGTTTCCTGAGCGAGAGAGAGATAACAAGATTCAAGGACAAATTTTCTGGTTTTAATACTTCAAAGGTGCCGCCATAGAGTCTGTGAGCTGATTGTTATTGAAGCTGTGACTATAGCGTATCCTGCCAATTTCCCACTCTTCTCACCCACCAATCACATACATCATTCTGTCTGTTTCAATTTGAATAATGTCATATTACATCTTGTTTGATCGTTTACTAACATTAGAGAATTATTAAAAATCTTTTTAATACTGCCGAACAGTATTAGGCACGACTTTATTTAAATACTGCTTGCCATTATTTTGTCCAGAAAAATATAGTTATTGGCTAATAATTGTAGTTTGAATGGTGAATGAGAAAAGAAATATGTCAATATTCTGAAAAAATTAAAGTAAGTTTACTTTGTCTTTATTTCATTTTTCTTGAAGCATGCGACGGAACTTATTTAAAAAAACGTAAAACATTTTATTTTTATTTTAGGTTAGAACGGGTATGACCGATTACGGCCAAACGACCCAATCTATCAAATAAGGAATTGCTCAACATTACCTTATCATGCATAAATATGGTTGAGTATTATCCTTATTACTGCTGCCTTAATAATACAGCACATATGCGCATGCTTAGATGCCAATGTAAGGAAAACCTAAATACTGTTTAATCTTGTGACACACCAATAACACTCTATTATTGGTTGGTGTAGTGTTGGACAACTTTCTACTTACTTGCTCTTTAAATTTATAATAAAACGTATAATCAGTACCTACTGTTTTCATAATTATAATTTTATACACTTGAAATACACTACATATGTGAAAATATGTATATACTTCACATTTCCCATGATTATAAAACGTAAGTAAAAATAAATGATATTCAACAAATAATTTAATACAAATTAACATAAATCAGTAAGCGTTGAGATTTTAATTTATTTTATTAATTCTTAAAAATTGAAGACTCATTCTACAATTTTCTATATATTTTTTTCTACGTTCATCATGCAAAAAACAAAACTTTATTGAACTATATTTAGTGGAAAAAGTGGTTTTTTATCGCACTAGTCCAATAAAATGTTTATTGCATTCATCTGTCATTCTACTACAGCATTTTGTCATCATGACAAACATAAACGTTCAAATCGACGTCACATTTTCCTAGACTTAGTGTCATCTAAATATATTTTTTTTGGTTTTTGCATGCGCGTAGAAAAAATATTGTATGCAACTCGTACAAAAAGTGCTTATTACACATAAGCACATAAACACTTACTTTTTGTACTAGTTGCATAAATAACTATTTTCTATAGCATAACTAAAAAATTACATATTAATAATCTATATTGAATAAAAACTGGCCAGTTTTGTATATGTAACATAACAGTTACAAAAACCATTTGTTATTGATCGAAAACAAGTGTTAGTTTTAAATACGTACATATGCCCGTTTTAAATCATTAATTATTCATGAAAATATTTCATTGGTCACTAAAATTTTTAAATAAAACCTTGATGTTTCCCTCACCTAAGTCATCCAGTCTCCAGACCTTTGCAGCCTTTGCGCAAGTCAAATTTAGTCTTTGTCATCTCTATCCCTTCCAACCTCCTTATACGATAGATACCTACCATTTTTTCATTACAATTGTCACATTTCCATAAAACACAAAAACTGCCCTTATTAAGCACCAGCACGTGTCGTGCTTGTGCGTTCCATTGTAAAATTGTAGTAAATCTGGGTAAATAATCTAGATTTACCTAAATTCCAGCGAAAGTCATTGGACCCTATAAAAAAACCATTTTAATAGAAATAAGTGACCGGAGCAACCCATCTTCTTATTGACTGAATTTCATTCTGTAACATTGTACAATTGCAGGCTTCATCTGGTCCTCTTTAAGGATCTAGTAGGTATGACCACGTGCTGTATGATAAAAATTCTGTCCATGGGTCCACACACGGTTACCTGAGTTTTTTTATAGTTCATTGTAGTAAAATTTTGTAACATGAATGTCCGAGTACCACTCGTATAATGTTAGCGCATTAGATCGTTATAGGATGCAGTTTTTGGCGCGAACTCCGTGCCGTCTCAAGGTTTCTGCCGGTTTTATTTTTATTATTTTGTTGTTTAGATTAAGTTTGGAATGTTAACGAGTTTTATGCTTAGTTCTTTTGTTTCTTAATTTGTATTTATGATGTTTCACTAAGAAATTATTAATATTCATTTAATGACGAAAAATAAACCTGAAATATACGGGATGCTAAAAGAAACTTTGACTCGAAAAGGAAAATTTATAAAATTTAATTACCTCTCGTCATAAATGAAAAAAGTGGATACATGACCTTCTTAAATATAGCTTGATCTATTTATTACAATACTTTTTCAAAAATATTCATTAATTGATAAACTAATGGAATATACTATTAGGTATATGGTTAGGGGAGAGTGGGGGAATATCGCCATATACCACGCAGTGACGTTTTGCCTGTGTAACAAATAATTGTTCAAAGTAAATATTGCGGTCGATCACCTAAGAATTGTAGAGCAGTGAATGATTCGTTCAATTTTTATCGGTGACGTCAGTTAAGTTTTGTTTGCAGTGCTTGTATATGTTATAATATGTGTATTCTCTTTAATAAAGCAAAGTAAGTCCTAATTCAGAATTGGATTTTAAGTTTATGTTTTGTAGAAATTAATATCTTTGTAAATCATTTTAAACCTGAACGTTAAAATTAATCCATTATTATTTTCTGTAAACCATTTTTTACATAGAAGCATCTAGGGGTAATACCGCGTAATCCCAATATCCTGGAATCAACGTTGAGAGATAAATTAATAAATATGGAGCCACTGAGCGATGTACAAATAGGTAGAAAATCCATATTTACTCCCCAATAAAAAGAGGAACTAGTCAAACATACGAACTTCTCTTAATCTCAGCTTAAACTCAGAAAAACTGTCTATGATTTTGCAACAAGAAATTTTTAATCATGAAAAACATTTTACTGCATCTTTTTCACATTGAATGTGAAATGGCACCAGTAGCGAAAACATCAGCATCGGCAGGTTGAGTAACCCCTCAGTTGTGAATGTTCAATACTTGGATCCAATTCCAAAAAATGGATTTCGTAAAATAATAAAAATGGAGGCAACTCACAAATTTTAACAAGCTCCCTTCAATTAACTTTTAGAAGAAAAAATAGTGGAAAGCACTGAAAATCGCTGCAACGTATCTGTATGTAAAAAATAAATATGATTTCTATCACTTAGTTTCTATTCAATTACTTTTTAAGCATTTGTGAAAAAAATTTGCACTTTAAACTACAATTCCGAATATACGCGAGTATGCGCATCATTACCCCCCGGGGTGGGAAATATCGCGCATTTGTATTATTTCACAGCTAACAAAATTTCTCATAATCTAAAAATTATAAATGAACTAAAATAATATTGGGCTCTCCTTAATAAATGCTGATTATGTTGTACCAGTTTTAATTTTTCAAATCACTTTCATGACCTAGTAATGAATTATTTTCTTTAGGTGTTCCCCCACTCTCCCCTACATTTTTTTCTTCACTGTAATCAAAAATTAAATTAATTAAAAAATTGCTATGTTCTATGGACTCTACTGCTAACAAAAAATTTATTAAAAAATATATATTCAAGAATTTTAGAACAGTCCTAACGTTCTACAGTGCCAATGATTTTTTATAAAAAGCCCTAAATTATCCCCCAATATTTTCAGAACGGATGTAAAATAATGGTACCATTTTTTAAAACACACACATTTGTGTGACATCTAAACATCGATTCCATATTCTTTGAAATATTACTCATTTCAAACAGTTTCCATAAAATAAGTACCTACGATAGTTATAGCTTAATATAAATAAATTTGCACAAAGCAATATACAGTGGTTGCAAATAAAGGTTTCCAACCTAACTCCATGTATACTACATTTAAAGGGATGAACCGATTGACTATCAATAGGAATTAAAGATTAATAGGATTAGGTCGTATCAAAAATTGTTTATGTCTAAATGCAGGTGTAACAGATAAGCTACTGATTCGGGCTGGAAACTTTTTTGCGGTTATGTATAGTTTTCATCACTACATTTATTATGTAAGTTGATCGAAATGTATATTTGAAAACATGTAGGTACATCGATATTAGAATCATTTTACAGATGCACTATCACTTAAAATATCTCCAAGACATCGATTTATTTCAGCTAATAAAAAATACACCTTTTTTCCTTCACCTAAAAATCATTTTTTTTTATTAAATAAAAATTGGTAGGAAGTTTATCGTTTTAGTTGTATACTTTTTCTATTTCAACTTTAAAAAATAAATTTACGATCTCCCTTATTAATACTTTTTTAACACTGCAAAGAATCGTTAAAGACATTGGTTTAGCATTAATTGCCAAAATTGAGTCGACTGTATTATTTTGGGTAAAAGTATCCAAACTCTTATCTAGTGAAGTACAAAAAATGAAACAGAATAACGGATAGGAAACTAGGAAATTATGTTACTCAATCAAGTTTTCGGCTGAATTGATACTGTTGGCTGTCAATAGTTTTCCAAAACATATGTTATTCCTTGTCACTTAACCACTTGTATTGAACAAATTGTACATGCTTTTGCAATAATAATGACACTCCCTCAAAACAGTTTTTAAGCTTGTGGAAGTTCTGCGTAGAAATTTCATTAAATCTCTATTGGTGAGTGAAACAACTAAACTAATATTAAAAATTGAAAGTAGATTTCATTGCGAATGCGTCAGCAGTTCAAAAGAAATCAGAAAATTCATTTTAATGAGTGCCTTTATTATTGCAAACGATTGTAGTTAGGAGTTAAGAGAGAAAATCCTAAGCCGTAATTTCTAATAAATTAATCCGAGTGGATCTGAATTAAATTTTACAGGTAACTAACGACTAAATTTTATGACACAACAACGTTCAGTAACTAACATGAAAAACAAGGTTAACAACAACGCAAAATTTGCTAACTGCCCTTTTAACTAGGCTTGACTAACGGCTATTTCAACGACTTGGTATAACGATTCCTCGTTTCAATACAGATATTGAAATATCAATTCTAAGTATCTACTAGCTATGGCCAGTAGTACTACTAAATATTTAAATAGTGGAAATTCTAACGGCGTTATATAATTATATATTTTATAAGATTAAAAACAATGTAAGTAAGTCAAAATGAAGTTTTCAAAATTGTTTCCGTGATAGCAAAACATGGTCATGTTTCTCGAATGATTTATAATTAGTTTATTCCTTCATAAGATACAAATAGCAGTGGAAGTAACATACAGGGTGTTAAAAAAAGAGTGTAAAATATTTAAGGAGGTAATAGTATGAACCAAAATAAGCAGAAAAGTCTCAATAAACATGGGTCCGCAAAGTAATGGTTGCGGAGATATGGAATGTTTTATAACTTTTAGCCCCTTTTTTTATTTTGCAAAAACGTTGTGTATTTTCTTATAATAGTTGGTTGATATTTAGTGAAATAAACAGTACGTATTTGACAAGGTCGGTATCCATTCCTAGAGCAGAAGAAGAAATTTTAGTACTGGTAGAGCAGAATCCAGGTACGAGTGTGCGGAGAATATCAGCCGAGGTAGGAATTAGTGGTCCTCTTGTTTGGAGAATCCTTCACGAGCAACTGCTTTATCCATACCATGTGCAACGAGTACAGGCCTTAAATCCAATAAATGATCATAAAGCACGTTTGATTTTTTTGCCGCTGGTTTCTACGTCATGATGCTGAAGACCCTCGTTTTCTTGCAAACATTCTTTTTACTGATGAGGCTGGGTTCACAAGAGTGTTTAATTTTCACAATACGCATATTTCGGCCGACAAAAATCCTCATGCTCTAATAGAATCTGGACATCAGACACGTTTTTCATTAAACATTTGGATGGGTATTGTAGGTGACAGGTTTCTAGGTCCTGTTGTTTTACCAAACCGATTAACAGCCGCTGCTTACCTCAACTTTCTGCAGAACACACTGTATGAGTTTTTGGAAGATATTCCTTTGAATCAGAGGCAACAAATGTGGTTCCAGCATAATGGTGCTCCAGCTCATTTTTCCATGGTCGTTAGAGAGCATTTACACCAAACTTTTCCACATAGATGTGTAGGAAGGGCCGGACCTGTTTTATGGCCTCCAAGATCGCCTGATCTGAACCCTCTCGATTTCTTTGTTTGGGGATATTTGAAGACATTAGTGTATGTAAATTCTGTAAATAGCCTGGCTGTGTCAAGAAATCCAAACCAAGGAGGGTGTTTCCGAAAGAGTTCGAATATCGTTGAGACGAAGATGGATGTCGTGCCTGCTTGGAAATGGACGGAGGGCACTTCCAACACTGGGCACTGAACATCTTCTGTAACTTTGTTTTTTGTTTGTTAAAAGCTTCCTTTGTCGGTTTATTCCTAATAAAATAAAATGTTTGAAAAACGAATAATGGTCCACATCTCCGCAACCGTTACTTTGCGGACCCATGTTTATTAAGACTTTTCTGCTTATTTTGGTTCATACTATTACCTCCTGAAATATTTTACACTCTTTTTTTAACACCCTATAAGAATGCAAAAATATTTCCAGAATTTACAAAAGGTTACTTGAAATGGAAATGCAGAGTAATTTTTCATAATTTCCAAAAAGAGAGAGAATTTAATATTTTTCATGCTTCCTTATTTCTATTGCAAATAAAAATGCATCATTGAGAAAAAATCATATCGTGCATTCCTCAAATCGTCAACAACCGTGAAATAAAAATTTGTATTCATAAAATCGGTGAATCTCCTTGGGATAAGTTTTTTTAATGAAAACTAAAATTGTAGCCAGACGCAATGGTTGATAAACTACACGTATTTATCAACAGCTATTTCCAGATCGACATCATCCATCGCATAAAATGTTCTGCACAATTCACCAAAGGTTTTGGAAACAAAGCAGTTTCCAATGTGGTTGCAATGGTTATATTAACAGCAGGAATAGCTACATTTGAAGAGAGCACAATCCTCAAGTCATAACCGTCAGAAGACACCAGTGTCAGTTTTCAGTTGATGTTTGGGTTGGTATTGTCGGAAACAATCTAATCGGGCCGTATCTGTTATCACTTCGCTTATAACCTTTACTAAAATGTAAGCAAATTGTGTTGTCTAATTTATTAGAAGATCACTTAAATCACTTAAACGTGGAATACCCTAATAGATGGAAAGGAAGAAGATGACCGAGTGCGTAGTCCTAATTTTACGTACCATATCGTTATTTTCCGAATTTACCATGAGTAGGCATTGCATAGTAAAAAAAAATTATGGATACATCAGCAGTATTAAAAAAATAATAATTCATTATAATTAATATTTAATATTGAAATTACATAACTCCAACGGATCAAAATAAACCATTCATATTTCATTACATAAACAGTGAAATAAAATTCAATACTTATTTGGTTAAATTATTAAGAGAAGCTTAAACGTTTTTTGTATTTAAACAGAGACAAGCATCTTTGTGTTGTCAACGAAAAATTTTCCGAAACATACCTATTTAGTGATGAACAATCTGGCCATCCGAGTCTTGGCCTACCATATTTAGGTCAATAACCTTGTTTTTCCCTCAATGGCAAGCGCTGCAGAACTGCAAAACCGCTTAATAATAACAGAAACAAACAATAATTAAGTTTGCATTTCTATAAACACCCGCTGTAATTGGAAATCATGAGAATTTCATAGTAAATGCCAACCGCAGTAATCAGCGCCGACATCGGATAGACTTGTTTGACATAGCTAAAAAGTTGGCAGTTCAAATTCCCGTTTAATACGTTACCGGCGGAATAAGTCGAACATTGTTTGAGTCCGTTTTCTTATGCAGGCGAGCCCGCCGTCAAACTACATCTAGAACAGATGCACGCGGCCTGACTTCTCTCCCTTCTTTATTTATCAGTCATCATGGTAGAGGTTGGTGAATTTCATATGTTTATGTCGCAAGCGTAGTTTATAATTATTAATAAAATTTGTAATTTGCCTAAATAAAAATGAAATTAAAGTTGGGTAAAGTGGAGTAGGGAAAGACCGAGTTTGTCTTTCACTACTGAACAGAGCCATGGACAAAGACATTTTTTTGGACTTCCGTGTGCATATGTGTTATTCGGTACCTGCTGATGATGTGTAATGGATTTGATTCTAAATCATATTCATAATCAAATGCGATTTGCATTATTTGGAAACATCAACGTACGAGTTCAACTTGATTCTGCTTTTAAAAACATAACGAAAAGGTGACAAAAAATAGGTATGTTTTTAATGTTTTATCCAAAATTATTTACTGCATAAAATTTTGTGGAGCTTTTGAATTTGTATTAAGAGGACATGATGAATGAATTTTACATCAGAACTTGACGAAATGCTTAATGAATACCTTAAAAATTACAAATAACAATTCTTAAAGGTACCTCAAAGAATATATAAAACACATACATTTTAGATTGCAAACAAAAAGTTTGGCATTAGAAAAAGAATGTATCAATTCCGTACTGAATATGCTGTTATTATATCGACGGCTTCTCGATAAAAAGCCGTACGCGCCATTTGTCTAATTTTACAGGAGACCATGTACCTAGTTGTTTAAACAGGTACTTTTTTCAAACTTATTCTGGTAAAATTATTTGTTTTTATTGTGGGAATAGAAATATAACTATCAAAAACTTGCATTAAACCGTATTTTTTTAAAAATTTTGTCGTTTATGCCTTTTTAATCTTCTTATTTGATGCTTACAACTTTTTTGATGTCGTTTACACTTTGAGAGTATCTATTTTGTGACAAATATTGTCAGTTCTGCCCCTGGTGCGTCTTTCATTCTTACGTTTACAATGGAAAAATTAACACATAATTCTTTTCGACCTATCTCTTCGCTGATTTGATGGTTACTGTCGACTACGTCGAGTTGTTCTCGACAGCCGAAAGTGGCGCTTACAAAATTCTCGGCATTTTACCCTGTTATAGGCTTCTATTAGTACTATATTCGGGTACAAAAATCTTATTTTCAAATTTTTGGCACTTACACATTTTTGTCGATTATATGTATGTGGTCCTGAGTGGCAACGCTGCTGGACTTCTATATAGCATATACTCGTACGCGTCATCAGAAAATGTGTAGCGTAGCATGAGCATCGTATAGCGATGATATACGGTGATTTGTATTTGTATATCTTTTGAAAGGCCGAGTAAATATTTTGTTTTTCGATTTTCTGTCTTTATTAGGCCTTCCGAATACGTGATTAAAATTAATGACATTATGAATGAATTACCCTGTATAAAATTTCAGTTGCTTTAAAAGAAACGTTCCCTTTCATCGCGACACCCTCTATTCCTGACAAATAATCCATGTGTTTTCAATTATAACTGTTATTGATATTGACAGTAGAATTTGAATAAACTGAGACCGTAAATATGCCTCTAGCCTTTTAGGTGATTCTTGGAGGCGCTGTTTAGGGACCCCGATGTGCCGTCTGTCGGATTCACAGTCGTTTTATCGCGTGAGAATATAGTCCGCGAAATAGCAATTCGCGATATTTTGGTGGGCGACCTTGGCACTGAGACTGGCGTGCATCACCACCAGGCCTTGGCCTTCACCGAGATGCACGGCGTCTGACTTTACTTTTTTGTTTTCGCTGTAGCGGATTTTATTTGTTTATATTCTGCTGCGTTTTTTGATGCCACCTTCGCTAATGACTTGCTTAATAGGTTTTTTACACCCCGGTGCATTTGAATATAAAAATCTGGCATGCGGGCTATAAACTTGTGCATTCATCATAAATCTTGCTTTTTTGGATAATAATTTCGTGTTTTATTATTATTTATACTGAAGTAATGAAAATATTATGGGAGGAATATTGTTTCAGGATTTATTACATTGTCATAATTATGCCACAGCATGCAATCATCATATTACCTAAAGTTTAGTGAAACTAAACGTAAAAATGTCCCCTTAGTCTGAATCGCTTGTTGATCATTAATCGCAATTCTGAATTTTAGCAAAATGGTTATGTCTACATTGCACAATAACCTCTTTAATAAAATTTAGGTTCAAGAACTTTAAACGATATCAGTACTGCTTGGCCTTAAGAAAAATTATCTGCAAAACCTGTTTTATATTTACCAATTTTTGACTAAATTGATTAAGGTCCGGTTTATCAATTTTAGATCATTGTATGTTTTGATAAATCTAAATCAAATTTAATCATGTTTTTAATTTGGATTATATTAAAACATGTATTAGAGTTAGTTCAGTAATCTTCCACCACCAACACCATTATTTTAAAACTAATTGAAGGGTGGAAATGCTAGAGAGCCAAAGTGCCAAAAATATAATTTTACAAGACAGCGAATTTTAAGTTTTGGCACTTAGGTCCATTAGCTGTTACGTGCTAAGAAGGTTTAAAATTGAAGGGCCTAAGTACCATTTTAATTATTGAGCATTTCACACAATAAATTGCCAATTAAAGTTAAAAAATTTAATTCTCGTCAATTTTACATAAAAAAAATACATTATGTATTAATACTGTTTTCTATTATTACTGTTTTTGTATTAATACTGTTTTGCGTCGTTGGCACTTAGATCCACAAGTTGGATCTGCCTGCCTGGAGATAGGTCCTCTGTCAATTTTATACATATGTATTGACGATTTATATAGGAGTATGGACTTAGGTCTCTTATGGGACACTGATATCAGAAAGTAGTACTGTTTTACGCAAAGAAGATCTTGATTTTTGGCACTTAGGCTCTCTAGCTTTTCCTCCCTTCAATTATAATAACGTTAAGTACTGTCCAGATATATTCTAATAAACCGGTCCAAAGGCGCCGATTGAATGGGGACAAGGGGAGCGCTTGTCCCTTTCAGCTTATTTCGTATTATGAGGAACCATGAGCTTTACGTGTTGTTAACTAACGGCAAAACCGAACAAAAATCTCTAACTAGAAGATTTTCGTACGGAGATCGTCTTCTGCAAACAATGACAGTAATTTTAAACACTTTAAGTATTTCAAATTTTATACTATATTGTGAGAACTCTAACAAAACATTCACGATAGGGATGGCACTTATAATTATTATGAAGTGTAGGTCTATGATGTTGTCACATATTCAAAACCTGATTGCTGTCTTGCCCATTGGTCAGAGAAAAGAAAGAAGATGTTATGTTTGGTACAATTCATCAACAAAATAATAAATAAAGGCAAAGAAATTTATTTTTATATGGCTGAAATTTGCTAATATGGAAATAAATTAATTAAAAATAATAAATTAATTAAAGTATTAGAATTTTAAAGTGACACATGCCACCTAGATTATTGTTTTTAATTAGCATTACTAAGTTGGTCTATTGTAATGATTAATAAATTAATTTTTGTTTCGAAAACAGTGCTTCAGGAGGAATTGTCCAAGAGACATTTTTTAAGCAGAATTAACTTGGCTTTAAGAAAGCGATTTTTTTTGCTAAAAATGAGTATTCAACGGCACGAACACCACTGATACTGGTATATTACAAGAGAAACTTATACACGTAAAAGTAGCCCTTCACTATACACTGTTGTGTACCAAATTCCATCTCAATATCTCGATCGCTTTTTGAGAAATGAAGACTATAGTATTTAAGACAGAAAATTTTAAACATGTATCTCGAAAACGAGGCATTTCCAGACCTGTGTTTATATAAACTTTTTTTCTTATTTTTAAATAAAGAGCCTGGTCCTCGATTTTCTTAACATAACTCTGTAACATCCTGTATGTAAGCGGATTGGTTTCGCTCCCACACATTCAGTTTACGTTCACAAGTCATTCGAAGTGTATTTGTTGTGTAATCAAGTAGTGATAATAAAGTTTGTTCCTCTATGTGAAGTATTCCAAGGCTAAGTTAACGCAGAAGTTACAATACTTACCTACTGTGAATGGTTTCCTTAAAGCTCTTTTCACAACACAGAATAAAATTTGAAATAGTTATTTGTTCATTACCGTACAAACATCTTGTAGTCAGAGAGTTTTGCCCAGATTTGGCATAAATTAACATGTCATGCAGCTGGTCATGGTCTCTATAAATTGTTCCATTTTTGTTTATGTACATGCTTTTGCAATAATAATGACACTCTCTCAAAACAGTTTTTGGAATTTCTGGGAGTTCTGAGTAGAAATTTCATTAAATCTTTATTGGTGAGAGAAACAACTAAAAGTTATGTTAAACATTTAAAGCATATTTCATTATGAATACGTCAGAAGTTCAAAATAAATCGCAAAATTAATTTTAATGAGTGCCATTATTATTGCAAACGATTGTACACTTGCAATAGATAAAACGCACTAGCCATAATACTATACTGTGACTAATAATACTTTTAGGTTAACAACAGCAGCTGACAGATTGCAATGTTGTCGAGCGTTTAATACCTATGTTACAGGATATTAGTTTGTAATTTAACACACTGTTTTTCATTTTATTACAGTTGTATTTTTATTTATGAAATGCATTTGTAGAAAAACTATTCGATTTATAAATTTTTTTCATAAGATTTGATTTTGTTGCTTTTGGTCGAATATACTTACTACTATACTACTAAAACGTGTGGATCTTTGTGATCTTTGAGAACAGCTGATCGGCTGCTATAGCCAACGCCTAACAAATTATTAAAAGGCAACTGCGGGCAAGTACTACTCTGATAGAAGCCGTGTCTTCCGAACTCTAATAATAAGGCAATGATGTAATAAAAGAAGAATAAACTTATTTACAGACCATAATTTCCACAAAATTAGCATTATATTCCTGATGTGTTTCCAAATTAAAAATGCATTCTATTAATAAGTTTTCTTTGTTTCCGAATTTAATTTAGTGTTTCAGTTTGACCGTGACCGGTCCATTCTTTTTGATGTAGGCGAAATCAAGTGCATCGTTCAACTCGATAGCATTTTTGTGGTCAGACTTGCAATAAAAATATGTAGAAGTTTTCGAATACAGTGTGTTACGTAAAATAGTTATAGTTTATTCTAGAAAACACGTTTCAAAATTTTACAATAGCATTTCTTACCAAAAATTAAATGCACTTTCCTCTTCAACGTTTTGTTTAAAGAAAATGTATTTTCTTGACACAGGACTAAAGTTAAAGAAAAGAAATAACAGTAAAAGGTTTTTTGAGACATTGCTATAACTTCTCTGTTTTTTAAGTCGGAAAAACAAAAACAATTTTATAATCGTCGACGTTTCATTGTATTATTTCAACATCTTCACGACTGTGGAGAGAATTGATAATTATAATACAATAAAAGAGTCCTACAAATACACAGAGTAAATAAACATCCTACAAAAAACAAAATTGAGACATAATAAATTATATTAACATTTATACACAATAAATTTGAAATTAATTCGACAGATACATACCTATAAATATTCATATTTAGTCATATTAATCTTAGAAATAATAAGGGTTCTAGATACGAGGAAAAGTTCTTTTCTGTCAGTTATATGCACGAGTAAATTCATTCGGAATGTACAATCACGAAATATTACAAATATTTTTGATGGTCAGAATTTTTAAGATTTTTTCACGAAATTTTTAAAAGAAAAACTTTTACAATATAAAAAGATGGTTAACAACATAGTGATACATTCAAATATGTATATCAATATTTTTAGAATTTTATCATTTTCAAAATGTACAGTTTTAATGATTTTATTTTTCTTCAATTTTGCCTAGTAGAGTACAAAAAACTTGCGTTTAGTTTTCGGTTTATACTATTTTTACATGTATTAGTAGAAGTCTTTTTTGTAGTTACTTTGTTTACCAATAATTTATGTGTTATCAAATTTAAAGTTATGTAAATATATTCAAGAATGTTGTGCAAGTGCTGCTTTATTCTGTTGATTAAGTAATGGCAAAGGTTTCGCACTTCTGGTGTGTTCTGAAATTTTTGGTGGTTTATCCAATATAGACCCCTATCCCAATCTGAATATGGTATTTTATATATAATGCTGCTTTCCAATTATTTTGAAAATTGTTATGTTTTCAACTAGTTCTGCAAGAGTACGTTTGATATGTAAAATAAAATCTTACACTAAAGAACTTTCACTATAGAAAAATATAACCTAAAAGAGATTGTTAAAAGATGGGACTTGGAAAAATATGACTCAAACTTGACACCCTGTTGCTCAAAAACAAACGCTAAGCCCGTAGGAAAAAAAATAATGTTATTGTTATTTTCACATCCTAATTTTTTCAGCAATAGAAAAATTGAAATAAGTGTTTCATTTCACAATTATTATTGTAGAAATGTCTATTTTCCTTAAAGATTATGTCTAGTCGTACCAGCCAGACATTTTAATTTGTAACCTTGGAATTGTTATAAAATCTCTATTTTATTTTATTTGTTTGTTATGCATATCTACAGTCTATAATTTTGTGTAACAGTAATTTAGGCTAATAGGTCATCATGGACATTTATTTTGTTTATTGCTATTTTGAATAGCCATAAAAGTATAACGTAGTTTATTATTAACAACGTTTGCTATTGGTATTAGAAACACAACTATAATGAAGAGATTTGCAAAGGCACATACCAATTTTGCTTATAACTATAGAGACAGTATTGCATCAGTGGATATTAGAATCACAAAGCTGTATTTCAAAATAATAATAATTAGGTATCTCTCTTAAATTGATACAACATTTTTTTTTAACAATAAGAAAACTAGCAATAGTGTAGGTATATCCATATTTGTCAAATGCTTTTAGCAATTTTAAACAGCACGTAATCCAAAACTGATTAGCTATACTGAAAATTGAGTCAAATATTTTCAGTTTACTCTAAACATGCGTTGCAAGATATTTGGTATCAAAGAACAAAAATATGTCTTCATTAATAGAAAAATTGATTTATATTAACTTAAATACTTTTATAGACTGTAAAAAAAATATTCAAAATAGAGAGAAGAAGAAAGAAATGTATTTATTGACTACGTTAATACATTTAACAATATTATAGTAGCAAGTCAGTATAAATACAAACATTGGGATATCAATGCAAAAAGTGCAAGTCAATCTATAATACATTAAAAAATGCATTTAAAAGAATTAAAACAATTTTAAAACAATGGTAATTAACTTATGAAGTCAATTTATATATGTACAAGAACACACAAAAAAACAAAACAATCCGAAACAAAATTTTATAGCAAAGATGTAGTGTCCATATACTCATGCACTGAATAAAAACAATAATTGTGCATAATTTTTTTTAATTACATTTTTAAATTTTGTGGTGCATAGTGTTTTGACTTCCAAATGAACTTTGTTGTATAATCTCAAGTCAAGAGAATTATTTGTTGATCTCTGTAGTCGAAATCTTTGACTTCTGGTTAAATTGGCAGATCTCATTGGGTAATTGTGGAAACTGGAATTCGTGTTATATTTTAAATAATTAATATTATTTCAGTCAAAGAGTAATTATATATAGAGAAAGGGCAATGGCATGATTTTAAATTTTTTAAAAAGTGGCTTGCAATGTTTTCTGGGTCCAACCCGTGCAATTATACGAACAATCTTTTTTGAAGTTTGAAAACTCTCAACGATGATGACGCGTTCCCCCATAGGATCACTCCGTAAATTAAACATGAATGCACAACACCATAATATGCATTCAAAAGCATATCATCATTTAACACCTTTCTAAGTTGTCGCACGAGATAAGTATGCTTAGAAGTCGTCTTACAGAGATTGTCAATATGACAAGTCCATCTGAGAGAGCCATCAAGAGTAATGCCTAAAAGCTTAGCATGGTTCCCATCTTGAGAAACACCACTGGAGAAAATAACACTTTGGGTTTTTTCTTTGTTTAGCTTCAACTTATTAGCTGAAAACCATGTTTCAGCCTTAAGAACACTATTGTTAGCGAGCTCAAGAGTACGTTCTCTACTTTTATCTGAGCATAATAATGTTGTGTCGTCAGCAAATAAAATGCAACCCTCAGGAGCTATATGATAATAAAGGTCATTAATATAAATAACAAACAGAAGAGGCCCCAAGACAGACCCCTAAGGCACTCCATAAGATACACATTTAAAGTCTGACAAAATATTATTAAAACTGACACGCTGTTTCCTACCCGTAAGATACGATATGATCAGTGATAGAGGAGTTCCACGAACTCCATAAAACAATAATTTTTCCAGCAGCGTTTCATACATATGCAGTCAAGGGCCTTACTGAGGTCACAGAACGTTGCAGCTGTATAAGTGTTACTCTCAAAACCCACAACCACCTCCTCAACTACACTGAGTACGGCCTTAATTGTAGAACGATTCTTACGGAAACCATATTGGCTATCGCTTAAAATAATTTTTTTTTCAAAATATTTTTCAAGTCTAACTTTAATTAAGCATTCTATAATTTTGCTTATAATATTGGTGTAATAATAATAAATAATACATATTTTTTGTTTTAGATTTAATATTCAACCTGGTGTCTCAAAGTCGATAGTATGGGTCTATGACGTAAATGACGTCATGGATTATAATTTTTCCTGTTAAAAAGTTCTTTTTTCTAATAAATTTTTATTAGAGAAATTTTTCTGTATTACTTCCCGTCTAAATATTATAAGCAATATGTCCTAAAGAATCTCAAAAGAAATACTAAAAACATGAAACTAAAAATGACATTAGCGGTGGAAGGATCAAGTAGTCGTTAGAAAATAATTAAATGTTCGTTGTTTAAAGTGCATAAATGCCATTAAGAATAAATGCAATAATTAAACTCGATAATTATTTAATACAGTTAAAACAAAAAGTGATGATAATAACTAAATTTAAAAAATGAGGCAAAAGCCTACATACAATCTACAATCTATTCTTGACTTCCTTCCTATGACTTCCTCTCATTTCAAGACGCATATCCAATCTTCGCCTGACTTCTTTATGGGCTGCGTTTATTAACATTTCATCGTTTAACTCATTACAAACGTTTGTGATTTTTTCTTTCAGATTATTATTTAAAAACTCCTTATACAAAAATCGAGGGGTGTTAGTTCTGGTGACTTTCCGGGCCACTGAATAGGTCATTAATCTTAATCTATTTTTCTGGGAGAATGTTATCTAAATATTGCTGCATAATCGTGGCCATGTGAGGTTTATCCTCAGCTGCAAAAGCACATTCTCCAGAAGTGCAGGAAGTTCTTATTGTAGGAAATTTAGGCTATTCAGTGTATATGCATAAAAATAAGGCTCTAATAATACGAATTGTGTCCGTTGGGCCTGTTTGGCAAACCATTACTGACAAACCGACTTTGTCCATAGAACGTGCCAAGAGAGATTCTGATCAACAGTTTCTACAGTTACTACAATTTGAGCTATAAAATTAAAACTGTTTTCAATGTGACTCTCAGGCGAATGCTCCATATTGTGAATATTGTAGTCATGATACCTATTGGTCTTTAAAATTCATTGAATGGTTGATTTATCCAAATTCAATTTCCGGTTGCCTGTCGAATAGAATTTCGTGGATTTCTTCTTCATTTTTTCTGAATGAGAAAACATTTTGTAATTATAAAAGTTATACGTTTGAGGTTCTTATTGAGTAATGACAAGTATTTTATGTGAGATAATCAGCACGGGTTTCAAAAAAATCGATCCACTGACACAGCTACCATCCAGTTTTTGCAATTTGTTTATGATGAATTGGACAAGGGAACTCACTTAATTTGTCTTTTG
The DNA here is from genome assembly GCA_037114965.1 of Monochamus alternatus. Lineage (NCBI taxonomy): Eukaryota > Metazoa > Arthropoda > Insecta > Coleoptera > Cerambycidae > Monochamus > Monochamus alternatus. The sequence continues at coordinate 37,420,262 of CM073431.1, read as the reverse complement.
TTGAATAAAAACTTTCTAAGATTGGTATTTGTGGCATTAAATTGGATTATGTCTTACCTAACAGATCGATCTCTTCAGGTAAAAATCGATGAATGTGTATCTAATGAACAGGCCTTAGGTCTTGGCGTTCCCCAGGGCTCTGTGCTGGGTCCACTGATCTTTTTACTCTTTGTGAATGATTTGTCCATCATCTATGTCTAAAGATAACATAACCATGTTTGCGGACGACAACTCTTTTGGGATCTCAGCATCGAACCTTGTGGAACTCGTTGACAGTTCAAATACCGTTATGCGTGAATTCGGGGACTACTGTAACAAAAATAATTTAATATTAAATATTGATGAGACGATGTATTTTTCGCTGAGAAAACCTATACCGGATGATACTCAGTTACATTTCAATAACACCTCAATTCCTTTTAGCCAAAACACAACATTTTTGGGCATAATATTAGACAACTGAGCTGGAACAACCAGATCGATGAAGTTTGCAAAAAACTTAATGAAGCTTACTTTTGCATTCGTAAACTGAAGGAGATGTTAAGTACAGAAGTTTTATTAAATGTCTATTACTCCATGGCATATTGTAATATCTCTTATAATATTATATTATGGGGGATAGCAAAAAACTTGCAGCGTGTTTTTGTTTGCCAAAAACGTATTATAAGATTGATCTTTAATATTGCTACCACTACTTCTTGCAAATATTCTTTTGTAAAATACACAATTTTAACAGTCCCTTCCATCTATCTTTTTTCTTTATTAAAATATATTATACTCAATATTACCAAATTCAAAACAACCGCTATTTATCATAACTATGGCACCCGTCATGAAGATCTGCTGACTATACCTCACCACAATACAACTCTCTTAGAAAAATCGCCATATTACTCCGGCATTAGTTTCTTTAACAGACTGTCTAATGCGATCAAAAACACCAACAACTTTATCAAATTTAGATCAAATCTTAAACAGTTTTTATTGGAAAAATGTGTTTATTCTTACAATGAATTTTAATCTTTGTTTTCTGTCTACTATGTTTTTGTCGACTATGTTTTATATGTATTCTTTTAACTTTACATTATCTTCTAATTATTGTAAGAATTGTACGACGTTCACATCTGTTTTATAATAGCCTAAGTGATTAAATAGATAAATAAATAAATAAATAAATACAACAAAAATTTTTCTAATAAAGGTTTATTATAAAAAAGGAGAGCTTTTTAACAGAAAAAAATTGGATACGTGGCTCAAATTTTATTTAAATTTTTTGTATCCCAGTAGGCCCATACTATTGAATTTGAGACACCCTTGAGTACATACAAATTTAAATTCCTCCATATTTATCTTGCCCTAATGTTTTCCGATCTCTGTAAATAGATAAATAACTAAATATTTTATTAACCATTTCTGATACAACAGTGTATATAATAGGTCAGGGTAATAATGACAATAATAATAATGTATATAGAAAACAAACTTATTTAAATTGGCAAACATTTAAACAGACAAACATAGTTATATAAATATACAAATGCCATACAAATTCAAGTTATAAACAACGTAGCTATACTTTTAACACAGAAATACGAACATACAGGCCACAATATATGACAATATATTTAAGTAGCCTCGTGTCTCGTACGCTATAAAAACACACAATTTTTTGAATTTGGTATAACTTTAAATATTCCTTGTCTCATGCGATTAGCTGTTATATAGTTATAGTGCGGATATTTCTCAAAATACGACACCTGATGTCTCGAAATACATAACAGATCCCTATGTCTTGTATTGAATTCATGATGATCTTTTAATTTAGTGAACAAATCCATATTTTTTTAGTATACAAAAGACATTTAAGTAGAAAGATACATGGACTTGTGAGAATATTAGTCGTTTTGAGATATAAAGACACGCGGACTAGCAGTAGAACTTCCCCAACAAATTATGTTATACAATATGCAGATATGCCAAAGAATAGTAGCTATTTACTAGCTCCTCTTTACTTCTCTCCTCTCTCCTCTTAAGTATTTTTAAGCTGTAAAATTGCAAAGTAAGCTGTATTTAACTCTTTAAACACATGTTTAACGTGAGTGACCAATGACAAGTTCGTCTCAATGATCTTGCCAAGCAGTTTAGATAGTGTTATGCCATCATAAAATGTTGTGCCGTGCGGTAGAGATTTTTGGATATGGAAGTTTACAAACGTGGTTTATAGTTTAAAATTAATTTATCTCTTTGCGATCAAGCATTCACTTCCTGAAGAGTAAAATTAACTACTTCTTGGAGCTCTTCGGGTGTATAATTATTTATATAAAGCATAAACAATAACGGTCCCAAAACAGAGCTCTGAGGAACTCCAAGCAATAATTCTTGCTAATTAGATTTTGTCTCTTCGAGTTGTACCCGCTGTACTCACCCTTCCATATATACATTGAAAACAATAAACTGGAGCGTCCATCTTACTGAAATGCATGCCAAATCGAATACAGTTTTCCAAAACAAACGTACTTCAGTACATTGGCGTCGCTGTATCGCCAAAACTAACAATTTTAAAGATTTCCTATCTCTTTTGTAACACCCTGAATTTTATAAACTGATTGAGATATTTATGTCTCATTTTTCTGACAATTCGATTTTCAAATTATTTTGAAATTTCAAACAAGAATTAGGTCAAGAAATTATTCGCAAATATCCGTTGCTCTGGCGGGAACGACCTGGATAAAGCAATCTAGTGACATGGACTAATATAGAAACGATTAACCGTTTTTCAGTTTGAAAAATTGCCCCCTCATTTAAATAAATTTAGTATAACATTATAATGTGATCATTTTTAATTTATAACGTAAGCAACCCCTGGCCGACACAATAAAAATAACTGGAATGAAAATACAAATTTTAGAGGCGGCCGGCCAGCGACCATTCAAATTATAATTTAAAACGTATGTAACACTTTTTAGCGACCTTTAAATCATGTAAAGTGTCCGTCAAGGGGTTGGGAAGGACCACCCCTAAGGATGACCGCCCTACAGGTATTTATAGTTCACTTCACCTTTAACCCTGGCCAACCCCAAAGGCACTTGCCACAATTGCTGTAAACTTCCTTATATTGTTATTACTTCCTAACATTGGACGTATCGTTTTCAGTTTTTCTTTCTATGGCCGGCGATTCTTGTGGGAAATTCTGTGTCAACGTAGACCAAAGTTGGGCCGCTATAATTAAGTTAAACGTTAAATATTTAGGTAACTATAAAGTTTCTGATTTCAGAAACATTGTAAATTTCAAAATGGTCTTACCATACACAATCTGAAGATGTTATTCTTCTGCTCATCTTAGCAACCATTATCCTTCATGATCTTAAATGCAAACCCATCAATTCATTCAATTCAATTGCGCTGTTGCATTCCTGCATTTCTTGAGTCCAACGATGCCATAAATAACTGTTTGGAAAGGTCAAAGTTTGGAACTAAATAATACAGTGGGTGGTATGTATAAAACGTAGTAGGTATATGCTAATGATCCTTGAAGAAGTATTTACTACGTACTACATTTTCTTTTATTTACAAGTATCTACCGTTCTTAAAAATAATGTACTACAGCACATAGCTGAACAGAAGTGTCTACTACTATATCGAAGCACCTACTACCGATCCTCCACATCTCATAATAGAAAAGCATATTAAATTAACACTTGTTTGTTAGCGAAGTTCCAACTCCTTGCTGGAATCCCGGATCTCCATTCCATTCCATTTTACCACTGCCTCACTAAAACAGGTACCTAATCTGTACATCAAATTATATAAGTAAGTTAGTATATAATTAACGACATCATTTATAATAAATACCTGAATAATGTACGATATAGGGTAAGTTCGAGATAGATGGTTATACTAGAAGAGGTGGCAATATTAGAAGAAATGGCCAAATTAGAAAGGATGGCATGACCATACTTAATATTCCATTCATTTAGCGATAAATGTCGGTGGTTATACCATAATATGGTCAGTTATATGCACGTGTGCTGTAATAATACAAAAAAAAAAGAATTGTATTATTGTTTACTGTTATACCGAGCGAAAAGTAAATCAAGGTAAGTGAAGCAGTTTTGAGATGTTACATGATCAATCCGTATTACGGTTATCCCAATCAGTTTTTTGGCTGAAACTAAGTAAAACACACTTTGAAGTTTTACCTAAGCTTAAAATAGTCTCGTTTACGCAATTTTTCTATAAATTAAGGGGATGGCCATCTCTTTCTGTCAATTGGGTGAGATGGCCGTCTTAATTTTGGGTGCGATTGCAATCTGTATTATTATTTAGCATGTCGAAGAAGTAAGTAGGTATATGCTTTTGCAGTAATAATGACACTATCTCAAAACAGTTTTTGAGCTTCTGGAAGATCTTAATAGAAATTTCATTAATTCATTCTAAAGAGTGTCATTATTATTGAAAACGATTGTACATCAAAATATATGGAGAGGAGTCTTTGATTTTATTTTAAATTTTATTTAAAAATTAAATTAACGAACCAAACAAATCAGGCAATGTTAACATTGATTCTCTTGAAGAATATTTATAAATAGCAAACAGTTCTTTTCCTGTATGAATTTTTGGAACAACTTTAATAAATATTTACAATACACAAAACTACTATTTTCCAAAAACTTCTCTCTAAAAACTGTAACTAGTCTAATTGTGCAGATTACGATGTAGTACAATCAAATAAACGGTGACAGTTTGGTAGTTGAAATTTGCCTTTTACAGAATAAGTAGAAATCAGATCCCCTACCTAATACGCCAAAAAATGCTATTGCTAACAAAGAAATCATTCCAAGCGTATCATTACTTTTTTTCATTAGTCTTAGTGACTCCACCAGTAACTACAGAATGATCTTTTCCATCACTATGTAGATTCAAAAGTTATTTGTGGAATCCAACAGACCGAAGTCGTTTACATAATCTAGCACTTATGAGTATTCAGAAGAACATACCAATGTGTTTTAGAAAATCTTTTATAATAAATCAAGACAATTTGATTTTGTAATTTAGTCTTTCATGAAGTTCTCCCAGCACCTAATGGAGCATGTTTTTAGGTTTTTTCTAGTAAAAATGTTCATGTGAACATGTGTCGGATTCTCCTTACTTTTCCAGAAGAGTCAGTGCTCATTTAAATAAGCATTACCCTTGTCGCTGGATCGGTCAAGGTGGGTCACACATTTGACCAGACAGGTCTCCAGACATGCATCCGCTAGATTAAGTACAACATGTGGGGTTGAGAAATTAACTGCAATTATTTTATTTTCAAATTTGTATAGGTCTATAAATAAGGTGTAAATAAAATAAACAAATCTTTATTTTTAAATTCGTATAGCTCAATAAATAAAATGAATCGGACACATGTTCACATGCATTTTTTACTAGAAATAACCTAAAGAACATGCTCCATTGGTGCCAGGAGAACTTCATGAAACGCTCTATATTTGTGTTCCTATACCATATCCTCTTCCTACTGTTTGTTTTTAAATTAAATTAATTGCAATTAGAAGTATGTCATGTCTTATTATATTTGTACAATAAATGTATAATAATTTCCACATTATTTTTGAATATTTGTTACTAAAATCAGAATTAGGGGTTTTTTAGTTGAAACCAGTAACGCCACTGTTAAAGTTTTCAAACGCATATGTTTTCAGTTTGGTTGAAAAAAAATTGGTTACGGCCCTGAATGTCAAACTTTATAAAGACGATTAAAACTGAAATAAAGATGGATATGTTCAGACACATAGATACCTAAGTATTAAATAAGAATGTTAGTTATTTCTACACTTATTATGTTTAGTGTATTTAACCTAAAAAATGTAGGTACCAGAACATTTTTCTTGTTACTGTTATCGTAAAAAATATTTCTTCATGGCTATCTATTCCGGATTTACTCTATATCGTCACTGTTCTTCTTCACTGATTATACAAGGTTAGCTATGACTAAGTACAAATATTTTAAGAGGGGATAGAGAAAATTAAGAATTAACGGAATCGCCCTTCAAAAAAAATTCCAAACTTATTTATAATGCGAAAAAATTTTTTTTCGTTATTATATTAAATCCTTATCAACAGTAAAATTCACTGTCATGTGTATGTTGTAGTTTTGTGTTCTTCTTCAGTTTTTAGTGCCTAATTTTAATTTTAAACGTTTTATAGTTATTAGAAAAAAGGAATATGTGTTGGGTACAGATATTTTCCCACAATATAGTTCGCCGGTTTGTTTTTCTAGATTATGTGCCCATTCCTTTCGTTCGATTTTCTTATAATAAACAGGCATTTTATCTAACTGTACCTACGGGAAGTGTGTTTTATCGGCAGTGAGTGGTTGTAATGAATGAAAATGTAGGATTGCCAGTGTGTAACGAAATAATGAAAAACGAATGCAAAATATCTACTGCAGTTAACTGGATTAACTGTTATCTATCTGTCAGGTATTATTACTAATAAGGATGTTAATTTTTTTGCGTATTTGCATTTAGAAACGCTGCAAAAAGACAACCGCATGGTAGTTGACATTGTTGACAGATGTAAGCTTTATCTACGAATCTAAGATATCTCAGTCGAGGTTTATCATAGGCGCTGACTTTCCATAGGAAAGAAGGGTTTTGCCCCATTTTTTAAACATCGAGCTAAAATTCTAGAATAATTTTTTTATTGTCTTTTAGGCCTTCCTGAGAACGTTGTAAAAATGTTTGTTCTCAGTCCCTGTATACTTTTCTAGGACTCACATTTATAAAAGCTGCTATTTCTTCGAAATTATCATAATTTACGAAGTTCTTCAGACACAAGTTCACTTAAACTTAAGTAATTACTACTACGTATCCCATTTTTAGTAGATGCTATGAAGTAAAGTAGATGCTTCTAAGTCGAAGCATTCTTCTATACAGGGTTTTTCTAAAAATAAACAATTTATGATTTTTAATATGATTTTTTATGTAAAAAATCCGCCTTTGTTGAAATCGATATTGGCAATGGTGTTGAGTAATTTTCACTCAATTTACTCGAAAACTGTTATTAATATTGATTTAAATGAAGATATAAATACGTTTGGAGATAATCGCTTTATTGTGCAGTCGAGCATTTTTGCTGATGTATTAATTTTGTCACAACATCCACGAAAAATAAACAGGAGTAAATTATTTCAAATTGGACGTAGAATCCAAAAATGTAGGAATATATTGGGTGTTTCATTTAAAAAATATAAGTTTAGTTTATTATAAATTTTTCGAGCACCACGTATATCAAAAAATATTTTTAAATTGTTAGTATACTTATCTACCAAAAAAAATATTTTTTGGTTGAATCACCCAAAGTGTGCAATAGCTATTTATGTAATCAGTTATGAAAAGTATATATGGTTATATAAAATCATGTTTCATGATGTATTACATATAAGATTTTGTCTAATTTTGACGAAAAATGGGACATACAAGTTTTTAATTTTGATCATTTACAAGTATAATTTAAATAACATAGTAGGTCATTATCAATTTAAATTTTCTCTTCATTTGGCTTGACATTTAATAGACGCTGATCTATTCTGTGACGCTGATCATTACTATTACCATTTATTAGGTGTGATATACATTCAGATTCTGACGATATACCGAGCGATATCGAAGAAACGGCAAGAAATGCCGTATGTTCACTGATTCCTGAAAAATCCAAAGCGGTATATGACTTGGTTTATGAAAAATTTGAGAAATGGCGTGAACAGAAGAAAGTAAAACACGTCAATGAGAAAGTACTATTGGCAATATTTTGAAGGTAAAATTTGAAAGCTTCTACGCTATGGACACAGTACTCCATGTTGAGAACTGAGCTGTCTTTACAAAAAGGTATAGACATTAAAACATACAATAGTCTCATAGCATTTTTGAAAAGGCAGTCCGATGGATACCACGCTAAGAAATGAAACGTTTTTTCAAAAGTAAATATTGCGAAATTTTGACGCAGGTGGATGACAATCATTTTTTAATGGCTAAAATAACTAATAATTGCTTCATGTAGTTGTCACTTGACTAATTCGGAATTTTTGCTTTAGGTTGTGTTGGTTGTGGGAATAACCGGTGCATGTCGGAAGTCAGAATTAACATTTTTACGTGTTGAAGATGTTACAGATGAGGATACTTATTTTCGAGTTATTCCAAATACAAAAACTCGGGTAATTCGTGAATCTGTAATCACCCCGGGAGATATAGAAGAACTAAGCTTCGTTGACATTATCAGAAAGTATATAAACCTACGCCTGGAAAATATTAAACACAATAGATTCTCTGTTAGATATAGAAATGGTAAATGTGGCGTACAACCAGTAGGAATTAATACTATTGGTCACTTACCAAAGATGATTGCTCAAATAATTGGTTTGCCGAATTTTGCACTATTCACGGGGCACTCATTCAGAAGATCTTCAGCCACTTTAGTCGCAGATTCTGAATATTTTAAAAATAAAACACACAGCAGCTGGAAGTCAAATTCTGTTACAGAAGGATATGTTGAAAACTCTATAGAAAATAAAAAACAATTTCCGATGATATTCTTGGAGAACCGAGGAATACCAATAACATATCACGAAATATGACTTCAAGTTCAACAAATAAGATTTCTTCTGGAATTAGTTTCACTAACTGTACCAACTGCGTTGTGAATATTTATAATTATTTAATACTAATTAATAAATAATAAAGTGTTATTTATAAAATTACTGACTTAAATAACAATTACTTTATTATTTTTCTGTTGTATTTTGTTTAATTCTTTTTTGCAATTAGTGACATAACGAACTTTTCGTAACCAGTTGCATAATGGTTTTCATTATATAACTAGTTACATAAAGTAGAACGTTTTGACACTTGTTTCGATAACAAAAGATGTTACATTATATGTCAAAATTAGAAAAAAAATATTTTCAGGTGCCGTCTAGAGGCAGTTACAGCTGATTCTTATTATTGATATTTTGAACAAGTGACGTATTTTAATTTTATTATTTTTAAATTAATTTCAGTTATATCTTGAAAATATGACATTTTAGACTAGATTAGTAGATTGCTTAATGCATTTATTTATACGTTTTATGTTACCTCTTGGAAAAAACTCATTTATTTCAGACGCATAGGCTTCACATTCCAAATGATAGCTTTTCCTAATCAAATTGACCCATTTGTATAATAAATTCAATATTCAATGTACAAAAATTTTTAATAAGCTTAAAAAAATACCAAAGAGTTCAGAATTGCGGCGCCATCTCCTATTTGTTTTAGTAGAAGTATTTTTTTATTTCTCTCCGTGTAGTTACTAGGGATTTGTCACATTCCGCAAAAATCTGTATTAGAAATACACGCTGCAAAAACGAATCTTAACTTCGGCTGACAAAGAACAAAAATTAAGACTGCGCAAAAAAGTTATACAAAAATAATCGAATCTCCAATAAACAAGTTGAAGAAAAAGTTTTTATGTAGCAAAATATAAATATGTTTTTATACGTAGTAATATTTTTAAACTTCTCTCTCTTTTTCTTCGGATCATTGACTACCTGAGAAAGTTAACGACTTTAGTAACTAACTTGTTCATGAATACATTGAACTTGCTAAGATGTAAATAAAACAACATATATACTAGGTTCACAATACAAAGAAGTAAAATGTTGTGTTTTATGAACACGTTTTTTTCTACTAGAATATGCAAAAATTTTGAGCTTATTCAGAATGTCTATAATGACGGTTGCATGGGACAAATTCCATAGGCGTGCCAGTTGAGAAAGGTTCAAAGAACACAAAATTACCAAAAATAAGTAGATTGAGCGAATCTTTACTATAGTTTACTTTAAAAAGTTTATACTCACCTGGTGAATGCCGTCCTGTTAGACGGCGATAGTCTACCACCACCCGCTTACACCTACCTGACGCACTCCACAGATATCGTACCTTTAACAATGCACTATTTACATCACTGAACTGTCACTATAACGGTCACACATTAACTCGTCGGCTATCGGATCTATTCGTAGAACAGTTGGAAACAGTTTCCATCCGTCAGACGCACGAACATAGTGTTTGTAATGGCCATGTAAGGTTGAAAACGCTTGGTTTTAGTTGCAGTGCGCATGTTTCTGACGGTTGGAAATTGATTCTGCTGTACCGCGAACAAAGCTATTATCCATACAACCACTCCAGCACCAGGTTCCATGTTTGTCATCGTATGGCCATTATTTATCCATTTTCATCTTTCATCAGCGTTTCTATAATATATATATATATATATATATATATATATATATATATATATATATATATATATAAGTAGATACATAAGATATATTCTTTTATTCAAACTTCGACCTTCTAATATTTGTCTTGAATAGTTTCTTCGCCATATCACAATTTCGTCTTTCTCTATCAGCATACTATTCTTCGATTTCGTTATAAAACGATAATTATTCATGTCACGCATTATTTGCAAAAGAACCCTTCTAGATATTCTAGGCAAAGTTTCATTCCCTGAGATACCAACCTGAATTTTTCTATTGTCGGGAGCTCATTCTTAAAACACCATCCATGAATTGTTCGCGAATTTTGTTATCATCAACCACTATCTATTTTTTCTGCGAGTTTCCACTACACCTATATAGGATGTCCAAAAATGATGAGCAAATATTTCAGGAGCTGATTCCACGTCATTAAATAAAAAGAAAACTTTATATAAACATATGCCGAGAAATGGACCCTAAGCGTGTTAGATCCTTTTATAGGGTCGGCCTTGAAGATGGTTTTTGTTCAATATTATCGAAACGATTCGAGATAAAGTAATTAAATTTTTACCAATAAGTGATATTTTTATGCTGAATTCGAAAATTTACACGAAATTTAGACAATTTATCAGAAGTGTATTAAACAGGACCGGCTCAGATTATTTTCAGCCCTAAGTTTTTTGTTAGAAATTATTTTTATCATTGAACTACAGAAATTCAAAATATATCGTGTTTCACATTGAAAAGATATTCTTGTCCGACTTCGATAAAATGCACCGTTTTCGAGTAAAAAAGATTTAAAGTGGTACATACAGATTGTTATGTAACGGAAAAAATCCTTAATGAACATTTTATTGTTTCCGGATATACCAAGTTTCATTAAAAAAGGATGCAGGAAAGTATCTTCGACGCATTAGGATCGGCAGGTCTGCGTCAGATAGACCAGCTATATTTGCGGAGAGGATTGGCACCCTCTCTGTAGTTATGGTAGAGTGCAAGAATGTTGACAATGTGAAAGATTGATACCGGTCGACATTTGACCACCCCCCTAATTAATGAGGTTTTACAGGTTTCCCGAATTCCTGCACTGAATATAATAATATACCACCCCTTCTCCCGCACAAGTCTCATGGGCTAATGAACCATAGATATCAGAGATATACCAAAAAAAGCATACAAACTTGAGACAGTCATTGTACAGATCTTCTGAGTGTAAGAGAGCGGGAGGTCATAAAAGAAAAGTAATGGCACATATTACCCAACTTGATGAATCTTACTGTATAAAATATTTTTTTCTCAAAAGTTATGTGGTTTCTAGCTAGAGTTTTGGAGTTGTTAGGTTAAACTGGTCTGAAAACATTAAATAAACCTCGAATTCGGATTCAGCAACCCATAAACGTAAACATAATATAGTTTTATTTATTTTCATATATATATTTCGATATGACCTTGAAGCTAACTTGTTAAATTTAACTCTGGATTTGAATTCAACAATATCAAAAAGATAAATGTACGATGGTCATTTGCTATATTTCGATTCGCTGGGGTAAAGTGAACCCCTAATTCGAATTCAACAACCCCAAAAACATATATGTTATGTTTGTTTCACTGGTTATGTGAATCTATCTTATGTTTATCTATCTTTCTATTTAACCTAGGAAAGTCAAAATAACCTAGAATATTAGCTGATAGACCACTTTTTTGGAGCTTTGTAATCAATTGCAATAATTTGATGAAAAGTTGAACAATTCCCGAGCTGTTTGTTACCTACTATCGGAGTAAAAAGTCCAGACCCTTGGGTTTGAAAGCCTACAAAACGTAGGAGAGAAAAAAATTGAAATTTGGACCATAGGTAGCCTCACTATTATTATTATGCACAATCGAATCGAAATTTGTTTTTGAATATTCGTTTTTTAGTTATTAGAAATAATGTACCAAAAAACACAATTTTCGGGCGGCAAAACGTAATCCTGTCACTTCAACTTGTCATAACTTTTTTATTTATAGGCTTTAACATGTGCAATTTTAACTGGTAATACATTAAATTGTGCTCTTTGGGACTGTGCAAGTCTCTCTTAGAATTTCTTACTTTTTTTTATTTTACGTAAAACAGAAGTTAATGGTATCTTCGTAAATACAGCATCTTTTTTTAAAATACAAAAACAGTCATAGAACAAATAAAAACCTTAACAAAGGAATGTAATAGTTTTATGAATTAAGGCACCTGTAAACAGTGTATGGGTAAATATAGTACAAAATTATTTCTATCACGGAAGCCTGTCAACTAAACCTCGTGGAAGAATATTATTTTTCTCTCGTAGAGTTGTTAGGATTCTTATGCAAAAAATTAATGGCATTTTCGAAAAAATAATGTATTTTTGAAGAAAAAAAACATACGTTTTTTTATATTTAATTAAAATATGACAAATATTAGGAAAAAAATAATTTTTAGTTTAATTATGTAATTTCATATATCAACAAAATTTGAACGACCACGGAATCTTTTACTTACGAAATACACGATGATCTATTTTGGTTAGGAACGCAGGTACAATGACTAAACTGTGATAGAAAAAAAATAGTATAGGTAGGTGCCTTGAACTCTTTTTGAAACTGAAGTGTCATCTGATAATGATTTTATAGCCACAGAAGGGCAGTTACAAATTGAAAATATAATTTTTTTTATTCTTCATGTTATTTCTTATAATTTGACATTATTATTACAGACGCAAAAAAATACCTTAATTTTATTAATATCTCTTAGAAATGTTGGTAAATTTGTAAGATTCAAGAATTCAAAGAATCAGGGTCATTCATAAAAATTCAAATATGCTAAATGCAATTTTTATATAGTTAAATTTTTATATTATATTATTGGAAAGGTAAAAACAAAATCAGTGCCTAAAAATATACAAGGTGTTCCAATAGAAATAACAAACTATGGTGGTTTAGTAATTTAAATTGATAGAAAATTCAGAATCCATTGTTTCCTATGGAAAGAGTAGTGTTTAGTTGTTTAAATATTTTTCGTACTTTTTGAATTACAGCTGAGCTAGTTAGTAAAAGTAGAGAAATTTCTGCATATACCGAAAATAAATAAAACTAGCCAAGAGTTATTTACACCACTAAATTAAGTTCGAAAATGAACATGAGTCTATATTAAGTAATTATTTTTATTACAGTTTAAGGCTTACGGTGAGCGCTCAATCCAAAGGGATATAGTTTTCGCTCAGTAACTCCTCAACGAAAAATGATAAAAATATGCGTTTTTTTTAATAGACTACAAATATTATTTTATGTCGACGCTGTGTTTTGAAATTTTGAAAATATGCAAAATTCATTTAAAAAAAATAATTATACACTTTTTTAAAATTTCAAAACACAGCGTCGACGTAAAATAATATTTATAGTCTATTAAAAAAAACCGCATATTTATATCATTATCCGTTAAGGAGTTACTGAGCGAAAACTATGGGTTTGTTCCAACACAGCAAGAATCGATTCCGAACCGTCCAGAATCAGTCAGTCAGTTCAGTTGTTAATGTACTTTCGGCGAATGCGACGTAAGACGGTGTTGGTCAAACATTTATCACGGTACTGATCCAGTTCTCGACGGTTGTTGGAACAGATCTTATATATCGTTTCATAGAGCGCTCACCGTAAGCCTTAACTTGCAACCAATCTCAATCAAAATATGTCATGCATGCGAGTAAAAAACTGAATTTGACTTGAACCGCTTAGTCTTGAAGTTATTTTCAAGAAATGTATTTTAGTAGCGGACATATTTTTTTCTGTGACATTTTGTGGTAAACCAAATTAATATTTCTGCTATATTTATTGGTTAAAACTTATATTAACTGATAAAAACTATTAAAATAGTAAAACTTTTACAATAGAATCACTACAAAATAGTAGGTGCCATTAATAATTTTCAAAATATAGAAACTAATATATCTTAATAAATAAGTACGTATGTTGTGTAAGCATTAAGTCTTATACATAACACTACTACGGTACACATAACATAAAATTAGGCTTCTTTTACGCAAGGATAATGGTTTCAAGTCCTTTATTCGCATAGTAAATTATTTCCAGGGAGGGGAACCATCCTAGTGAAAAACCCTTATTTAAAGTCCCGCATAAAAAACAGTTAAAAACTCAAGTTTTATATGGGCAACAGCTACATTCTATGTTTAAATATATGCCCCTCCGCATGTACATTCCAGATTATTCTTTCTCCAGATTTTAAATATGATTATAAGTACTTATTATTTTTTTAAGGAAAAAATAAATGTTAAATAATTATTGCACAAAAATTTACTTGATCTATTACATTTTTTAAACAAATTTCCTATAGCTTAGTGCAAATATTCATGCAAAAAAGTGAGAAAAGTAAAACTTTTTCAAAAGTAGAATTTTTCCTCCAATTTTATTTGAAAGTCCCATTAGTGAAAACGGTACTGTATAAACCAGTTGCGTACTATATTTTATATTTGTTGGAAAATACAGGGTGTTTGTAAGCAATTCAAAATACTCAAGTAACTTCATGACAATTTTTTTTTGTAAGCGGCGTAATTTCTGATATTTGGGATGTTAAAGTTTTCGAAAAATATATAATTACTCTCAGGTATGCATCTAACGAGCGGACATTGCGCCTTTTACAAGGGACGCCAAATTTATTTATTTATTTAAAATAAAATGTCCAACGGGTATACACCCAATTACAGGACAAGTTTACATAGTAATTTATACAAATATTAGTTTACATTAACTGACAAACAAAAATCTTTACATACATATGTATATACACGTATTATAATTTAAATGACAAGAGACACAAATACACATGAAATAGGCAGACTAAAAATAACGACTTAATACAAAAATAAATAAAACGTAATCAGTTAAAAGCTAATAAAATGAACACAAACATCATAAATGACAAAATTACAAAAAAAAATTTATGTCACAAATTGAGCAGTATAAAATAACAACCAATACTACCATAGTTAACAATTATTTGATAGAATTGAGAACTTTTATAGATATTCGTATTATGTCCCATCCAAAGCAGGTTGTTGTTTCTAATATTAAGCCTAGGAATATGGAATTCAATAAGGAAGTCAGATACTCGCACTTAATTTTATTAATAATAATTTTATGAAGTAAAATAATAGAGTGCAGGTCTTGTAACTAGGCTCTTCATATTAAAACGCCCATAAAATATTTCTTGGGGTATGGTCTGTATCATCGATATAAGGGAATATAAAAAATTTCAAAAGACACCGACCGTAAATAGTGGTGCAATATATTTTCAAGCGACATAAAAATCATTAAAATATGTAGATATATGCATAGTACATTAAGACAATTCTATATATCATGCCTATTTATGTCATCTAACTCGACATTGTTCAAAGCGGGGGGAAATTTTACATCTCGTGATCAATCAGTGTTTATTTTACCCCAGTCGATCCCACTGCTCGAATATAAAAACTTATATCGGCAAAGCGCTATTTGGAATGCGACGTATGAGTATGACTTGAATAGTGAGATCAAATTGTTACTCAAACCAATATTATCCAAGCCTGTCGAATGCCTTAAAAAAAGTCAGTATAGATGACGCCTATATGATATCTACGATCAAGAGCTTTGCTAGTGAACTGGGTCTTACACATTAAGTTAGTTTCAGTAGAACGTTCAGTTCCAGTTACTAAACCATGTTGTTCAGGTATAATATCGTTACTTACTAACGTGGAGATAAGAAACTGTAAATTAATATTTCAAAAACCTTTGAGGAATTATTCAGAATGGCAATTGGTCTGTAATTAGTTATTATCATTTTTTGAGTCCTTTTTATAGATTGGACATATTCTAGATAGTCAGGAAAAGGGCATGTACATAACATTAAATTGTATATTGTACACAACGGTTCCCAAAAGATGACTAAGAAAGCAAGTAAAAGATCAGGTTCAGAAGTGAAATTAGGCTTAATTCTTTTAAATGATGCCAATACTTAATCAGTGGTAAATCTTTTTATATTTAATACATGATATATCGCATTATTATATGCGAGAGAAACACTATCATTGTTATAAGTATTTCATTCAATGTATGCCCTAGAGGAAAACGTGGCTAAATTCTTTACATTTAATTAAGGGTCTTTTATGGAGCTATCGTTAAAGGTCGTGGCAGATGGAATAGTAGAATCTCCTTTTTTCGTATTAATAAATTCCCAAAATTGTCTAGGGTTACTTTTAATAACAGATTCAAAATCAGTAATATATTTATTATGAGCTATAATAATAATAGTAGCTCTTAACATTTTAAAATTATTCGAACTGACTTATTCCAGCCTCGTTTTTTGTTTTTAATAAGTGGAATTATTTCTCATGTGAGCCAAGGTGGATAATGTGAGTTATTACTTTTTTTGAGAGTATGATTTATAAAATCAGAATTTAATATTTCATAAAATTTGTTGACACATTAACAAAAGATTCAAAAGATTAAAATGAGCATTCAGAAACACCTTGCTCACTTGCGACTACAATAGCTTGTCGAATTTAACGTGAATGAGCACTGAACACGAGATATGTGAAAATTTGGACGTGTCAAATATTATTAACCATTTTCACGCTGTGAAAGCAAAAAAATTGGCTGTGTGATTATCTTTATGTTAAGTAAATTTGTTATTTTATATTTTTATGTTTTATTCGAAACCTTTCTTATTGTATGAAGTTG
This sequence comes from Monochamus alternatus, assembly GCA_037114965.1. NCBI lineage: Eukaryota > Metazoa > Arthropoda > Insecta > Coleoptera > Cerambycidae > Monochamus > Monochamus alternatus. The sequence goes on along the minus strand of CM073431.1, from coordinate 37,403,224 downwards.
TAGTATTCTCAACCTTTCCATCGCTGGGCCACTTTAGTCATTGGAATGCAGGCGATTCCGAATACTAAAATCCGGTTGTAATTTTAACGTTTTTGCGATAGTGTTTTCATTAGTTTTTCAAGTGTCAAATATGGCGTTGATGGGCATGTGCCAAATGTAACTGATTTTATCGTGGTAATGTAACGCCTTTGTGAAACGGGAAATCTGCAACCGAATCGTGGACGAGATGGAGGTACAGAAAGTCCATGAGTATTGCAGCAGAAGAACACATTTTAGAGATTGTTGAAGAAAATTCCCCAATAAATATCAGGCAAATCGCTCAAGTACAACGAATGTCCCAATCAACAGTGTGGTGTATCATGCACGAGCATTAATACCACGAGATTATCCCTTACGAATTAGATTTTGTGAATGGTTGCTGTAAAAAAATGCTCAAATTCCCAGATTTACAGCTGGGGTGTTGGTTACAGATGAAGCTATTCTTCTCGAAATGGGATGTATAACATTCACGTTAGGAATTTTGAAAATTCTCACACGTCAACGGGATCATTTCCAACGCCTTTCCTTAAATGTTTAGTCAGGGATTGTCGATGATCGTTTGATTGGACCATTCATATTGCTAAATCGAATGGATGGGGTTCAGAATCTCGAGTTCCTTCGAAATGATCTGCGTGGATTTGTGTGCCTTTAGCTGTCCGACTCCGAATGTGGTTCTTGCACGATAGTCCCCCTCATTGTCGACAAAATGTTCAGAAGTAGGTACCTTAATGAAGTTCAAGACGTACGATGGATTGGACGAAGAGGGCCGGTACCAGACGGAAAGACATACACAAATTTCATCTATTTAAAAAGAAATTAAAAATGTTTTTACTAAAAATTTGTGCATACTCCGTTCAGGAATATTTTGATTATAGCTCGTATATGTATTGTATTATTTTAATATTTATACCTCAATGTATGTGAATAGTCGTAAGTCTTTCTTTTACATTGTATTTATTAGACTTGACCTCCAATAGCAAAATTATATTGCTCACGCTGGACTAATAAATTATGTATCTATCTACCATGGCCACCACGATCTCTTGAATTAAATCCGTTGGACTTCTTTTTGTAGGGATACTAAAAAAATAAGGTGTATCCCACCGAAGTGGACACTATTGAAGATTTACGCAAACGTATCCTAGCTGCTGCAAATTTATGAGTTCATAACGGACAAGAATCAGAAACATTTGTGTTAGTTCTTAGAAACGGGGAAAGACGTTAAATGTGTTTACATCAGGTATGTCAATTTATTTTATTAATTAAAGTCACAAATTCACAATAGCGTCAAAAGCAGATAAATTTACTGATATAAAATAGGTATTACAAAGTTTTGTTTATTTCGTTCCTTCAGAAATACTCAAGTTTATGTCCGTTTTTTTATTACACTTTGCCGTCGTGTCGGTCACCGATTGATTGCTTTGCCTTGCGCAAGTTCAGGTTTTACAGTTTTACAGTGGGTCTAGTGCCGTGTAGAAGTGTATTTGTAAATCATTTTCAAACTGCCCTATTTGATTTTTTTTTCTATAAAATTGTATTTGTAAGGGGACTTACAAATACAATTGCATTGCATTCAATTTTTTTTTTAGAAGTTCTGAATCACAGAGATTTAAATTTTATATAATTATATTTTAACTGAAATATATATGTCAAATTATGAAATTATGTTGATAATGTGAAAACCCACTAAAAAATTATACTTCTATATTTTTTCAAAGACTCTACGGAGCGATTTTCAGCGTTTATAAATTCAGAGGAATATAAAAATGTTGCACATTTGTCTTATAAACCCTCATTTTGTTATTAACTATTTAGAAGTTACAGGGTGTTGAAGTTAAAAAAAACATTTCAACGATTCACTGTAAATCAGTTATGTATTAATTACAGGCGACAATAGTAATAAATATAATTTCTGCTGATAATTTGTTTACCATTTATAATAGGTAACAAAAGCAATTTTTTGTCTCGTATTTTAATCTTAAAGTAAGAATATGATCAAGTTTCTGCATTTAGGCTGCATAAAATATAGATCAGTGGAGTTGAAGAGCAGGACAGAAGAGACATAAGTTTCGAATAACAATGCACGGGGGTCTGGTTTAGAAACAAGAGATCGCTTGTGATTCTCAGAGCGCTTGACTGATGCATCCATCATCTTCCACAATGCAGCGTTGCACCCTCTGACAGATTCGGGGAGCTGTTAAGTTATTTCCAGCTCTATAGCGAACCTGAACATATATTTAATATTGGCACCAAGGGAAGTTTCCTCAGGTAAAAGTGCGTAATATTTTACGGACAACGTAAATATAGTTGTAGGTTGAAATAACTTTTATTACATTCAGTTTTAAAACAGAAATAACTAAAGTTGTCAATTTGAATGTGTATGGATTTGTTTTATACATATATATTATAATAGTTTTATTATTTAATTTAGTTTTAAATGATTTTCCTTAAGTGTAAGCATATGAGAATATTTACATATAATTTTTTTAAGCTTATAACACAGTGTTTATATTGAAAACATGAATTTTGCTGATAAAAGTTGATACTACATAAGAAAAATAATTATTTCATAATATTAAGTGATCTCTACTAATTTTATAGATTTTCAAATTAAAAAAAGCAAATTAAACTGTATTTACATTCTAGATGAAAACTGTTACTTAACCGTCAACCAATAATTTCTTTAAATTCTAAAAAATACAAAGTAAATAAAATTAAATTAAATAAACCTAGATTATTTCAATATAAAATTGTAGATATTAATAGTAAAATGTGGTAAAACATTCTGTACCTACCAAAATTTTATCAGAATAAGGTAAGAAAACATTTACTAGATGCTAAATGGTAGATAGATTTTATACGATATACGGTAATGGTAATTTGATGTCCATCTATTGTGCAAAACCGCAAATAGTATAAGGACTTCTTAATACAAGGTATATTCACTAAAGTACTCTATGAACTATGTTCCCTTCCTAGTTATTCTGTTTTCTATTACTACCAACAGATGGCAACAACAAGAATTAAAATTTAAAATTAAATTTTAATAAAAACACAATTTTTTATTAGGTATTAACAAAATTATGAAAATGCAAAAATATGTCAGATCTCATCTATTGTGCTTGGAATTACGATTCCCACATGTTCAAAAGTGACTTTTGAATGTTTTAGAATGATTCATTAAGGCAAGGTATGTTTTTTTTTATGTAGTTAATTTAGCTAATTAATTTTATTTTAGATAATACAGCCTTGTCTATGGAATTATTCCATTAGCATACCTAGATATTTGTTCAAAGAACATACATATGACTTTATTAATAGCAATTGTAGGAAAATTGATTTATATTAGCTTTAAATACCTTTACCTAGAATAGAGTAAAACATATTTTTTATGTATGTCCTTCTACTTTACAATTTTTGTACTTTTATTTTCAAAATAACAAACTGGTTAAAACACGTCTGGTTCTTAATTACTAATTTAAGGCCGTGGTTATTTGAAATCATAGTTAATATATTTAATTAAGAAATTACCAAAATAATTCAAATTAGTTACAATTCAGAGATTGGAAACCAAAAAGACAGACATATTTTGTATTGTTACATAACTACTAATAATACTGGTATATGTTCAAAATGTATAATAAAAACCTACCTATCACTATCAATAAAATTAATACTTACATATTATTGTACGAGTTATACAGAGGGATTGTGGGGAACCCCCAGTATTCGAAAGGAGTGTTCAGGGGACAAAAATGAACAAAAGGGTCTAATAAAGATATGGTCAAATATCAACGCTTACTGAGATAGCAATGAAAATATTTTTACCTGAGTTATTATTGTAATGCATCAGTACAGAATAAACTGTAGGTATTATAAATTATATCACTGATTAAAGATCTAATAAACCAAAAGAAATGAATTCAATTTTCAAATATACCGCCTTGGTGCATGCAACAGCTTGTGTGAATGGCACAGGTAGCTCATTGAAGTGCACGGTGATTTTCTCTTAAGTGCTGCACAACTAACAATCCGATCGAATAGCGCCTCTCTTGTTTTTACTTTTGTTGTATATACTAATGATTTAAACCATTCCCAAAAGCAGTAATCAAGGGGATTCAAATCTGGTGGCCAATTCTGGAAACCACCTCGGCCGCTCCAGCATTGTGGAAGTGATTGTTAAGATGATTGATCCCAACACGACTAAAATGGGCAGGGGCACCATCATGCTGAAAGTACATGTTTTCCCTAATATTCAATGCAACATCGTCCAGATCAGTCAAATTATTTTCTAAAAATTCTACATATCTAGCTCCAGTAAAACGACCATCTAGCATAACTGGGCCAAGTAATTGATTATTGATCATATCATACAATCCCACACAATGCTGAACCGATATGCTGAAAGTTACTTTCCACTGTGGTGTGTGGATTTTCATCTGACCAACGATGTTTATTGTGACAGTTATCTACTCCATCACGAGGTTTTAAACCATTTTTGTGAATGACTTCCCATGCCGTAGTTTGATTAATTTGGAGATAGGTTGCAATGCGCTTTGTATACCCGGACTACATTATACCATATTTAGAATTTTTTCTTCCACTGTTAGACCAGGACTAGCTTGCCTCTTAGATGTAATTTTCACATTGGGAAACATTCTAGTTTCACGTTCATTGTTGAAGACTGTCTGGAATACATTTCTATCTGGCACTTTTCTGTTCGAGAAGCGACGTCCATATTTGGCAACTGTAGAATTAGCGCCACCATTGCAATACCCATCTATAAAAATAATATCAGCATATTCTCGATGACTAAATGTGGCAGGGCATTATGAAATTATATGTGTACAATACCGACTAAACGGACGCACATGTAAAATTAAATGCGATAGTTATAAAATAAGCATTTAAATCATAAACGCCAAAATAAATGTGACAGTTAGTAATTACTAATGTGAGTTGGGTTTAGAATACATGACCTACTCAAAATAAAATATCAAATAATAACAACTTTCGCAAAAATAGCAATAAAAATATTTTCATTGCTATCTCAGTAACCGTTGATATTCAATCATAAGTTTATTAGGCTTTTCTGTTCACTTTTGCCCCCTGAACACCCCTTTCGAATATTGGAGGTTCCCACTCAATCAGCCTGCATATTTCTTTTTCTAGCCGTAATTGATTCCTTAGATATGTATGTATATGATGAAAAATGTTGTAAAATTTGATTAAAAAAATTGTGTAAAATCAAATGTAATAGTCACACACTAGTTGTGGAAGCGATGAGCATTAAAAAATAATAAGAGCTTTTCCTGAAACATTTTTCTGCACTTCGTTTTTGTAATACAGGGCGGAGCGTTTCAAATAATAAAATATTATATTTCCGTTACCTATTTTATACTAAACAAATATTTGATACAGAGTGATCGCGATCAAAGGTTAATATTTTCAAATGATTTGTTTCAGTTGAAGCCAGTAACAGAGTCCCCGTCCTCTTTATTTTCCATGTTATTTTTTAAGATGCGGAAAAATATGTAACAATGAAAGTTGTAAGAACTGTTCAAGCATGTGTCACAAAAATAATTCCCTATCACATTTTCGAGATGTATACTTAGGCCTAACTTTTCTTTTTTTTAAATGAAACACCCTGTATATTTGTACCCCATTTGTAAGACCATCAACTGAGCTTTTCAAAAATATATTATACATGACAATTGTCTTTTACGGCTTTCGAGATATTGCGAAAGAGTGACTATAAACGTAGCAAGTTGGCATATGTCACTTGTCTTTTCTCTCACACACACCTATATAACATGTTTTTGAAAAGCTTAGTTGACGTACTTTCCAATGGCATAAACATGGTGTTCCATTTAAAAAAATAAAACTTAGGCCTACATCTAAGAAATGCGATATTTAATTTATTTTATATGCTTTAAAAAATGTTTAAAAGTTCTTACAACTTTCATTCTTACATATTTTTTCGTATCTTGAATAATAACGCAGAAAAGAGAGGGAAGGGCAATTTTCACGTGACCACCCTGTACAATTGAATGGAATTTAAGAATGGCTTTATTTTTAAATTCAGCAGTTTGATGTGGTGAAATCTACTCTTATTGATTTGTTAAATGAATTCTAATTTCTGACTGGTTAGATGTCCCATGATGTGCATTCGAGTCAACCAAATGGATTATCAAATTGGTGAGACACTTACTATTCCAGCAAACTCGTAATATGTTTCATCTAAATATTGTCTTGTGTGGGGTTCATGTGGCAGGTGTAAAATGGAAACTAAGGAAATTTCCCGAGATCTACACACATGAAAAAAATAGCATGCTAGTATCATCTAAAGTCGCCTATCCTTTTAGAAAAGTTACTACCAAATCGACAAAAATGTAACATATACGAAAATGTGTAAATTTTATTTTATTTTTATTATCAAAAACTGCTACTGATTAAATGTTTTGCAATTTTTTTTTTGTAATTTCTAAAATACTAACTTCTTTAAATAAAAATAATAAGTACACTTTCACCTTATACTATGCAGAGATCACATATTCATTGTTTAAAAATATCGTAGTAAATATAATTTTTATTTTTAAAATAAAATCAATGTTTCATTATATGAGAAACGCCACATACATACTATTATTTTTAAAGGTTGAAATGTATTCTAAATAATAGTAAAATTTAAAAAAATTGTTCAATTATAAGGAGGCATGATGGAAAAAACTAAAATTTAATTTAGATCAACATTTTGTAATTTTTTGTTTAACAATTTAGTATTCATAATTCTTTACATTTTTTGCACACAATTATTTTTTCATTGGTATTTGTTTTCACTTTCATGGAAATCTTTGACCTATGCTTATAATTTTTAGTTGTCTGATTTTTCGAAATTTGGTACCCTATAAAAAACACTAAATATACATTTGTCGATCAAATTTGATATATGTGTATTTTGATAGATGCCAAATAGCCTGGTAATATTATCTTTTTAATAAAAATGTGTCTAATACCACTTTCTGGAAAAACAACCCTTTTAAAAAATCGTTAGAGGCCAGACTTTTGTCACATCAATAAAACGGTTAGTAGAATATAACCTTCCTTCTTCCTTTCTACTAATTGACATGCAGAAATTCCACAGCCTTATCACATCTCTAAAGGTGTTAACCTGAAAAACGGGACACACTGTATATTTGGGTGATTCAATGACTTCGTGAAAGCATGTCTAATTTTTCAATAATCACTGCTAAGTAAAACAAATTCTTCAATTTCAATAAGGACAAAAAATTATGCTTAACTTTTGTGCTTCATTACTCATACTATTAGCATTTTCTGATTTTCATCTGAAAAAAGCTAAAGAGAAAAGATTTATCTAATAGTCTTTCCAAACAAAGTAAAGATTCTCTCACACACTTGAACTTCTCCCATTCTATAATGAGTGAAATTTCAGATAAAAAATGATGAGCCTATTACAATCAATGATCTAAAAATCTACATTCAACCATTTTGGAGTTATTTATAAAAAAGTAATCTTTGGCTGTGCATAACTGATTACCCTTTAGCTTTTTTGTTGTCTCCACATCAACAAGCATAACAAAATTTTTGCTTAAAATATTTTTTATCTTGTTTCAATACGACACCATATCTTAGAACCACTCTGTATATAAATTAACTTAATAAAATGAAACAATGACTTAACTGAATTGTCTCATATGGTATAGTCACGTTTATATATGTGTACACCAAATTTGTAGCTTCAATTATAGAGCAGCAAGGCAAGGAATCTGGAATGGTTTCAAACTGTCAGAAATATTTGACCAGTAATTTCAGTAAACATCGTGAAAAAGTAGTTGGATGAATGTTTTTGACAGCTTGGAACCAGTTTAGATTCCCTGCTTGACGAGACCTATTATTTTACAAAAAACATACTTGTTTTGTTTGATAAATACAAGAGATGCTTGTCCTTCAATTTTATCACACTACATTAATAAAATAAATAAATAATTTTAGTTTTAAATAGATTTATTATTATACTATTGTAACAGTTAGTATATCAGTATATATATTTATAAAGGGTAGACAGTATACAAAGTGTTTATTACAAATAAGCACCTTAAAACAACAATAATAAAATCAATGTAAAAGTAGAAAAGGTGCTAAAATTTACAATTGTTCAATAGAATTTGTCTACAACGCCCTATTTTCTATTTGTGCCAAGACAAATGTGTATCATTCTATTATTTAAATTGCACAAAATTAAAGATAATTTTATGAATTCACCTAAGATTTTAACATTATGTATTTAATATATACTTGCCTACAATTCAATCTATATTAACTACGTTTTTGTAACATAGAAATATTAAGTTAGTTATAAACATACAAAAAAATATACGAAGACAATGGCATTGTAGAGATCCAGTAAGATTAATATATAAAAAATGTATAATTATATAATACACTTACGTGTAGCTTTTTGCTGTTCCTGTAATCCAAAACAGCAATAGATTAAATACTACCTATGTACATAAGTATCAAATACATTTAATAAAAGGAAAAAATAAATAACTGACTTGTAAACCCTGTAACTTCTTATTTAAAATGTTCAACTAATTTGAGTAGAAATTGTTATAAAATTTATAAAACACACAAAATTTTGCTACATCTAGTACTAAATTTATAACTATAAAGCACCATAAATGTTTGACATTTCATTTATAATTAACTACAAAATTTTATATACAAAAGTTACAATTTTCAGCTCCTGGCAAAATTAATGCAGAGTCTGTAAATCACTCAATAAATGGCACATTTAAATCTAAATCACATCCCTCTACAGACTTAAATCGCTGGCAGTATAGTCAGTCATATAACATATGAAAAATAAACTCATTTATCAAAATGTCCCAAGATTTTTTAAAATGACATGCTTCAAATAAATGCATTATTTGTAATATTCACTTCTATATATTGCATGCTATTCATAAATCACACTTAGTGAGCAAATTTATAGAATTCTTTTATTGTACGCAATAATAATAGTAAGATAATAGAACCTTGATAACCTGAATTTTTGATAAATGGGTATGATTAATAGAACTGTTCTAAATTAATTATGTTTGCATAAAAAATGTATGCTCATTTACTAGAGAAAATTATGCTTTCTTTATATACCATGTTCAACATAAGGATGACATCATGGAAACATTTAAAATTATTAAAAAATACAGGCTGATTATAAAAATATTTCATTATTAAGGAGAACACTGCAATGATGTAGATGTGATGTATATTTTATCGTTTCTTTTTTTTATACATATAAAATGTTTCAAAATTTCGTGTACGTACTACTTACAGATTCTCGAGGTCAAAATTAGGTGATTTAACCAAACTTAACTTTATCTAAAAATTTTTTGTTTACTGACTAGCGGATGTGCAAGTTTGAAAATGTTTTGTTTTTTCCGAAACAACTTTAAAATAGTTTTGTCCAACTGTCAAAAAATATGACTTAGCCATTTTTTAACGGCGATTAATAAAAGCACGCTATCGTGACAAAATGGAAACAAAAACACATGATGATGAAAACAAGATTTTTTTTCACGATGTCACTTGACATTGACACTAACTTCAGATAAAAACGTATTGAAAAATAATAAATCTACAGTGGCAAATACTTTGGAAAGTTGGGCAAAAACTATTGTCTGAGGAAAATCAGTGTTATATAGTAAATAATTTTTTGTCTCATCCAAAAATTCACATTCTTATGCGTCATTAAAAAACCACTAATTTTGCACACTTAATATAAAAATAACGATTATTCAATTTAAATAAAATTTGATGTATTTGTCTCTTTTAAAAAAACCCACATTCCTAAACAAATATGATCATATTCTTGTGCTAGTAATGGATTATTCTGTTTTTTATTTTGTTATAAAGATAGAAAAAACTATGTTAAATATATTGTCCTATAACTTTTTGTAGTTGTTAACAGTTTTCAAGTAATCATTTTATCAGCCATCAGTTAATGCATTTTTAATATTCTAATAAATTTTAATCTGTGTAAGTCTCATGTACATAGAATATTGAAACACTGTATTTGAGAAAAACAAAATTTTATTTTCTTTATGACAATTTTTTCCGTCTTTCTGCATGGAAATATTAGTTTTACTGCTCGATCTTGTGTTTTAGCATCATCAAATTATTACTATTTTTTAAATATATGGTCTTATTTTTAAAATACACATTTGTTAAAATACAGCTATCTGATTTTGTAGACGGTCGGTGATCAAACGACTTAACGTGTCAGTACTTGAATTGATGTTTGCCATAGAAATGGGATTGATCCAGGTACCTAGAAGACTATAGATCAGCCATACTCATAGAGTGGAATTAAGCACCTTCTATGAGAGATAGATTCCACTTGGCCACGTAACTACCATCTACTTAATTAATAAGATTTTTATCATTCCTGCACTGAATAGTTAAAATCTACCAATCAAGTAGTTCATTGCCGCAAATACGACCCAGTAAATAATAAATAATATGTCGCACCCTCTCCTTCATAAGTTTCCGATTTCTGGGATGATCCTCTCTATTAAAATGAAGTATTAGTATGTCATTTCTGACCCCAAGGTATTTGACTAATTTTTAATGGTTGTTTCTATTTAATTTATACAAAAGTTTGTATTTTCAGAATAAAAAAGTATTAACAATCATTTTGAAACTAACTTTAACTTTAAAAAGTTTAGTCTTACTCATTTTTTTTAAAGAAGTCACTACTTCAAAATGTTTTCAAGAAAGGCCCTGAGGATGGCTGAGGATATATCCGAAACATAATTAAATTACCACAAGTGACAGCTCATTGAATTTAGAACTATGAATAGTTCAATCACAAACATTTAAAAAATATGGGCGATATTAAAAATATTAAATTGAAAATGAAACACTGGACAATAAAAACTAACTTTTCCATTACAAATGAAACACCAGTCGCTATGCTCTCACTTTGATAGAAACATGGAAAATAGAAAAAAAATTGTTTTTCTCAGCTTGTTATAATTTTAAAAATGTACATGGTGATTTAAAGAAAGATAATATCCATCAAAATAAATAAAAGAAAAAACCTTATAAATATGGGCCTTAAACCCAACCATTTCCCAGGAAAAAAAAACATCCGACTTGTATGTGCAAAAGTTTATTTAATTTAAATGTCACTATAATTTTCTACATAAAATGTAATGTTTACTATTTGTACAAATTTATTTAGTTTTAATAGAATTATTGTTTTCTTAATTAATAAAACATGATAAAATTGATATCGTGCAATAAAACTATAAAAAATATTCCACTAAAACTAAATAAATTCATAAAAATAGTAAACATTGCATTTTATGCAGAAAACTATGGAGAGATTTGTAATTGGATATTTCGATTTATTTTTTCTTGAATATGACTGAATCTAGATACCCATGTCATATAAGGTTTTTTTGTTTATGTTGATGTATAGGTAGTTACTATTGCCTGTTAAAATTATGGCTGTCAAACCTCAAATACCAGTTTATGTAATTCAATGGTTTCTTAACGATACAACAAATATCCAAATAAATTATTTACATAAAAAAATGTATAAATTTTAAGAAATGTCTTAAATACAAAGTTCATGTCAGAAGAAATGGGTAATATCTTACTTGCAGATTCTATAGCAAAAAATATCAATTTTTTTGCTTATAACTGGTGGTCAAATATTCATACTTAATTACTGAGGTACAGGATGTTAAAGTTATAATAACAATTCAGTAATGTTGTTATATTTCAGTTATTTTTCACACATAAATATAAAAGTCGATACAATTAGGTTTTTTGATGTGAGAAAATCGAATAAGTTATCATTTTTTATGTATCGCATAAAGGGCACTACATAAGCTATTTTGGTTTATCAGAATCGGTCATAACTTTTTTGTATGTCGTTCATTATAATAAAAAAAGAATATTTGTTTTATGTTCATACAATGCAACTTTATCAAGATATCGAGGATCACTAAAAAAGTAAAAAAATATGGGTATACACCCTTCATGAACATAAATTTTCTCATATAATGAAACCAAATTGTACCGACTTTTATGTTTATGTGTGAAAAAAATAATTAATTGAAATATAACAATATTACTGAATTATTTTTATAACTTAAACACTCTGTGCATAAGTATGTATTGATAGTTGACCACAAGCAAATAATTAATATTTTCCGCTGTAAAATTTGCAGATAAAATATTACTCATTTTTTATGAATCACTCTGTATACTGAAAATAAAAATAAGTAATTTTAAAAAATAATTGAAATTCTGTGAAAAGCCTCTATAAAATTAAATATCCTGACTGAAAAAATTGTTGAAAATATAAAATAAATTGCAAAACAAATAAAAAAAATATTCTCAAGTTTATCTTTCCAAAAATGTAACACCGGTAACCGGCGAACCGGTTATCAACGTTCTTCTATTATTTAATTAATAATAAGCAAAAATATAATAAAAGTTCCTTCACATTGAATATATTGTACGAGTAAAAAATCTAGTACATTTGCTGTCATTGGCATATAATAAATAAATTTATGCCCAAGCATAAAATTTAACCCACCTTGTATGAATTTATTTCATATTTGAAGCAACATTTAATTGATATGACATGAAGTTATTTTTCAAAGCTATATTAAGAGACACAGCATCAGTGAGTCTTAGGGGTACTCAAATGTGTGGTTTCACTACGCTTAGGAGGGGGCGGTGGAGGCCTCTTTGTCTTAAACTCTCCTGACCTAACCTCACTTCTGGTGTGAACTGGACTTGTAGCGTATTCCACAACGCCGTCTGGATTATCCCTATAGACATTTTCATACAAATTATTCGGACCATAATGCTCCTGCACCCAATTTGAAACGTTATGTTCTTTATAATCCGGTAAAAGTGCCGGCGGATCCCGAAATCCCAAAACCTCATGGGGTGTGGTGTCCGGTTCAAGTTTACACTTTTGTGCAACTTGCCACTTTTTTCTCATAACTCTCTGCAAGTCTTTAAGGAAATCCGTAGGAGGATCTGCAAGTTTTTTAGGACTTGACAGTTTCGTACTTTCCGATCTCTTAGGTGGTGGGGGTTTTTTTGGCAGTGGTGGAACCTCTTGAGGTATTAAGTTGAAACTAATTTTCTTATTGCTCTTTTTAGGGCTAGACGGTTCTTGGAAATTCACTTTCCTTTGCAAACCGGGCGAGTTCTGCATATTTTTTGCTTGGAGTTCCGAAATGTATGCTGTGTTACCGTAAACCGAACTATTTCCCGACGATCCTGAACTGTTCGTAGACGCTATGCTATTAGACGATATTTGACGAGGTAAGGAGCTTTGCCTAAGTGAAGATCTCAGTCCTATATTATTGTTGAAAGCTGACGAACCGGGCAGTGTATTAGCTTGTTTGTACTGTGGAGGATTAACATACGGCGGAGCTGCAGGTAGTCCATTGGCGTTACTACCAGGATCCACGCTATTTCTATCGTGATTCTGTGCTGCAGACCCATAAATGTGATTATTTTGAGCATAGTTAACTCTGTGTGTGGGACTAAAGCTTACTGGTGGATTATTTTGGGTTGGAGTACTGCAATTAGATCCGACATTGGACAATGGTGGACTACACACTGGAGTGTTCAATCTTGAATGAGTTGGCGTTAAGTCGGGTGACATGCCAACTGTTGGAGTCTTCTCTGGACTTAAAACGTTTGTGGGAGTAACACTGCCTTTCCGCTTTCTAATTGTTCCTGTATCATTTTCACCTGGTGGTGGTGGTAGTGACATAAGAGATAATTGGCTGCCGGTAAGTTCTGCTCCAGTCATTGGAGGCAAATCGTTGGGATTTGGTGGTGGAGGAAGACTATCGAGCGAAAGGTTGGAGTTGTAAATTTCTGGTGGGGGAGGTGGCAGCTGGTAGTTTGGAGAATCGTTGACGATAATCTCACCATTTGTTTCCGGCGGTGGAGGCAGGGAAGTTATAGAGTCCGTCTGCAATAGCAAAAAAATCAATTAATGGAATTTAAAACAGTGAATAATAAAACTGTTAAATAGTGCATTAATTATTAACGAATAATGATGGGCATAATCAGCAAGTTTTAGAATCAGATTCTTCCGATTCAAATGTTTTAACAATCATATGGATAATCGAACTTGCACTCAAGTGTGTCAAATAGGGCGTAGTGTAAGGTATACTGTATAACCATGTACTGTAGACCCCAGTTATTATGTAAATTACAAAAACAAGTCAGGTTATGAAATTAGGAATAGAATATTCCAAGATGCTGTCAAATACTACTTAAAAATGGCGTTGACAGGGCACACAATAACCTATTTGGTTTGTTTATATTGTGTTTCATGGAATTGTGTAACTGTGTTTTGTTGAATAAATACTTTAATAAGAACATAAATGCCAGCATTCTGTTTTGTATTAAAAATTGATATATTTTATACGTCTAATGTTTAACATATCATAATATCTTTTTGTCACATGTTCTGGAATGCTCTATTAGTATGGCACACAGATAGATTACAATTAATATTATTGTGTTATTTACTTCTTAGTTTACAAAATGGGCCACCATCTAACAGAAAATCTGCTTTGGAATTATTTGAATAAATAAATTTATTTCAAGCACTTAAAAAGGAATACATTTTGGTCCAAAACTAGCATATAACATTCTTGTATAGAATTAAATTTAAGAAATTTTTGAAATATTTCTATTAACAGAGAAATAAATCAAATTTCAATGTTCCTTTTTCAATTTCAGATAATTTGACCCTTAAATATAGATTTCATAAGAATTACTCATTATAATGGCACTTGATTGAAATGTAATTATGACACAAAGTACCGTGGGTAGCATACTACTGTTACGTCACATAAGTTGAATTACATAAACCAATAATCGAATTCTAAAGGTCAATAATCGAATTAAAGGTATATTTCAATTCAAGTTCGCCCATCATTATTAATAAATAAATAAATAATCCGTAAATGTTACATACATATTTCGTTAAAGAACCAACTGACTAAACTTTGACTGTCACCCGCATCTCATATAAGGTTTGTTCTAACTTGGTTGTAATTTTTTACAGAGAAAGTATTGGTTAACTCATGCCTATATATAAGTACACCACTGGCTTCAAATAGAAATTGACTTTACACTAGAAATGTAGCTCTATACGAATTAACTTCAACATTTTGGGAACGTAGCACTGACAGTTCAAGATTTATAAGCACAAATATTTTTTTATATTTTCACCACCTTGTAGTTTGGAATAAAATCATTTCCAGATACATGTTTATTTCAACTTTTTTTTTCTTAAACTATCACAAGAAATTACACTCTGTAGTCTGTAGTTATAAACTCTATTTAAGAAACACCTTGTATGGGTATAAAATTAAAAACTAGGTTACCTGAAGTAGCAAAACAAACATTCTTCTGCGTTGCAGAAGCTTGGGTTTTTAAATGGTTTTAAATTCAATTTTATTTGTCAAAGAATCTGAGAGAGAAAGCATAATGCGCAGTACACAGTTCATCAAATATGTATAAAGTGGTCACTTGTATTTTAACACCCGGGTAAAAAGTTTATTGTAAGATAAAAATATTTACAAATTTTTAACATACCCTTACTCGGAAATGTGCAAACTTATATAGGGTGTTAACGATAAGTTTGACCAAACTTCAGCAACATATTCTATTGATGAAAATAATTGGGGTTTATTATATAACAATTTTTTATTGAAATTATATGACCCTCCAAATGTCGTCAAATAATCTTTTCCTCTATTTAAGTTAAGAATAAAACAAGAAAAAATTTATAAAATTGTAATAAAAAAATCACTTACTAAGCTTTGAATAAAAAAATAGCTATTTATGCCATCAGTTATGAAATGCCTAATTTTGTGTAACGCGTGAGATTTTTGCGGAACGAACGAAGTGAGTTTCGCAAAAACTCACAAGTTACACAAAATTTCATTTTGTAACGTATTGCATACAAGATTTTTTCTAATTTTGAAGAAAGTAATAAAAAAATAAAATTTAATATAATTGACAAAAATTTGGAAAACATAAATTTAGTTTGTTGCTGTTACTTCATGTTAGTTGTCAGTTTGACATTTTGTAAAAAAGTCTAGACGGAAGGTTTTTAGCGAGATTGATATATTTTTAGTTTTATTTTTAAAAAATGAGTGATTCAAGTTCTGAAGAGCTACCAAGCGATATTGAAGAGGCAGCAGGTAATGCTCTATTATCAGTAATTCCCAAAAAGTCAAAGGCAGTTTATGATTTGGCATACGAAAAATTTGTTACGTGGTGTGATGAGAAGAAAATTAAACATGTTAATGAGAAAGTTTTACTTGCATATTTTGAGGGTAAGAAAGATCTAAAAGTTCCACATTATGGACACTTTACTCAATGTTAAGGTCTGAACTAAATCTGAAAAGGAATATTGATATTAAAAAATATACAAATTTGGTAGCATATATTAAAAGGCAAGCGGACGGGTACAGTGCTAAAAAGTCAAAAGTTTTTATTAAAGAAGATTTTGCCAAATTTTTAGTGGAAGCTGATGACAAAGAATACTTAATGGCTAAGGTTGCAATGATAATTGGAATGGCAGAAGCATGCAGAAAAGCAGAATTAACATTTCTTCCAGTTGAAAATGTTATAGACGAAGGAAGCCATTTTCGTGTTGATATCCCACCTTCAAAAACAAAAGTTATACAGCAGTTTGCAATTACCACTGGAGACATTGAAAATACGGATCTTGTTGAAATATTAAGAAAATATATTAAGTTGCGTCCCCAGGTTCTTAAACACAACAGATTTTTTGTAAAATATGCGAATGGAAAATGTACCAGAAATCCTGTGGGAATTAACACATTTAGCAGTCTGCCAAAAATTATTGCACAATTTCTTGGTCTTTCTAATCCTGTTTTATATACTGGCCACTGCTTCAGAAGAAGCTCTGCCACTTTCCTAGCAGACAGTGGCGCTGATATTTTAAAATTAAAGAGGCACGGAGGTTGGAAATCTAGCTCTGTTTCGGAGGGATATGTTGAAAATTCCATGAATAATAAAAAACTTATAGTGCAAGAAATATTTGGTAAAACATCTAATGCAATATGCGCCGCTTCTCAAATAACAGCAAGTTCGAGCAATGAAAAAAATATGTCGTCGGGAATTAATTTGACTAATTGCAATAATTGTGTTATCAATATTTATAATAATTAATTAATTTATAATTTATGTTTTTAACTTGTATTATAACAGTTTAATAAATAGAATAATTCTTTTTGTCACTAATTTTGAAATACATTTTTCGTCACCAATTGCATAAAATTTTTCTTTATGCAACTAGTTACAAAAAGTAAGACGTTTCATAATGTCAATCAGTTTTAAAAAGTGTCACTTTATATGTCAAAATTAGAAAAAAATTATTTAACAAACCCCAATTATTTTCATTGATAGAATATGTCAGTAAAATTGAGGCAAACTTATCATTAACATCCTGTGCATATACACCCATAAAAAAAATTTTAATTTGACCATCTATTTAATATTACATATTAATAACTCTATTTTGTGTAATTTTATTTTTTAAGCAAAAGTTAATTCAATAGAAACAAGATATTTGAATGAATTTGAATAAATTGACAAAAAAGTGACCAATGAGATTATATGATAAGTTACTGTATTAGTGACCTCAGAACAATAAAATAGATCAATATCTAAAGATTTGTAGACTCGAAAAAAACATAGCATAATGCAATGTAAAATAAATATTTTTGACAAAAACAGAAGTAAATGTATAAACACGTAGTTCTATATATGCCATAAAAATATTGCAAAAAAAACTATATTATACTTAATTTTAAAATTTTAAAAGATGTAACAATTAACGTTTATATTAAATTCTGATCTTTCAACTTACCATACAGGAAGGCATATCCATATTATTAGGTGGCGAAAGAGGTGTCCTCACAGATCCGGCACTAGGAGGCCTCTCACTAAATGGAGAAGCGCGTTCCCTAACAGGCGTACCACACAGTGGTGTGGATGTACCACTTCGCCCACCCATAGATTCTAAGGAACCTCTTGATTTATACGAGTGTTGTCTTTTTAACGTTCCAGTAGTCGAGGAATCGTCTGTTGAATTACTGGTCTTCCTTCGACTATGACGTCTTGTTAAGGTACCCGAATTTGTGTATGACACAGGACTGGAAGCTAGGGGAGCACCCTCAGAGTCGTCACGCGTTTCTCCAACTTCTTTTAGCTGACGAGTTATATTAGTCAGTGGCAGGCTAGGTTTCATGGAAGGCTTACGCTTAATTGTACCTGCAAGTAAAAATTTGTTTAATATATGTTATTGCTTAAAATTTCCAAAGAAAAGTTGTTTCTTCTTTAACTTAATAGAAAGATAAATCTATGTTCACACAATTAATTATTACTACATTTTGTCATTGCCTAAATATTTGTTATAATATTTTATTATGCAAAAAAATTAAAATATTTATTAAAAATTCATTAAATAAGACGCAAAGATAATTTAGACCTATTAAGTTATCATATATCTAAAAGGATGCTTTTACGTATTATGAATTTACGTTTTGTAAAACGAAATTGGAAGATATGCTGATAGAAAAAGACAAAATAATGAATTAGCGAAGAAACTATTTACAATAAATATGAGAAGGTCGAAATTTAAATCGAAGAAGACAAAACCTGGATAAAGGTCACACGATGATAAAAGTGTAGCACTGTTGCGACATATTATGGAACCTGGTGCTGTGGTTGTAATCAATAATGCACTCTATAATAGCAGATGAAAAGTGTTAATATGCGACCGTTACAGTAACAGTTCTAGTGCTAGTAACGAGTCATGCATAATGTGTCAAAATGTGATATCAGCGGAGTTCACATCAGGTAGGTGCGTAGATGATGGTCTACGGGCGAGTATAAACATACAGTAAATTAAATATCAACTAATTTTTGGTAATTTTGTGTTCTTTGAAACGTTGTCAGGTAAGGAGCTTGTTCCCCGGAACCCTCACCTCCCTTACTCATCCAAGTGCTACAAATGAATCACTTTGTACTATTTTGGAAGGATAACTAATCAAATACCTCTGACATATGCAAATCCAGAAAATACTAATATTATTGGAATTTGATTAATGACTATTTGATTTTTCACTTTTAGAAAAGAGGAAGGCATCAACAAATTTTTATCTGACTATATGAGGTGAAGTTTTGGCATCTATAACTTCTCACATATATTTTTTTAAATTTTGGAAATTGACAATTTATTTTTAGGTATAATTGTTAATATCTTACCCATTGGAAATTCGGAGTCAAAAGCATTCTCGCAACTTGACGGAGCTCCATCAGACATGCACCCACTTGAACTTGAACTGCTTGCTCTACTGTGTCTTCCAGAACTAAGTTCTGTGGAAGCCGAATACGTTTCACTTTGGGTTCCATAACCAGCTTCACTACCAGGATACCTACGACAAAAAATTAAGTAAACAAAAGCGTTTCCCATTTTTTCTTGATTGCTTACCCTTGGGTTGGTGTTGTGACATTTGATTGCATTGATTGCATAGATTGAACTGCTATAGAACTAACAGAGCAACTCCTTGCATGCGCCAAAATATCCAGATCTTCTTGAGCTAATTCGTCCATGAGACTTCTATAGTTGTCCATTAACTGCTTTCCAAATTTGGCTATTCTCATTCCTACCATCCACCTTTCTAAGGAATTATGATCCTCTGCACACAAATATTTGATGTACTTTGTTGACTTTGGTTCTTGCAGTCGAGGATGCTTTATTGCAAAGCAAAAGTCTGTGGGTGCTTTGTACTTCTTTTTCCAACCCAGACCATAATAAATCTTGTAAAAAGAAAAATATTAACATGATATTTATTAACGCTAAGCCTAATTTGTCATAAATACAATAAATTGTTATTGTGGAATTAATAATTATATAAATTTGAAGGTTTCCAAATGTTTGTATTACATATTAGCAAGATTAACATAAGCATTAGGCTATTTTACCTACTAAAATTTATTTTAGTAGTAGTAGCAGTACTAGTTTGAAACTGTTCGAAGTGTTCGTACAACTATAACTACTACTACTACTACAAATCCCTGATATTTGTGGAAACAAGCCATATACGTGTGGCAAAAAGTTATATAGGTTATTTAAATCAAAACTGGGATATGAATATAAATAAGAAAAACTTACCTGATTGTTATCAAATGTTGCCAAACACACCAAATCCTTAGCAGATTTTACTTTATCCTTAGGAAAGTAGTACAGCCCAGAAGCTCTAAGAACAAAATGATATTTCTTCCACCCCTTTTTAGAATCTGCTTTAAGATATAATGGTCCCTCTACTTCAGGTAAACTAGTTGCAGAGAAGAAATCTTCTAAAAGCATATTTCTCGAATGCTCATCAAAATCGTTATTTTCTTTCTTGTCTGTAACTGAGAGCAAGAATTTCTCTGGTTGTAAGAATAACTTTATTTTGTCTTCTCTTTCCACAAAATATATTTTATTTTTTGAATCTCTAGTCCAGAGTAATAAATTGTCTACCAGTAATTCATGGTCTTCATAACAGCGTTCTACAAATAAAATTAGTAGGTAATTACTTTCCTATTTATATCACAGTAATTTATATATAAAACAACAATATAATTTAATTACATATAGATACACATTGCCATTTTACAAACATAGAAATATTAAAATGTAATTATACATTAGAATGTATAATGTGCCATTTTGGATGATTTTTATAGGCATGTTGTAAATTACCGAAGACAGATCAAAATGGTTCTATTTTTATGAAAACAACTGTGTTAACAGAATTTTCATAGCACTCTTCATTTCTAGCGTACAGAGGGAAATTAAAAATGTGCATTTTTTAACTACCCTTGTAATATCTCTATGGTTAATATTTTCAAATCATTAACTGCTCATATATTTTTCCTGTATAATACTCAGATTTTTGCCCTGGGAATATTTTTCAAGCTATAGACTAGTTATGTTTTATTAGAAAAATAATCCTAAATACACGTTACTACGTCCACATTTATTATTTAGTAGACTATGAAAACAAAGGATTATTTATAGGTCAAGGTTCTTAGTGGAATGTTTCTCCGCTTTTGACAATTGTGTTGGATTTAGAATTGTTCATTATTGGTTATTTGCATTTAAATACAAGTTAAAATTCATTTAGTTATAAAAAAATATTAAATTCAACATAGTTGTTAAGCTTTAAAAAGTATGATGCATTTCTTCTACAAAATATGTATATGATATGCATAGAGCTTTATTAGCTTTTGCTCATATTCGAGGAATGCCAATTTCAATATTAAAATGGATTAAAATCAAGCACTTTCAACAATTTTTTCGTAATCAACTTATTATCTACTGGTGTTATGTTAATTTTACTTTGTCATTTACTTTCATCATAAGTTTGTATTATTGTATTTTGAGATTGTTGCAAGCTGTTGAATTTTGGAATACCTACTAAATGATATTAATTGAAAATTAATTTGCTTTGTTTTAATTTAATCTAAATAACTCATAATACGTATAAAGACAGCTATTTTGTTTTTTACAGTCTATGTTATAAATTCAGAAATATAAAAGTATTGCTTTGTATGATGAAATGAAATATTTCCACTTGAAAGACTTGCAAAATATTATCTCCAGAAAAAAACTGTGCAACTGAATTCTATGGAAAAAAATATATGGAAATCAGTGTTTAGATATTCTAAAATGTTAACCATAGACATATTACAAAAATGCCTGTTTTTAAATTTCTCTTTGTAAATCAGAAATGGAGTGTTACGAAAATTCTGTGTGAACGCATTCAACTGTTTCTTGAAGACGTAGCACATTACGATAAACCGCTTTGAGCTATCTTCATTATTTTCTGAGACAAAACCCATGAAAACCGTCGAAAATGGGACACATTGTACATAAATCTATAGCTTTGTAAAATATTACAAGAGTTATTTTTTGATAGAAATAATATGATAAAAATATTTGAAAGCAAGTTTTTGAAATTTAAAGCAAAAATATTAATTCTTCCAATTTTTATTTAAAAAACAAATTAAATATGTAATTGTTACAATTCACAATCAGGTATTTACTGAAAAATATTGTAAACTATTTAAAAAATCTCAAAGAAAACAAGAAAAAAAATATATTTAAATTATAATATAATCTGCTATGATAAATATAAAAGTGACGTCAGATAAAAATAATTAAATTTATTAAATACATAATTTATCTCAATAATTTTTATAGATTCGTCAACTTACCCATATATAAATCAGGTAAATGCTCCACGATAGCCCATTTTGGATCCATCTGTACGTGATTTTTATCTGCCAACAGTCTTGTAACATAAGAACACAACATTTTTTCATCAACTAGTAGAGACTTAGCTGAACCATCAGTGGTAAAAACTTTCAAAAACAGCTTCTGAATATTAGCTTCCTTAATTTTCTCCATTGCCATTCTGATTTTTTCGGCTTTAAGTCTAGATGCATCATCCTAACATAAAAAAGTTATTGTATTACAAGGTGAATAACAATCGACTCAAGAAGTCACATTTCACAAAAATAAATAATGGTTTTGAACATTTCATTCATTTCATTTCAGAAATATATAAAAAATTTATTTGGACCTATTTTAACAAGTCTCTTGCCATATTAAATAATATCAACAGTAATGAATTTCAAGGTAGGAATTCCACTTTTCTCTGATATTTTTAACTAGTTCAGCCGATAATAAGTATTCAGAGTACAGTAACTAATAAAAATATCAATAAAGTTTATAGACTTTACACAACAACAACATATTTGTGGAAGAATAACAATCTTAGCATGTGGAGAACAGCATATTAATTTTGTAAAATATTGCCGAATTGTTTACAAATCCGATATGAATAATTGTTCATGTGATATGAGCTTAGGCAGACAAATGTAACACATTTTATACTGAACAATGTATCAACAAGCTACTTAAGATAAATTAATTAAATACATAAATAAAATAATGTTGAATAAAGCAAAGTGGGTGTACCAGAAGGTTTTGAAGCATATATTCCCGGGATAAATACAAGATTATCTCACCTATTCAATGCTTCATACCTCAAAACAATGTTTTTGATATAATTTTAAAGTGATTCAAGCTGGTGACTTCTTGCATATAATATATTTCTATTTATTGAAGTTATAACTTGAATACTTATCTAAGAAAATTACCAACAAGGTATTAGGTTCTTGAAGGGTTTCTGTTTTATTCGAAATCCAAAGAAAATATCTATAATTTATGAGGAAAATATTGTCTAGAAACAAATTTTTATTATAAATGAAAATTAGAAAAAAAATAAAAAAAATTTGGCGTGCAGCAGCTAGTAGGTGTTCATTTTTTATATAATTTTCGCTCTTCCAAAAATTTGTGATAAAACGTGCTCCTAAATTTTATGGACAGAACATCGTGCATGACTCATTTTTAAGGACTACTGCACTTGAAAGTCAAGTCACGTAATTATATTTCAAGTAGTTGAAAGAAATAGTATATTGTCAAAGCACTATTTTACATAACTTGACTCTCAAACTACTGGATTTAAGTCAAGTAATTATATTTTAAGTACATTGTCAATAAATTTTTGTAGATAGAAACAGCAGCCTAGAAAGAAACGGGTTTGCATTTTTTTTACTAAATCCTAAATTTCCATCTTGCTGTTTTTATTTAAAATATACTAAAATAATAATATATGCATATATAAGTATATAAAGGTAATAAAGGTATTATGACTTTTTTCCAGATTTTATTAAAGAAGGAAACGCATTAGGCGGTCGGGGTCCCGTCGCGGTTCCGTCGCTCCACGGACCAGGCTAATACTCGTCTAGTAAAGAATCTTCTAATGCTTTTAAATGTACAGTTTTGCATTAGCAGGTCTCGTTAAATAATACAGCTAATAAAAATACAACCTACAGAGAACATATTTTGATATCTAAATAGTACAGTAGAACATGTCGAAAGCACTTAGAGAACGACATATGTGACTGATTTTGTAAAAGTCCGTCATCAGCTTGGCATAGAGCGGTCCGCGATGCGCCTAGATCGCGACCTCATAGTGCGTTATCTTCTTAATACAATATTTAGCAAAAACAAGATAGTTCTATCATTGAGTTTGTGTAGCTTATATAACCAATGGTTCTACATTGAATTGTCTACTTGAGTATTCATAATTTAAATGTGTGGAAAAATGAAAAAAATACAAATTCCTCTTGGGATAGAATGTGAAATAGTGATGTGCATTATTTGTTCGCTCTTTTAAGTAATTCAATTTTTTTATAATTAGTAAATTTGTCTAAATATGATTGTATAAATAACTATAATGGATAAGGACATAAAATAGCAACTTGCTTAGAAAATTACCCACAATTGACAATTTTTAAGCTAAGTACTTGAATATAGTAGTAGCAAGTGGAGTATTAATATTAAAAAATCAAGGCAAATATCGTTTAAAATCAATGACCTACTTGGTTCGATGAGTCTCTGTTCCTGAGACAACATAGCTATATGTACATAACACTTTGAAAATTCATATGATTTTTATCTATAGTTGCGGAAAGAATTTAGACGATTACGTCATACGAAGAAATGAATAATTCATCATATTTTTATCAAAATATTTAAGAGACTGCAACTTAGAATAATAAAACTATATATTGCACTAAATGTTTGCAAGATATATTACATTAAATTACAAAAAAATATTGTTTTTAGCGAGCCAAACTATAAAAAAATATGTTGACAATAAAAACAATGCGTAACGTCTATAACTTTGTTTCTTTTTTGATGTTGAAATTGGCAAAAACGGTTTAGCGATTTTTTAATCTAAAATCTGACCACGCGACTGGATTCAGCACCCTAAAATGGATATGCACCTAATTTCATAAAAGAATATTATTAACGATAAAATTGATACTCATATTTTTATCATTTTACCTTGAAACACCCCTGTATAAATTACATTTATTATCATATTAGTTTCGTTTTTTTTTTAAAGATAGAGAATTTAAATTTGCTGTTCACAATATGAAATTTCATTGTCTATAATCATTGTCAATTGCCAAATTGGACATCGGAAAAAAACAAAAGGCTTTGATTATTGACAATGGAATTTCATATTGTGAGGCAAAATAGAGTTTTAAATTCTTTATCTTTAAAAAAAACAACCCGGAACCAAATCGGATAATAAATGCAATTTTTACAGGGATGTTCCAAGGTATAAAGCTAAAAACATGAATATCAACTTTGCCATTAATAATAAATTTTATTTTATGAAATTTGCTACATACCCATTCAGCACGCCCAATTTGGGCGTGCTCAATCCAGTGGTATGGTCAAATTTTAGATAAAAAATCGCTAAACAGTTTTTGCCATTTTAGATATCGAAAAAAACCAAAGTAACCCTTGAGTGTAGACAATAGAAATTCATAATGTGAAAAAAAAACCGAATCAAATCGGATAATATATGCAATTTTTACAGAGGTGTTTCCATCTTAAATGGGCCTCACTGTATGTGTTATAAAATCTTAATTTTATTAAAACGTGAATTTTTTTTAAAATAGAATTGGCTTTCATCGACTAAATTTGAAACAAAACCACAGTTTTACCTCTAATTAGTGGCAATGATGACGATAAATGATAATATCATACCTGTTGCAAATTTTGGAGATGTAAAATTTGAGGCTTCGCACTACTCCCCCCGCTGCTCGCGGACGATTCACTGGAAAGCATGGAGACGGTATCGCTAAAAGCAGAGTCATTATCGGGGGATTCCGTCCGGCCTGAATCGCTTTTTAACATCAAATTATCCTCCGGATCTAATTTTAGTCTTGAGGCTTCCGAGGAGGATCTGCTGTGTGTTCGGGACTCATGCTGTGACATCTTTTGGACATCTGAGGAGAACAAACGCATTTTAAATCTTGTTGAGTCATCGTCTGCTAAATCGCAGCCAGCCAAAGGCGATGCGAATTAGCAGAGCATGAGCCGTTTTGTTAGAGGGAATGAATCAAATAAATATAATTAAATAAGTTACTCATTATACTTTTATCTATTAAAATTTAATTTTAAATTATTTAGGACATTTATATCCCGATTTATATTAACGGTGAATATTAAAGGACATTAAAACAAAACTTTTGTTATCATAACAATATTTTAACATGCTACTGTAATACACATCTTTGGGGGGCTATTCGCGAAATTCACAAACCACAATTCACAAATTTGTTTACAATTGTCGCTAAAGATTATAAAGCTTTTAATTGCCAAAGAGGTTGTGTTTTATGGTGTAATTCTTTGTATTTTTTAGGTGAAAGTGTATTTTAAGAGTTATCAAACACAAATACTTGTGTCTCGAGTATATGCATGTAGTGAATTCCTTGTATGTTCGTAATTTCAGATAAAATGGCTACTTAGGGGTTCGTGTGCAACCACTGCGACCTCTTAAAAGAGGTGAGGCGAGGTCATACAAGTTTTTTCAGGGGTAGAACGTAAGAAGTAGTCCAAATTGTCAAAAACCTGTGTTTAGAGACGTCTGGTTTAGTTCAGCCACCCCATAAATATCTATTTTATTAAATGGAGAAAAATGACAGTGTAATAGGTACTGATTTAAAATCACAATTTCAAAACATAACCTTGTTATCTGGCATAAAATTCTCTATAAGAAAATGATTGCTATATACTTCCATGTATTTTGTTAACGTTTTTCCGATCCTCCATTTAATTTTCAACTGCTTGCAGTTTCGGGTCAACGGGAATAAGTTTATGCAGGGAAATATCAGAAGTAGGTACAGTAAGACGAGGAGCATTGGGGAACAGCTCCAAGATTTTATCCAAATATTCTTGCGTATGTTTTGCATTTTTGTACACTTTTTATAACTAAATATCCTGCAATATATCTACCTACTTATATCTCAATAAAGTTTGATAAATCACTAAAAAATACGGAAATTTTCCACTACACCTACACATACAAAACCTATTTGTTGGATTGTGCTTCAACCCCACACCCGACTTATTATTAATTGTCTTATGCAGATTCTGCACTTTTCTCCATTCAAGACAAAATTATACTATTTTCAAACTGTTATGGTGCTATTTATGCAGGAAAAAATATAGGAAAATATTAAAAAACGCACAGAACTTCACATTTCTATTATGCAAGTAATTTGTTGTTCACCCTTACAGCATATCCGAAATCTATCAACAGATGTCAGCCACGTCGTGATTTTCACCAATACTGTGGATCAATTTATACCAAAAACCGTTAATAAACTAAAGGCCTAAATGAACTGGTTTTCAATATGTAAAGTTGTCACCATTTATTCAAATATATTTGACTTAGACGGATAAACCTTCAGCAGTTGATATACCTAATTAATTATATAAAGATAAAATTTCATTGAACTGATACACACATTTTTTAACCAGTAGTGGAGATTTTGTGGGGTGTGCTCACCAAGAACAATTTCGACGCCAGTGAATGCCTAATTTAATTTTAAACAAAAATATCGAATATCATATTTAATTTTAGAAATTAGATACACTAAGCAGCGATCAAAATAATCCAATGACATTAAATCTGGACACCAGTGCGAAACTGAATACGTATTTAAATTTTATCAGATAATATTTTATAACCCCAATAATTCTAATATCATTTTGTAATAAATTACTTTTATCGCCAACTGTCAATAGAGCCTTGCATTACTATAGAGATTTTCGGAAGTAATAATAATAATTATATCTCTACCGCTCACTCTAATCACGAGAATTAGCCCAGAAGTCAGGAGACTTGTGCAGGAGAGGGGGCGGCGCATTTGCGTCCAGGACTGGCTTATGTTGGTAGGCCCTAATCACAATTCAGTGCAGGAATGAGAGAAACCTGGAAAATTCAATTATTAGGGGGATGGTCGAGCTCCAACCGGTATCAATCTCTCACATTGATCCAAGCCAACGTTCTTCCTCCCTACCATACCCGCAGAGAGGGTGCCAATCCTCTCCTCAAATATAGCTATGTAAACAATTTATTTTATTGTAAAAATCAAGTATTATACCCGACGCAAATATTTATTAACATCTATTACTGTATGACGTTAAACAGAAATCGTTTGACCCTGTCACAGCCCCAACAGTAACAGTTTTGTCGCAAATTATTTATAGAAAATGATAAAAGAAGACATTCAGTGCATAGACAAGGAAACTTCCCTTGTTTATGATTCAGTGCACACCGCCTGAAATTCGGGAAAAGTCGTTAGAAATGGTCGAAATTCACAAAAAACAGTCGAAAAGTACAATTGTCAGTACGACATATTCATGGAATGGTGCAAGAAATATGAATTTACAAAATATAGTGAATATGTTTTACTTCTTCAGTGTGGTCGTATTATTCCATGGTGAAAGCAACTCTTTCAATAAAATATGACGTTGACATTAGTAGATATAAATTTAACGGTTTTCTTAAAACAAAAAGGAAGAAATCATATTCCAAAAAAATCCAAAACTCTGTCATAGAAACAAATACTTAAATTTTTACTAAATGCACCGGATGAAATCTACACAGGTTATTATCAATATACTTGGGTCAATGTTATATCACTGCATCGGCAAATTACGTGTAACACAAAATCCTCCGATTCGTTTACGTACATGTTACGTTATTAAGATTAAGGGTATACAAGAGGATTGACTAGATGACGTATTGTGAAATATTTTATTGACTTATTAGGGTGGGTTACGGTTACATAAAGTCGGTTTCAAAAATTGCAGTAACTTTAAACTCAGTTATCTCGGTTACTAAAAAACATTTCTTAGGGCAATATTTTCTAAACTGATTTACTTTAATGTCTAATATCATCAGTTAAAATTAATACCCCATATTCAGTCATCCTGTATAAAAATAGATCATAAACGTAATAAACAAAAAATCATATCTCGCTTAAAAATAAGAATTCATAATCCGGCATAAAATTGGAATTATTTCATAGCGTTTCGACGCGAATATTTGCCGTGAAAAATTTGCAGCGACTGTGAATGTTTCGCGATGGTTTGAGGGTTTATAAGGCAAACTCGTAACAGTGGTTTAAGGCCTTCAAGGTCCATGCTGTTATTCAATCTATTAAGAATTTTTTGGGGTTGACATGCCGAATCGTAGATAACTGCTAATTATAGAAGTTCACTTCCTTAACTTTAGGTGAAAATCTTTGACCTGATCTTGTTGGTCTTGTCAATTTTACAGTTACACAATCAATTGGCTGCCATCGAGGCTGCCATCAATGGCCCTCATCAATACGCTTCAATCAAAATTTTTATCAATCTCCGTCATTTGATTAACAATCGTGTCCAACACGATCAATGAGTCTACCAATAACCCAACTAGCAAAATGGAATTTTAAAAGAAGCGAATTATTTTATAACTATCGAATAGCGTTGTTTAATGAATAGTTTGATTTTATTGAGTAAATTATTGTGATAATTTTGTTCCTGAAAAAAGTAATTGTGTAAAATTGTTGTATGATAGTTTTTACAGTGTTTTATAGAATAAATAATTTTCAGTTCTTTAAGGATTGTAAACATAGTATATTACAAGAGTTGTATACCTACTTGGGCAAATGACTTTTAATTATAACTATAAAATAGTTGTATTAATACGTATTTTATTATGGATATATAAGGAAATTAATACAATTATTTTTTAGCCTCGAAATGCGTTTATTTATAAAACAAGTTTTATAGTTGCATATTCCGCGTAATAAATCTAACCTTAATTCTAGTATAATGTACGTACGTATTGCAAATACTAATAGATAAACAATGGTTTCTCGGTGGATGAAAATAAAAAAGTGGACATTTCAAAAGAGACGTCAAGAAAAAGTAATAAATATAGTCATAGTAAAAAAATATATAAAATAGACAATAATGAAGATTTCCAGTTGTTCGGGAATTTTTAACTTATTGCCAAATAAATCGAAGAATAGTACGAATCTGCTTAAAAACGCTTCATGTCTGCGAAAAAATACGAAAAACCAGTACGGGGAAGTAACTTTCTCTTACTCTTTTTGATGGTTTTAGGACTAAAATACTATAACATATTTTGGGTCCTGAAGTTACTCCAAGAAAGTAACATATTCTTTATCGATAGTTATTTTTCAATGACTTAAGTTTTTGGTAACGCAATAATTAGGTTAGTTTTAGATTAAATATAATAATAATAATACTTTAGCTAATACCTAACAATATTAATATAGGTATTGATAGTATTATTTTAGATTTCTAAATTTTTTATGAAATTTGGCCATTTACTCTGCGTTATATACCAATCTTAAAATAATTTGGTTCTGATATTCTTCACTAAAAATATGTTTCTTTAAACAATACCAAAATACAAACTACAAAACGTTTTTATAGTTGCTGTATAAAATTGTTTTAAATATACACATTTTTTATAAAACTGTTACATTACCAAAATGTTTTATAAAAGTGGGCCCTTTTCGATTCTAAGTATCGTATAATGGTTCTGATATTCTTCACTAAAAATATGTTTCTTTAAACAATACCAAAATACAAACTACAAAACGTTTTTATAGTTGCTGTATAAAATTGTTTTAAATGTACACATTTTTTATAAAACTGGTACATTACCAAAATGTTTTATAAAAGTGGGCCCTTTACGATTCTAAGTATCGTATAAAGGCATTTAACCACGTTATAGGAATTTGAAGCTCCTATAAAATTTATTTTAAAGCAATTTATACAATCTTTATAAAATTGATTGTGCTAGTTGGGAAGTACCATTATTCTCAATTTTATTGACCGTCTGCAGGACTCTTAACACAAGCGCTTGAATTAGCATCACGATAGTTAATCGCTGGTG
The DNA here is from genome assembly GCA_037114965.1 of Monochamus alternatus. Lineage (NCBI taxonomy): Eukaryota > Metazoa > Arthropoda > Insecta > Coleoptera > Cerambycidae > Monochamus > Monochamus alternatus. Next base: position 37,372,157 of record CM073431.1, on the reverse strand, counting down.
TATTACCGGCTCAGTTGCGTGTCATTTTTCTGTCAAAATGTAATCGGTGGTTATACCGCAAGTGCCTTAGACCGGCCTTATAACAGTTAACTGTTTAACTACAGTTTTATTTCTCTCGCAGATACTACTGTCGCCGCCGACGGGCTCCATTATGCTGACCTAGTTAAAACTAACTATTACTGAACTAACGCCAATGTGCTAAAGAACATTTTCAGAGAGTTGCATTTGAATAACACCTTTTAAAATTTCAAGGCGAGGTAAATACCTAGGTATGTGTTGTTTGTATCGAGGTCGAAAATAAATTCACAATGTTCTTATTATGAATAAATTTTGAGAGAATCTAGCGAAATTTTAGAGTAATGTGGGGCAGGTTTTCTATCAAACGTGTATTCTGCTATAATTCGAAAATAGAAATGAAGCAAATCAGTTATATATTGCGTTGATACTAAATTTCCGACGAAGTGGACTACTCTGGTACCGCGTCAAAAACTTACTTCTTCATCTACCAACCGTAATTGTAAAATATATTGTTTTCTGTATTATAGTCCAGAAACTCATAAAATATAAAAGAAGACTAAAAGCCTTTACATTAGGTACATGAAATGGTCAAACAATGGAGGAGCTTAGAAAACATCCATTTAGAGAAAATTTAACGCTATTGGTAATATTGTATGTTAATTCCAGCGTACCGTTGAGCCCAAAACAGAACGTTTATAATTGGACCATAAAAATAATATGTTTACTGTTTATATGAAGTGGACGGAAAATTTTCAGATTTTGAAATTCCCGCTCATTAGTGTGATACGACACTGTTAGTGCCACCAACTCATAAAAGCTAAGTTACAGCAATATTACCATTGTTGTATCCATAGGTTAACAATTTTTAGTACCTCTTTTTGAGGACTATATATTTTAGGATTTCTATACTTTTACTTATAGAGTAGAATAGTATAATTTGGAAATTTGATTTCACTAGTTTTTTCATAAACAGTTTTTAATAATAATAAGTTTATTTGTATCCAATTTATAATTTTTCCATAACTTAACTTAATTTATTCAAAGCAATTTTATGTTTATTATCTTTATAAAGGTGCAAATACATATACCATTTTATTGCCAATTAGTTTTAGTAATTGTTTAAATGATTTGCATATTAGAAAAGACGATGACAGGATTGTGTAATATTGGAATTAAATTTGTATATATATTATCTATGAAATAATTTAACAAATTCATATTACCCGGTTGCACAAAATCCTAATATCCTTTGTTGTGGTATAAAATATATAAAGATAACCCCTACAAGTATGCAACTTTTGCTCGAATGTTTTTTGTCAAAGAACAGACTAACATTGGTATTCATAGTCCGTCTCCGGCCGCCAGAGAGCGGACTTTGTACTGAAATTATGTGAATTTCATAATGAAATTCACATAATTTCGAGAAGATGATATAAGATACCACTGTTACTGTACACTGTATTCATTGTCCGTCCGAAATTATTTAAATTTCATTAAAAAATTCGCAAAATTTCGGGACGGAGATCGCTCTCCGGCGACCGGAGACAGAATATGAATACCAACGAAAGAGTGGCGTTTCAAAAATTTCCAACGTATTCTTAATATAATTATCTACCAACTCAAAATACAGCAAAGAAACGAAATAATGTTTATGGTGATTTTAGTGACTTATGTACTCTTATTCAATTTAGATAGGTACTCCAAAATCTGGCCCATATTAAATCAATAAAATAAACACTAATAAAAAAATCTTAGAAGACGCAATTTTTTAAGAAAATATTTTGGTAAGTACCTACTAAGGCATATTTGATTAATTAGAAAGAAGCTAAAGTTAATATTTTTGCATATAATTATGCATCAGCCTAATGCATACTTACGTTACTTTGATATTGTATATATATTTTTAGTTGGGTAAAAATTAAATATTTATATACCTATGTATTTTATATGCATCCCTCAACCTCTTCAAATTCACAGTTTTAAGAAAAATATTTCATAATTTACATTAAAGATTTGTACAACAGTTGAAACAAATTATAATTAGACCGAAAAATTTTGTGATAACTTGTTGAAAACGAATAAACAAAATAATATAAAAAAGTACACAGTATAAGCAAAATTTCTTTTTAAATAAAATAAATACCACCAAGTTTTGGGGGCCAAAATACGATGGTCTAAATCAAGTTACCTTAATCCAAAATGTTATAGTTTCCGATAGTTGGGTAGAGAATGTAGAAGTTAAAATTTTATTTTAGTTTTTCTTCAATAACTTGTAAATACATAAAACTTGGGAGAGGGGAAGTTTATGGCATGACAAAATGAAATATGACCTCCAATGTCAATTGTAGAGGGCGCCACCTACACTGCTCCACATGCATTCAAATAGTCATAACATTTATGTGCTGCGGTGTATTAATTTCTTATTCAATAATTCTCATTCTTTGAGATTTTCTTGTCAAAAAAACTATACTTGGTAAATGTTGTTTAGAACCGTTTTTTTTTTTTTTGAATATAGATATTAAGATTTTATATTTCATAAACATTGTCATTGTCTTCCTTCACACTTTAATCAGTTATACTCGCGTCAAGAATTCAGACGTCTTACGTCACGGCTGACGTTACACATTTGTTTTTATTGTCAACGTGATTTTCGATATTTGGTCGCATTAAAAACAATCATTTTTTGCAATTTAGTGCAATATATAATGCAAACTTTTAGTGTAGTATATAGTTTTATTACTATCAGTTGCAGTTTCTTAAATATTTTGATAAAAATATGATAAATTATTCATTTGTTCGTATGACGTAAGTCGTCTGAATTCTTGTCGCGAGTATACTATCAAATTGTGGGCCAAGGTAAATTGGGTTAGATCATCATATCCTAAATTTATAAAATTAAAATCACAATATAATTGTTCCTGTCACGACTTTAGGACCAATTTAAAGTATGTATATAACAATTGGAGTAAACTTTTTACATATATTTCGTTCTGTTAGTAAATTATCTGCTAAATTCATGTTTCCTAGCATTAACCATATTGGAGGTATTTAACATTAAAATACAACCATTTTCTGTTTCTTTCAAGACAAAGTAGTCATACCTGACTGTCAAATGTTTAGATTTTAATCAATTTTGAAGCTACTTCTAAAACGCCGGTATTTCCACCTTTCGTTGAAAGTGTTGATAAATTTCATCTGTCGTTTAACACAGAAGTGATCTAATCTTTTCGTCATTTGGTGTCCCTAACTGATAAAAGAAGACAAGGAAAAGAAATGGTCCACACTGGCTAAGTCTTCCTACCTGAAAGTCGTTTGCTGTCTCTAGCATGACCAATTTCTCTGTCGCAGACGGTTTCGAGGGCGCACAGTTCTCCGAGGATAGCGTCGAGGTCCACATCCTGGGAGTCCTCCAGATTCGCCATGGAAAACCGATAACTGTCGATTCTGGGAGCCGTAATCTCCGAGTTTAACGGCCTCAGGTGAGCCGTTGAGTTAAGCTGGTCCAGCCCCTAAAAAAGAAAATTGGATATTGAAACAAAAATAATATTTATTTATTAAATAATATGTATTTTTCATAGATTGACAGTAATCTCTTGACTAAAAATACTAAAAATGTGTAACATCAATAATAATTATCATGGGTTTTGTTGTCGAGATCGATAAAATTTAATTATTTTTATAGATATTCTCATTTAAGAACTTGCTATTTTTTTTGTAATAATTACTCAAATTCCGCTTTCAATATTTTTTCTAGGAGCGAAAGAACGTAGAATAACCCTTGAAATGTTAAATAGCTAATTTTGTGTAACGCGTGAGATTTTTGCGGAACGAACGAAGTGAGTTTGGCAAAAACTCACAAGTTACACAAAATTTCATTTCGTAACGTAATGCATACAAGATTTTTTCTAATTTTGAAGAAAGTAATAAAAAAAAAATAAAATTTAATATAATTGACAAAAATTTGGAAAACATAAATTTAGTTTGTTGCTGTTACTTCATGTTAGTTGTCAGTTTGACATTTTGTAAAAAAGTCTAGACGGACGGTTTTTAGCGAGATTGATATATTTTTAGTTTTATTTTTAAAAAATGAGTGATTCAAGTTCTGAAGAGCTACCAAGCGATATTGAAGAGGCAGCAGGTAATGCTCTATTATCAGTAATTCCCAAAAAGTCAAAGGCAGTTTATGATTTGGCATACGAAAAATTTGTTACGTGGTGTGATGAGAAGAAAATTAAACATGTTAATGAGAAAGTTTTACTTGCATATTTTGAGGGTAAGAAAGATCTAAAAGTTTCCACATTATGGACACTTTACTCAATGTTAAGGTCTGACCTAAATCTGAAAAGGAATATTGATATTAAAAAATATACAAATTTGGTAGCATATATTAAAAGGCAAGCGGACGGGTACAGTGCTAAAAAGTCAAAAGTTTTTATAAAAGAAGATTTTGCCAAATTTTTAGTGGAAGCTGATGACAAAGAATACTTAATGGCTAAGGTTGCAATGATAATTGGAATGGCAGGAGCATACAGAAAAGCAGAATTAACATTTCTTCCAGTTGAAAATGTTATAGACGAAGGAAGCCATTTTCGTGCTGATATCCCACCTTCAAAAACAAAAGTTATACGGCAGTTTACAATTACCACTGGAGACATTGAAAATACGAATCTTGTTGAAATATTAAGAAAATATATTAAGTTGCGTCCCCAAGTTCTTAAACACAACAGATTTTTTGTAAAATATGCGAATAGAAAATGTACCAGAAATTCTGTGGGAATTAACACATTTAGCAGTCTGCCAAAAGTTATTGCATAATTTCTTGGTCTTTCAAATCCTGTTCTATATACTGGCCACTGCTTCAGAAGAAGCTCTGCCACTTTCCTAGCAGACAGTGGCGCTGATATTTTAAAATTAAAGAGGCACGGAGGTTGGAAATCTAGCTCTGTTGCGGAGGGATATGTTGAAAATTCCATGAATAATAAAAAACTTATAGCGCAAGAAATATATGGTGAAACATCTAATGCAATGTGCGCCGCTTCCCAAATAACAGCAAGTTCGAGCAATGAAAAAAATATGTCGTCGGGAATTAATTTGAATAATTGCAATAATTGTGTTATCAATATTTATAATAATTAATTGATTTATAATTTATGTTTTTAACTTGTATTATAACAGAATAATTGTATTATAAATAGAATAATTCTTTTTGTCACTAATTTTGAAATGAACATTTTTCGTCACCAATTGCATAAAATTTTACTTTATGCAACTAGTTACAAAAAGTAAGACGTTTCATAATGTCAATCAGTTTTAAAAAGTGTCACTTTATATGTCAAAATTAGAAAAACTTATTTTTTACTGAAATATCTTTTTTAATTCAATCCTATCTAATCTAATGATTTATGTTGTTATATCGACACTTTATTTTAAGAAAAATTGTGAAATGCTGTTTTTCCAAATAAAAGTAATTTTAGATATTTAAGAACTGAGTAACATAGAGTTTCGTAGCATTGTTACCTCATGTCACCTGCGAATATTCAAAGGTATTGAAGTAAAAGGAATATATAACGGCTGAAAGCAGTCTAACCAACAAATTTTTAGGTATATAAATCTTTTAAAATACGTATTTTTTTTAAATTTAACTGTATATGTAAATATTGTTATAACATAAACTTACATGGTTTTGCATATAAGACTGTTCGCTTTCGTTTATAAGTATATGAAAATAATTGTTAAAATGTGGGGTTATAATAGTAAAATAATGCATTTTAAAAGTTATTATATTATTTGAGAAGAATAAATTTGATCATTTTACGGTTAGAAATACGGCGACCTTAACACTGTACTTATATCGTACTATTAAACTCTGTGGCATTTACAGAAACCTTTGTCCTTAATTTTCGTCCGTGATAATTTCATCGGCTGAATATTGCAATTAATATTTAGTTTGTGTATATGAATGCGGCATAATTAAATGCTAAAACTGTAACGTACGAAATAGTAATAATTTCATCATAAATCATCATTTCATCAATCATTAATCATTTCATAAAAATATTCATATAAAGATTTCCTCAGAATTCTGCGAAAATGATACTTAAAATATCTATGATTTCATGAGTATCCAGAAGTATTAAAGAAATATCGTGAATCTACTATTAAAATTGTGCCAAGGTAGTGGGTACAGTTTGGTTTTCTGTAACAGATTTGGAAATAAAGCAATATGAGAATCACAAACTACTTCCAACAATTTGAAACAGGCAAAACCTTTTAAAACTTTATGTATAGGTATGTACGAAAATAATTTATAGGTTCATTGGCTCATTATTACGGACTTTTTTCTAATACATCATTTTGTTGGCGCAGAGACTGGAGTAAATAATAGGTATTAACGATTTTTTTAGAGGTATAATTCAATAGATTCTTTTTTAAGATGACCCGCAACCTTCAACAAAAATATGCCAATTTTTGCTTGTGGGGTGTCACTTTCTATATAAAATATAGTTATTAACAAACACAAGTTTTCAATGTTTATTTCTGTTGATTTTGTCAACGACAAATTTTATAATGTTCTCGAACACAGCTTGATTTGCAATTATACTAGCATATTCTTGTACAAATCTTTCATAATTTAATAAAATACAAAAATATATAAACAGTTCTTTAATTAAAATAATAAGCATTAATAAAACATTTGTGGTCACTTAGAAAAAATTTATGAACATTCTAAAACTTCACTTTTTAATATCCTATCAGTATCTACTTATATAAGGACTTATCATTTCAATACACAACATTAGTGGTACTATAAAAACTAATATTATGTTCATATTTGAGATCATTCTAAGCAAGAATCCAAAATCTTTATTAGGACTTTACGTTATGCAGCATGTGCTAGATAATAAAAATGTTCTTTATAATTGGTCAACAAATAAACACGTTGTGAGGGTAACTATTCTTTAAACAGCGTATGATACATTATTTGTGTTTAAAATTCTTTCTTCACACCTATTAATTCTATAATGGTCTATGATTTTTTCTAAAAATACATAATAAAGATGTAAAATTAAATTTCATGTGACGTTACAGTGACGTTATTTCATGCTATTGATCTAGGCAATAAATATCCAATAATCCACTGTGTAATAACACTAATAATTTTTATCAGTGTGGATTTAATAAAATATCTTTGAGCCAATCAAATGTCTCATACTATAGCAACCAAACCCGATTTAATTAAATCGCAGGCAAACTCATTCGACAAACCATGCGTAAATAAAATACTACCTTGAACATAATGTTATCATTGAGTGACAGAAATTGAGGATTCCATTAAAAAAATGTATTAAAAAGTTGCCTGTGAACTAGGTTTGAAAAATTTGAAAATATGTATTCTTTCTATTAAATCAAAAAATATCAACTAATGTTACCATAATATTAAGACCGATTATAAATACTTACATTTTAAATGTTTTCAATAAAAACTGTTCCGTAACTTTTGTAACTACTAAATGTCAGTAAAAAATCAGCATAAATTAACTAATAAAACACTATTCATAAATAATAAAAATATATCGAATGAATTTTGGATAATGTGAATTTAGTTTAGTTAAATAAAGGCATGTATAGCAATAAAACCTATTTTACTTCAGACTATTATAATCTGGTAGCAGAACATTTTGCAAGTAATATTTACTACAAAACGGCTATTTATCATTGGCTATATGTATAGGGAATTATCGCAATTCCAATTACAATTAGAATTGCGCTTTCTCTATCATACGTATTAATGATTGTTGTCACTAAAGCAATAAGAAGGCAATTTACCTCAGAGATATGTTTCACCATTTACGAGCAAAATTTTAAAACGTGACTATGTGGAACACCCAACCGCAGATATAAAACTAATGGTCATAGTGTAAGTAATGTAGGTTAAGGGTGTTTGCGTTGTTACGGAAATAGGTCACTTTTCCTCATGTTTGCACGCAAATTACCTGAATGCTTAAATAAATACACTGTAGTGGGTATTCTTACGTGGAAGCTCTCTTTCAGGAATACACACACGAGTAACTAACTATTTCGGTGAATATGATTTTTACGAGGGTTCTCCAAATTCTAGTACACGTTGGTGAATAAAAGATGGTCGCAACAAAACAATACAAGTGGAAATTAGTTATTTCAAGTCACAGTTTGCTGCGTGTGTATCAATTTTTTTTTAATTATAAGAAATTGAGACATGAAATGAGTAATGTAAATTGGCGTAATATTTATAGTTCCACACATTTGGAATATGTAGCTGAAAATTTCACGTACTCATAACAAAAAAATACGTTACAAAAATATCAAAAGAAAAAAATGGATGGACTCCGATCTGATTAATAAAATCTGTAAATAACTAGAACTTTTTATATCTAAAAACTAAACGAGAGGCAGCAAATACAGAATTACTGCTAGGATGTAAAAATTACAAAAAAATCTCTGTAGAATAAAAAAGTAAAGTAAAGAGAACATGATTAAAGAAAATAAAAATTGTAAACAAAGAATGTGGAAAATGATAAATAAACAGAGACAAAATTTAAGTAGAGGTACTAAATAACAAAGAGAATGAAAGAATAACAAATACATTTGGTATGGAAAACATATTTAATGACTTTTTCTCAGATATGGGAGAAAATGTAGCAAACAAAACTATTTCTGGTGATAGTTACTGCACAAGAAGGAAAAATTTGCAATATTAAATTTTTATTTATAGACGGAATACGAACAGAAATACTAAAACATGTCCAGAATATTTGTGATTCATTAGATTATTTAACTAATACTATTACTGACACAGGAAATGTTCTATCCGCTTTTAAAATTTCTGTGGTCAAACCTATATACATATAAAAAGGCAATAAACTAGATACAGTTCATTATAGACCGATATCACTAATAACCAATTTTACTAAAATATTTCAGAAAATTCTGAAAGCCAGACTAACTTCTTACTTAACTAATAGTATAATTTTTAAAAATCAGTAGTCAGGATTTCAAAAGTGCGTATCTACTCAGGATGCAATTGTTTGTATAACTCAATAGGTAAACAGAATCCTTCGCTAGGTATCTAGTGAAGGCATTCGATGCCATTAGCTTTCCAAAACACCAACTCCCTTTAAAAGATCTAGGCATTCGCGGAGTAAATTTAAAATTATTTCATTATTTGCAGGAAATAATTCAGTATGTAAGTCTAAATCATGTATACAGCGACTCAATAAAACAATTAAATATGGTGTTCCTCAGCAAACTGTTCTAGACCCCTTGCTGTTCATAATTTATATGAACAACCTATTTTACTTAGAAAATCCAAGTCAAATAATTGCATTTGCTGACTATACAGTTATATTTTATTCAAGATCTGACTGACCACATTGAAAAATAAGGCATACAAAATTTGATATTCATTTTTTTTTTTTGATTAGCATGAGAAAACCGTATCGATATTGTAAAATATTGTCATAGTATCGACGCTAAAAACTTTTTATTATTCTAATTCCAGCTTTTCTTGCACTACGATTGGTATAGCCCAACTTGACTCTACTACTCGATTATAAAATTTAACTATGCTATGTCTCAAATGGAGCAGAAAAATGTTTTACTGGCCACTAAAAGTAGTAGAAAATTAATAGTCCACAGCCCTGTATCTCCTATAATTTTTGTGACAGCCTCACAAGGTTATAAAATTTTTTTAAAGCGCTATAAAATATTAATATAAATACCAAGATGAAAATAGGAAATATGATGGCGTACGAATTTTACATATACGTCCGTATTTTTGGATAATGAAACTGATTAACCCAAAGACGAAACGTCACAAAGGTTTTAAGGCTTTAATAGGCGGTACTGTTATTTGATAAACAATGGTATTCCGAGTTACCTCCACAAATTAAAAAGACTTCTGTAATAAATCTTAAAGATAATATTTTTGAGAGCTTTCAAAATTCTGCAATGTACAAACTTTTAAACTCATAACCTGTAAATAGATGTACTGTTACATTGGTCATCTTATCAATTTTTGTTTTGACCGAATTCTATTAATAAACATAATTACTTTACTGTCGCACATCTATCTATTTAACATTGACATATTTTTAAATTTTAACACAGTATGTACATATTCTCTTCCTTAATAACAATCTTAAATATTATGAGGCGGCACATCGCACGTCTGACCTAGATTAATTACTATTAAGATTAATGAAAACAGTATTGAGGATAGTTTATTTTTAAACTAGCATAGATTAATGTATACATAACGCTACCAGGACATGACTATAAAAATTCTCATGTTGAACCAACAAATTTTTCTTCATTTATTTGTACTTTACTATCAGTTCCCAAGAAGATAAAAAAGAAAATATATAAACAAACATAAAGTTAGTGTGAATTAATTTTTAAAAAATTACTTACTGTTTACTAGAGATCCTGAAAACTAATATATACCTAAATATCTAATAGTAAAATGACGATGAAGGTATATGTATACATACTTAGGAAATAAATAAATTGTTAATCTAACCACAGTGACTTTTAATGTTTCTAAAGGTCTAATTTTATAATGAACACAAACATTTTCTAAATCTGAAGCTGTGTTAAACATCTGGATTTAACTTTAACTTTTCTTAATTTGAGACTAAGTTTACTGGTCCGTGCTGGACAAGCGTGCGATGTCGTGCGATGTCGTGCAAGTTTGTAGGTCCGCGTGCAGGCATAATAAGCGCCATCTTTTAATTACATATAAAAGGTTCTGATTATATGAGCATTTAATCACTGAAACTCAGGGCAGATGCGGAACCGAAATGATCAGAAACAGCATATAGCAACCAATCACTAGAATATGACAATGAAGATGATCTACCACTTTCGTTTAGGTTTGTATCAGAGCAACAAATTTCCCTAATAAGTCCTTTTTAAAAATCCTTTACAAAAAGATCATTAGGGGTTCCACTAACCTCCCAGTAGCAATTAATTCCTCTTCAAAATATGATGTAGTAAATCACATAGTGATATTCCAAGAGAAGTAAATCAGCTATACATTTTGCCACAAGGAGTTAACTTTATCTGACAAAAATGTAAATAATTTATATAAAAATTAATTTTAGTAGAATAATAATTACGGCTTTTTATTATTTACACCTAACAATTGCAAGTAGTAGAAATACTAATAGCATCGTTTGTCAAAGTCCTCTTAAAAAACGTCAAGTTTTCGAAAAACTAATCACGCAGCATACATTTTCATGATTTATTTCTTAATTTCAAACGTGAAATATTCCTTCTTTCTGGTACCTGTTAAAATTTATTGAAAAATAAATCTCGGGAAAATAAACTACTAGGCGTTTATAAGGACAGTGGCGCATTAGTTTATATATAGGAAACACAAGTGTTTTTGCGGTTATTCAATACAAATTAGTGAATTAATACTATTGTACGGTCATGTTAAGTTGATTCCACAAAAGATTGACCCATTCAAACTTTATTGTTCAAGTTATGCATCAATGGTTTTGAGACGAGTTGAAACGTGTTTGATGCGTGTGAACATATGTCAGTCGACTTGAACTATCCGATTCTGATGGTTATAGTTCGCTTATTAAGTTTAACACAATGACATTAAAATGGTCAGATTACTAAGGTAAAATTTATAGAACTTTATCATAATCATGACTGCTGAAACTTCATACTGGTTTTTACTTAGGATCCAATTTCTTCTGTCCTATTGCAAGATCATTTTCTCAGTTCTTTAATCAATAAACTGGAAATAATTTTTACACCTGCACGAACCGCTGCATTTGTCGCCACTTTATATCAACTGTTGATTCAAGATTTGCTTGAAATGTGTGAACCAAAAGCTTGACCGATTTTAGTTGATCCACAAAAGTTGATTACTAAAATCGTATTTATAGATATTTTACCAACTAAATTATTACTAGGTACCTATATATAAAATTCTTCTCTTGGATTTATTTGTGATTTAAAATTCAAATTAAAGCCAATAATATTATGTGTGTGTAATAACAAAAACAAAATAAATATTTTCGAACGGAATTCAATCCAAATTTCAATTCACATGCACTACTGAATTCATTTGAGACGATAACAGTGTTATCATATGGAATACTTATGATGTGTGTATCGATATATTATCATTAGCTTGATTTATATAATCTACAGTGTTGGCTTCGATTTTGGTAGGCGAAATATGAACCCAATAATTATTTTTTACAACTCTGAAATATTGTGTGGTAAGCCGCCTGTTGAGCTTTATCTTTTGATTTACTCGCACGACAGAAGTAGGTTTTTATTGCAGATCATCAAAACACAAAACAACTTCAACATCCTATTGCATGAAAATATCTATCTGAATACATATAACACGAAGCTTGCTCCCTAAAAGATCCTTTTAAGAAACATTTACGTCGAAGTGTTATTAATAAATAAATTTGTACCATAATATAGAACAATATTTCTATTAGGTTAATTGATATGATCAAATATTTCTTAGAAGTTATCAACAAAGTTGAATATATTTTATATTGTAATAAAATTAGAACTTATTAAATTGAAGGATTTAATATGGCAAAAATAACTAGTTATTACCTTATTCTTAATCACTATAGTCGAATACAAAATAAGTTTTACAATTTTGTAATAAATATGTAAATATTTGGCTATTATAATTATTTAAAAAATCCCTGGATATTGAAGACAGATTTTAAGGAGAAATTAAGTAAATTATAACTTCGTCTTACACGTTATTGGAATGTTAGCATTTGAAAACACAGAAAAGGTAAACAATATATAATTTCGAACTGTATAAATTGACATATATTTCGTTTTACTTGGAAGTCATTATATTACTCTTAGTTAACAAATTTCTGACTAAAATTTTGGTATTATAAGATTTTGTAACATTGAAGACTATTTTTATGACGAAAAGTAGTAAATTTCGATCAATTAAGGTTCATTTTTCTTGTGCAGTAGTCTATTATGCTTAAATGTTAGTTGGGAGCGGTTATTCAATTATCTATAACTTTTCCATGGACTTTACCTCAATATTATTTCACTTAAGTAAATAAACCTTGAATGAAGAACGATTTATTTAAATCAAGATTATACATCTATCCTTAAACAGACATACCAAACAAATGTTACTCTGTGTACTGTTCTGATGACAAACAAAAAATTATTACAGTTCTTCACTCTCACTGTCTCGTCTTCCGAGTTCTGTCTATACTTTCACAAACAGTTTATGTCAAGAAATGTCGGGCAATTTGGATATTAATCCCTTGTAGTAGGTGCGCCGGCGTTTCGTGTTAAAGGACGAAAGCTCTAGTCATGTATAGCAGTGAATACATTTAATGAACTGTCAAATGCGTAATTTAAAACTAGACAGAAGGGCCATTGAATTCTGAAAAGCTAGTGGGGCCAGTACCCCAGGTGAACCGGGGGCCGCACCCATACTTTTGTTTTAGATAGCTAGGCTCTGCACGCTATGGAGGCGGTCCGGACAAAAGGACTAAACGAATACAATAACCACATATCTACGGAAATAAATGCGATAAATCTTATGTTCTCGATTAATACAATTTACTGTAATACGTAATAAACACAGTATGGTTCATTAAAGTATTAAAGGGCTCCATTCACTAGCGCGGTCGGCTAATATTGTTGGCATTTTTTTGGAAGCTGTTTGCTGCTCTCGCCACATACACGAACTTGGTACATACAGTATGCGCCAAAAGTATGGAATAAATTCAATAAAAACGAAACAATTATTTTTTGGGAAAAAACCTCGAATAGGTCGATTTTTAATTTAAAAAATACATATTTTAGCGTAAAATGCGATTTTCAAATGTCATTTGTTTTCGAGTAATGACGTCATCGATTTTTTTTTAAATGGCAACACCATATTTTTTTTCTTGATTCTGAAAGATCGTTTAATTATCTATCAGATAGTACTAAAATTTTGCCCTCTTACATAGAAAAGTTTTCGAGTAAATGACGATTGAATGTTAGAAAACGTAAATCAATTAAAATAAAGCAAAAACGTTATCAAGTTTAGTTTTTCGAATTCCATAGTTCTTTTATGGATCACGTAGGTGAAAATCTTTGCTAAGTGTCATTGTCACACCGACTTTCTAATAAGTATTGTAAGCGACATATAAATTATTATTCAATTTAAAGTATTATGGCACATTTAACTGTTACTCAAAGAATTGAAATTTTAATTCTTATCGGATGCGTTAATATGACTAGAACTCAGCAGGAAGTTCGCGATTTATTTAATGAAAAATATCCAGATCGCCCTATCAGCCAATCAACAGTCAGTAAGGTAGAGTCTAAATTAATGAGCACAGTGCTACGTATCTTGAGGAAGGAAAAATATCATCCCTACAAAATTCAATTTGTGCAGGAACTCAATGAAGATGATCCCGATCGCCGCTTTCACTTTTGCGAAATTCTAATGGATTTATGTCAAGGGAATAGAAATTTACACCGGCAAATACTTTTTTCAGATGAGGCCACATTTTGTCTGAATGGTACAGTAAACCGTCAAACTTGCAGATGTTGGAGTCGGGAAAATCCTCATTGGATGGCAGAGGCACATACCCAACACCCGCAGAAATTAAATGTGTGGGCTGGAATAGTTGACGACAGAATAATAGGGCCTTTCTTCTTTGAAGGAACCCTTACAGGACAAAGATATTTAGAGTTTCTAGAAAATGACCTTGTTCCAGCCCTTGCAGTAATTTTTCCTAACGATAATGACCCTGACATTCCTGACGATACCATATGGTTTCAGCAAGACGGACCGATAGAATGGCTTGCAAGATCGCCAGATCTTACACCTCTCGACTATTTTTTATGGGGATACTTGAAGTCAAAAGTGTACATTAATAAACCACGCAATTTAGAAGAACTTCAAAATCGCATTCGGGACGAAATACGCAGTTACCCCAGAAATCATTCATAATGTGCAAGAAGAATTTCTTCACAGACTTGCGCATTGTCAAGAAGTTGGTGGATGGCAATTCGAACATTTAATTTAAGTATAAAATTTAATCAATTGTATTTTATTTTACATACCTCAGAATTGTTACTTTTTTATGAATAAAATTTACGTTTTCTAACATTCAATCGTCATTTACTCGAAAACTTTCCTATGTGAGAGGGCAAAATTTTAGTACTGTCTGATAGAGAATTAAACGATCTTTCAGAATCAAGGAATGCCATTAAAAAAAAAATCGATGACGTCATTACTCGAAAACAAATGACATTTGAAAATCGCATTTTACGCTAAAATATGTATTTTTTAAATTAAAAATCGACCTGTTCGAGAATTTTTCCCAAAAAATAATTGTTTCGTTTTTATTGAATTTATTCCATACTTTTGGCGCATACTGTATAACAACATTGTCTTCTCTTTGCACTGGGGTATGGGGTATGGAGTCATTCAGTTTGTTACTATTAAATTATGCCATTATTAAAAAACAGTTAGCTTTAATCATTATTGCAAATGATGTGGGTAAATAATTGGTTGCAGCAAAGAGATGTACTCACATTTGAATTTAATTCAAATCTAGATCACTTAAAAAATTATCTAAGATTGTATGAAAATACTGAGATCAAAATTATGGCAAGATTTTGCAAAATGGAGATTCCCAGTGGATTTCTCGAAATTCCGGGAAATTTAAGAATTTCCAAGGATTTCGCATTTGATAAAAATTATTTGGTAAATGGTTGGGAAAAAACACATATTCCAGGCCAAATTATGATGGTATAAATCAAATTACCATAGTCCAAAATTTTATAGTTTCCGAAATGTAGGGTGTTAAATTTTTTTATTTTTTTCTCAATAACTTTATTATAAATTGTAGTAAATACATATAACTTTTTGGCACTAGAATTTACTGTCAATTGTAGAGGGCGCCACATACAGTACTTCACATGGCATTTAAATCGTCATAAATTTTTTGTGAACTGGATTTTTTAATCAATAATTCTTACTCTTTGGCTTTTTCTTTCATAAAAATATGTCCTGAACAACCATTTTTTGGATAGGATTTTAACGTTTTATTTCATAAACCCATTGTCTTCTTTCATACTTTATTAAATTAAATACTGTCAAATTGACTAGGGTAAATTGGGTTAGATAATCATATTTTGGCTCTAGGAACAATTGTTCGCATTTTGTCCATATCTTTTAGAGACAATTTGTACTGGATGTACAGGTACAAAAAAGTTACGACGATTTAAATCCATGTGAGGTACTGTAGGCGATGCCTTCTACAGTTGACAGCAAATCCGCAGCCATATTACAATTTCTCCTGCCAGAAAAGTTCTTCGTACCAAGTTTGATATATGTACAATTTATATGAAGAGGAAAAACTAATATAACATTGTAATTTCAACACTTTGAATTTCGGAAACTATAAAATTTTGGACTAACTTAATCATATGTTGGCCCTCGGAATATATAGTGGCATATTTTCCCAACCTTTTACAGATATCGAAAAACTATTAAAGTCAACTCGACATAGATATTTGAATTCTTCATAAAATGAAAATTACGAAACAGCTTCAAGAAGAGAATAGATAGAAGATAATTGCTATAGTCTCCGACGCATTCGGTAGTAGAGATGGTTAGTTTTCGTAAATTAAATTTTACTAAAATATATTTCCTAAATTGAGAAAAGTAAATGAACGAGAACAACTACCTAATATTTGTTATTAATTTTGTAATATGATTGAGAAATGGCAGAAATAATTTTTTTTATAACAATCACCATTTAACCGCAGTTTTAAAAATGTATTGTTTTTTTTAGGCTGGTCCTCATGGATGTCAAATTCTTGAAAATTCGCGCGATCTATTTAATGGCGGGAAAAGTCTCAACTTTTAGTCAATTTTGCCAACTGCAATATTTTATATTATTATCATCATAAAACTGACATTGACAGTCATGGTAGATTGTAAGCCCACATAATAATGAAAATAGCGATAATTCTTGTTTTGCGATATTCACGAAAAGTTGACACGTTCCTGTCATTTAAACCATATCCTATATATAAATCCAGACGTTTCGGAGTTATTTGACATTTAAATGAAAGGCAGACAGCGTTTGTATAACTTATAACTACCATAGAATATTAAGGTGTTCTAAACACAACAGTTCTAAAATACTACACCACTTCATCCATTTTTCCATTACACTGATAAAACTGAGTGGAAATGTCCATGTTTTGTTATGTTCTTACATAATACTCATATTTACCGGTTATTTTTAATTTACATTATATATTAAGGAAATACACATATGTGTTTTTACGTAATAAAATTAGGTAATTTTAGGAATAACGTGACAATCAATGTATTAATTTGGAACTATTTAATTTTACTCATATGCCTTAGTCGTTTTGATGTCCATCCGCTTGTTTTACTCATACTTCAATGTTTCAATTAAGTAATTACTATTTTAAAAAATGGGGGTCAGGGTCATGAGAACAAAAAATAAACTCTCCGACACATCTTTTTGCTCAAGTTTAATCGAGGGATAAAAAAGGCATAGATGTTAATCAATACTAGAACTGACCATTATGACGAATTGTGATCAATCAAGTGTGGCATTGGCATGTCACGGACAAAGTTCAAAAAATGGGTCAGTCAGAAAATTATTCCACATCCACCCTATTCTTTTAATGTTCTCCATCACATTTCCATTTTTTCTATTTCTAATAAATACCTAGCTAATGTATAAGTACAACTAGAATCCATCGTACACATTGCAGTAGATAACTACATATACATCTTTTGTTAGACATCATTTTATTTCAAATAGTCACGTACACTTTAATTTTAACAAATATGTTATGTATAATGTCCTTTTTTATGATAAAAATTACAATGCAATAATGCAATTGTTGGCAAGACAGACTTTAGAAATGTAACTTCATAAAGAAAATGTCGCAATTAAAATATTTGGTTCGCACAATAAAACTTATCTGTATTTAAATAGGTATTTACCAAATATGCCAACTGAATCAGATCGAACCGTAATTACTGTATTTAATAGACATTACTACTCCTTTAAAAAATGTATTTAACATTATTTTGAAAATACATGATTATATTGATAATGGGTTTCAGACTGACAGCATTTGCATCGACTTCACTAAAGCGTTCGACAGAGTTTACCATGTTATATTTATAAAAAAAAATAAAGTCATTTGGATTTTCTGATCTATTTACTCACTTAATTAGAACCGTTAATAGAATCTATCATGTTATGTATCATGATTTTAAATCTGTTAAAGTGATTACGACCTCAGAACTTCCTCAAGGCTCGATTTTGGGCACATTAGTATTTGTTATATTTATAAATGGCGTTCAAACTGGCATTTCCCAGAATGAGCTTTTACAGAAGTATTCTGTACAGACGTAGCTTTGTTTATTTAGAATTTTTATATAAATAACATGATTGTAATGATTTATTAAATAGTCTTAATTTTCAAGTTCCCAGGGCAGTGTCAAGACACGCTGGTACTTTTTACTTGCTAACGCCAAGAACACTAATATTAGGAGTTATTCCCCCTTGAATTTCATGTACAAAACTTATAACAACGTAAAGTCATCGATTGATGTATGTATGTCAGTGCTCTCTTGCAAGTTTGAAACAGTTAGCACTATGACGTTTTCTTAAATCTGATGCTATTTCTAGTGTTAATTACGTATTATTATAGATTTTTGCATCTTAATTGTAAGTATTATATTTTTTGTAGTTTCTGTATCTGTTTAGTATTTCTGTTTCCTATTTCTTACAGTGTTCGTTTGTTATTTTTACTGTATATTTTATTTTTTCTTTGTATTTATTTTTTTTGTATGTGATTCCCACTCTGTAATTGAACATTCGCCTGTTGAAAAGTAAAGTAAATAATTAAATAAATTAGTATGATAAAAATTAACAAATCACAGAAATGACACCGAAACGTTTTAACGCGTTGCATTAGGGCACCGCGTCGTATGTTTGATAATATAATGTTTTCTATAACGGCAAATAATAACATAAACATAAATAAGACTTAGCCAATAACATCAATGTTAACTATCTCATGGCATCTGGGTATTTTAAAAGATACCAAAATGAAACGAACTTTTAATTATAAAAAGCTATAATCAACATGGCTGCACACTGAGAAAATAGGAAAATACTTTGCCGGGTTCTTTTTTTAACAGTTTTACAACAATAGTAGATCTGCTTTCGTCGTTCAGTGGAATGTCTTTACTAATATCACATTACTGTTAGTGCTATTAAAAGTTACTTTCGCATTATAGCAAAGCGAAAGGTTATAAAACATACTTTTACTGTTATAATAATTTACATCACAACTATAGTAAGACCTGTGGTTTTATTTGTAAGGAGAGACTTAAAGTCGCTGTATTTCAGGCCGTAAAATAACCAAATATTAGGTCTTTTTAAGTACAGTAATATCGAAAAATAAAATATGTAAAACAAAAGTAAAATCAAAAATAAAATTATTGACGTTTTCTTTATAAACTTATTTAAATTCACGCCAAATAAAATAACTTTTAAAAAGCGTTTTAAGACATACATTATTTTGCGAAGGAAATACATAATTTTTTGTGTACAATGTTTATAAAATTTTAAATATAGATATAATAATTTAAATATTATGTCACTACTAATTTTATAACTATAATTTTTATCTAACATACACATAGTAAGTATGTATGCAAGTATCTGCAGTTAACATTGTTGCTATAAAATTAATTTATATTTGTAATAAAGTTAAAAGGTCTTGGTTGGAAGAAACTTTCATATACAATTAATTATTTAATTCA
This sequence comes from Monochamus alternatus, assembly GCA_037114965.1. Lineage (NCBI taxonomy): Eukaryota > Metazoa > Arthropoda > Insecta > Coleoptera > Cerambycidae > Monochamus > Monochamus alternatus. The sequence goes on along the minus strand of CM073431.1, from coordinate 37,352,245 downwards.
ATTTGTGTTACTGGTCAGTTAATATAGAAATAGTGAAGCCTATGTATTCTCTGGTTTTCTGTGGCACAATAAATTGAATCTCTTTCTCAATTTATTTAGATACTTATCCACCTATGAAACTTATAAATCAATGAATTATGGAATTAATTTTAAAAAAATACAAGATGTAGTTTCCTTGACCACACGTATCTAAATTGATTTCAATTGGTTTTAACTACCTATGTCTAGATTTTGTATCCAATTAAATTTTTTAATAGCAAAACAGGAAATTGCAAGAAAAATATTTGAGTTACATATATAAAGAATGTCACTCTAAAAATACTACATATCTGACTTCTGTTTCATCACGATGTCCAGTAATATGTTTGTTACTTATACAACACAGTAGGTATATGTATGAATTAATGTTATAGGCCTTGCAATTTCAGATGTGAATGAAATATGCGGAATTTTCCGTGACTCAACATAAACAACGTCGATTTGAGGCATGCTGTGTATTAAAACAGTTACTCGTCCCTTAATAGATGGTCACGTGTTTCATTCCCCGTGCTTTACGGGTGTGGTGGTGTGGCATTGTCAAGCCGTCATTTGTTTGAAAGAAGTAATTTCGACTGGACACCTGGCTTACCATAATATGGCTGCCATATATCACAAGGGCCTCTTTATAACGGAGGCTAGGGGTGTGTTTAAAAACTTAAGAGGATACTTCCCTTTCGGAACAATTATGTTTTATTATGATGTAACGAGTATTCAAGGTCTACGAAGTGTTTAGATCCATTAAAGGAACATTCCGGGTTAAAGCTTCATTCACATAAGATTAGTGCGGTTGCATTGGTACTGCAGAAAAGTTATTAAAAAGGACGCCGTATTCTTGAAATAGTGTTTTCTACAAAATACAAATAATTTTAGACTGAATAATCAAGGGTTTTGCAAATCATAGGAATGTTAACTCATCCCACCTGCAAATATTCAAAGATACTGAAGTAAAACGGCGAGAAATACGGGTGACTTTTGTAACGTTCAGATAAACTTAACAGTAACGCCTTTGTACTGCAGTTGTATGGCAGAAGCTAAAAGCATTTTAGCTTTTACCAATCCTTTTCCAACAATCATACAAGGACCAATCAGAAAACTGCTTTTTGACAGTAAACAGAAGATTCACATTTTTGCAGGTTAAGTTTTTAAATTAGATTATAATATAGATATTTAGTTTAGAATTGATTTGTTTCTAAAAAAATGGATGAAGAGTACTGTTTGGTTTAGAAACAGTTACTTTTGCTGCTCTTATTCGCAGCGACGTCAATATGTATAAAAACTATACATGCAAAAAAATGAAAAGAAGAACTCGGAGATGGTGGGTGCAACCTATTAACCGCAGATAGCACATGCAAGTTGATTTCTATAATTTATATAAAGAAATGCGAAATGAGAATGCCGATTATTTTTTCATTTCACCCGAATGACAGTGGCAGTGTTTAAAGACTTGCTGAAATTAGTGGGGCCTCATTTAACCCACAGTATACTAGTATACTGTGATTTAACCAAACATTCAAATAGAACATCTATTCCTGCAGATTGTAGGCTTATATTTTATCTAGGGTAGGCTTTTAATTACTATTCGGTAAATCATAAAAACCAACAATTTCCGTAGATAGGGACGTAGTTGACAAAACATAAACATAACCTCCCTGAAGTTCAAGAATCTTAAGTTTTTGCATGTCGCCAACTTACAGCGGATAAATTCCCCAACTTCTTAAGTCTACAGTAATTTTATGTAATCAGAGTAAATAATATTTAACACCATACAATTACAATACAACAGTACAACTGCAGTGCCATTGCACTAACGTTTATCTGAACGTTACTTAACACGCATTGATAGTACATATTATAGTTTCTCCAAAAAGTTGCACTCATAGAACATACATTTAATTCAATAAGAATAATAAGAAATTTACCTCATTTTTCTCAGTGTATCATTTATTACATATTTAAGATAAGAACTTTAAAATTTCAATTTTGCCTCATTTTTCTAAGTGTGACATTTATTACTTATTTAAAATTTAAACTTTTAATGTGCCCAAAAACGCATTATTTTTTTTACACAATTTTTCCCCAACAAAAAAATCTTACCGTAAGAAGTACCTAGTTAAGTAAATACAGTTTAGCGAAAACAACTTTTACCAGATTTTTTTTGCAAGGGTTTATTTAATAGAAAATAAAGTACATTGACGCATCAAAGGGGAAGGGTATTTATCCCCCTCCCCTCGCCTAGAACAAAAAAAAATAATATGAAGCAAAATGTTATTTTTAATAAATGTATTTTTCTTCTTTTGGAAAATTTTATTACCCAGAAAAATAGCTATGCTTTTTGGGATACTTTTGTGTTATGATTATGGAATGGAATGTCTAGTTATAATTGGATTCAGAAAAAAATTTCTACTCAAGCAGTTAAAATAAATAGCCTATCGTCATATAAAAAAATGGCAACAAGACTACTATTAACTAAAATAAATAGATACATTTAATGTCAGCTACAATACGTACCTAGTTGCAATATCAATATCTTGTTCTATGAAATAATAACATGGGCAGAGTATAATGGATAGTTTTATTAGACTCTTGTGTAATTAAGCACCACCAAGCCCCCCTAACTTTGTCCATGCGTTATTCCAATTATATTTTGCAAATTTCAAACCGAAAATTATTTTTTCCACGGTCGGGAGTAGAAATCAGTTTCTATGACATCAAAATAAAAACAGAAGTAGTCGTTTATTCCCAAGGGAGTATAATGCTCCCAAGGGAGTTTACATTATGGAGAACGTTTTTCATGCAAAAAAAAAAGATAACATTGAAATTATTTATTGACATTTAAATTAAATGTTACATTTGTACAATTTTCAAAATTAATGTTAGAAGGAATATTATTTTCGCTTACATTTACAGTTTTTGTGATTGCGCTAGTAGTGGTACCTACTAAAACCTGATTAGCAATTTTTGTCTTATTTTCAATGGAGTTCTCGACATAACCCTCAGCGACTGTCGTTGATTTCCAACCAGCATGACGCTTTGTTGTCGTGATATCCACACCAGCATCTGCCAGTAATGCGCTGAAGATCTTCGTAAGCAGTGACCAGTACAACATGCAGCATCAGGTAATTTTAAATACGAAGCTACTACACTCGGAATTTTTCCCATGGTATTCTTGCCAACTGGCTGCGAACTACATTTTCCTGCTTTGTAGTACAAAAAAGGCGCTTATGCTTGACGTGGGCAGGACGAAGGGACAGGTGTTTTCGAAACATTTCAAGCATATTTCCCACATCGGTAACCAGAAAGGTTCGTGGAATCTTTGTCTTAGTGTTTGGAATTTTTACAATCAAGGAAGAGCCTACATGCTCAATATCATCTACAGTTAAATTGACTAGTTCATCAGTTCGACAAGCTCCGGCAATCCCCAGAATTAATCCAACCTATAAAAATCAAAATACTTAATAATTGAAATACCTAACAACAAAAGTAATCTTACCTTAATCATTAAGAATTCTTTGTCATCTGCACTTGATAGAAAACGGTCGATTTCACCCTTTGTCAATATTTTTGATTTTTTCGCTTGATATCCGTCACCGGTTCTTTTCAAAAATGCGATCAGCTTGGGGAATTTGCTTATATCTATGTTGTCGTAAATTATCAAGCATGACTTAACCATAGAATATTGCGCCCATAATGTGGAAGACTTGTAATTCTTTGCATTTTTACTGAAGTATGCCAACAAAACATTCTCGCTGTATACTTGAACATTTTTCTCGGCGCACCACTTTTTGAACCGATTGTATATCGAATAAAGATCTTGACTTCGTTGGCAGCAAATTGCTTATTGCAATATTTGCAGCCTCCACAATCTCTTTCGACTCACAATTATTCATTGTGCACTAAACAAACTTTAAACTAAACCAAACTAGCACCTTAATTTGACAATTCTTTTTGTTTGTCTATTTTGTAGTTATGACAATAACTCAACGACTACTAAATAAATGCTCAAATCCGAATACAATAATTCTGGTGATACTTACTTCATAATGACAAAATATGTGTTTATAAGTTAATGAGACCGTGGAAAAAATAGTATATACCATTCGAGAGAGATGCTATTTTGTCCTCGGTGGATTGTAGCCCTCGGGCTTCAAATTGCACCTCTGCCAAAATAACGCATTTCTCTCCCTTATAGTATAATGTACTATTGTTATATAGTTTTAAGTAGGTAGCCTAAAATGCAAAATTAAACCTTCTTTTTCAATAGAGACATTGTAAGGGTAATATTTAACCATTAGTGTCACACGAATTGTAATAAATGACAGAGCATTTTAATAATTAAGCTTTTACGTTACATAAATTTTCCTATTTGTATGCAGGAATGTTAATTGCGTTAATTATTTCATTTCCCACTTTAAAAATTGCATGTTTCTGTATATCTAGCAATAAACCTACAAAACCTCATTTTCGTGAAATATAATTTGCCCTTTTCTAAATTTATGAGAATATTAACCCAATTAAAAGGACACTACCCTTTGCAGATTTAAGTTAAGTGTATTAAATAATTACCCTAGAATTATAATTGCATTTACAATTTAATTAATGTAATGTAACAAAAATACGAACAACTTTTATCTAAATTTCAGAATAAATAATATATAACTATTAACTAAATGGAAAAATATTTTACTATTTATTATAAATACAAAAAATATTCTGTTCCTACATGCCATGTGATTTTACCTTACTTCCGAATTTCCAATTTTTAAACATAGTCCCGCCTGCATGTCAACTACTTAGTGTAAATGTGTAACAGTTTGGCAAGCTAACCTTAGCTGTTTAGTCCTTACAGAGTAATCACAGACAACCGTGTGTTTTGTTTTCGACATTGCAGTCCTGAAAGCACACCATCGCAACAGAAATCAGGCGAAAGTACATCGATATCCTGGATGAATTCGGAACGGAATGCAATTACCTGCAACTTGCACACAAACAACCACGGCAAAATTGAAGCAAATCGAAACGGGAAACCGGTAAAACGGCATGGACGGAGCGGTACAAATCGACGAGATGCTTCCGTGTATGACGTCACACTGCCCGGGATCCTTCCGCAGCCGCCTACAGTCCTGGTCGTGTCAGGACGAGACCCGCTCGGAACGATTCGAGTTAAGAGGGTTAAAAATGCCAGACGTTGTCAAAATGTTGCAGCATTGGAATTCTCCTTCCGCCCCGTTTAGATGAATAAATCCCGTTGAATTTGATGGACATCATTATCAGAATTAAAATATCGGTTGGGCCAATAACTATTGGCATGCGCAGTCTGGTTTGGTTATAAATTATTTTAGCCACAATACAAAAGCTAGTGTTCACAATTAATTTTAGCACTATTGATAAACTAAAAATAGTCCTCAAATATTATTATAAAATACAGCGTGATTCAGACCTTGTCCAAATAGATTTTAGGCACGTTTTGAATGAAGAATTTACAAATAAACAGGATGCAGCTCACAAAGTTGATGCAAAGGGAGACAAAATCTGTTTCGACTTTTAAAATCCAAAAGATTTTCATATTTCACTTTTACGATATGCGTAGGTATATACCTAGCGTAAATGTTAAATAAGCACATACAGGGGGTGATTCAGAACTTATTTAAAAAAAAATTAATATAGAGACGACTTTTACAAATACAAGTTTGTAAAAATAAAGTCAAAAAGAGCAGTTCAAAAATGATTTAAAAATACACTAGCGCACAGCACTGGAAATTAATCCATTGTAAAACCTGATAAGGCGTATAATCAGTGACCGTAATAAAAATTTAAAGAAATTCACAAGGAAAGAAATAAATGACATTTTACAACACCTATTGCTATTACCTATTAATACAATTAATTTGTGGTTTTCATTAGTAAAACAACAACAAACTAACACAAGTGTTTCTGCTTCTTGCCCGTTTTGAATTTGTAAGTTATTGACAGCAGCTATGATACGTTTGCGTAAATCATCAATATCAATAGTATCCACTTCGGTGCAATATACGTCATTTTTTAAATATCCCCATAAAAATAAGTTTAAATTATTTAAAGTCAAATCATGGCGGCCATAGTATCTGTCCTCCCCATCTCTTCCACGAATCGGTTACAAATTTCCCGCGTCACGCCAGCATTTGCACTACACTTGCACTCACTGCACACCGTTGTAAAAGTAGCTGCATTTGAAACATGTTCACCGGGAAATCGTTCTGCTAAAACGTTTTCGCTACACCAGAGCTAGAGACTACAAGTAGCCCAGCGATGAAAAGGTTGAAACAACAAAAGGAATATTAATAGATAATAGAACACTTTGAATGCACAGCTTTTAATTATAAAATCTTATCCGATAACCTAGAAAAACAAACCGGTGAACTTTATTATAGGAATATACTGGAACCCGTAGAAATATATTTATTTAATCACTACAAAACTAAAAAAATAGGCAATAAAATAGGAAGAAAAACAAAAGAATACAAACGCAACCTCACAGGGTTTCAATTATGACAATAAATTGTTGGTGGTTGCCCAACTCTCTAAACGTCAAGCGTGCGGTAGCGGCTGTCAGCCGCCAATGTCGGCTATAAATTGAGGTTTAATATGGTTTCGAAAAAATATTTTTTCGGCTTGTTTGAAAATTTTTTGAAGAGCGATTCCGTTAATTCTTATTTTTCTTTGTCCACTTTTCAAAAATACATAGTTAACTGTATTTTAAAACAGTATTAAGGAAGATACGACTAAAAAATTGTGTTAGAAAGAGATTTTCAGTACTTGACAGTCAAGGCTTTTGATTGGCAACAAAATGTATATAATTGCAATATTAAGAAAGGATTGTATCCAAATATTTTTTAAAAAATGTACGTTAGACATTACATTTCCATAATACGATATATAACTAAATCTGTAAAACGATGGGTTTCACTTAGAATAGACAAGTAAAAATATGTTTTCCTTTAAAGATAGGTCATGAAATTATACCGAACTAACACTTGTCTCTTAAAATTATTTCGAATTCACTATTTTACAAGTAAAATCTTAAAAAACAAAACAATATTAGCAAAATCATCGTTAAAGAAATGAAAATGAAAACTAATGTTTTATTCTAATTTTCTATTAACCCCACATATAAATCCATTTGGATTTTTACTATGTGATGAACTTAGGCATTTTACGGAGAAAGTTTAAAAGGCCCAAAAGTTTTGATTGGATAATACAAGAAAATTTTCTCCGATCTTTGTCGATAGCGCTAACTTCGATTCATACATCACTGATTAGATTTTGTTTCACAATTTCGTAGTGCCTACTATGAGAGAGCTGTACTGTATCAAGTTGTACAGTAGTCACACGCCACACCCCATGTATGAAATATGCTAGACTAGATTAGACAAACACTAGAACTCTTATTTTAAAGAAATACGTATATTGCAAATTCAACTTATACATACATTAAAATCAACCAGATGAAATGAGCGACGTTTTTATTTAAATTAATTACAACGTACTTCTCTAAAACGAGCACAAAAACCCCTCGACCTATTTTCTGGAATCCCTGGTTTACTACAAAGATTAATGCGAGGCACTCACCCCTGTTTCATTTCTGTGTACGTATTTAAAAAATATTTTACGAGAATATATGCCGTGAATAAAGACGTTGATACGAAGACAAATATAATTAATTTCTTTAAATATTTAAAGGTGTTAAGCTAATTTAAATTAATTCGATATTCTTAATTTAAAAAAGATGTTATGTGCACTCTTGGATACCAAATAGATATCTAGGTACGCTAGAAACAACTCCACAAACAATAATTAAGTATATAAAAACAAATAAAAAATACTCTACATAAAAAAATTGTTTCATAGAAATAAATTATTTATTTGTATAGGGCCAAATAAATATTTCCAGATACCAAACAAAGAAAAGCAAAATAAAGTTATTTTGTGTAAAGAAAGCATTTGTTTAAATTAAAAAACTGTTTTACAGTTATTAGAAAACTAGTTTTCAATGATACACTTCTGACGTTGATTTAATCATATTCTAACATAAAATAATATTTGTATGTTTCAAAGATTTATTTTACAATTAAACATCCTATTTGTTTAAGTGAACAACTTATTGCTCAGCAGTATCTAACAATATATGTATACATTAATTACATTACCTACAAATTCGTAACAAATAATTTTTCATTAATTAAGTAATTATTGTAAATTTAATAAAGTTTTAACTAACAAAATCAATTTATTTTTTAAAATTTCAAAATATTTAAGTCAAAAAATTTAGTTTGGATGTCCAATACTTGCATAATGATTAACACTAATAATAATAATAACCTCAAGAAAATAAGATTGAACTGAAAATAATTGTAACTGATTAAATTACCCAAATGTTTTTTTTTATTTCATAGTACAACTAAAAACCAGAAGCATTACCTGAATCATGATAAGCTTAATTTAGTTGTTGCAGGAAACATAAGTAAGCTATATTTATTTATAAAATAAAAAAAATAATAATAAGTTTTCTATAAAAGGTGGCAACTTATCGGTATCACTATTTCAAAAAAAATCAAGGCGGCAGTGAAAATCCAATTATCCTTCCCTTCAATCCTTTAAACATTAGACCAAGCATTCGACACACATCTGTTTTTGTTAAAAGAAATTACTTAGAACAATTGAGTCTTTAATTATTGCTTAATATCAATTATTACAGTTTAGATTTATTTATTAAAAAAAATTCTAGTGGTCTAGTAAAATCAGAAAATTTACCGTGAAACCATAGATTGAATTAAATTAGTTTTTTAATTTTCTAACAAAGTGAACGTAATGTGTTTATTTTTATATTGTTTTAATTTGTTATTCATTAAATTGATTTTTATTGCCTTCATTTTGCAAACATTTTTATAAGTAAATGTAAACAAACTGCATTGTGAATGTTACATATTTAAATTTAAAAAATAAAATACATTAATACTGTTTCATTAGGATTAGCCTTTTTTATAAATACCAACCCAGAGTGGACAACCCTGTGCAAAACTATTTTATCGATAAAATCGTGTGCAAGGTCGGATGAAACGGAAATGACAAAGAAGACGAATAAGAGACAATGGCAACTCTAACCCCTAACCCTCACCCGCAACTGGTTCATTCTCTTTTACTCCATCCATAGTTATGTTAGCGGATAATTTACATTCAACTTTCGTTGGAGAATATCCGCAGATGAAAGCGTTTAATCGAATTATACCACTATGCCGAACTTGAAAGTGCCATTGGATCAATATCAAACCGAAACATTACGAGCTAGTGAAGAGTTTGAGAGAAATCGTTTCTGAAATTGACTATAAATCCCCGCATTTTTCCATATAAAGATGATATTTAGCTGAATAAGTTATATTTCGTATTGAAAATCAAACTTTTCTAGAAATTATACTTTGTTTTTGTTATAAATCATTCAGAACTAGGCTTTGGAACCGAATTTCATGGTAACTACTGAAGAAGAGGGGAACGATTTCCCGGTGGATATGTGCCAAATGCAGATACTTTTACCGCGGTAGTGTAACGCGGTCATGACACGGGAAAGGACCCTGCACTTTTTATTTGGAAAAGTGGTTTCAGTCGGGAGGTCTAATTTTTGGTGGAAAAGGTAGTTCTCAACATCCTTAACAAAAAAGCTAATGGACACAAAAAAATCTACCGTCAGGATTTTGCGCTACGGCGCATACAAGGTCGGCACCTGGGTTTTCAGGAGTTGGGTTATTTTTATAAAAAAAGAGCGTGTTTAGTGACCGATTATGGTGACACGCATACGTGGAGGTATGTTGGAGTGAAAAAGTACTATACCTTTTCTGTGATAGATTCAAAAATGAGGATTAGATCGCGTCTGAGATGCTAGAGCAAATGCCAATAATCACGTTCAAATCGAAGTAGTTGAGATGGAATAGTTTGTGGAACATCGGTGGAGTATTATTATTAGCGAAAAACCACAAAAAGCTAATGCGCCTCATTCGGAACCTCATTAAGTGGTGTGGAAGACTGGAATTCAATTCTTTATCCATTCAATTTTTATCACACTTTGCCGCCGTGCCGATCGCCAACTAATTGCTTTGCGCAAGTCAGGATTTACAGTGGAATAATTTCTAGTGCAGTGCAGTCCCCTGTATTTCTTAGACCCATATGAAGCAAGTAAGGCCGACTCTAAAAACAATCCGCTACAAAATCTTATAATGTTAACAACGTTATGATTTTGTATTACAATTAACACCTACTCAAGCAGGTCATAGAAACTTTGAACAAAGTTATGTTCCTATGAGGACGACAAGAACTAGTAACCAACATTTTCATTTCTATTTTGAACGTCTTGCTTTTCTTAACTGAAACCACATCACTGTCGTCAGGTTTAGAAAACTGACACATTACCTAAGTGGAAACTGGATCCATTAGAAGGGTCAAAGGATCGCATTACATGCTGGGGGTGTTAACAAATTTGATAAATCTTGTCAATTTATAACTATTATACCGTCACTTATTATACACCTAACTTCACCCAAGGCAGAGGTTTGTGATAAATGTGCCGGATATAACGGTTATTGCCCCGTAATTCATCCTATGTTATGTATGTACTCATATATGCTGCTACCGGAAATAAGATCCTTCCTTTGAATCAGAGCCTTGGGAGCTTCGTAGAATATTAATAGGTAAGTACATGGAAAGGTATGTACCTTAGCCTAATTCTCTGCCCTAATGTTTCTTGATCTTGGTGCCAGTGGCGACTCGTGATTTTAAATTGATCAAGTAGACAGGCTGAAACACTGCTTTCAAGACGAATATAATGTTAATTATTTTTTAGAGACTTCTTAATAACTTCTTAACCATTATTTATTGACAAATGTAAATTCAGGATTATTGCTCTACTACGCAAACAATATTAAAGTTTTCTACATATTTCATGACTTTCTAGAATTTTTCGATTTATATTTTACACGCATCGTCCACCGTTGTTATAATATCTCATTTTCAATGTTAATTTGCAAATTGAAACTATATGATGATTTTATTATGAGAAATTAATCGGAATATTCATCTTCACTCCAAACGGTTTTCGCCTCTATTTATGTCAGTAAAAAAAAAACATGACCATCAAAAATATTTATTTCACGTTACCAATAACCCAACCATATTTATTGTACCGATGTTAAAGGCGCAATTTGAAGGACCGTTAGAATCGATGTTAGCAACAATTCGTCCGTAAAAACTGTATTTTAGGTACTTATAACAAAAATAACCATTTTTATATATAATTAGATATTAACAATATTGTGTGAAACTACTCTGGGGAGTAAAGTCCCGACCAACGTTGAATTACACACACAATATCTACCCATATACTCTTATTATTAGCTTTTCTACAAATTTTTTGGATAAATAAGTAGGTAGGACGTTTAATTTAACATTTCTTGACAGGTCAACATCACTTTTGACAGGTCAACATCACTTTTGACATGTCGATATTTAATTTAAAATTAGTTTTAATTTAGAGATATAATAATTTTTATAGTTGGAAACTTGACTCGACTTAAAGGAGGCCACCTGAAGAAGCAATCCTAAAAATGCAGAAATAGGTCAAATCTCATCTATTGTGTTGAATTTTCCAGTTCCCTCAGTTTCAAAAGTGAACTTAAGTATGTATAGAATGTTTTCATTAAACCAGGTTAGTCTATGGAATTGTTCATTAGCGTACCTAGATGTTTGGTATCAGAGAGCATACATATGACTTTATTGATAGGAATTGTAGGAGAATTGATTTATATTAGCTTACATATCTTTATAATACAGTAAAAAATAACTATTTTGGGAGCGCAACAGAAAACGCAATTTAGTTTAGCATATCAAACACTATTTCCTTCTTCTGTAGATGTTTTTAGATTTATTATTATAAGTAGCAGTTTTTTTTCATTATGTTATAATCATAGTTATTATTTATTTTATTAAATATTAATTTGTTCTCATTTTATTCATTTTCATATGTTTGTGAAGTAAATAATGAACATACCTACTCGTGTTCTTTATGACTTTCCTCTGTTCAATTGGTTGACAATTTGGAATAAATATTTGTGTCGTATACTTTTCTTTTATTAATTTGACTTTCATTACATATATTTAATAAGAAAATGTGATTTAATTATTAAAACTGTTTATAAGTGAGACGTGTATAAGAGCTCATAGTCAGTATAACATCGTTCTTATTTATTTAAAAATTAGGTCAAATTATCTAACAACTGTGACATCCTGCTATATGATTTGGATATTTCAAAACGCCGTCATATCAATGTCATGTACACAATTCAATTATCCAACTTTACCTCCAGTAAATTATACAGGGTGTGCAAAAGGTTAAGAAAAAATGCCAGATATTTTGGGTGCCGAAATATGATGGTTTAGATCAAGTTTCCGAGATACAGGATGTTGAAGTTACAGTTTTATTTTAGATTTTCGTGAATAACTTTATTATAAATTGTATTAAAAACACACAACGTCAAAAGTCTTAGACCCCCCTCATTCGTGTTAAAGGAATCTTTTGTCATGAAAACCAAATACGTTTATAAAAGTATATTGTTTTCTGAATCTTTTCTTTGTGAAAAGAATATGTTCGATAAACTGAGTACTTAGAAAATTATAAACTAGTAAAACTGTGACATTTCTGACAAAATTTATTAAATCAAAAAGAAGTAACAAAGCAAGTTCTCTACTTGACTAATAGTCGGTATGACCTCCACCACGTTCCAATAGCATATTGACACGTCTGTGCATTGAGATAATCAAGCGGTTAACGATCTCTTGCGGAATATGGTTCCATTCCTCTTCTGCCGCCACGACTAACTCACTGCAGTCTGAGGTGAAGGAATATGATTATGAATGGCTCTAGCAACGAAATCCCATATGTTTTCAATAGCATTCATGTCAGGAGAGTTGGCTGACCAATCTAATCTATTGATGTACTGTTCGTACAATAGATGATCTAGGAATGCCCAACATGTTCGATATCTGACGCAGAAATTTCACGTCCTGGCATTATAATGTACAAAAATTCAAGGGAACACTTGGCTGAATACACTGCCAAACACCACCATCATTAAACACCAGATGTAACATCACAGTGATTAGGTATCTGTATAATATTTTGCATGATAACATTGATTGCCTAGAACATTTATCTAAAATTCAGATATCACGGGAAAATAGCAGGCACCAGGCCATGTTTTACTGTAGTGCTCGTAGAACCAATCTTTTATCTCCTGTTTGGCTAATGTGTGAACTTTATAATAATAATTATTATTAGAACAATTTAAATGCATGCTAATTATTGTGGGTGACGTCCTCTATAAGTGACAGCCCATTCAAGCCCATATTCCAATTTCTCGTGCCAGAAAACGCCCCCTTACCAAGTTTTATGTATTTACTACAATTAATAATGAAACTATAAAAGTTTGGACTAAGGAAACTTTATTGATACCACCATATTTTGCCCTCCTAGAATATGTGGTAGCATTTTTCCCAAGCTTTTACAGATACCATGTATAATATTTACTTTCTGAGCAAATGGTTTTTATCGTTTAATTCAGCTGGAGGTAATACAATATCTAGTTTGAAAAGCAGTCACCGTGCGCCTGCATGCACACGCGTTTTCCTCCTAGTAATTTCAAGAAATAAATCGCGCAACGTGACGGCAAAACTTTCTCTTCTTAGATTTTAAATTGCAACAAAAATAAACCCTGAGTTATTTCTCCGTGATAGGCGTTAAATTGGTCAATTCAATGTAAAGGGATAATAACCGTTATTAGCGTATCACTAGGGGTCTCACAAAGTTGTAGAACACTGCAGAAAACGAGTTCCACGAAGAGAGGGCTCTCGGACAAAAGCTATCGACCGATTTTACACACAACGTTGTAATTTTGACCCTGAGCCCTGAGCTGCACAGGCGGCGCTCACTGCTCATTCACGTCACCATGGAGTCCGCTTCACAGCCATGGCCATCGGAGGCACTTCGGAAATGGTGCAAACAGATCCACATGGAACGTCAATATTGACATTGAATTCTTTCGTAACACATTCAATATTTCCGTCCATTATATGAAATTAAGAGAGTGAGTTATTAACACGGAAAACGTTAAAAAAAATGGCTACTCATTTAAAGGCAGTAAATTGTACCGTTTAATTTTGTATTGCATATCGTCAAAAATACTTAATAATTTATAGCAATGGGGAAGTTGCATGAATTTTATATTGGTTTTAAATATATTGCATGGTGATCTTTCAAACATATTAAAGGGTCAGAACATGTGTCTGGCGGCAATAATCGCATAATAATTCAAATATTAATAAATTGCCATGGAATGTAAACAAAACCACATGATCGAATACGCAATATCATTTGTGACTTTACACGCCGTTCAGCGCGGTTTGTTTCCCTGAATACAGGTGCAGTTTACGTGTTGGAGATGTAAACAGGAGTTTGTTTCTTGTATTTTTGTGGGTCGCAGATACTTAGTGTAAATAGTGTGTAGGTAATGCTACATTAGTGGTGATGTGGTCAACTTACGGTATTATTAAATGTAACTTATTCATTTGCTTACAATATAGATCTGCTCGTGACAAGTGAGGCAACAATGTTCTTAACTAAGTACCATAGATGTTTTACTCGAGGTGTTTATAAAATTATGCCATCTGATTTCATCTTAAACTATTTCCTTTATTTGAAAAATAATAAGTAAAGGTATTGATATTTAATATTTATTTTTTTTTTAAATTACTTTTGTTTATTATATATTGCGTATTATGTGAATAAAACAGGTAATTTAATGTAGTGAAGTCAGATAGCAAAATGTTATAAACGCCTCAAATAACATTCTACATCACATAAATGATAGGAGCAAATACAGAACATGTTATTTGGAATAGAAATGAAGCGCTGAATACAATAAATGAGGAAAAAATGTTTGCTTTACCATTGATTTTCTAAATGCCCTGTATACATTCTGGTAGCTTAATAGAAAAGTTTAATTGATGCTTTACGACTTTACATTACATACACACATACATGCACATACGATAGTATTCACAAACAAACAATGTTGCAATATTTTCTTTCATCGCCCTACACCATAGTCTTTTCAATTTTTTGACACGCTGAAATATTTTTTATCAGGAGCTGTATGCTGTATTCGTACATAATGGCATAAACCAATACTTCTTCCATTTGCCCGGTGAGATGCACTTTCTGTGCATTTTACGAGTATTGCAACTTTATTCAATCCGAAAGTCTGTTTAACAAAATAACACTTAATATCACAAATGAAAAATAACTCTTCTAAACGTGTGTACTGTGTTTTCCAAAAGTATGGAAATCTGATAGATATGAAGTAAAATACAAACCACACGTAGGTATACACGTGCAAACGGCATCTGAAGTCATAGATCTACGCTGTGGCGACGACCGTTTTTTAGTCATGGCCAGACTAAATTTTTAAATACAGTTTCTACGCTTATTTTTCCACGAAATTATCTAAAACAAATGCCATTTCGATTAAAATAATACATTCTTTCTTTTGCATGTATTTGGAAAAAATATAAACGAATACAGGAGTGGGTCAATATCGATGCATTAAGAAAGGGGACTTCTATTTACCAAAAAAGGATAGAGAAAATGTAATATTAGGAGATCGATTTTCAAGAAAAAAAAGCTGAAGCCACATATCGATATCTCAACACATGACATCATAATTTGTATGAATATTTAATTTTCGTAAAAAGTTTTAATACAGTTTCAACGCAGAATCCAGTGGTACATGATATTTATGCAGAAATCGACATAAATATATGAATATATTTTTAAATTTAACTGTTATTTGATATTTGATACAATACAAGTCAAGGACAGACTTTCATATTTTCGACGTTTGTACTTTCCAATTTTTTTATGAACATATTTTCAATGTTACCTTGTAACTGAGGAACCGAAAGTTACAGAAAAACATCGCGTGCGCTACTGAATTCCACACAAACAAAAAATAAAAACATATTCGACATTACAATAAGACGAAGAAAAACTAAGAACGCTATTGATATTTCATTTCACCCTTCAATTTTTCTCGAGATTCCAACGCTGGATACTTTTGTTCATCTTTTAGAGTCCCAGGGGACAAAATCCAAGGAAATTGGTCAACCCTGTACACTGCAAACCAATATAAATCGAGTTAAGCCAAGTGTACCACGCAATTTTAGAGCAATCGCACCTCCATATAATAGATGGTTACATTTTAAGTGCTTTACTTAAACGGGGGAATAAAACAATGGGGCACATCCTATTTATTTAGTGTCCAATTTCTTAAACAATACATGTGAGCGCTGTCACTGCCACAGCAAGCAATACATGTCATGTAATAGCGTCTCTCAGCGAGAGGTACGACCACGGGAATTGAATTATTCCTCCCAGTGAGTTTGCTCCCTGCCCTGCGCACGTTTTGAATAAAGAATTTACAAATAAACAGGATGCAGCTCACAAAGTTGACGCAATGAGAGCCAAATTCTGTTTCGGCTTTTAAAATCCAAGAGATTTTCATATTTCTCTTTTACAATGTACGTACTTAGTATATAGCGTGAATTTTAAATATACACTTATACAGAATGTTTCTTAAATATATCCAAAAAATTCCAGAGACGTATTCTGTGATTGTAATAAACATAGGGCTATTGGAAGTTTTAAAAATACTTCAAAATTTAAAAAATCATTTTAACAATATTTTTAATAAATTTGGTATGTTTTTAGACACATCGATCGATACATGGATACTGAAAAGACATCATAGTATTATACGATAAAAAGTACGTTCAGTTGGAATGCTATTTCTTCAATTAAAATTGCCATACTATGATAGATTCTAATCTTATGTTAGTTTAAAAAAATCAATAAATCACCAGTAAGCTTTTCACCACCTCGGTTTTTGTCCACTGAGTAGTTAGTTTCACACAATATTATAATACCTAAAAATATATAAAAACTTTTACATAAAAGGTGAACATTTTTCAAGTAGGTATTGTCATATTTAATTCAATGACAGGATGACACTTTTTGTCATTGTCGATATTTAACTTCAAATAATTTTAATTTTTATAATAATTTTTATAGTTAGATATTTGATTCAACTTAAAGGAGACCACCTGAAGAAGCAATCCTAAAAATGCAGAAATAGGTCAGATCTCATCTATTGTGGTTGAATTTGTCATGTTTCCACTGCCAAAAGGTGAAGTTAGAGATATAGATATAGTGTTTCATTAGCAGGTCAGTAAATTAAATTATTTTCTTTAGATAATTATTGATTAGAGCTTTGTCTGTGGAATTGTTCATTAGCATACCTAGATGTTTGATATCAGAGAGCATCCATATGACTTCATTGATAGGAATTGTAGGAGATTTGATTTATATTAGCTTAAAATACCTTTCTAAAATAGTAAAAAAATGTTACAAAAGCTAATAAATAGGGAATATATGGGTAGATATTGTGGGTGTAATTCAACGCAGGTTGGGGCTTTTGTCCACTGAGGTGTTAGTTTCATACAATATTATTAATACCTAAAAATATATAAAAACAATGACACTCTTTAAAATTAATTTAGAAACTTATTTCGAACTGCTGACATATTCGTAATGAAATCTCCTTTCAACATTGGTTCTTCGTTGTTTTTTCCACTGACCAATACATACAGATCTAACTTCCAGTAATTCACAGATTATTCTGAGGGAGTGGTATTATTATTACAATAGATTGTACCCTAGCTATGTTTATATTTTGCATATGTCCAGAGCCTCCAACTCCAGACTACTCATACTTACTGAACATATTTTGACCTTATTTGAGATTTGATTAAAAAGGATTTCACAAGATTTGGAGCTCTCAAAACGAGACTCGAAACAGAACAGTGCCATATAGTTAGACTTATTATACTCAGAACCTGTAGTATGAAAGTAAATGTGCTCGCAGTTATATAAACACATTTAAGATTCACTCTGTGTATGTAAGCCATTTTATTTATTAGGGTTTTATGGCTTGGTACAGTACTGTTATCTTTATTTTAGCATATAGTCTAAGGCACAATATAGAACGGCACCAAACATGCGACTGTTTATATCATTGAAATAAAAAAATTCAAATGAATTTATAACCCAAACAGATCATTAAAAGCCGTAAACAACAATTAATTTAAGGCAATTTTCTCATTCTCTATTCCCACAGTTTTCTGCCATCCATGCTCCAATTTTTTACCTACCCTTTGACTTCATTTAACTTTGACTTGTGAAGCTTAATTTGGTGCAAATTATCTTTGATTTCGCGAAAAAGCAATCAACTGAAATACTATTATTTACTTGCATTATTTAAATTTCCATTTCCATGTACACATATTTTTGTCTATTTTATAATTTAATATGGTTTCATTAATAAAATGTCACACTCATGGGTGTAATGTTATTTACAAAAGGTGTTACTTCCTCTGAAATATGTGTGCTCCGTTAATTTTTTGACAAATCCACTGAAGTAAATTAAAAAACTAAGTATGTAGCGGTAACAAATACGAAATCTATCAATTTTATGTTTATAGACAAATAATATACGTCGAATTTGGTTTAAACATTTTTTTGGTTTTTTTTTCTTTAGGCATTGACATTTAGATTAAAAACCTAATATTTTAGACTATATTGCTTAGTGATGCCAAATTAAAAATTTAGTCCCGGATTATAAACGACAAAAATTGACTAATTTTGGCAATTATTACATTATAAAATGGATTTGAGTTGGGTGTGATGTTTGTTTATCGCATCCTATACGATGAATTTGAAAAACTGCATTTAAATTTCAAGCTTTTAGTTTCCTAAAGCCGCGTACACACTTGTAATAGAACCTTGTGCGTAACTTAGTCTCGAATATGATTAAAGTAGATCGTGATACGCGTAACCCATTAGCAGAAAACTTCTAGCCGCAAAATGATCAAATTTGTCTTTAGGCACATAAATTTCTAAAAATATAACATGTAGAACAAAAGTAAGCACAAAAATAAAATTCTTAATGTTCTGTTTATTCATTCTTACTTTTTAAAATGTGCACAAATAAAATAATTATTTTAGAAAAAGAGTTCGCAAGACATTATTTGTTGCTAACCTAACCGCACATTTTAACAATTAATATCACATATACATATATTTAGTACTAAGTAAGTGTATGTTCTAATAATATATGACTAGTTGTATTTAAAAATTAGGTAATTTTGCAGATTTCGGTACCTAAAACCTTGATAGATGCCTTTTTGTAGCCTTTTGCTCCTTTTACTTTGAAATCGATGAAAATACTCCGGTAGCATGAGTTAACACACATTTCTGTTATTTGTGAACCCTTAGATTATTCAATTATTAAATGTTCAAAATTATTTGTATTTGTAGAACACGACGACCTTAATGCGTTTCTGTTTTTAGAAGTAATTTTAGAAAACGTATTATTTCATTTTAAAATATCCTCAGTAGATAATATATAATAGGAACACCGTTGATTGAGTTACATTTGGATCTTATGTAACAGATATTTTGGAAATTATTTAAGAAATGTATTTTTGACGGAGCCCATTACATCCCTTAGCTTTTTTATTCCTGTTTCGGCATCATATTTAAGAAACACCTTGTGTTTATTCACTGAAATTGTTTACTTACATTTAAATAACGATGAATAAAACTTCAGCAAAGAGAAAATATGCATAATTATAAATATGTAATCTGCAGAAGTGTGTACCGACATGACATAAATAATCAATAAAGTGACCGTTCTACTGTTGTGCCGAGCAAACCGGTATATTTGCAATACCTGTAATTATCAAGCAGTGTCAACACTGCTTATATTCTGAGCCCATGCGCCAGTGCCAGTAGTTTCCGTAAGGCATAAGCAGGTCAATGAAACCCTGTATGAATTCAGACAGTGGTTCTATCTGATTAAATAAGAATGATCTCGCATATCTTTCTCACCGGATGTCTTTTTACATGGAACATACATATAAAGAGGGGAAGAGGTTATCTGCAGAGGTGCCAACTTCCGGTATATCATTGTTGTAGTGCCTATGTATGCCAGATGTTTTCAAGATAATTCAGGGATTATTTTGCGAGTGCGGCTTAAAAATACGTTCAAGGGAAGCAAAATATATTATAGAAAGGATGTTAACTGACGTAATACTGCATGTATACATAAACGGTAGATAATAAAGGAATCCAACATTAGTCAGTTAAATGGAAAAATGTTTATTATATATGTACAGACATAATTAATACAAGCTACAACAAAAAAATGTACATAGTAACGACTTTTTTTTATCTTATTATACAAGATAAATAAATATTTTCTTTAAACAAATGTAATTATTATAATTAAAATAAAATTTCTCTTATTAAATGTAAAATGTCTTTTTTAATTTTTTAAATTAAATATTACTTGCGTGTGTGTCTATACTTCCCTATGCGATACAAGACAGTCAAAAAATTGTTGTGATATTTAAAGGTGATGTTTTTAGGTATTTTCAAGGATACTGAAGAAATACTAACACATAGCAACAAAAACGGTCTAACCAATGAAGTTACAGACATTCATTGCGGTATGTGTAAAAATTTCGAATCGTTGTCGATATTCTTGCAGCAAGGACATAGAACGCATTATATAATTAAAAAATGGAAGACAAACACTTCTGGAGCAAAGAGGAAACTTATGTTATTTTAATAGAAAACTTTGAATTATATCTAGAATTAAGAAATGCAAAGGCCATACAAACCAAATAAAAAAGAGGAATGTTCTTCAGAAATTAGTTAAACCCTTTCAAATAAATATAAAGGAAAACTGATTTTTTGATTTGCTCTGGATCTTTCATTTTTAATTCTCGCAACAATGTCTCATGATGTTACTTCTTTTCACAAATCATTTTTTTACCCACCCTCTTTTCCCTGTATTTTCACATACTTTGCGTTTTCTTCTCGTTATAATAATAACAGCAGCAGTAATTGCAGCACCTATATTTACGCAACCCTACATATTTTAAGGGCGCCGTATTCTTGAAATAATGTTTTCTACAAATACGTATAAGTCATTTTAAACATTTAAGAACTGAATAATACAGAGTTTAGCAAATAATAAGAATGTTATCTCATGCCATCTGCGAATATTCAAAGGCACAGGAGTAAAATCAATATATAACGTCAGAAAGCAAATTATCCAACAAATTTTTAGATACTGAAATCTTTCAAAATACGTGTTTTTTTAAATTCAACTATAGATGTAAACATTGTTATAACATAAACATAGATAGTTCTGCATATAAGATTGTTCACTTTTGTTTATAAGTATGTGAAAATAATTGTTAAAATGTGGGGTTAGAATATCGAAATAATGTGTGTGCTTTTTAAAAGCTATTATATTATTTGAGGAAAGTTTAAATAGTAAAAATGGATAAACAAAACATCAATAATTTTATTTTAGATATTGCTTTTGGTCTACGTGTTTTATTTTTCGAAATTTCAATACCTAAAAACACCACAAATGTTATATTACTGTAACTTGCTTACTAGCATGGAAAACGTAAAAGCAAATAATTACTCTAAGGCATCCTAAAAACACAGCCAATGAAATTTGCTGCAGTTTATAACTAGTGTAATGGCAATAACAATTGCTCTAACAAGTAAATCTCACAACTTTCTTGCAAAATAATCTAACAAACGCATACCTGACTATTAATTAAAATTATTACATATTATCAGAATTGAAAAATACAGCTTCAATGTTATATTTTAGAAAACGGCTAAAATTTTTTACGAAAAAAAAATTGGATTACTGAAATGCGAAAGAAAAAACTACTCTTCACGAAATTAATTTTCCAAATAATACATTTAGCGTAATAATTGTACAATCGCATAACATAATAAGGAATTTTAACCATGTTTACCTCTGTAATAGTAGGTACAGTATACTTATTTCATTTACAAAATTATTTTGTAATTTTACATAATTTTACGCTAGTCACAAATTGCCGGCTAACGGTGAAACACGTGATCAAGTTTTGTTAAAACCAGATATATCGCTGCGCAGAGTAAGACTATGTTGACGTGTTGTGACAAAACGAAAGATACACTGAAATAAAGGTATCACAACTCTATTAGTGGAGTAAAATCGGTTCTCAATTATGCCGTTTTTTTTAAATAAAGATATAACTAAATTAAACATTTACCATCTTGTAGAGGGACAATTTCGGCATCTGAAATGGACTTTTACAACTTTTTTCAGTAGAGTCTAACTTTATAAATTCAAATTATCGGTGCTCGGACGTTATTTGACAATTATGTTTTACGAAACATATATCGCGTTTGTAAATCAACGATTCAAGTTATGTTCAAAATTTTTTCACAACATATATAAAAAACTACAGCGCTTCTAATGGTACATACCAATTTTTAATAACTTAAAGCCTTTTCGAAAAAAATTGTTCCAAAGTCAATACCAGTAAATTTGTGCATTAAAAACTTTACTATGCGGAGAGCTACATTAATTATTGAAAATAGAACTATAGTTATATCGAGACAAATGTAGTCGATAGTATGAAAAAGTTTTTTAAAAAAAGTTTACTTCGCTACGTGTTACGGTTTTCAAGAAATTGAATTTTACATATGCTCATGTTTCGTGTGTAAGCTAAGTTTATACTTGCGGTGCAGTATACGTTTTCAGAATAGGACAATGCATTCATTCGGAAAGTCAGAAACATCTATATTCTCCAAAATTTTTATGTCGAATAAGATTAAATTTTAGTTTTTTATGCTCGTATTTTTTTAATAAAAAAAACTTATCGTAGATCATAGAAAATACATAAGAGATATTAACATAAATGTATATTTATTTATGTCCAAAATGTAAAATATAAAGACTATGTATGGATCTCGGTATGGATTATTGAAGAGAAATATGAGAAATTAAAGTGTAAACAGGCCAATTAGATTAGATCAAATATTGAAAACATACCTTTGTTTTATTAACATTTGTGCGTTCCAAAATACATATGTGGCGTACAATGTTCTTAATTATAAAGATATAACACTGGCTTAAAATTGACGTATTCTTGAAACAATGTCTTCTACAGACATACAATTTTAAATATTTAATAATAAGGTGTTAGCAAATAATAGGAATGACACCTGGGTATTTTCAAAGACACCGAAGTAAAACGAACAAACAGCTGCAAAAAGCTGTCTAAAATTTTAGATGCATAGATCTACCAAAATACTTACTTATTTTAATTATATCTGTAGATATAAATATTCTTATAATAAAAATTTACTTGATAATAAAAATTGTTCAATATTTATAATTAAGTGTATGAAAATAATGGTTAAATGTGGGGTTAGGATAGCTACAAATGCGTGTCTTACAGACGCTTTTCAAAATTATTATTTTATTTGAGTAAAATTTAAACAGTAACTGTGAATAAACACAACGTCAATAAGTTACCTTTGTTGTATATGTTATATTTTTTGAGATTTCAATAGTTAAAAACACAATTTTCACTGCGAGAAATACGGCGATGTAAGTTAGCGGTTCTTAATTTGTATTTCTGTTAAAAACTTTTTTCATAAAGTTGTGTGAAAATCGAAGTACTTACTACTTAAACATGTAGTTTCAAAGGAACAAACAAAATCCATTTTTAATTGTTATGCTACTTTTCCCATAAATTCTCAAGTAGTTAATTTATATTTACAATGTTATCAAGTATACTATAGAAATTAATAAAATCTTAAAATAATGCATTGCATGTTTTTACTAAAAAAATATATTTTTTGTGCTATTTATTTTATTAAACTCTTTTGTACTTTTCGAAAAATAATAGTAGGTAATGATATTTTGTACATAAGGCATTTCACACATATTTTTATTGTTGATTTTTTTGGAAAACATAATTCCTGATAGTTAATTTTATTTATAAAAATTCATAAAATAGAAAAAAGAACAGAATGCTTTGTATATGCTTGTAAACAGTGGTTTTTTTATTTTTCTTCGGTTTTGGAATAACTATATTGATTGACATTTTTCACAAAGAAATAAAGAAAAATTTGAACATTTTTTACTTTCGAACACCATATTTTATCATAAGTTGGACTACAGTTTGTAATATCTCAAGACAAGAAACATTTTTTTAAAATCAAGAATGATCTTT
This sequence comes from Monochamus alternatus, assembly GCA_037114965.1. NCBI lineage: Eukaryota > Metazoa > Arthropoda > Insecta > Coleoptera > Cerambycidae > Monochamus > Monochamus alternatus. The sequence continues at coordinate 37,327,915 of CM073431.1, read as the reverse complement.
TACTAAATAATCGACAATAAAATAGTTGACCAGAATACGTTACCCCATCTGGAACGACACAAAAAAATATCAATAGGATCCAAAATAGTTCCACTAATTGCGATACTTAATTTTTTATTTGTTCCTTTAATACTAAAATATAAATACTTTCACGTGACATAGGGCTCAACTTAAATCAGAAAATATGGAATAAAGAGATAATTTCATTTGTAGAATAAAATGCTTTTGACACATTTTTTCTTTCTATGTGTATTTCTACTAAGTTTGCATTTGCAACAAATAGTATATTATTATTTACTGAAGTGCTGAGAAGCAAACCATCGATGCCATGTAAAAAAATACTATGCGACAAAAATAAAATTAGATAAACAAAACCATATTTCAATAACATTTTTATATATTCCATAAATCTCACCTACCCCTTTGCATTCCCCATTTTTTAAATATTTATTAAAAATATTAATTATATTTTACTGAATACGTAAAATATGTTATTCTATTTTTCATATACTAATTTTAAATAAAAAAAATAAAAAAAAAATTACATTATCTCAAAATTTTTAAAAACAGTATTGATGTAAAATAATATTTGTAGTCTATTAAAAAAACCGCTTATTTTTATCATTTTCCGTTGAGCAATTATTGACAGAAAACGTGGCGAAAACCGTTAGCCTGAATCACTTCTCTCAGTGTTGGACATTTAGAATCTAATGTGATCGTCTCTTTTATCAATGCCACCGCAAGGTGGCAGCATTTTATTGCTAAGAAATATTTTTTTAGTTTTCGCTCACTAACTCCTCAAGGGATAAAGATAAAAATATGCGGTTTTTTTTAATAGACTACAAATATTAATTTACATCGACGCTGTGTTTTTAAATTTCGGAAAAGAGCAAAATTCATTTAAAAAAAATAATTTTACACTTTTTCAAAATTTCAAAACACAGCGTCGATGTAAAATAATATTTGTAGTCTATTAAAAAAAACCGCATATTTTTATCTTTATCCCTTGAGGAGTTATTGAGCGAAAACTTTATATCGTCTTATAGAGCGCTCACCGTAAGCCTTAATGTGAATAAAACTTATCAACATATATAAAACTTTTTATCCTTCCAATATTTTGTCGCCATAAAATTTTTTTCCAGAAAGACACAATTCATATTTCTATTTTTCTGTCATAATCGATAATGATTTATAAAAAATCAAATTTATTTTATATATGGTAATGTTGATTGAGACAAGAACTCGTGCAAAATTTGAAAAAGTCTTGTCAAAAACAAGACCAGAGTTTCTTTGAAGTCTTGTTTTTGCTCGATCTAGCAAGATCATGTCTTGTAAGAGTAAGAAAAATCTCTTGCCACGCAATTTTGCCAGATTCTTGCATACAAATGAGAAACATAGAACTGTATTACGAATTTGGAAACAGTGGCGGTTACTCTCGGTCGGCTATGGTCCCCCTCGGAGCTCACATGCAACTATTGATATATTCGATCGTCGACAGTGGTCATTTAGCGGTAGTTATCAAGGATAGAAAGAGCCAGTTTTAGATAATAACTGGACAAAATAGGCATACCAGAATCGAAACTCTTTCAGTCAAGTGACAATGAAGTTATGATTAGTTCTAGTTTAGCACAACTGGACCTAAACTCAATTAACTTTGATTTTAAAAGCAATTTTATATGCTGGAAATCCTTTTAATAAAGGTTGGTAAATACCAACAATGGAAATGTAATATTTATATTTTCAGTTAATAATAAGAAAAGAAGTCTAATACACCTGATTTAGACTTATATCTTTCTTGGGGTGGTATACAGACATACACCGGATTTCATAATTTATTTTGAAGATATTTACAAAAAGCTTGTTTTATGACAAACTTTCTTCGCCCTGCATTTTAGGTTCCTTCCATCATCTGCCTATATGACGATGTTTTCTTGTTTCAATGTTGTTAAACAATTATATTCATACGTTTTATTTTCGTTGGTATTTGTTATTTACCATGTAACAATAGATTTGATCAACTTCATCAGACCATACGAAGAGGAATTATAACCCGTACTCAATTCTCATCTGAAACTAATGTGAAAGAACTTCTTAATTATTCGGTTAACCAAAGTGTGTACTTGGCCTCATTTTACTCACTTAGGTTAGTTAAGTAACTGAAGTATGTAGATGAGAATTACGTATGAATAACGCCTGTTATAATACAGTAACCAAATTTCCCATATTGTTAAGTAGAATCTTTTAAAAATGTACCAATTACATAACACTAGAGATTAATTTGGGAAAGTATTGGTTGTTTCAAAAGTTTTATTATAGTCTGTTTGAAAATGAAAGAGAGTAATAAAACCCCGAGATAAGAACCGGCCATGGGCGTGGTAATATTTCGTTTCAGGTAATTATCGGGTAACACTAATGCTAAGAGGTTATGGGTGTACATTAGTATATTTTACTGGATACATCATAGGGCAGGGGCCAGTGTATTGTGACAGATCAATCCAGTTTGAGAGCTGAATATACGAAGACGTGCTAGTGCAGTAGAGTAAAATTCGACTTGTGTTTAGTGACTATTGTGCCAGTGGATATAATATTGTTTGGGTAAAATGTCGAGCTTATCAGATTACGTACCTGCTAAACGGGTGAAAAGATGTGCGCTGTCTCAGAATGAGAAGATTATTATTAAATGTATTTAATACATAGAAACACCAAAATCCACCAACAGTGTTGACGACATCGTGGAAAAGTGTTCCAAAATGACAGGGATTGGAAAATCGACTATCTACAGACTTTTAAAGGAAACAAAAAATGAACAAGATTCTGTAAATCCCCCAAAATCATCTACAGAGACGTCAAAAGTCGTTATAGATGATTTCTTCAAAACTCTCATTAGCAGAAAAGTACACTCATTTTATTTTAAAAAATAAATACCAACGCTAAACAAAATTTTAAGTGAACTTTCAGAGGACAACGATTTGCCAAAAATCAGTAGAAGCAAATTATGGGCCGTCTTACGAGAGTTAAATTTTTGCTGAGAAAAGCAGAACAGGAAGTCAGTTCTTATCGATAAAGATGACATTATTTGTTGGCGAAAATCCTACTTAAGATCAATTAGAAATTTCCGTGACGAAGGGAGGAATATTTATTATCTAGACGAAACTTGGGTCAACGAGAGATATACTGTAACAAAAGTATGGCATGATAAAAATGTAAAAAGTTTTCGACAAGCATTTTTAGATGGACTTTCAACAGGGTTCAAGGCACCTTCAGGTAAAGGGCGAAGATTAATAGTGACACATATAGGTAATGCCAGTGGTTTTGTAGATGGCGGTTTACTTTTATTTGAATCTAAAAATACAGGTGACTATCACGTAGACATGAACGCAGATGTTTTCTAAGAGTATTTTACACAGACTTATTCATCCGGAGTCTGTAATTGTCATGGATAATGCCAGTTACCATTCACGGCAGACCGAGCGGACCCCTACGACTGCTTGGAGGAAAGCCGATATAATTCAATGGTTATCTGGAAAAAACATTTCTTTTGAAACAAATATGGTGAAAAAGGAACTTTTGACACTTGTCAATCTTAATAAATATCAGAAAAAATATGTTATCGATGAAATGGCAACAAATCGCCAAATAACGGTACTACGGTTACCACCTTATCACTGTAAACTTAACCCAATCTAATTAGTGTGGGCGCAAGTAAAAGGAGATGTAGCGCGAAATAATACGATGTTTAAATTAAGTGACGTGAAAATTTTGTTAAAAAATTCCTTGGAACGAGTAACTGCAGATAACTGGCACAGATGTATACATCACGTACAAAAAGAAGAGGAGAAAATGTAGGAACTCGATAATTTAATTGACGTTACAACACTACATTTACTCACCATAATTTGAATTTTCAAAATACATATATTTTTGTGTGGAATAAAAGTCTATTCATTAAATTTAAATAAATATTTTGATAATAATATTGAATAATTTTATTTGAATTACTAAAAACCCTCTTAACCCAGTTATGATGCTTAAAGTAGTGTCTAGTTTTGAAATGCTGTTTTTATATTGTTTACTTATAAGAGAAATGGATCAAGAAATTGAAGCGGCATAGACAAAGACGGATTGTCGGGGATAAAATTGTAGCTACCTGCTACAATTTAGTACGGTTCCATCACACAAAGTATTTTTAAAAGTACACCTCACCTATACCGATAATACATGATATAAAAATATTGAATATAAGCACCAGTACTACATTTATTTACGATTTTCATATATAATAAGCTTTTATTACTCTCTTTCATTTCTAAACAGACTACAGGTATCCAGTTTTTATAAGGTCAATGATAACTATATGAGATAACGTTGCACTTACTATACTCAGACGTGTAATTTATTTTTGTCACACCGTTTTCGAACCATATTAAAGTAAGTTGTAAACAGTCACAAAAGTTAATTTCTGTTGTTGCTCTCTCTTCAAAAATGCAATTATAAGCCGTATTCGAGTTCCAGCAGTGAACAGTTCCAGGACGGTCGAATATATTTGATCACTGCACTTTTGAGATAAGTCAAATGAAAATTTGTTGAATATATTTATACTTGAAAAACTATTTTTAACCGTTCTGGAACTGTTCGCTGTTGGAACTCGAATATACTTAAAGATCTCTAATTAAAATAAGAAAACCATGACTACCAATTTTTAGATTATTATAAATATTACCAAATTGTGCACCTAGTTGAAGGTAAAAGTAGATATATTCGTTTGTTTTTAATTTATTCTATGTATCGAAATACAAAACTCAAAACAAAAATTAAGAAATACTAGATGACTAAAATTAAAATCCTGGTTTTTACTAAATGTGTTTGAATAATGTGTGTACTTGCCATAGAATATCAAATACTTATTCATTAAATTCATCCCAGTTATGAATATTTTTTGAAAAGTTCAATTTACAAAACTATTAAAGAAATAATAACTGAAAAAAATACAATTAACAATCAAATAGTGTTCGAAATTCTAAATACTGTCATATTAAAATTCTAGTCTAATTACTCTAATTTCAATGCCTGTGTCGTCTAGTTCTACCCTCGCCATTGATTGACATCATTAGGTTTCAAACTGTCAGAAACATTCGATCAGTAAAATTATGAATTTGTTTTCAATAAACACCTTGCAATAAGTAGTTGGACAAACGTTCTTGACAGTTTGGATTCAGTCCGGATTCCTTGCTTGAATAGACCTATTGTTTTATGGTAACACTAGGTTTTTAAAACGTCCGGTAGTTCGGAAACGTTAAGAGATTTGCGCCACTGTTATTATTGAGGAAGGAATAATCGGAAAAAGCACAGTACTATAATTAAGGATCTAGATTTTCTGACTAAGCCAAAGTTTCGATTTATTTTATATCTTCCTCAGGGCTACAAAAAGATAACAGATGAGATATCTGATACCTATTTATACACTGAATTTTTAAAATAAGTTGACAGCTTTCTGCTATAAATATCACTTATGGAATAAAAGCAATTTTTCTTTCCAATTTGACTTATTCATTGTATGACGAATAACAATTGTTACTTTTTGACTGTGGTTTTTGCCTCACTGGGTAAGGTTGCTACTAATTCTTCAACTAATACTTTTGTTACTTTTGTAGTATTAGTATTGTTCTTTAAAGTTTTTAAATTGTTTAAATGAATGTAAAACAATTTTTTTTTTAATTTATAAAAATGAATTTAATTTGTTCATATTTTTGTAACAATTCTTATCTGTCGTTTTGTAGCCCTCAGGAAGATTTAAAATAGGTAAACTGAAAAATTGGCTTAGCCAGAAAATCTAGACCTTTAATTGTAGTCCTTTTTTCGATTATTCCATAATCAATACTGTATTAATTACATCAGCAATACATATATCATTATTATTTACTCAAAAAAAGTGTTTCAATTTTGTTTTTAGTGAAATCTCTAATCAATAAATAATGTGTTACATAATTCTTATCAAAACCAGGTAAACAATTTTAGAATTGGTATTAGAAATAAGTAGGTATTTACTAATTTTGATGGAATTACACAACTGCTAATCTACTGAGTGCATGAGTAAGTAGTTAATAAATATTCATTATTTACAGATTAACCTCTACAAAACTATTTCAACCAAGTTTATTTAAAAAAAAACTTTATTACTTTTTAATTACACAGCAGAATCAAGTAGCCTTAACGTAACAGGAAAAAGGAATGATATTTAATTATTACATATAAATATTTAATGACCAGGTTATGCATCGGAAACAATATTTAATCAATACTTATTCATCTAAACCTATTTTATCAACAACAAAGATCTCTGCAAGCCGCACGTATATCGCAGGTTTAATCTCTTAAGGGGGGCGTTTTTATGTGCATTTTTCAACGAATTTATAGGTGTTTCTTGTCGCAGTTAAAGAAAAATCTAAGCAAGTTAGAAAAAATATCTCTTCACTGTGCCAATCATACAAGTTTTCTCCAGGGTGTGACATATTTTATAGGCTGGTAAGTCATTAGGAAATGGGAAGAAAACCATGTTTTCGCCTCCTATGTTTCATTGTTACGTTTCAGAACTTTATAGGGCAATTATGCACTGAAAAAATCGTATGCGGTATTATAATCACTGTCACAACCGGCAGGATACTTTTTAAAAGACATTAACACTTGAACTGATATAAATTATTGAGTATTTATCACAGTAATTACAACAAGGCTAAAAGGTGCAATTCACGGTCTTTGCATAGGTAAATCTGTTTTCTAGCACGTTTCTTCACCAAAAATTAAAGGACGTGAATTAATTTCAGCATGTTTTAGTTGGGACACTATCGAAAAGATGCCGTTAGTTACGGTCTGTAGGGTATTGGCACTTGAGTATTTTTTTTATCCGTCAGGGTCGGACTAGCTTTTTAATGCTTATTATCAGTAGTAGTAGTACCTAGCAAATCACACACAAATTGTTATACAAAATTCAGAAAGTATCATTATTGATGTTGAACATTATGGAGGAGATAACAGCAAGTACAGCGTCATGCAAATCACAACGAAATAGTAATGTTTTTTCAATTACTATATTAAAAGAAATTTTTTGATAAAACCTCTAACAGGGATCTAGTACAAGACAAATTAACGAAAAAACTACCTTAAAAATTTATGGAATTTAAACAAATTTTTTTATGGAACTTTTAACAAGGGTCTGTTGGTACACTAATTAACTAAAAAATACAGGGTGTTTAGAAATAACCAAACCAATCTCAAAAATCCCTAAAAATTGGGAAATTAGGTTTTTGATTAAACTTTTAACAAGGATCTGTTAGAACACTAATTAACGAAAAAATACAGGGTGTTTCGAAAAACCGAACCAATCTCTAAAATCCCTAAAAATTAAGAAATTTGACCAACATTTTTTATTAAACTTTTAACAAGTGTCTGTTAGAACACTAATTAACGAAAAAATACAGGGTGTTTAGAAAGAACCGAACGAATCTCTAAAATCCCTAAAAATTACGAAATTTGACCAAGGTTTTTGATTAAACTTTTAACAAGGATCTGTTAGAATACTAATTAACGAAAAAATACAGGGTGTTTAGAAAAACCGAACCAATCTCTAAAATCCTTGAAAATTACGAAATTTGACCAACATTTTTGATTAAACTTTTTAACAAGGGTCTGTTAGACCACTAATTAACGAAAAAATACAGGGTGTTTAGAAAGAACCGAACCAATCTCTAAAATTCCTAAAAAATACGAAATTTGAGCAACATTTTTGAGTAAACTTTTAACAAGGATCTATTAGAACACTAATTAACGAAAAAATACAGAGTGTTTAGAAAAACCGAACCAAACTCTAAAACCCCTAAAAATTACAAAATTTGACCAACATTTTTTATTAAACTTTTAACAAGGGTCTGTTAGAACACTAATTAACGAAAAAATACGGGGTGTTTAGAAATAACCGAACCAATATTTAAAATCCCTCAATTATGAAATTTAATTAAACTTTTTGATGAAACTTATAACAAGGATCTGTTAGAACATTAATTTACGAAAAAATACAGAGTATTTAAAAACCCAAATCAATTTCTAAAAACCCTCAAAATTTATGGGAATTAACCAAAATTATTGATGAAATTTTTGAGAAGGGTCTTTTAGAACACTAATTAACGAAAAAATACAGGGTGTTTAGAAGAAACCGAACCAATCTCTAAAATCCCACAAAAATTATGAAATTTAACCGAAATTTTTGATGAAATTTTTGACAAGGGTCTGTTAGAACACTAATTAACGAAAAAATACAGGGTGTTTAGAGAAAACCGAACCAATCTCTAAAATCCATAAAAATTACGAAATTTGATGGGGATTTTTGATTAAACTTTTAACAAGGGTCTGTTAGAACACTAATTAAGGAAAAAATATAGGGTGTTTAGAAAAACAAAACCAATATCTAAAATTCCTCAGTTTATGGAATTTAAACAATTTTTTTTAAAACTTAACAAAGATCTAGTAGAACACTAACGAAAAAAGTACAGATTGTTTGAAAAATCAAACGAATTTCTAAAAATTCTTAAATGTCAGGAATTAAAAAAAATGTTTGTCAAATTTCAGCATCAACATTTGCAATACAGGGTGTTAAAGTAACCAAACATGAAAAAACCACAAAATTGACAGAATTTTACATCTTTTTAAAATGAAATGCCAGCTACTTTTAAAAATTATTGTCAATAAAAGTCAGCCAAGGTCGGGCAGCAACCTTGCTGTACCTTTCTAGTTAATATTATTTGATGAAAAATTGACGTAACTGAGCTTAATGTAATATAGGAATGTACGTTACTATTAGGACTAAAAATTAATCATTTATTTCATATTTTAAATTACACAGTATAATAAAGCTCTAAGCTAAAGCATGAAGTACATTATTTCCATCACTGTTGCCGTCTCGATGAGTTGTTGGCTCCAGAAACTGAATAGAGATCTTCGGTTTAGCGAGCGATTCATATTTATGGCTCGATACGCAGTGGATCGCGTCAATGTTATAATTAGGTGCGCCCGATGGATTTTAAAATTAAGTTAAATTTATTCAATAGTAATAATGGCATTTTATTTTTATGTTGGCAATTTTAAAGCAAACTAATTTCTGGCGGTTTGTTTACTATAATATCAGAATTTTAAAAAAGTAATTGAATATTAAATTTGCGCTAATTGTAACGGTACGAGTTTACCTATATGTATTGGATATTTTTTATACGTATGCATACCATATTTTTTTTACAAACCTTCATGTAAATGAAATGAAAAAGACCAGTAGCGTACACACTTCATTCTTTTATAAAAAAAATATTGCGCTTTGTATGAAGCAGAAATCATATGATATTTAATAAGGAAACAAAGAATTTTCAATAAAATTGTGTATGAACACTAAGTAATTTTCACCTTACATTTTAGTGGTAACATTAAATCGATTAGCAACTGAACATTCAGGCAGCTAAATCAGAAATTTTATCATCACGTATCGTTGTTATTTGTCACATTACCTTCTTATAATAGTAACAATTTAGCTCTAGTTATAGAACGACTTGGAACAATTATAAATTAATAGAATACGTTATTATTATGTTTTATCATTTTTTCCTATTCTCTCCATGAAAATCTTGAAGAAATAGGCAAATACTGTAAAAGTCAGTGCAACCTTATAAATATTTATCTAATTTAAAAGTCCCAAACGTTTTTTTTTTTTACTGTTTTATTTCAATGTTACTTTATGACAATGAAGAATGTTTCGTACATAAATAAATGTCAAATAATGTGATGGTAATCGAATAACTATCTATATGAAAATCTATTAAAATAATTTCTTTTTTCAGGCGCACACTTATTAGCAATCTTGCGACTGCTTTGACCATCTAGTGCGTGTACATTTGATACACGACACATTTATATCTGTATTGACTATTGACCTTCGGGACCACAGTATATGGAGTCTACCTATGCTGTGTTCGGGACCGGATTACCTAAATCACGATACTGAATAGGTTGTTACGCGCCGCAAATTCTTGTGATTTATAGAGTATCTCAAACAATTCGTAGTGAACTTATTTTATTTAATAATGTCCAGACATCGTTAGTCTGCGGATGGGTTTTTTACTGCATACGATAGGTTCCATGGGGACCATTTTCCAATGAAAAGAGGTAAACACAATATAATAATAAATTCCAAAACATAGTTTACGACTCAGATTTTTCTCCTGTAAAAAGGTAAATTTTCAGCAAATATTTGTATAAGAACTTTCTTACAGAAATAATGCTTTATGCTTTAGAGAAACACATAAATATAGTGATATTTCTGCAGATCAGAGTTATAAACTAATAATACAAATACAAATCTGTCGTTCCTTCTCTAACTATAAAAATTATAGGTGAGTTAGCAAAATAGAAATCCGTATCATTTCTTTATAAGAAACTGTATATATATTATTACGCATGAGAATTAAAATGAAAACAAATCACCTTTGAATAAAACGTGTATGTATTAAGACAAAAAAAAATCATTTGGTAGCTCTAGAAATATTCTGGATTACATAATAGCAATGGAGGATGCTTTTCTTGACATGTTTAACAATTTGTGAAAAGTCATTTGGCTAACAATTAAAAAGTGAATTTTTAAAAATATTATATCACCACCCATGTACTAACTTTCCTTTCGACTATTTCATTTCACTATATACAAGAGTATGTATTTATTTTACTTTAAAATCATAAATATATACATAATATGTAATAAAACATGAAACGCTGTTGCAAAACTTAATCTTAAAAATTTATAAAAAGAAAATATATTACAAAGTTGCTGGTAGTTAGGTTACTATGTCTTACTGTATTAATATATGTTTAAGAAGTTCTATGTTATTTTTTGGAAAAATTACGCCAACAAATTTTTACAAACTTGATACACATATGTAATTATTCCAACGAAATAAAATTATTTAACCAATTTTAATGGGTAGGTATCCAGTTTCTTTAATAAAGTCATATTACGGAAAATAGTTACAAAAAGTCATTTGTTTTTTAATTTCATTGATATTAATATCGATCCTTGTCAACGCCAGAAACAGAATTCAGACTGGGTCACCTCGTATAAACCAGTCCTCGGACTGTTTGGCGGTTGCGCTTTGACCTGGCTTTTTCAAAGACGTCGCGCTGAAATAATTCTGTAAATTTCGGTACGGTGTACGACTCAGTGCTTCACTACCTATCGTATAACTTTTTCAGTTGTATTTGATAGATATACAAATACTCGTATATACGTAATATTGGGAAAATTTTTAATTTACTTCAGGTATCATTATTGTGTTAAACGATTTTCCATGTCTTTACTGTAGCCGTACTTTATAAATTTCTTTTGGCTAAATATTTTACTACAAATAAAGTTAAATATATACCTATATATTAAAAGATGAAAACCAACAAAACTATTGCAAGTATTTTATCTAACCGCTTTTCGACATACAGGATCTACCTCTCAGTTATTAAATAAATCAACATTCTTAGTAATAGTATAGATAATTATCGGAAAAATAATATATCTAAAAATTTGTTTCAATAATGTGTTACTTTTTCCTGGAACAAAAATTTATTGTATATTATTTATCCCAACAAACCTTATAGAAACATCCCGGTATGTTATGACTATATTCTGTGCAGATACTGATATTGTTTTGTTGTTTCTGTACTTTAGGCCGATTTTCCTTAATACGTCTCTGATCCTACGGATAAAACGTTAGGCGAATCTACCGAGTAAAGAAATCTGCAACACCGATCTTCTACGCGAAAATGTATCTAGCTCTAGTTCGGCTTTACGCTAATTGGAACCGCCACATCCTGAGTGGATTGTCTTTGGGCGATTTTCGACGACTAAAACGCGGCCCTTAAGTGATTAGCTTCCCGTACAATGCAATTCGCTTGTAACAACTGTACAGAATGAACTCTTCGAACCATTAAATCGAGTTCACTTGAAGCAGGCCGTGATATGGTTATTGTTGTTATGCTACATTGCCCTAATGCCACGAAAAAGTGTTCAGGATTTTAAATCAACATGTCTCCTTGCGGCTCGAGGTCCCTGCATCCTGTCTCGAAACCAGTAGCCTATGACTATAACACGATTTTTTTGTGGTTATTAATAGGGGGACTTGCAGCACGTTTTTGTTATTTATGCACTGTCGAAGTACGTGCTTTTGTAATAATAATGATACTCCTTCAAAACAGTTTTTGAACTTCTGGAAGTTCTGAGTAGGAATTGAATTAAATATTTATTGGTAAGTGACACAAGAAGAAGTAATGTTAAAAGAAGTAGATTTCATTATAAATACGTCAGCAGTTCAAAAGAAATCGCAAAATTCATTTTAAAGACCACCATTATTATTGCAACCGATGGTACAGGCCAAATTAATGTAATAAAATTAATGAAATATGGGAATATCAGTCTTTAATTAATATGCTTGTGCAAATGTTGAACTCTAAAATAAAAGAAAATTAAAACTTAGCTATAGTCTGAATGGAAATGGTATGTAGTAATTATTCTTAAATCGGTCACATGAGTACCATTAGAGGAATATACAGTGTGGCGATAGTCTTGCCTCTGTAGAATGTTTTTGGGAAGTTTTTCTTCTTTTTTGATCAATCTGTCAAGATTTGACAGGCATTGTGCCATATCTGTTACAAAAATATTAGTGTTCCATTTAAAAAAGACACATAAATGTGATAACCTAAAAAGAGTATTTTTCGAAAAAAAAAATCGACCTTTTTTCCCAAAGACACCAGTTTTAGAGAGGGGAGGGGGGTTAGCGGATGGGCAAAACTTTATTGCGTGTGAAGAGTGCAAAACCAGATTCTATTATTGTCAGGAGGTTCGTCAATTTGCAATTTCAATAAAAGTAATTCCAACACTCCAACCCAAATGCACACAAGAAAAACTGTTTATCCAAATTTGACAAGTAACAATAACAAACAGCATATCATATAAAATAAAGGTTGCAATTAACATATTTAAAAAAGCCGTTTGAAATTTATATTTCAGCATAGGAATTTTGCATATGGTGGTGACCATACAAATCATTAAATTATTTCCCAGAATTGCAGAAAAGCAGCTAAATATCGAGCTAGACCTTATTTTCAAAGTGCAAGAGTCTTTCAGATACGACGGCTTTTGTAATAAGCTAATGTTTAGTGCGCATGCCCTTGTGCAAGAGACTTGCAACTTGCAGAGAGACTTGCAGACCGTAAAGTGGCTTTTTCAAAACATTTATTCATTATCAGTAAAATTATTATTAATAGGACGACTTCCTAAAGAGTTCGCAGATTGATACGTACTTTAATTATTGGTGTTTAATCATGAGATAGTGAAGCTTATAAAACCAATGCAACGAAGTCGCGGTAAATTTTGATTTAATAATAAATGTAAGATGATAAATCAATAAAAAAATAACTTGAGACCATTTGTAATGGTAACCAAGGAGATTTCGACATTATACCAAATGATTTACTAATATTATTCAGCTGTGCAGAATTTCCCCTTAAAATTTCTACATATTAACTGGTTACGTCATATCAGTTTATCTGCCTATTATTATAATACTATTTTTACTGTACACTTTATGTAAAGTGCAAAAAATAGAAGAATAGTAAATACTTGCATAAGAGGATATGTGTATTGCCATTAGTGCCTAATTGTATTCATTAGTTATGAAAGTCCACTTTTTCCACAAATTACATACTTTTTACATCTCATCGCGATCTATAATATAATAAAAAAATATATATAATAAAGGCATCATATTCACTTGAAAAAGAAAAAAAAAACACCATAAACAGTGTACAATAATATTTGACAACCGGAGAGCTTCCAAACGAACAGCATTTGCAGCGTTGCCACGTAGACTTTTACTTCACAGCGAAGTTAATTAAGAAAATTGCCACACAATGGTGGATGTAATAATATATTATTTTTAATTCCAAAATTTATAAGTACAAATTAAGCTTAGTTTTTGTAATGTTAAACATTTGTGTGTAATGCATTAAATGTGCTCTATTTTATTATTAAATAATATTCATTCTTATGGGAGTATATGTATACCTTAATAAATATGAACCAATCTGTCAATGTTGGAGGAAAAGTATTTATTTTTGATATATTTGATGCCTCTATTTTTATTATTGCTCTGAGTTCTAGGGTCTATTTGCAGAACTTGTTAAAATTTTGTTTTGATTACCATGAAATTAATAATATAATTTTGATATTACTATATACACTTATTTGTAGTAGCAGTTTAACAGACGATAGAGAATCGTATTTTAAGAAGAAAAGTTTATATCAAAGTCCTCAAAAGCTTCGATACGGACATACAGGGCGTTCAAAAGTGAAGAATTTTTTAATTTTTTCTTTCTAGCGCCTACAGTTTTTGACATATTTTGTTCAAATTTTAGAATTTAGTTATTTATTGGGGTTTACTTAGACAGGTATGCTAAATCATTGTGAAAGTCTACCGCGTGATCATTTTTTCAAGGTTGCGGCCCCTTTTCCACCCCTAATTTTATTTGTGGTGCACCACTGACCATGTCCGTTAAAGGAAATCGTTTCCGAGTTCTGTTTAGAAACTTTTTTATCCCTTGTATTTTTTTCGTATTTGCACCCATTGTTAAAGAAAAAATTGAAAAACTAATATCTGTAATAGGTCAATTTAATGAACTATTCTAAAATGCTACAGCCTAAAAGCGTTAAATAGACAGATAACAGATAATTTTAGCTAATAAACTAACTATGACTAATGCTGAGTTCATTCATAAAGGGAGGTAATAACTAAAAATGGATAACTTAAGAATTCTAAAAAAGAAGAGAAATTTAAATTTAGCAAATTGTGCAAATGATGAAACTCCTGACGTTGAGTTTAATGGACAGATTTCCAAAATCTAATTTTTAGTATTTTTTTACCAACTCAGCGTAATAATTTAAAGCAACTGTTTGAAATGTGAACATACAACAGAAAAACAACTAAACAAATAAATATAGTATGAACAGTACACACTAGGCTCTTTAAAAATTACATTAAAATATACAGGGTTAACTATGACTTAGTACAAATATTTTAAGAGGGGATAGGGAAAAATAAGAATTAATTAAAAAAAATCCAAAAAATTGTTTTCGATATTATTTTAAATCCTTATTTAACGCCGCGCCAATGTAGAGCAGGCAACCAACAAGCAAGTCATGCAACAGTCGCTCAGTCGGTATCGCTGTCATGTCATAATTCAAATGCTGTGTTTACGTTGTAATTTTGTGTTCTTCTTCAGTTTTTAGTGCCTTATTTTAATTTTAAACGTTTTATAATTATTAAATAAAGGAATATGTGTCGGGTACAGATATTTTCCCACAATATAGTTTGCCGGTTTGTTTTTATAGATTATGGGTCAAGACTACCGCCGTATTATTAGTACCACCCATTCCTTTCGTCCGATTTTCTTATAATAAATAGGCATTTTATCTAATTGTACCTACGGGAAGTGTCTTTTATCGGTAGTGAGTGGCTGTAATGAGCGAATATGTAGTTTTACCAGTTTATAACGAAATAATGAAAAACGAATGCAAAATACTGGAGCTAACTGGATTAACTGTTACCTATCTATCAGGTATTATTACTAATACGAATGTTAATTTATGTCGTGTCTACATTTAGAAACGCTGCAAAACGACCGCATGGTAGTTAACATTTGTTAAGATGTAAGCTTTATCTATTAATCAAAGCCATCTCAGTCGATTCTTATCATAGGCGCCGACTTTCCGTAAAAATCGTAGTAGGTCAGGCTTTTGTCAAATCAATAAAATGGTTAGTAGAACATAACCTCACTTCGGTTACTAATTGCAAAAAAAAAATGGTTTTCTGAAATTCCACAGCCTTCTTACAATTCCAGTGTGTTAACTTAAAAAACGGGACATATTGTATGTTTTTACGGTTCTTGAAGTTTTCTAGGTCCTCGAGATCGCGTCTAAAACTAAATCGAATATAACCTGGAATGTTCTAGAAAACGTCAAAATGAAGGTATTACAAAAATTATAAATGCAAACAGGAACATAATTAACACACTAAACAGGTACGTGAGATTTCATAACAATGTCATATACATTTTACTTCTCAAAATCACCATCCCTTATAGAGCCATCATTGCCGATTAAAGATAAAAGTGGCGCAAAATTACGGTTTTCGTAACATCACCGCATTAAACTCACTTCCTGTCGTGAGACAACCAGTTCTTAAGTTCGTGTTCCTAAGCAAAATGAAATAATGAGGTCGTGTCCATTACGCCGCCTTATTTAGTGAACATTAAAAAA
This sequence comes from Monochamus alternatus, assembly GCA_037114965.1. Taxonomy (NCBI): domain Eukaryota; kingdom Metazoa; phylum Arthropoda; class Insecta; order Coleoptera; family Cerambycidae; genus Monochamus; species Monochamus alternatus. The sequence continues at coordinate 37,311,525 of CM073431.1, read as the reverse complement.
CCCACAAAAGTAAATATTTCTTCTTCGCGTGGGCCAACCAGACCATTTGATAAAAGAAAGCTGCTTATGTAATCCCTCTATCGTGGTAAACAATAAATGACCAACAAAGGAAACATTTGTGTCGAGGGATAAACATTCTTAAGCGTTTTATATTTGTAATCGCTGACAGTTCCCTTGTAATGGAAGGTTAATAACATGCACAATCGCTCACGTTACTGTTTATTACGGTGTAATTTAGCATCTTCCCTAATACTTATATATAAAGAGTTATCGTGTGTAACAAATCTCAATAATTATAGGGACCTGTTTATCGAAATATCGAAAAAAAAACATATGTCCAGTAAAGTAAGTTCCAAATTTTGGATGTGATGGTACATAAGATATATGACTAAAAACATAACCTCAAACTCACGAGAACAGTGATTGCAACTGTTTCTATTGTCAACATAATTTTCAATATCTTATTGCGCTAATCATTTACTGTAATATATAGTTTTATTATTCTCAGTTACAGTTTCTTAAGTATTTTGATAAAAATATACTTAATGGATACTTATACCAGAATATGGTCAGTTATATATCCACACTTGTGTTGTAATAACACAAAGAATAATTGTATTGTTTTTTACTGCAATACCGTGCGATAAGTAAATCTAGGTAATTTTGAGTGTAATTGCCGTAGCAACCTGTATTATTTTTTCAGATGCCCAACAAGTACATAAAAAATCTGGAGTATCTCGAGGTTCATGAACGCAAGATAACCTTCTACATGCTGTCCATATTGTTAAAGATGATTTCTCTATTAGAAATACATCTATGACATGTCATTACAAGAAAAACTTTGGAAAGACTATTAAATACTGAAATAGATTGGGAAGGTGTTACTTACGGGGGAGATGGCCAATCGTTACTATTCGTCACACGTTTACTTATACATTTTCGGTATATTTCATAGGGAAGATATAACCTAAAAATGCACCAGAACATTTTACTCGTGATATACAGGGTGTCCACGAACAACCGCTAAAAAATACAGGGGGTGATTCTGCATAAGAAGAAATTACACATTTTTCATATGGACTAAGTCCGAAAATGCTTCGTTATGGAGATACAGGGAGTTGAAATATAAATTTTATTTCCGATTTTGTTATAACTTCTGCAAAATATAAAATTTTCTCACAAAATTCAGAGATCAGAGATTCTTTGAACAAAAGAATTACATTATGCCTTGAAATCAACGGTGATCACATAGAGCATTTAATATAGTTTAGAAATCGATACTTAACTTTAATTTTGTACCTAATATCTTGAATTAACGCCTTAGTTTATTATTAAAAAAATAAATTTTTTAGATTAATTGTCAGTGGTCGCGCGGTAGGTCAGTGGTCGCGCGGTTTATGGCGTCAGTACTTGAATCGAGGTGACTAGATCAGAGTTGGTTCGAGCCCAGCTGCCGGTAGACCGTATATAAGCTATATTCGTGGAGAGATTTGGCGCCCTCTCTGCGGGTATGGTAGGGTGGAAGAATGTTGGCTTGGGTCAATGTGAGAGATTGATACCGGTTGATATTTGGCTACCCCCTAATTAATGAGGTTTTCCAGGTTTCCCTCATTCCTGCACTGAATAGTGATTAGGGCCTACCAACGTAAGTCGTTCCTGGGCGCAAATGCGGCCTGCTTAATAATAATATGCCGCCCCCTCTCCCGCACAAGTCTCCGACTTCTGGGCTAATCCCTGTGATTAGAATGAGGGGTAGAGATATTATTATTAATACATCAATAGTTTAATTAAAAATTCAATTTAATTAAATAAAATTAAAAAAGAAATACAAAATAACAAACAAGTAATTATATTAACAAACACAAAAGGCCCACTCTACCTCAGACGCGTTTTCTAGAAAACGGTTGGTTTTGACGATGTTTAACAAGAAGAATAAGAATAAGATTTATTCATAAAAAGAACAGAGAAGTTTACTTTCACAACAATTAGGGCAAATGAAATTAAATAATAACAGCATATGTAACGCCCTTTAAGCGCTAAATAAAAAGTAACACCAAATTATGACTTCTCACCCCAAAAACCCCATCGTTACCCAATTTTGTGCGAACAATTTATATTTTGCAGAAGTTATTGAAAAAAAGTCGAAAATAAAATTTCTATTTCAACACCCTGTATCTCCCCAACAAAGCATTTCCGGACCTACGTTCATATAAAAAAAATCATGCTGCCTTATGTAGAATCACCCCCTGTATTTTGTAGGGGCTTAGCGGCACTGAATGCTGCCGCTACTATACTACCTATGTTATAGGAACAATTTTTTATTTTCAGCAATTTTTTAGTTAAATAGTTACCTATTACCTTCTTGCATGTGTATGTAAAATGTAATATCAACGCTGTTAACAACCTGACGCTTCTGCTATGCATTAATTGCCGTTTAATCAGTTTTTATTTGAATAAACTACCTTTTAACTATAGTAAGTAAGCTCGTAAGTAAGCTCGTAAATAAGCATTTAGATATTTCTAAAAACCACTGAATCATAAAATATTAAGGAACGAAATATCTAGTACCGAATTCTTACGAGAAAATTTTAAAAATTCAAGCACTCGCTAACCCTGAAGATGTTAACTATAACTTTTTTAGTATTATTTCATTTGAAAATCAATGAACAGGAGCGTTTTGATAAGCACTCCGTTAAAAACATTTATTTATACAGAAATTGTACTAAAACAGTTCCGTGAAGCATTAACTACAAATAAAAAAACATTCAGAATCGTTTGCCACGGCATACGATCGGTACATAGAGCTAAGAGTCCATTGTTTGGTCACAGACGTCACCATAAATTTCATCAAACAAAAGACAAATAGAGAGGTCATAAAAACGCTAAAATGCATAAATTTTATCGCTAAGATCATTCGTATGTAAAATACAAGTCGTTTATGGTTATGGAGTCGCGGTGCTAATAGAATAATATTTTAGTCCATTAAGAATAACCAGTTCTATTTTTGTCGGAGTCTCCTCGAGTCCAGAGGTCGCTTTTAGCGGAGGCGTCGACCCAGCTCAGTGCAACTCGACTGCAACCGATTATTTTCTATTTTCTATTTCCTTCCAGGCTGCATGGGATCTGCCGTCGATTAATACAGAGAGCGGCATCGCTGTTACACACAAAGTAATTGAACCAATTGATGAAATTGCTCTGGATAGCTCGCAGATTACTTCAATGCTAAAAATACCTCCAAACACGAAACTACATTTTTAACCTTGCGTAAGATGGCGCGTGTTGCGATTAGTTTAGAAGCAACCAATATTTTTGCTGAAGACTTGGATCGAAATAAGCCAATTGAAACCTGATATAAATGTCGCTGCGTGAAGAGTAGTATAGCGCTGCCAGCGTTTTTTAATTTGAAGGAACACATTTATTTCAGAATCACCCTGTATATCACAATTAGTCACACACACACACACATATATATATATTCAATAAATTTGAAACCTGTCGGAGTATTAAAAAAATTGCTACATTTATGTTTTTGGTATGGCAAATAAGAATTTTTAATTAATTTTGACGTCACTAGTAGAGGGCGCCACTTATGGCATAGCATGTTTCTTTTAAATGGCAGAACTTTTTTGCTGTTTAATGTATCCATCTGTCTATTGAAACAATCGATTCTCCTACCTGTTATATCTGACAAAGGTATACCTTGTTGAAGTCGATAGGAGTAACCATTTTTGAAATAATCGTATTTTAAATATTCAGTGCAGCGATTGAAAACTGTTATCGTTTCAGGTAAAGTGCCTTTTCTACTGAAAATACATGTTACTTGAAAAAGTGGTTCAGAACGGTAAATTATGGAGACGCGCAAAATTTCAAAAAGATCGGCATACTTTGATAAAATCTTTGTGCTTGAAAAATGGTTTCAAAATCAAACCTCGCCGATCTTCTTAAAATTTTGCACGTCCCCATAGTTTACTGTTCTGAACAACTTTGTCAAGTAACATTTTGCTATATTTTCAGTAGAAAAGGCACTTTACCTGAAACGATAACAGTTTTCAATCGGTGCAATGAATATTTCAAATAGGATTATTTCGAAAACTGTTACTCCCACACACTTCCACAGGATATAACTTTTTCAGATACTAATACTCCGGCAGGTTTCAAAGTTATTGAGATATTTCAAAATAAAACTCTAGCATTAAACGCCCTGTATTTTTGAAACCAGCAACATTCGAATAGGGCATATTTGGCTCAATCGACTTTATATGGTCACCAGTATCTCCAGTTCCGAGATTTCTCAACCTTTCGCAGACACCCTGTATATGCATAAATGGCAAAATGAGTTATATTAATCTAAATATTATGAACAACTTATATCTTAAAAATCAAATTGTTTCCAGATCCATATTTATAGAAACTTTTTTATTTATGATGTAAAATCCTACATCAAAATTTTGCCAAACATTATGTATTTCAGTAGCTTCAGTGTAATTTTTACGTGTGAACAGAATCATAATTATCATTATTATCTATTATTTGTCAAGAGCTTACTTTCTCAAAAAGGTTGCACAAATTTTATCATTTAGCATTAAAATTGTATCTTATATTGCTTCACGATCATATAAATAAAAATGAATAAAGCAATAATACCACAAGAATGAGGTCAGCTCTATCTCTTATCATTTACTTTACAATGCACCGTCGTTTAATTCTGATATCCTGAAAATTATGTTATCATTTTTATTTACAAATATCTAGATGTTGCGAAACAATTTAGAATGTTCGATAGTTTGATTCGAATAGCACGATTTTGTATAGTCAATGAACGTGAACTTCTTTTGTTTCTCTTTGCGATGACCACTCCAGGTAACCTGCAAAATATTTAAGGAATCCCAGCGGAGCCATATCAAAAGATATTTCGCATGGGAACCGAGCCCGAAGCATCTTGAAGCAGTTCTAAGAGAGGTCAGAAGTGGTGGAACGTGTTCTTAACACTCAATTTCACATTAAATAGTAAGCAACCTCGGGGGGTATTTTACAACAGCAATTTGTGTTCATTATATGTTAGTGCAGCTAAGGGTGGATGGGGAACGAATAGTTTTAAGCCACAAAAGTTATAATGCACCAAAATGCTTCTTAAAATCGCCGTAAACACAAAAATAAAATTCGTGACATTTTGTTTGAGTGGACCAGAGAGAAATGTTTACAACTTATTAAATACAAGAAATATCTCGGATTATTAAATCCAAAACATGGATCATATTATAATAAACTTAAAAAATATGACTCGGCAAGTATTGCCAAAGGTGCCATATTATTCAACAATGTCGTATTTTTTCGACGTAAAATAGACGTCTCATCCACATTTTCCTTGACTAATTTTTCTTCTTTGTTAACGAATGACTGAATGAGGAAAAAGACGCCAGCTGCATCCGCGTCCATGATTTTCGACGAAGACATAACATTGATGAAACTATCGAGAATACAGCGAATGCCACGAACACTTCGAGTACGTCAGCTTTTTGTTCGCTTCGTTTGTTCGTGCACTCGCGGTACATTCGGTTCGTTTGGAGTAAAATGTTCAAAATGTCGTCAATAAGCATCATAAAACATTGCTGGTTAGATCCTTTTTTGGTTCCATTTGTCTGCATTTCTTCAGTAAACCTCTAGGTGCGTATTGACTTGAACATTTTACTTTGCGTGCGATGTGTTTGGAACGTTCGGAGGAGTAAAATGCTCAAGTCAATACGCACCTTTATGTAGAACAGTTATTAAACATTTAAAATAATTTGTTTGCAGGGCCGGTAATATACTTTAGCGGTTTAACAGCGGTATTTAACTGCATGTGTGCCACGAACTTTGCCTGATCCATATTATGGTATGTCGAGCACACCGCGAGTTCCCTAAGAACGACTTATTATTGCTTTATTTTATGAATGCAAAAGATAAACTTGTCATATGTGAAAATGAAGAACAAGCGGCAGCTCTAGTATTTTGTACAGCAGTGCTTTACTTCGCTTTTTACTTCTTGTACGTCACCAAAAAATTTGACTTTCTTTCTGCATACCTCTGCGGGTTTTGTGACGACTGATGCAATCATAAACAAGGGAACTATTCCTTGTCGCTTTTATTGTTTTAAAGAGTACTCGATCTTCTGTGTCACACAAATTCTTACGCTGTTTAAATTTTGACAGCTGAACTGCAACCTATATGACATGTCGTACATGTGCCCAATTATGACCTGCCCTAATTATTGATACCACTCACAATTCCTATTAATAATCCACCAATTCACCCACCCTTTAAAGGTAGAATAGAGTAAGCTGGAAGCCTTTATATTGCAGTGAATGCAACTGTTAATTAAATTTAATGTATTTTCCTCGGATCATCCGATATTCAAAAAGTACACCTATCACGTCATCAGTTTCGCTATAAACCTGTGCCATTGGTATACTCGTATCTAGTGTTAAAAATACCAGTCTAATTTAACAAAAAATAGTGAACATCAACCATTTATCCTTACAAAAACTTCTAAATCTAAACCTATCGTATACGACTTTTTTCGATATCATCATTCATTTTTCCATAGAAGAATACCAAATATAAAAAATAACTGATCTGAATAGTAATGTTTTTAAAAATAAATAGAAACGGTTCTTTTTTATCCACCCTTAAAATAGCTGCAACTTCCTTAAGAACCGTCAAAAGGGCCATACTCTTGAAATAGTGCTTTCTATAAATACAAATAATTTTAGACATTTAAGAACTGAATAATATAAAGCTTAGCAAATAACAGGAATGTTATCTCACACCACCTGCAAATATTCGAAGGTACCGAAGTAAAACGAATATATAATGGAAAAAACTATCTAACCAACAAATCTGTAGGTACAGAAATCTTTCAAAATGTGTATTTTCTTAAAGTTACGTATTCAACTGTAGATGTAAATATTGTTATAACATAAACTTACATAGTTCTGCATATAAGATTATTCACTTTTGTTTATAAGTATGTGAAAATAATTGTTAAAATGTGGTATCGAAGTAGCAAAATAATGTGTGTATTAAAACGCTTTTTACAAGTTATGATTGTATATGAAGATAATTTAAATAGTAAAAGTAGATAAACATAATCAAGAATTTTATTTTTGATATTACTGTTCTAACGCACTTATTTTAAATGTTGATAAAACTGTAATAGCTTATTTTCGATCTTCGTATAATCCGCAGGTCAAACTACACCTTAATATTAATAATTCTGTTCTTGAATCTAATGATAATACCAAGTTCTTGGGTGTCTATCTTGGTTACCAATTGAATTGGTCTGTACATATCGATATGCTCAACAAAACACTCAACACATCACTGTATGCAATATCTCGAATAAGAAAAACTATGCCCTTATATGCAATATTAAAGATTTATTACAGCTTAGTCTATAGCCACCTCTCCTACAATATAATTTTGTGGGGTAGTGCTGTTAGGAGTGGGAAGATCTTTGTAACTCAAAAACGGATACTTAGAAATATATTTGGAATTAATCCCCGGGAATCTTGTAAGAAAGTTTTCATTAACAATAAAATACTGACACTACCCTGTATTTACATTTATAAAACCCTAATATATATCAAACAATATATTTCTTCTTTAGTTAAAAAATCTCATTTTCATAACTATTCAACACGCAATAGTGATTTGTTGTGTATTCCGAAACATAATTCAAGTAAATACGAAATGTCTTCCAAGTACTTGGGATCCAAGCTATTCAATGTATTACCAAATAAATTTAAATCCCTTGACAATGCATCATTCAAAAAATCTATTATGGCTAGGCTACTCAGCAAATGTTATTATAGTATTGATGAATTTATCAATGACAATAACTTTTAAAGTATTTGTATGTATTTTGTCTTTTGTTTGTGACTTATCCTATGCATTTTATATGTCTAAAAGGATTAATAAATATGATTATTATTATCATTTTTCAAGATTTCAATACCACAAATTTAACCATTTTACGGCTAGAAATATTGCGACCTTAACAGCACGCTTCCTATTTCAATCAGTACTACTACTGTGATAGTTTACTGAGCAGGTACTATCACTATCAGTAGTAGGTACTACCACCATCACTCCCAAAATCCAGAATATTATTTTTTACATCTTATATCTAGTATCCACGAAAATAATTTTATAAACATTATTTGCTTTCTATGATTAAGAACAACAAGAAATAAAGTGCTCTATATACCTACTCTTCATTTATTGGTATCCAGGTCGCTAGATTAATAAAACAAAACTGACATAAATAAGCGCGTAGCTTTTCAAGTATGTCTAAAATGAATCAAGAAGTCCCAATAAAGTAAGATTTAATATTTATGAAATTACACTTGGTAATAAATATAATTAAAGTGGCATAATTTTCGTGCAGCTGACACAAACTAGACATCTAAATTAATCCGGAGCAAAACATATAATTAAAATTTAACTAGCCCCATATTTCTGAAATGTCACAGTTTAATTTAGGTCCTAGATAAAAACCGTATAAAATGCCCCAGCCGATCCCAGATATAAAATTAATTTAATCCTGAAACGTTTTATGTGTACCTTCTAATCCCAGCGCCTAGGTGTTACGCCAGAGAAGAACTAAACAATTATATCGGGATTAAAAATGCGCTAGATTTAATTTGCTGATAGGAAATGTCTGGAATGTCGGCTGCGACTGACAAAATACCGAGGTCTATCTGCATACAGGTTACCACAGTATTCCGTGTACATGTGATATAAAAATATGAAATATCATTCAAATTGCAGTCAACAATGTCTCAATTAATGTCCATCAAATTGAACGAAAGTTTGATTTTACTCGCGTATTTATGGTAATACTTTTCAATTTCATCTGACACAATACACAAAAAAGCAACTCGAAGTAACATTTCGAAATTATAAAATACTCAAGAATTTACAAGACGGACAAACACCATTTTACTAAATTAGAAGTAATATGGACATCCAAAAAAAATGCCACATATCGTCCTCTTTGTATAGTGCATATCTCAGAGAATTTTACTGCAACAGCTATATTTACTTTATCAAAACCATTAACATAATAATAATAATGATAGTATCTCTACCCCTCATTCTAATCACGAGGATTAGCCCAAAAGCCGAAAACTTGTGCGGCAGAGGGGGCGTCATATTATTATTAAAGCAGGCCGCATTTGCCAGTAACGACTTACGTTGGTAGGCCCTAACCACCATGCAGTGCAGGAATGAGGGAAACCTGGAAAACCTCAATAATTAGGGGAGTAGTCAAACATCAACCAGTATCAATCTCTCACATTGACCCAAGTCAACATTCTTCCACCCTACCATACCCGCAGAAAGGATGCCCATCCTCTCCACGAATACAGCTTATATACGGTCTACCGGCTGCGGAGGTCACACCCACAGTGATTTAGTCACCACGATTCAAGTACTGACACCTTAAACCGCGCGACCATTGTCCGATCCAAACATCAACAGTAACAATAATAACAAACGTACTCCTCGCCTATTTTTGTGAGAAAGACACTAAAATCGTCATTATCATGGTCGATCTACGTGATGCTAAAATCCTCATTATCTACCAAGAATGATATTGGTTTAAGCAAGTTCAAAAAGTTTATGACATTTCCAAAGCAAGGACGTAAGAAATCAAAAACTTTTTCGCAAGCGGACATGTAAATTTTTACGCGATACCGATAATGAAACATACTTATTAAAAAAGGTGAATTCTGTAACTAAATAGAAGTATCTTATTATTGGTAGCTCTAATTATTGGAATTTCGGGTGCCTGCAGACGTGACGAATTAGTAAAAATGAATATTAAAGATGTTGAGGACAAAGAATCCATTTTGAAAGTTACCATTCTTGATTCAGAGACAACAAGTCGAAATTTTACTGTCACAAATAACATTCAAATCAACTTTTTGTCATTCTAGGAAGTATGTAACCTTGAGACCTAGAAACGAAAACACACCAGCACGATTATCCTTAAAATAATAAAGGCAAGTGTTTTTATCAAGTGGTAGGAATGAATGTTATTGTTAAAATACCAAACGATATTCTCATAAAATTATCTTAACCTATCAGAGTGTAATTTCTACACAGAGCATTGCTTTCGCCGAACATCGGTTATTTTATTAGTCCATGATGGAGGTGATATTATACAATTGAAGCGACACGGGGGATGGAACAGCTCTACAGTTGCAGAAGGATACATAGATAACATCAATGAACAAATTGTAAGAAAATTTTAACTTGGTCATCAAATATTGTACAAGTAGTTGAATGTAGCAATCGCGGTGATTAAAATTTTACCGTATCAGAATACAGACTGTTAAAAAAATAGTGTAAAATATTTCAGGAGATAATAAGCAGAAAAGTCTTAATAAACATGGGTCCGCAAAGTAACGGTTGTGGAGATATGGACCACTATTCGTTTTTCAAACATTTTATTTTATTAGGAATAAACCGACAAAGGAAACTTTTAACAAACAGAAAACAAAGTTACAGAAGATGTTCAAAGTGCCCTCCATCCATTTCCAAGCAGGCACGACATCTTCGTCTCAACGATATTCGAACTCTTTCGAAAACACCCTCCTTGGTTTGGATTTCTTGACACTTTTGATTAATCCGTAGCTATAGCTCTTCCAGGCTATTTACAGGAGTACCATACACTAATGTCTTCAAATATCCCCAAACAAAGAAATCTAGAGGATTCAGATCAGGCGATCTTGTAGGCCATAAAACAAGTTCGACCCTTCCTACCCATCTATGTAGAAAAGCTTAGTGTAACGGCCATGGAAAAATGAGCTGGAGCACCATCATGCTGGAACCACATTTGTTGCCTCTGATTCAACTTCCAAAAACTCATACAGTGTGTTCTGCAGAAAGTTGAGGTAAGCAGCGCCTGTTAATCGGTTTGGTAAAACAACAGGACCTAGAAACCTGCCACCTACAATACCCATCCAAATGTTTAATGAAAAACGTGCCTGATGTCCAGATTCTATTAGAGCATGAGGATTTTCGTCGGCTCAAATATGCGTATTATGACGCGCTTCGGTGGCGTTCCCATTAGCACGACCATATATGAAATGCATGTCTGTTAATTCTGCGTTAGAGTAACCAGCCATAGCGAAAGAAAACTTGTGCACTGAGAACAACTGTCAAATACGTACTGTTTATTTCACTAAACATCAACCAAGTATTATAAGAAAATACACAACGTTTTTGCAAAATAAAGAAAAGGGCAAAAAATATAAAGCAACCGTTACTTTGCGGACTCATGTTTATTGAGACTTTTCTGCTTATTTTGGTTCATACTATTGCCTGCTTAAATATTTTACACTCTTTTTTTAACACCCTGTATAACCCCAATATGCCTTCTGGCTCAGAAATTATTATTAAAGACTGTAAACACTGCGTTCTTTCAGCATCCAAATTACGAATGCTAACAAATGAATTTCTTCCTATCTTTGTTCTATTTCTTATAGTTAATATTTTCGTTGTAATAAACTTAATAATTGAAACGTTATTATAGATAAAATGCATTTTGCATTATGAGCAAAAAGTGGCATTACTGCTCTCGACCAATAATGTATCACTTTTCGTTCTTAATACATAAAAATAATTATTAAATTGCTTAACGACACCACTAATTTTGCCCGCAAATGTCAAAGTCTAGTAATTACTTCAATAGTAGGCAATATTGGTGCACATTTTAAATATAACAAAATTTACCAATTTTTGTACGTAGTAGATATAATTTGATATATCAAAAATCTGAATTTTCAAATAGTACGTTAAAAATACAACGACCGCATTTAATCTGTAACATGCTTTTCGTATAAATTCATGTTTAATAAATGTCCCTTTTCGGTAGGGGTCCATAATGTAACCAAGTTACACAGACGCCTTGCGTCCCGTCGACCGGTGAGTCATCATATTATTTGCAGGAAGGGGAGAGCTATGCATCATCATGTCTGTCTGATTTAGGGCAGTCACCCTGTCAGGGATGATGCCAACATATTTTTAGCAGCATTGTTGCTGCACTTCGCTAAAATTGATATGAAAAATGTTACAATCGGGGAAGGTTTTATAAAGATACTTTTTCATTGTGGAAATTTATTTAAAAATACCTTTATAGTATTTCTAGATAGGGTACGTACCGAATTTTTGCAAATTATTGATTGTTTGATATAACCTCATTATTGTTTAAAAAAGTGGCTTAACTTGGAGTGTTACGAACTGTAGTCAAACTTGTAATGAAATGCAAGAAATTCAATAAATTTTTTCTAAGGTAAAGTACCATTATTTTTTATATTTATGAAAAACTTTATTTAACAAAGTTTTTCGAAAACCACTTCTCGCTAAACAAAATACATGGTTTTGTTTCATATTAAATAAGTCAACTAGTTTGTACAAAGTATATTACCTATTTATATCTTAAAAGTTTGGGAAGATTCCTAAAATAAAATTTGTATACATATACGTGAAAGTAAACAAAATGGATATCTGCTGTAGATCTCAGTACCTAACTAAGAATATCATTCTATAAGCCGCTTTCCAGTTTGTAATTCTTGTTGCAAGTTAATTAACATTCAGATAAACGTTAGTGCAATGGCACTGCAGTTCTACTGTTGTATTGTAATTGTATGGTGTTAAATATTATTTACTCTGTTTACATAAAATTACTGTAGACTTAAGAAGTTGGGGAATTTATCCGCTGTAAGTTGGCGACATGCAAAAACTCAAGATTCTTGGCCTTCAGAGAGGTTATGTGTATATTTTGTCAACTACGTCCCTATCTATGGAAATTGTTGGTCTTTATCATTTGCCGAATAGTAATTAAAAGCCTACCCTAGATAAAATACAAGCCTACAATCTGCAGGAATAGATGGTCTATTTGAATGTTTGGTTAAATCACAGTATACTAGTATACTGTGGGTTAACTGAGGCCCCGCTAATTTCAGCAAGTCATCAAACACTGCCACTGTCATTCGGGTGAAATGAAAAAATAATCGGCATTCTCATTTCGCATTTCTTTATATAAATTATAGAAATCACCTTGCATGTGCTATCTGCGGTTAATAGGTCGCATCCACCATCTCCGAGTTCTTCTTTTCATTCTTTTTTGCATGTATAGTTTTTATACATATTGACGTCGCTGCGAATAAGAGCAGCAAAAGTAACTGTTTCTAAACCAAACAGTCCTCTTCATCCATTTTTTTAGAAACATAACAATTCTAAACTAAATATCTAAATTAGAATCTAATTTAAAAACCTAACCTGCAAAAATGTGAATCTTCTGTTTACTGTCAAAAAAGCAGTTTTCTGATTGGTCCTTGTATGATTGTTGGAAAAGGATTGGTAAAAGTTAAAATGCTTTTAGCTTCTGCCATACAACTGCAGTACAAAGGCGTTACTGTTAAGTTTATCTGAACGTTACAAAAGTCACCCGTATTTCTCGCCGTTTTACTTCAGTATCTTTGAATATTTGCAGGTGGGATGAGTTAACATTCCTATTATTTGCTAAACCCTAGATTATTCAGTTATTAAATGTCTAAAATTATTTGTATTTTGTAGAAAACACTATTTCAAGAATACGGCGCCCTTTTTAATAACTTTTCTGCAGTACCAATGCAACCGCACTAATCTTATGTGAATGAAGCTTTACAATTCTCTTGCACGTAGGCATGCGCACTGAATAGCAGCATATTGCAAAATCCGTCATATCTGAAAGACTTGCACTTTCCAACTACAAGTCTTGCCTGATTTTTATTGCAGTTCTCTGCAATTCTGGTTAATAAATTTAATGATTTGTATAATTACCACTATACGTAAAAGTTTCTAGGCTGAACTGTCAACTTCAAGCTGTATTTATTCGCTTCTACTTGATTATTGTTTTATTGTTGAGCTTCCAAAAATTAACTGATATCTTTATTGTTTATGTTATGCTGTTTGTTATTGTTACTTGTCAAATTTGGAACAGTTTAGTTTTTAGTTTTTAAATGTTCTTATTCGAAAAAACAATTTTGAATGTACAATTATTAAAAAAAAACAAACAGGACAATACCTATACTTCTGCACATTATAAACCTGACCTTGCGTAAGGCAAAACATTCAGTCGACGTCGACAAAAAATAGAAAGAAGAATAGAACTAATTCAAATGTTTCTTATTCATTTTGAACTCGTAAGTTACTGGCATAACTGAGCCTCGTCTATAATACGCCACTCTATTGATTGGGGTATTTCTTATATTTGTCGAGTGAATTACCTGGTATTTATTCGCAGATTATCTTCAACAATCTCTAAAATGTGTTCTTCAGCTGCTGCGATACGCCGTGGACGCCCTGGACCACCACCTCATCCACGATTTGATTGTAAATTTCCTGTCACGCCTGCGTTGCACTACCGCGGTAAGAGTAGTTGCGTTCGGCACATGTCTACTGGGAAATCGTTATGTGTACAGACGAGAAGCTGCTATACATTTTGTCTTACTACACCATAAATTAAGACGGTATCCATCAACTCAGAGTTGCTATACACGTAAGCCATTTTTGACATTTGAAAAACTAATGTAAACACTATCGCAAAAAACGTTAGACGGATTTCATTATTCCGATGACGTTTGATACCTACTACAGTAACTCAGAGATGTAAAGGTTGAAAATACTATAACTTCAATATTTTTACATTTTTCATGACGCATCTAATACCAAATTTTTTCGGATAAATTGCGAATTACCCTATATTTACTATTTATTTATTATCTGAATAAAAAGAATGTTACATACCTAGTTTAAAATTAAGGTGACATATCTAAACTGTTACACTTACTACATAAAGAAAATGTTTAAGTATTTAACTATTTACATTTAGTACGTGTAGCTGTTGACTAGATTTCATAATAAAAAATTTTTGGTCTAAAGAATCTAAAATATTTAGATATACTCACGTTTAGGCACCGCTTTTGTTTGGGTAAGAGAACACAATTTGTATGTCACTCTGAACGTCAAACATTTGTGGTATGCACATATTTAGACACGAACATGTTTGCATTTCCTATGAAAATTTATTTTTACATTTCCTCGTTACCTACTTAAGGTAGCCGTATTTCTCACCGTAGAAATCAAATATGTGGTATTTTTTCACATACTTCAAGATAAAAACGCCCTTAATATAAAAAAACTGGAAAATTTTAAATTCTTTTTACATATACCAAATTGTTACTAATTTAATTCTTTTTTAAATAAAATATACAAGGAGTAAATATTAAGTGCGAACAAATTCAGAAAATTTCATTTAAATATCCCCTGTGAAGACACATCTTAAAGGTGATGCCAAAATAGTAGTTTATATTTTTTTTCTGAAAAACCAAAAAAGTGACAGAAAGTAAATTAATTTTCTACGTTGTTTGTATAAGTGGGTATTCCTGCCAGTGAAATATGAAAATATTAACAAATAACCCCTTGTGTCTGACGGATCAGTCAAGGGATTGATTTTATAAATTTTGTTTTGCCTAAAAAACAAAATATGTCACACTAAGAACGTAGTATGTTGTCACAACACGTGGTTAACGTTTATAAAATTGCTCTATTTTCGTTATCAAAACTTGTCAAAGTCAAATGTGACCTTTAAATATTTTTTTTATCTACATGCCATAGTACCTATCGAGGTACCTATCATACAATATTTATTCTGTTGTTCCTTACCTCACCGTTAAGAATATCCAACCAATAAGGGTCAAAATTTAAAGAATTACTCGATAACAATTATCACTATATAGCCTTGTTTCCACAAGAATCAGTGATGTATTTTCAGTGCATGTAACTCAAGTAGTTGTTTCTAGTAGTAGTAGTTTTTTTGTGGAAACAGACCTTCCTCTAAAAATGATTGTCTTATTCCACTGTATAAACCGATAAAAACATATTTAGAACCAATTAAATGGCATAGTAGTCATAGGGTAGAAATTTGTGTTTGTAATAGCAACAACAAATTATTAAAAACGATTCAGCAAATAACAATAACTGTAACCACATTAACAACAATTAAAGTATCATTACACAATGTCTAGATTAGAAATTAAATTACAGATCGATTAAATTTCTACAATATGCCAATCATGCTATGTAATTGATTCTAAATAATTTGATTGGTCGGAAATTGTAAATTTTACGACAAAAATTACAAAAGACCCTTTTTGCTTAGAATGAATCAGACTAACTGAAGTGAATTTATAAAAGGTAGGATAGCAATAAGAAAAAAAGTTACTTATAGGTATGGAACAAGTCTTGAAGGGAGAGGGGGGGGGGTAGGGTTTTCCTGCCCCTTACAACTCTAGGAAAAAATTAACACATTGTTTACTAAGTGTCCTCTCCAAAACATAAAATGTATATTTAGTTTAATGTTTCTCACTTTTCTGGTATTTCAGAAAAGGAATACTTTTTTGCCACCATTTTTAAGAGGTTTTATCTTGATTTTTCGGACATTTATTTACATCCTGTATATTTGCTTCAATATCTCCTAGTTTCTAAAAATAGTTTAACATTTTATTAGTTTTTTGTGTGTATCTAACAACCTAGAATATATTTTATAAAATTACAATAAGCTAAGTACAACATTTCAAACACAATTTTTTAAGTAATGTGTGACACAAATAGTAGTTATCTGTATTTTCTATATAAATTATAGTAAACAGTACAAACAGTAGCGAAAATGTGTTATATAATTTTTTCCGTGCGTACCTATATTATTATTACAACTGCGTAGTCATGCACAACATGGGTATAAAAGTCTATAATGGTTATTATTATCACGCCAAAAATTTGGCCAATTTAATGAAACATGTAAGAAAATGTCACAAATTCGGTAACTATGAATTACTCCTTGAATTACTCTGACTAATTTATTGAATTCTTAACACTTTCTAATCAAATAACATTTAGTTTTTCTAAAACAGTTTTAAACATAAAAATAGAATATAAATAATATTAAAAAATATCCAGTACCATTAATATTGAATAATAAACTTAATTATTTACCTATATACTTGTCATTATATAAGATTTTATAATTTGAAAATTGGTAAAATAAATAATTAGTTAAAATTACGCTCTGATTAGTCTTCAAGTGGATTTTACTAATTTAAAAAAAAACATGTACTAAAAATAGATAATACAAAATAATAAAAACCAATGTAACTTGCCAGCTTCTCGTTATTAATTGCATATTTATAAAAAACAATACCCCGAAAACTTAAATGTGTTATAGACACCCCCGCCGAGGACAAAATAAATATTTGCAAGGGGGCCACAGTATAAATCCAATTCAGCTGAAATATTGCTGTAGTTTGTTGTAAAATTCAGTACCCACGCCCCAGAGATAAGGCACGATGCAGGAGACGATTAAGTGTTTGTTCAATATTAAAATCTAGAGAGGGTGGTAAATTGAATCTCGAAATTATAAAGTTGATTTATATCAGTGGATCCATTCAAACCTGCACAGTGGGGACTGGCGGTGATCGATACAGAAACATTTCCGCAACAAAATCAAAATATAATGTTATAACGTATACGAAGTAGATATACATATAATTAGTAAAATTGCATTGCATATTCATGTCATATAAGACTGAAAAGAAATTGGAGATAAGTCGAATTGTTCCTAGATTAAAATTTGACTTTTTTGACATTCTTCCATACTTTTAGAGATATGAAGAAATGTGCAAAATTATACAGAACATTTCATTAAGAAAAATGAAACTAAACTCTTTAATTCATCCTCTATTCTCTACAATTTACAATTCAGAAAATATTTCTTACATTTTCGCCTCAAGCTAAAAAAATAGTTGCATGTGACCACTTTCTGCAAACAGTTTGTTCCAAAACAAGTGTGCACTATTGCTAACTTCCCTATTTTTGGAACCACTACGCTCGCCACTATGTCAGTTAAATTAGCAAAGTTGTGGATGTTGTTGATTATGATAGTCAAAGTAGAGAAACAATTGAACTACATATTTAGATATTTACAAAAGAGTGAATGTTTTAAGTGGAACACCCTGTATTTTTCTACATTATTAGCTTAAGTATTAAAACTCGAAAAATGTTCATATACCAAATAATAAAATATATTTATGATTTTGCAAGTTGTTTGTTGTATATAGGGTGAACCTTAAATAAGCACAAATATTTTAACCAGCAGTACAGTTCACTGTGTAGAACACATAATAGATTTTTTACAAAAAAAAAAAATCAGGAAAAAAGTTAAATTTTACATAAATTTCCTGATTTTTCAATCGAAAACTTGTTGAGGACCGCTGATCCGACTATGATACTAATATTTTTAAGAGTCATGATGGATGAGAATTACACAGCGTTGCCAGTGTTACACTAATGTCTTCGAAAAGGCTTCAACAATGTTAACTAGATTTTTTAGACATGTCAAAGAATGATTGAAATATGTCAAGTTATGAAAATATTTACTGCCATCTCCTCCCCTTTGCCAATACTATAGCTCACCAATATATTGAAAACATAAACCAGATTCTCTACTCACAATCATAGTTGAATCTAGAATTTGTTATTATCCATTTTTACTACACTCCAACTGATTTATCATAAGTTATCGTTATTATTATCACTACTTAACAAATATGCTTTTAGCATGTCAACCTTTTCACTGTTTGAATATTTAAAAATATTAATTAAATACACAAGACATTTAAGAGAAAAAACACTGCCCCTGAAAATCATAAGACGATTTAAATACGTTTTATACGTTAGTGCCGTAACTGTTAAAACAGGTGTGTCAAGCAGTGCATTACTTAAAGAAACCATTAGCTTACTTCGGTTTCAGAAGATGCAAGAGTATCTCATATTAACTTTCAATTTACATGTATTGAAATTATCAAATCTCTTTCCACAAATATTACATATTTTGTTTCTACTTGTCTTTGGCACAGCTTATTCCTTTTCCCTGGATCATACTAGTGCACCGGTATCAACATAACCTCTATCAATCCTAGAAGAGAGAACTGATACGGGACAATTCGCCTACTTCTCGTGACACCTACCTGTTACCTGTGCCTACGAAACCAGTTCCTTTTTTGCATGCGATTGACTGCTTTTAAATATTTTACTTTGTGTTCTCTTGATATTGAACGCATACATAAAGCTAGTTATTTTGTTATTCCTAGGAAACTACGAAATGGTTAACACTGACACGCTGTTTGAGGTCCCGAAAATTAACTTTAAGATGTTGTGTGAAAATCATAGCTTTTTGTTATTCTTCATAAAATAATTTAAGGGGATAATTTGTGATAATCTTTGTAACAGTGTACAATGGTATTAACTTGTGAAATATGGATAACTGTTTAAATAGTTGGTTTTTCAGTAAGTAAGTGAGCTTTTATGCACGTTTATTGATAATTTTTGGAATCATTGAATAAAGTATCTTCCTAAACAGTTTAATTGATAGTATCGAACTTGTGGAAATTCATATTTTAATCGTTTATGATAATTTTACTTTACTTATTGTTAAAAACAAGTGTCGTTAAATTAGAAACAACAGCAAACATTGAATTTGCGTTAAAGAATTATTTATCTTACAGACGATATGGCAACCTCGCCTTCAATAAATCATATGATTTATGTTATTAGGTTATGTCAGTGGTCTATCTGGTCAGTAGTCCTCAAAATGTGAGTATTTAATAAAAAATATTTCCGTAAATATTTGAAATTTTTAAAAATGACTTCCATTAGACTCATCTTTATGACGAACTACACCTGCAGTTAAAATATTTATAGTTATGTAAGGTTCACCCTGTAAAGTATAAAAACATTATTATAGTATATGTACTTATTTTATGTATGCTGTATACTACATTAGTTTGTCAATTTTGTCTGTTAATGTCGCTTACTCAGTTTGAAACTATTCCCCAACTTTTGTGGGAACAGGACTTTTGTCTATGCACATGTGTGGCGGACAAGCAGTTAAACAAATACCTAATTTAAACAAAATATAATACTGATTCGGGTTGGAAACTTTTATGTTGTAACGAGTGTACGTGTCACAGCATTTAATTTTCTGAATACAACCATGAAGTTGAATAATGTGTGTTAGCAAAAAAACAAACTATTTAGATTATAAAAGTTGTCAATTTGTTATTTTAAAAATGTGTAACTTCTATTTCAAAATTTATAATTATGACTTCCAATAACAATCGTGGAATCCATCTATTGAGATTGTTTTAAACTCTCGTTCCTTCCGGTCTACGTAGACATATGTGCAGTTCTTAATTGAACATAGGCTTGGCGTCTATGGAACGCTTTAGTGAAATAAATATTCTCGTTTAAATTTATTCTTCCGAACTACAACTCGTTTGACATTCATATCCCTTTTTTAGTAAAGTCAATGTCATTGATATTGATCGCAAATACGAAAAATGCGATGCAGAACGAATCTCCACCATATTTTATATGTATTTGTAAAATATTTGTTTCCGTCCACAAAAGTTTTTGCCAAATAAAACATATCTGAATGATTCTAATAGAAAAGCAATAAATTTGAGAATAATTATTTTAAGTAATAGATTGCATACAATTCAAGTAGTGATATACAGGGTGAGTACAAAATGTGCAATATTGTTATTACTTTCGAGAACTGAACTAAACTATTACTTATTTTGATTCTAAAATTTTAATGATTATCTTTAGAATTTTGTTTGTGACACGCTGTTACATAAGACAATCAAATAATGTCATTAAAAAAGTTGAGTCGTAATCCGCGGCAAGGAAACTTAATAAAAAAATGTCATGGTCGACAAAAAAAAATTCAAAAGTTTAGAAAAAATATTTAGAAAAAGAGTTCAGGACACTAACAATAGTCCACATTTTGTGCGCACCCTGTATAATATTTGACATTACCAATATACTTAAATTCATTCTTTTTAAATGTCATTTATGAACAAAATAAGCACAACTATTTTTAAATATTTGTTATTGTGGTTAAACTTATTTCACCAAGGTTAAAATTTTCATTTTTTTATTCGTTATTTTACATAAAATATACATCGACGTCAGTTTTTCAGATTTTCTAATTCAATCCTTGTGCTAGAAAAAAGTTACAAAAACTGCCTATTCGACCTTACAGAAACTGTAAAATGTACAGTTCTATCAGTAACTTATAATATGTAAATTAAATAACATAATCATGCGTACAACTTTCAAAAATTTAAACTTTTAAAAATAAAATTGAAAGCAAACTTCTCATTTTCTCAAAATTCTGATTCACCAGTAAATTGGCAAAACATGAGAGAAATACACAAAAGGATGAGGGAATCCCATCCGACAAATTATTGACCAATATTTTGAGACAAAATAAGGATAAACAGTATTCAAATAAAGTCGTAGAACCGTTTTACACACACAAGAATTATAGCAGAAATTTATCTCATAATTTTGCTTAAAATTTTCGTGAAACTTTTTAGCGGTTTTATACATACGAGAATTATATCAATAATTTAATGGAAATTTTTATTCGTAAAAATATAGAACATGTTCTATAATTTTATGACTATAATTGAGAAAGTGTGACAGAATTTGCACAAATGTTCAGTTTGGCAATTTGTAAAGTAACGTAGATAGATGAAATATACATACAAACTTTAATAAAAATTCTTCGTAAAAATTTGCCCATAATCTTCGTTATAATCTACGGAAGAAATCTCTTGTGTGTAAAACGGTTCGTTATAAATACTGTTCGGCAGTATTAAAGGGATTTCCAATAACTCTCTATTCTGATAAGTGTTTCTATATGAGTTGTGTTACCCAATATATTGGAAAACATATTAAGATATATTATATCATAAGTTATAATCTGATGTTGCTGTTGAAGCACATCTGGTCAAAATCGTAATAGTTTTATGACATTTTATAATTAACACTGCATATATAACTACGTATAAATACCCATAAAATGATAATAATTCCTTTTCACTAACCCCTTCAATTAAGAAGTCATAAAACAGTAACTCCACTAGGGGAAAACGAGGACCAGACATTAATATTGAAATTAAACATCCAATTATACCACACCATACCAATTAAGAATTTTCCATAAGTAGAAATATAAATTAAAATAATGTAAGACGTACCTAATCTTTATTAGTTGAGATAATAAGTTCAGTTATTCTAAATACCATTTCTCTTCTAGAAAAAAAGAACACTGAAATCACATGTAGGTACCTAACATCAGCTCAGCAATATATCCGCAGGTATAAAGTCGGAATTGCTGCTTGCCAACAAGTCGGTACAGGATTGTACCAAGGTTACTGAGTAAATGGAACTATAATGCTTTTAAGAAGTAGAATACTTAGTACAGCAATAATTGTGGTGTACACTTAAAGGATAATCCGATAGATTTACATTAATACACGATTGTATAAAATGCATTGTGGTATTTATAGAAGCGCTATTAAAGTTAATAAAAGAAAGCTTTTATGAAGTTAATAGAAAATAGTGTACTTAGTAGATAAAATAAACAATGTAGGAGATAGATAATTTTATTTTATAATTCTTGCCTCAACTGTTTATACACATAACTTTCTGCTTGATTACTACAGGGTGGGTGTTCCGCATAAGAAGAACATAGAGCAGGTGCATGTAGGAGATCTCAAAATATTGCAACATACCTATATACAACGTTGCACACAGGCGGAGTTACACACCTTCAAAATAGGACCAAATATTTCGGAAAAAAAATATCTGAATTACTTTAACTTGGTATAACCAAATTTGGGTGAGTCACCCGTAAAATTAAGAAGAAGAATAATAATATCACGCGCAGAATTTAATTTAACACTTTTTACTCTTGTTATATTTTAAGGTTTTCAAGAAAAAATGCATTAATTAAAACAAGATTTGAATAGCGTTTACTGGTGTCTTTAAAATTTGATAGTAATAAAACTATTTTATTTCTGCTACTGTTTGTTGTTGAAAATGACTGGAAAATGTACATTCAGTGAACAAGTTGATATGTTGTGTTTCAATTTTCTTGAGCTCATAGTCAAAGAAGAGCAATAATAAACCTAAATCATTTTTTTTTTCGAAATATTTAGCCCAATCTAGAAGGCCTGTAACTCCGTCTGTGTGTAACTACGTATGTTTGATTAAATTGCAATATTTTGGGGCCCCTTACATGTAAAATCTATTGCAATAATAATGACACTCTCTCGAAACAGTTTTCACCTACTTAGTTCGTTTTAAAGAGTGCCATTATTAATACAATAGATAGTACCTGCTCTGTGTCGGTTCTTAACAGAACACTTTGTATATTGGAATTGAAAATGATATGTCAACCTAATCAACAACAATTTTCCACAACTATCACCAGCCGAAGTTAAATATATCCTTGATATCAAATATTTACGAATATAGATATGCTAATAAGATGCTAGCAGCTAGGTAACAGTACAATTTTCAGAGTATAATTATGACTACTTTCAAGTTCCTACCTAGCATATCTATGGAGTTCTCTCGTTAATACATTTATTTAGAAACATGCATAGCCTCAGTTGATAAAACAGAAAGAAATTTGATAACTTAAAAACTGTGTTGATGTTATTTAATAAATTGCCTAATAACTTCCTTATATTTCTATTACAATATAGGGATTAACCAAAATCTAGAATATACACCTTTAGCTTTAAAATTGTTTTACCCATTAACTTACTGCTAGTTCATTATTTTTCGTGGGGTAAAAGCTTTTATATTAGGAGTTGTAGAACTGAAAATCATTTGGTGCTAAATCTAGACCACAGGCTGTCGTTGAATCATTTTTGAAAAATGTCTGAGCCATAGCTTGTATTCGTGTTTATTTCTTTTGACTTACGAGTATATCTTACTATTTTTATCTACGAAGACACATGTACAAGTTGGTTTACAAAACAACAAAGGTGAAGACGATTGAAGATTAGAACAAGATCTGCCAGTGCTTCCATTATGTTCATTGATTTGAAAAAGTTTAAATAATGACTTGAAAATATTTTTTTTCAGCGTAAATATGCATTTAAATTTTTTTAATAGCGTGTTCGTTCCAACTCATTTTTCCCTATCTTCCCTTCCTTTAAAATGAATACCATAATGACTGAATCACCCTGCATATTAAAAATATTTGAAATTTGTAAATTAAATCTAGTAGCTGCCCCTACTTTGAAGTGGCACATTTCGCAACCAAATGCTAAAGTTTGAACGACCCTCGTTTATTTGTTGGCCCCTGTGTTCTTCGCTAAGAGTATGCCTGAATCAATTTAGGTGAATGCATTTAACAAAGGCGAATAACTGAAAATGGATCTAACAAATAAATCGTAAAAATTCAATTACTCATAATCACGATCACAACATCGGCCAGACAAAGCAGCACTTATAATGAGTCGTAAATTTCAACACACTCTCGCCCAATAAATTAGCCCAAAAGAAAGGGAGAGATTGAGCTTAGACAGCAGTCTTTCTTCAGATTACTCAGTCACGACCATACCAAAATAATCAATATAAATATGCAATTGAATATGTGAGATCCACCTGAAATGTTGATTTGATCGCTGTATGGAAATGAGTGGATATTTAGTTAGAAAGGAATATTTCGAAGCCTTGCTGGAAACGTTGTGAAACAAAAAAATCCATTAAACCATAGTACGATTCTCAAACAAAACCATTTAAAAATGTTTAATTAAAAATGATTTCTAACATCTCTTATTCCTAAAAATAATGATTATTCAATTTTCATCAACTTGAATGACTAATAAAGTTAATTGTGTTAGGGCCATGTGGCAAATTAGATTAGTGTATAAAATCCCAATTACCACCCGCATCGCCTTCATGACATCATTTGTCACTTTAATTAGTGCAAAAAAACTGAATGGGCAAATGAATAATTATTGTACTTTAAAATTTTCGTAAGGAAGTTATGAAATTTGACTTTAAATTACTTTTATTTTAAATTAAACCGCCATTAGAGATGTAATTCCGAATATATTGCTGGAGACAAATTCCACGAGCTAACAAGCATGCTCCTAAGTTGCGGCTGAGAATGATTTGCAGTCCAAACCTGCACAAATTGTATGGCGGCGTATGTAACTGCTTCCGTAATACAAGCCATAGTATTTGACTCAAGTGTTCTGCAGTCCTTAAACAACAGTTTGCACAGTTCTAGGCGAGGGGTAAACCACTGCTTGAAATTTGTACAATGAAATACCTTTTCTTTAAATATTACCCGTAAATACCTTATTTTTCCAAAAATATACCTCATCAAATAAGCAAATACCTGAAAAATACCCAAAAATCACGAATTAACCTCAAGTGCCCAAATAATACCTATGGCTATTACGCGCACCCAAGAAGGGTGCCAATACCTACACCATGCCCCCTTCAAGCTAAACAACTAAAAACAAACTTATTCCTCGTCTATGAAATCATAATATTCAGTCTATATACCAACAACAGACACTGAAATCAGTATATGGGCGAGTTCAACTTATCCGCTTCTACAGAACCTAGCCCGCGAACAACGACAGGTCAAAGAATCTTAGCTTAAGCTAGAAATGTGCAATTTAATTCTGTTACTGGCAGCAACGATTTACCTAGATCACGGAATAACAAATTAGAAAACCACAAAAAATAAAAAAGTTAATTGATATCTCAAAAAATATAGCAAAATTTATAAATGAATGAATTAAATTCGTAATTACCAGTATAAAAATTCATCAAACTGACATACAGTGAACCTAAGCTAAGAGATCTGGGAGGCATCGCTACAAAGAATTCTAGAATAATGATAGCAGAGAGCATATTTAGAAAATTTAGCAAGAGCATTTTATTCCTAATAATATATTTATAAGAAAAACATCTATTCTATTTTACAAAATAATAACTATATTTCAGCCTCTGACTTAGACTTAGGAAAACATCTTTTATATAAAATATGCAAAGTGTTAGGTAAAACATATTTCCTTGCAGAATTTTCTTAGAAATTTTTCGAACATGACGATAAAATTTTTTAATGAATTTGGTTGATATCGCCGTTTATTAATTAATTTCTTTGTACAAAATGAAAATAGGTATTTTCATTTTAAAAGTGAAAATCTGAACAGCTCTCTTTAATAATAAAAAAACATTAGGAGCATTATAATAAAATGTAAATTGATTTTAATGAGAAGCATTCCAGAAAACTAATAAATACAAGTTAAAAAAGTGAAAGGAGTTACATGTGCTTATGTAAATCATGATACGAGTGCATAATGATCCTATAAAGTGGTAACAACTGAAAGTAGGCCAGTTTTTTATACGAAAACGACTAAAACAAGATGCATGTTTTAAAAAACTTGTGTGACAACAAATAATGTTCTAATGGAAGTGTTTGTTCCCAGGTTTGACTATTCATTCATTTGGCCTCGCTGACCAATTAAAATACTGCTCCAAAAATGCCGCTTGGATGTTTCAAAAAGGATACAATCTAGTTTAATTTACGCTTAGCTATACTATATTACCTTTATGGAGATAATCACATCAATCCATTAGACGTAGCGAGAAACTTACCTGAAAAGAAAAACATTAATTAGTAAATACTTCTGACGATCTGAACCTGTTATATAACTAATAATCATTTTGTAGATGCAACGTTCATTAAAACGCTTGCGTTTCTAAACCGTTATGCGTTAAGCAAATCATCCAAATTTAGAATTGCCTATTTAATAATGCGTTATCGCTAACATCCAAATCTCCTGTACAGTTAGATACCGTCAATGGCGTACTACAACAACAAAGAGAGTCTAATAAAAGTAATTTCAACATGTAATAGACGGCGGCAACAGCGGCGCCAGAGTAAATTTAAATGTCTTCGCCATATGTTTACTTTAGTGCGATAAAACCTTAAGTCTTAACATATACGATGTGTGATTGAGTTAGAAAAATATGCAAAAATCAAAGAAACGAGATTAAGCAAATACGAACATATTATTGCAGGAGAAACTATTAATAAAAAAGTTCTTTAATTAAATTAATTTAACAATTAAATTAAGATGGTAAAAATACTTACGCCTAATATTTAACAATTATACTATTTGATAAGAAAATACCGATATAAGTATGTTTTTTAAGCGTTTTGAAAAGTTAGGAAAAGTTCGATGTTTTTTAACTAATGCGAGAAAAATGTATCATAATTATTGACCTACTAACTATTCATTTATTGTCTACTACTTAAAGTGGTGATGTCTGCTTCTGCATCAGTCAGTATCGTAGCAGACGTTATTCGGAAACAATGACCGGTGTAATATGTAATATCCAACATTCGACAATTTAAAAAAATTCTGCAATTTTTTTAGAGAAACCCTCTATAGAATTTATATCACCGCGTTGTCTTGTACATTTTCCATTTCTATATCCTAAGAAGAATCTTGAATTTTTGAAACATTTCTACAAGATCCTCCTTCGATGTTTGTGTTTGTGTTGGGAATCTCTATCAATATATATTATCCCATGTCTTTTATATGTTCAAGCTGAAAAAGTCTTAGTTGTTCACGACGGAATGCTCCACCATACCAATAATCAACGCTATCCAAAATAAGTAACAATTTAGGGAGAAATGTGAAAACTTCTCATTTTAATAAAACACTAGACTTCCTAGATCTATGCCCTACTTGGAAACTTGGAAATTTCTTTATGTCAATATTCTTTTTCACTGGCAATGTTCTTCTTACCATTGACTAAAGACTCCACAGCGTAGAACTCTGATATATTCTGAAATGTTTGTTTAAAATAGGCTAGTAGATAACAGTTACCCCCATTTGATGACTCCAATCTTCAAATAAGTGATATTTATTCATATTTATCTTTGGATTTCGTCACCAATAATGAATTGCGATTTTTTATGATTTTTTTTGTATCATCTTCCATACGCTTCCATACTATCGTTGTAAGCAGAAGATTCTGGCATTTTTCATAAATCACTGACACCTGACAGCTTTCAATGATAACTATAGTTGTTAAGATTGGAGGTATTTTTAAAATACTATTAAAAAATCATATGTGTAACTCATAGGAAATGTGTGTTTTCCGCATATGGTATAAAATATACGCCTGATGCGGAATAAAGTCACTTTTCCTAACCTATTGCACAAATAGCTATTACACAAAATTTCTAAATTCCTCTTTTTCCATTCCTATACTGTCTTTATTTTAGAATAACATACATTTCACAAAGGTATAATGTATTTTTAGGATAAAATTTGGATACTTCCGGTTTCATTACTATATAAGTATACTCGTAGATATGATTTACAGTTTGACACATATATTTTGCTACTATGCAATGCGACATAATTCCATTTTACTTTTTACTGTATAACCTATAGTTACCCTTTTGCAGTAATGTAAAATTAAATACAGTAATTTTGACCATTAGATTCAACAACTCACGAGACGAGACGAGATCATTTGTCCGCGTAATTTCATAAACTATTCTTTTATTTTCATCATGAGAAAACTAATTTATAATGTTGGGACACCCTGTAGTTACTAAACAATATAAAGCCAAAACTATGACTGCTCTGTATCTACCATTTATTATTTTAACCATATTCGAAAGATATAAAAATACACAAATAAGTTTCGGATGTGAATCATCTTTAGGGTGGTTATTTTTAGTAGTCACAAAATATGAAAGGGTGAGAAGGCATTATTCATCAGCACCAGTTGTGTATACGATAACAATCGGAGATATATCCATATGATTATAAGATGAACACTTTAATATTTTTATTATGGTTGGTGGAGGAGTTGTTTGGTTCTTTTGTTCAGAAGTCTGGAGGCATGGCATTTTATTATAATTTATGTTGATTTGAAATTTATAAAGCGGGCTAAAAATGTAGACAACGTAGGTGTTAGTTTATGTTTCCTCAATTGTTGTATAATTTTTATGCTTCCTGGAAATTTATTTCCATATATTTTTCAGTATGAATAATAAAATAAAATTGCCAAGAAAAGTTGTTTTTCTTGGCTATAAAAATAACCGTCTTTAACTAAGATAAAACTAAAACGATATTTAACATCGTAAACAATACACTCATATATATGATGGTATTACTTGTTTTATGTACTGAATCAACTGGCTTTTTTATTATCCTGTTTGCCCGTACTGTACCAAAAGAAAATAGAATGTCCCCAAATATTCCTTTTACGTCTCTCATTTGGTATTTAAATGTCAAGCTCTTGACAGTGATAAAGCTGAATTTAAATATCTAAATTTAAAATTATTTCTCTTATTTTGCTTTCGACGAAAACCTAAAATTAAACTATGGCACGAACACATACAGCTTGAGAGTTACATGAAACTTCTCCCTCGACTTATCCTTCAATTTAAACAAATTTCAATTATAATTTAAAAATTATTTTATATACATACATCGGAAATAATTATTTTTTATTAAGTATGTCTATATTAGTTCAACCCCATTAGAATAATAAATATGTCTTGACATTCTAATGATTTTTTGCTATTTAGAGCTTAAGGTTACCTTAGAAATATCAAATTATTGATTTGATCCTGTTTATTTTTTTTTTGTACTAAAACAAACGATTTTAAATATTACAATTGAACTATATAAAGATTCGTAAGTACATACATGTAACCTTGGTAACTTCAAAAATACAAAAAAAAACATCAAAGTTTTAGGTAACAAAATCTGTGGGAGCACCTACTTCTTTAGATATAACATATTACTACGTATTACTATTAATGTAAATGTTTTTATAACATAAACTTTTACTTAATACCAAACATAAAATAACTCATTTTTATTTATATGTAGATGTGAAAATAATTATTAAAACCTAGAATTAGGATAGCAACAAAAATATGATTAAATTAACAGTGAATATACAGAACAACAATAATCTTATTTTTGTGATTATCTTTGTTATGTAAGTGTAAGTTTTAATTTTTGAAACTTCAGTACCTAAAGATACCCGAAATTTGATCTTCTCATGGTGAAATTCTATCATTTTAGTAGATAAAGCGAGATAAAGCGTTTTATATACGAACTAAGAATGTATGGTGCACAAATTAGGTTTATTTGTATCAAAAAATATGATTTAAGACATCCTAGACCAGATTTTTTCTAATAACAACTGATCAAAATTCATTAATCATTATTATGGGGTTTGTTTTCAAACTAGTTTCAAGATACCTAAAAAAAACCCTCTTAAACCAAGATGTCTATTACAAAAATCATCAAATTTAAATATTAATATATTGCA
The DNA here is from genome assembly GCA_037114965.1 of Monochamus alternatus. NCBI lineage: Eukaryota > Metazoa > Arthropoda > Insecta > Coleoptera > Cerambycidae > Monochamus > Monochamus alternatus. Next base: position 37,281,177 of record CM073431.1, on the reverse strand, counting down.
GTTTACAAGAGAGCAACATTTCTATCAGTATTCTCAACAAATCAGATTAGTAAATAGGTAATAGTAACAGTGAATTACACAGTGTTACAGAATAATGTTAAGAAAATCTAAAGACAGGTATTTTCATAGAGACGCCTTGCTTCATTTGAATTTCCCGAGGGGGAAACCAGTGGGGTATTTTACTGTACAAGCTGTAGGTAATTAAAGGTACTTTTTGAATTTTTTGGGTATTTCTGCGTATTTATAGGGTACTATCAAGGCAATAATGGATATTTAATGGGTATTACGAAGGTAATTAATGGGTATTTTCGGAGAAAATTAGCATTTTCCGGCCAATTTTTAAATACAATGGCGATCGCGCATGCGTTACGACGATGGCACAGTTTGAATATAACTGACCAATGGCAAATATAAAAATTATTAAAAATATATACAGTAATATTTTCTAGATATTAAATAGTGTAAATTTTTTTTGAGGCACTGTTAAACCACTATGTGGCCCTTTACTGTTTTCGTAAGCCTTTACTCTAGAAAATAATATAGGGTAATTCGAATTAGATACAATCTATTGCAAAAGTAATGCCACTTCCTTAAATCAGTTTTTTGACTACTGGATGTTCTGTATAGAAATTTTAATAGATTTTTGTGGGTGAGTGGAACAACTAAGAACTAATGTTTAAAATTGAAAGCAGATTTAAATACGAATTCAGTTCGAAATAAATTGCCAATTCGCAATTAAACAGTGCAATTATTATTGCAATAGATTGTACAGTACAGTACCCTATATAAGCAAGTATCATACGAAGGCATTTACGCAAAAAATATCCACACAAACTTGCACATTCCTCTCTTCTGTCAACAAATTTTAATGTGGTATAATTTGTTAAACTTTATCTTTAAATTAATATATTACATAGTGAATGAAAATCTATAATAAAAATTAAAATATTGCTAAATTAGGTTTTCCTATCATATTCATATTCTATTTAATAAAAAAGAAGCATTTTTATGTAAACAACATTAATTATCTAATTCTAGTGATAGATGACGAAAAAAAATTGAATTGTCCCTCTATACCATCCATTTATACTTGTCCGTAAAAGAATTTTGTTGTACCCGATGAGTATTTGGGATCCGGACAATAATTTTAGGGACACCCTGTTTAGACCGATTATTATGATTTCATAGGTGAGGATGAAGTTTGTTTTTAGTTAGCTTGAAGTGGGCATAGGGTAGGTATTGACATCCTTCTTGGGTGCACCAATGGGATTATGTTACAGTCTATGTAATCCAAAACGTTATTTTCAGATGTATTCAGATCGAGTTGAGGTATCAATTCTACGATCAGTCGCAACATGATAATCCAATATCCTACCAACTGGGACACGAGTTTAGATATGTTTACTTATATTAGAAACTAATTTTCCCTTAAAAAGTTCTATATTATTTACGTAGATCTGTAGATGGAATAATTTCTAAAGAAATATGAGACCGTTTTGGAAAATTAAAGGTATATTAAGTGAACTCGTGGGTCATTTAATGTATTTTCCGTTTCTTAGATATCTGGATATTTAAGGGTGTTTTTGGGTACTATTCGGCATTTCTGAGTATTTAACGATATGTTTAGGTACTTAAGGATATTATTGGGCAATAGCCATAGGTATTCTTTGGGCATTTGGAGGTACTTCGTGATTTTTGGGTATTTTTGAGGTATTCGCTTATTTGATGAGGTATTTTTTTGGGTATTTATGGGTAATATTTTTAAAAAATGGTATTTCATTGTACAAATTTCAAGCAGTGGTTTACCCCTCGGAATTTCCGTTTGCTTTTCCATACATAAAATGTATGTCGGCCAATTCTTCAAAGGCATAATTCACCATATTCACTTATTTTGTAAAAAAAAATATTAAAAAGTAGCTTAAACACTTCACAAACAAGTTACACGACAACTTATGTTATCTTTTTTTGTTTAAGTCTGACAGAATTTATGACAAACTGACACATGGCACCTAGATTATTGTTTTTTTAATTAGCATTCCAAAGTTGGTCTATTGTAATGATTAATAATTTTGATCTTGAAAACTCGAAAAGTCCAAGAAGCAGAATTAACTTGGCTCTAAGAGAGCGATTCCAATTTATCAAAAACTCAGTAGCGTACATTTTTTTTTTGCTAAACATAAGTATTTAACGGTGGGAACTCCACTGATGTTAGTATATATAAGAAAAATTTATACACGTAAAAGCAGCCCTTCACTATACACTATTGTGTACCAAATCTCATCTCAATATTTCGTTTGGTTTTGGAGAAATGAAGACTATAGTAGTTAAGATAGAACATTTTAATCTGTATCCGGAAAACGAGGCGATTCCGGACTCAAGTTTATATAAACTATTTTTCTTATTTTAAAACATATGACCTGCTCCTAGATTTTCTTGACATCATTCTGTTGTAACACTCTATACAGGTAGATGTATCCAAAACATGAGCTGATAAAGGTCAACAAAAAAATAAGTGTTAGGTAATCTATATTTTGCGCAATACTTTATTTTATGTGGTTATGTATTTGCTTGGATAACTCTGATAAAATTAAAATTTTGAGGTTTCCTACGTAGTGTATTATTTCCGAGAAATATACAACAATTCTTGCTATATAAAAATAGAAGCCTATCAACTTAAATTCAGAGAACACGCTTAGTACGGTACATTCCGATAGGGTCGCTGAAAGCCAAACCGTGTTTGACAAACACATTTTTTTAAACCCATCTTTCACTGTATCCAGGGAGATAAAACGTCAGTCCCAGTTATCACACTAAACAGGAAGCTGCAGTATCATTTCTCTAATAACTACCGATACGGTGGTGACCCAACTGATATTTTAGGCCTGATTGGCTTATATTTAGGATACATAGCGCTATTATAATATTCAATAACACCAGAATATTATAGGTTGTTATTAGGTTAAGTATATTTTTCTACATTCTAGTGAATTTTATTAATAAAGTTATTGTTTCGACCAAAATTTAAACAAAATTATATTAAAAGTAAATATAATTAATAAGTACATTAATTAAATACGTATGCAATTGAGTATATTTTTGTTTTTAACTACCTACATAATGCACTTGCCCTCTCTTAATACTAAATACTCGTATTTTACTTTGTACAATTCTCATTGTTACACTATTCATTATACCCAGTCCAGTGTTCGCATGCGTTTAAATAAAATACTCGGTTAAAAGTTACTTTTATTTTATAGATTCCTATTGAAATAAACTCCATTGACTGACTGTTTATATCAACTAGTTCTGTACGCATTGAAATTTACCAGTTAAGTTTATTAAAAAGAGAAGGATAATAATTTGCTTCAAAGGCATAACATGAAGAAGACCAGAACGTCTCAAGATTTATAAATAGACCACTTTATGTCAGAGATTGTAAAAACAATATTTTATTCACTTAAATTTATACACGTTGATGAAATGTAACATAGTTACAACTTTTTCTCTATAGTATTTTTAAATGAAGTAGCAAAAATGAGACCATAGATTCCTTAGGTGAAAATAAATCGATTTAACCAAAATCTATATCCCAAGTCGCATAATAAAAAAGATACGGGGTGTTAAAGTTAAAATTCTATTTTCGATATTTATAGATAACTTAAATAATGTTGAAAAATGGTTTTATTAAACCCCGCCGAACTTCTTGCACCTCTTCATAATTTACCGTTTTAAACAACTTTTTCAAGTAACATTTTGCTATATTTTCAGCAGAAAAGGCACTACCTGAAACCAAAACAGTTTTTACTCGGTGCACTAGCATTTCAAATAGGATTATTTAAAAAATGGTTACTCCTACCGATTTCAGCAAGGTATACTTTTCAAATAAAACAGGTAGGAGAATCGATTGTTTCGATAGTCAGATGGATACATTAAGTTGCAAAAAAGTTCTGCCATTTAAAAGAAACATGGTGTGCGACAAGTGGTGCCCTCTACTAGTGACGTCAAAATAAGAAACAAATTTGAATTTTTCGCCCGCAAAAACCCCCGACTTACAAATTATATGTAAAAATTTGGATTTAAGAAGTTATTTAGAAATATTGGAAATAATATTGACTTTCACACCCTGTATCTTTTTTATTATGCGATATAGGTATGTTAGGTTAAATCGATTTATTTTCACTTAAAGAATCTGTAATCTCATTTTTGCTACTTCATTTAAAAACACCCTGTATATTTATAGTTTAAAAATGCTTGAACATTTATTAATATACTTGTAAAAACACACTTGAACAATCTCATATTGTTGGGTACTTTAACTTTTAAATTTTAAATATAACGTAAAAATTTTAAAGAAAAGATAAGATTAGTTAAATAAATTCTTTAGTTAAACCGTTGACCTAACACAAGAAGCGTACCGAATCTTCTGAAAATGTTGAATTGGTATCATCTACATCCTCGTCAAAATCGTACGAAATAATATTTTTGGAGAGCTTCACAGGTTCGGACGATCTCCTAATCCAAGACATTTCCAATTAAATTCACTTGAACACAATTTAACGCACCAAATAGAAATTTATGCACAGCCCGATTCACACCCGCCAAATGAAAAACTTGAACCCCAACTTCACAAAGTCAAACAAAAACACAGAAACCAGAGATAACTTGACGCACTAGAATTTAAAAAATGGAGCAAATGTCGAAACCGAATCCGAACTTTTATGTTAGAAGCCGATGACATTAGAGAGAGCGCATGGGCCGAGGAAGCGTGAGCACATGTTCGTGTACCATTTGTTAAGTGCAGCGTTCCAAAGCCAACTAAACTGGATGCATAAGTACGAGTATAAGAACTGTATAGCACAGGCCGTAGAGCAATGAAACTGAATTAGTCACCAGGGCCGTGTTCGTCATTTTGATGAGTTTAGAGGAAGTCGGTGGGAGGGAACATAGAAAATATACGGAAAACAGTGGTTTGATTAACGATAGCAAGGTTATACATCTAATACATGTGTCAATTAAAATGAAAACAAACAGATTTATCTGAAGCCACAGTTTTATTTACTTTACTCGTATCGCCGCTATGTAAATAAATAATTCCGAAACCGACATTTCTAATGGCAGAAATTACGTCAAACAAGCAGTCTGAAAAATTATAGGTATAACATTTTCATTTCTGTACTGTATATTTATTAATTTAATTTGTGAACTGTAAAGTGCGTCAATTGGAGATTTTTAAGCAACATTTAAAACGAAATTATTTATGTTTAAATGAGAATTAGGTATACCTACAACATTCTTATTACTGTCATTCGGTGGTTATTAATTATACTCATTTTCAAGTCTTCAGGGCGCCGTATTCTTGAAATAGTATTTTCTACAGAAATGAACAATTTTAGATATTCAAGAACTGAAAATATAGAGCTTAGCAAATAATAGAACTGTCATCTCATGCCACGTGCGAATATTCAAAGATACCGAAGTAAAACGAATACATAACGACACAAAACGGTCTAACCAACAAATTTTTAGGTACAGAAATCTTTCAAAATACGTATTTTTTTTTTGAAATTTAACTGTAGATGTATACAGGGTTACCTATGACTAAGTACAAAAATTTTAACCACGCGCTCAAGAAGGCCTACCAGACAATAAAAACATTATTCCAGAATTTTAGCTCGATTTTTAAAAAATGGGGCAAGACCCTCTTTTCCAACGGAAAGTCGGCGCCTATGATAAGCATCGACCGAGATGGCTTAGATCCATATATTACATCTGTCAACATATCTGCTACCATGCGGTCGTTTTGTAGCATTTGTAAATGCAGAAACGACAAAAATTAACATTCTTATTAATAATAATATCTGATAGATAGGTAACAGTTAATCTAGCTCCACTGTTTTGCATTCGTTTTTCATTATTTCGTTATAAACTGGCAAAACTACAACATTTTCATTCAGTACAACCACTCACTACCGATAAAACACACTTCCCGTAAGTACAGCTAGATAAAATGCATATTTATTATAACAAAATCGAACGAAAGGAATAGGTAATTAGAATAGGATTAGAATAGCAAAATAATGTATGTCTTATAAACGCTTTTTAAAAGTTATTATTTTATTTGAGGAGAATTGAAGTAGTAAAAATGGATAAACAAAACATCAAGAGCTTTATTTTTGATATATGTTATTCTACATGTTTTATTTTTCCAGATTTCTGTACCTAAAAACACTACAAATTTGATCATTTTACGACGAGAAATACGGCCACCTTAATAAAACCAGAGCGTCCAGACATCCCTTTTTTTGAAAATATATGTTCTTTTTATGTGTTGCACTTATTGCGCTCTCTCTTTTTTATACATAGGCATCTTTTGTCTCCTTTTTATTTTACTCTCACTATCAGCAGTCTTGTTTATTTTTAGTGATGTAAATCGTTTGGAAATTTGTCATCAATTAAGTTTAAGTGAATTAGTTATTGCATGGCAGTTAGCAAAATTTACAGTTACTTATTTAATATTGTAATAGGTAGGTGGCGATGACGCTGTTTTTGCCACTAGCAAAGCAACAATTTTAAGCAAACATGAAACAGATTTCTTATAAATCGTGTAAAATTTGATAAATAGGTAATACTCGTATACTGTTTACTAATCAAGATAAATGATAAATTAACTTGCTCAGAATTTCTCAATGCTATTTAAGACAAAATGAAACTCTTATGAAAATTGGGTCAATATAATCAAAACAATTAAAATCTTTTACAGTTTTGGATTTACTTATATTGTGTTTGTTGTCGTTGATTATTTAAATTATATCAAATCAAGAAAATACTGTTTCATAATAAGTTAAGTAAAAGTTTGAAAAGCAAAATGTACCTAAATACATTTCCATAATATAATAATGTGACTCTATTTGGTTTTTGTATTTTTTCATTTTGTGTAAACTGTCGAAAAATAAATTATGTTCAACAAATACATATTAGTTATTTTCTAAATTTCCACTTGATGTCAGTATTATATGTAACTATGCTTCTTACTTAAAATGATCTCTTCGGTGAACTTTTTTACTTTTAACTTCAGATCAAACATTTTCTATACAAAGAAAAAAAATAAATACTGATATCAATAACAAACATATACCTATTTATAATATGTAAATAAGATAAAAACATAAATAAATAAATAAAGGGTGTAACTACAAAAACCCAGACAAATTATATCGTATATTTGGAAGTTGCAATTGCAATGTGCCATTGCATTTTTCTATGCAAGATTTTTTTCTTAAACACATCACATCACTTATATAGGAATTTTATTTCCCTTAAGTCACAAATAAAAATATTACCAAGGTGATATCATATTTGATGGAAAACCCTGTCACCTGTAGATGTTCCATATAAGCATTAGTATCTATATACAGGCTGTATCACATAAGAGGGCCACTCCCATGTATCTCGGTTAATATGCGTGACATATCAAAAATCTTTAATTCTTTTTGTTGCATTTTTGGAGGCCTTTATGCTCGTAAAAACAAATTTGAGATCCATCGCCAACTTTATGAGTAATAACAAATAAACCCGTAAAGTGCCCAAACTTTAAGGCTGTCTAACTTTTTTATTTTAAGAGATAGAGAAAACTTATTGGTAATAAATTTTTATTGCACCGAGGATTATACCGAATATCTATTAAAGTAGATTTATAATTTCTTCTTCAGTTTTCATAATTCATGTAGTTAATTTTTTTGTTACGTTTATTATTATTGCTCGTTAATGGAATATTTGTTATGGCAATAATTATATGTATACTGTTGCAAATTACCGGATTTGATTTCTTCAAAGGCTACTTTATTTATAACTGGGATTAAAATAAAACAAAATTTCAATACTACATACTGTTTTTGCAAACCCCATTTGATCTAAATTGACGAGTGTGGTAAATGAACTATTCCTATTACACAATATGTGGTCTGTATCTTTAAACTGTTATATCTGCTTCAGCCGTTTACAAGAAAAATGCATTTCCTATGATAAAAAAAATCCCTGTTCGTACCTTTAACTAACTAGAAACTAAACCTTTAATTTCCATTATAGTGTCTGAAAGTATTTATTATTTGTGCAATTCCCTCAATATTTTCTTTTTTCTGGCATTTTGTTACATTACAAATTAAAAAGTTAAAAACTGAAGAACATATTTCTGTGCAATAACGAGAACAGAAATATTGAGAAAATTGCATTGAGGCACATTATTTTGAATACCTTTATAAATCGTTCTACATTGTCTATTCTTAGTTTGAATACAGAAGTTGTTTTAAATGTGTATAAAATAAATTATAGTGTGTGATATTATATCGTAGATTCTGGTCATTCTATATGACAAACGATGTAATAACTTTAATTCTGGCTATAAGATAATATCTTATGGTTAAATTTAATTTTTTAAACTACGAGTTTTATTCAAATGAAATGCGAAACCTTGACTGCAATAGATCTAAACTCACTAGAGTGTGAAGGTCAAAAAATGTAAATGACATAAACAGCTCAAGTTGTTTTGTCTTGGCTTCAGTGATTTAGTTTATTTTTTAATTTCTTTCTATAAAAATATGAGGACAAGACAAAACAATCTGTCCGGATGCTACAATCGTTCCAAATGTTACAATAATTAATTGTTTGTTCAATCTTCCTGATGATAACGAAAAAAATGCTGATGGTTGTTTCCGGCAACTCAAAGTCAAGGATGAAACGATGTTACCCACAAATATAAGTGTACCTAAGTGTGGTTATTGCTAATTTCTACAAGCAAATTATCTTATTTTAAATTAACATAAGGAAAATATAAATTAAACATTAATCAACTTAATTAGATACGTCTTACATTAATGCTTGACATCATGTAATTAAATATTATAATTGAAAATTTAAGGGCCTTACTTCTTCCTGTTCCGTTTACAGAATGTGAGCATGAGAAACTTAAATTTATTTATATTCCAAAATTACTTCTTGTAATTAATACAAAATAAACGCACAAGTTTTTCTACGTATACAGTGTAGATACAAGAAGGTACAATTTAATCAGATGGTACAAAACTATTATTAACATTTCGTTGTAAACAGGGACTTATATTATACGATTATACAGATCCGAGCTTCGTACTTTAATGGAAACTCGGAAATGTAAACGTTAACTTGGAGACACTCGGTGTATCGTGTAAGTACACATTTATATTTCCGAGTTTTCATCTAAGTACACAGCTGCCATCCGAGGAATTCTATAATGTAAACGCCGCTTAAAAATTTAAAAAATGTTTGCAAGGAGTGTCAAATTTTAAGAAGATCAAGGCTCCATAATGGTTAGCACTTATATCATAGTGCAAAAAATGACATTTTATTTTGTGAGAGAAGGGATGTTTGGGATACGACGCCGAATCCCTTCGTACAAAATAAAATCACACCATTAAAAGAACAAATCAACGCATTTCTTGCGTTATTAAATTTATAAAATATCATTTTGAAATCCAATTGTCCATGAAGTTTATTTGCTAAGGTAATGCAAATTCTATGGTTTGTTGACAAGTAACTTATATCTCGTGACATGGAAAGTGATCAGAAAATAAATTTCTCTAGGCGGCAATCGAAGAAGTTGCTCCACTTTGGAGTTATTGCCTAGTAAGTTAAAGCAACAGTACGAGATATGAAAAGTTCTGTGAAAGTGTTTGTTTTGGCAGAAATGTCCAAAATATAGAGATCGTCAACACTTTGTTCAAATTACTCCATGTTGAAGACGATGATGAACATAAACAATCAAGATATATGCAAATAAAGCATTTGACAGTTGTGAATTTGTTGAAGGATATTTCTTGTATAATCAAGAGTGACAATAAAGTTGTTTGTCTACGTGACGTGTTCCCACGCCAAGGCAATGTAGAGGTTACAATATATTAGGAATAAATGTGCCACTGTAAATAAATATTTCTTTGATTTGAAATTTCCTAATTGTTTTTTATTTCCGCACCAGTGTTTTAAGTACATCACGTCAATTACTTTTGGCACCAGTGCCTAAAAGCAAATACCTTAAAAAAATACTAGTCCCTTAAAATGACATTTTAAACATTGGCAGCATGCGTTAAAAATTATACTTCTACTCACGTCGGTAGAAAAAAAAAACAAAATCATAAACACCACATAGAGAAAATTAACATCGCTAGAAACAAAAATTTTAGTTTGAATATAGAGCATTCAAGCTGGTTGTTCTAATCATTCCGTTCCGTCACATGTGCTTCAAAATTTTTTCCAATTGCAATTTTTATTATAATTTTTAAATATACCATTGTCATCAATTCGTGTAAATTTTCCATTGTCCAAAGCTTTCTCCTGCGGTCATTTTTTATACTGGTTCGGACAGTTTCAAAACATGGGATTCTTGATAATCCCATGACGTCCATCGAAATTGGATTGAATACAGTTTCAAAACCGTGGCTTATAGCGTCATCTGTATCTGCATTTTTTCTTATTCAAAGTAAAATAATTGGTTAGAGCGATGACGATTATTAACAATTTCTATTGCATAACTATTCATCGATTTAAATAAATTTTCAAATAAAAAATAAATTAGAATAACAGTGACAATGATATAAAAAGTAAAGTCAGAACAGATTGTCTTAACAGTTCGAAATCGTTCTTTGTTATTTTGTACTATTTTTAAAAACGAAAATAGAGATTTTTTCGAAACCCACATTTAATGTACGTGGTAGTATGGAATTATTTACTGCCTTAGTATTAGATTTAGTGATCTAGGTGAAACAAACTTTATAATCCCTGGACTGATCCATTAGTCGCAAGGAATTGTTTGTTAATAATTTTTATATTTTGGTGGCAGGTAGAGGTACCCAGGTACACAGTTAAACAAAAAAATATTTTGAAATGGTTATGAAATATTCTACTCTCGGAAAAACACCTTAACGATAGCGAAATTTTATAAATGTGCTCCTGTAAAATTCACCATAAATGCATTTATAATGATTTCAGATTCTTGTATAACATCACAAAATAAAACACCTATTTTGAATTCTGATACATTGAGTTTCTGTGTTCCGCTGGGTTTTTCGTTTTTCGACCTTTCAACCTTGATCAACAAATCAGTGCTTTTATAACAGAAAATTGCTAGACATAATCGAGTATTTTTTGTGCTTTTATTGCTCAGGGGGTCTATTCTCGAATGCCCGCGGAGCTATACGTATGTGAATTAGATACTTTTATCCATTTTCTCACAACGGTAATTAAGAGAGACAGAACCATGTAATTCGCATACGGATTACTCTTCGAATGTTAAGAATATACCACCAGATCTACTGCTAGCAACATTAATAAAAGTATTTTCTGAAATTATTTGTGGTGTATTTTGATTTCCACCTGTATTTTCCTCAACAAAATTAAGTACAGGTATATTAAAAAATTCTTTCCCAAAAGCAACCCTTGAATTTTGGTGTAAGGGCAAATTCAGTGACTGTAAATGTTTTTCACTTGGTAAATTTTAATTTAAACACTGAAATCGTGAGAACAGAAAGTTTTCTCACGTATATAATCATGAATTAATAGATTTATTTCCGATATTAAGAAAGGAATGTACGACAAGATGAGACTGTTTGTTGTTACAGTCCTTCTTCCTATCATTTCACGTATAAGTATGCATGGGAAAAAGTTCTGTTTACGAATGCTCTAAAACAAGTAAATTTTGTAATAATCTGTTTATACTGTAGTAATATTTTAATATAACATTAATACACTGTGTGCTCTATTTAAGGTCCAACCGCCTGCGCATTTCTTTTATTTATATCTTGATGTTTATGTTTTTTAATTTAGTGGTTATATAGATCTCGAGAAAGCGTACCAGAATATGAAATTTTTTATAAATATTGTATTTTACAACACAAATGTCTTGTATGTATAATGTACTTTAATACTTAATAGGAAACAATAAATTATCCAGTCTGCGTAGTTTTCAATAAAAATGTTATGTGGGAAGTTTACAAATATAACATTATTATCACAATGACGACTTCACTCGTAAATTTAAGTTTTAAATATTGAAAAACAATATATTTACCCATAAAACTAGCACTGTTTACAAACTACTTTCTATATTAATTGTATTGAGTCACTATAGCTCCCACATAAGTCCATTTAACCCACAACTAAAAAAGTGAAACTGTCACAATTTAACATTGTTTTCTGATATGTAGGTTAATAAATAATTGCATTCATGGACGTCCACAAAAAATTGTCAGGGAAAGGGAACAAGCCTTAAAAACTATTACAAGTTTTCTTTTGATAGCTTAAAATTTGTCAGGGGGAGATGCAAGATTTAATAAAAAACCATGAAAGTAATTGAAAATATTAAAAGAATTCCTCCTCCTTACCCACCTCCTCCCATCCTTAAAATTTTGTTAAAAGAATATAACATTGCTGAGATCTTACAAAAAATTTACATCGGCACTGCAACAAGAAGCGATTATATTAAATTGAAACATTTGTAACAGAGAACTCCTAAGGCCGGACCTGCAGAGTAACGCTTTAAAATGGGGTGCGGGTGAACTGAAGGCAAGGGAACTCAGACTTTTAGATATTTTAAGTCCTCTCGATAATAGGAAGGGATAGAAACATCTACGTTAAGCCCGACATACGAATATTTCGATGCATTCTTTTAAGTGCCAATTAATGCTGATACAGTCGCGGCATTCTCACAAACCGCTTGGAACAGGGTTCTGAGAATTTAACAATAAATACGGCCATAAAGAAAATTTAAAAGAATAGCGGGCCTGCATGCACATATTGCAGACAATTTGGCTTATGTTTTAAAACGAATACACTGGCATCTAAAAATAATTGTGAATATGTAAATTAAAGACATCTAAAAAACTGAAAGCAGCTAGGTATTGCTTCAGTTTTGATACACTAATTAATTTAGTAACTAACTGAATGTAGTTCAGATATAATAAAAAATTCTAGATGTTGCAGTTGTAATCTGCCAAACTAAAACAGGAGGTAAATAAATTTATACAAAAGTATCGGTAAAAGTTGTTATGAAAATTGAACTGTAACTAATTTAAAAAAATTGAATATATGTTTGAACGAACTCTCAAGATTACACTGAAAAAAATATCTTTTACTGATTAAATGTTGATTATTTAAAGCAATATATTTGCATTAAATAAGGTCCAGAAAGATTACATTTTATTTAAATAACCTACAAGTGATTAAAAAGTTTTTTGTTTTAAACTTTGGATTTATGGTTGCACACTAAAAAAAATGTGTTGTACTATGTATCACATTTGCTTATGAGTGTGGAGTTTCGAAATCGTACTTCGCAAAACCTTTTGTCGCGGCACACATTTACGGACTTCAAACAAGGAACGACCCGTGAAGCCGTGTAGATTCCACGAAGACCTCGCGAAGGCATCCACCTGCACATTCACACTCTGAGTTTTCTAGTTACCTTTATTATAGAATTGATAGAACATTTATAGGTATTCTATCCATGTACTAGTGCCGCAGGAAAATACAGGATGACGAAAAAGTAATGCAACATATACAGGGTTAACTATAACTAAGTAGAAATATTATAAGAGGGGATACAGAAAAAAACAAAATCACCCTTCAAAAAATTTCAAAATATATTTATAAAGCTAACTATATCATACCCCCATTTATCTTAGATTATGAGCGCCCGTCCGCCGCGAGCTCATTTATTTGCCAAGTTTGACATTTGGAGAGTCTGTAGTAAAAACCTTATGTAGGTAACTGTAGGCATGTTTAAATAAATATGAGATAAAAGTAAACACGTTTGAAATAATGCATTTCTCAGAACGATATGGTAGAGTACCATGAAAGAATTTGTAGGTAAATAATAAAATCCCCTTGAACCGCCAGCAGTATTGTAATAAGAAAAATTTTACTGCAGCGAAAGTTTTATGATTTGTAATATTTCACAGTTTCAAACTGAATGTAAGAATTATTTATCATTTTACAACGCCATTTGGTGAATATAACATTTAGGGGTTTCAGGAAAACAAATATCATTTATTCTGGAATCTTTTTCAAAATATAAAAGGCGCCTTTCGAATAATGTTCTTTGAATTGGCAAATGGGCTATTGTTCATTCCAATACACTTACATTTCAATGTCAGGTTATAAATTCAATATTTAAATTAGTCTATTTAAAATAATATTAACATAAAAGTTTAAATACTGAGCCATATATTATTTGTAATAATTATAATTTATCAAAAATTGACATCAAATCCGGTGAAAATAATATACCAACATATAAAATTAGTAGCAGTATCTAATGAGAGTAATGACATTGAAAACAGGAGCCGATATTTGACTCATTCTGTAGAAATAACTAGTAAAAACGATAATGTTTTGTAAATTAGGTTAGGAATGTATATCTTAATACTTTTATATTATTACTATTACATATTATAACCAGTATTATGTAATAATTTTAAGTAAACACTAAAACACCTAATTTTTTATAGCACATTATTAGCATAAAATTAAACTTAGTGTTGTTGAAACTAAATATACGTGTATATTTCAAAACTTTCGTTTGTCTAATATACCTATGAAAACGCTACAAGTACCTACCTGACTAAAATTAATAGATATTCTGACCTTTTAAAATTAGACTAAACGAAAGCAATTTAGCTTTTTTGTTTGTTCTGCATGGGTGCAGCGAAACTGCATTATTGGGAATTATAAAACGTAGTAAATCGTTTCATAAGACATGTAGAGAAATTTCTTCTGAAAAACGGATTTATTTACAATAAAAATATATTCTATTCAATTTCAAAGAAGTATTTAATGATTAATTAATTTAATACTATCAAAAGGGAAAGGTAAATTACCACCTTTTAAATTCTATAAGAAGGAGACTGTTTAAATGTTTATTTGTTTGTTTGATTTTATATAGTTCAATTCACCTCCGTTATCAACATAAACAGAAATGAAACTAAATATGACAGTTGTAGTTTTGCACTGCACCGAGTGTACACGTTGATCGTCGTTGGTTCAGTCTTCACTTCGCGCCTAAAGTTTCCTTCCTGCCGACACAGTTCTTCCTGCATACCAATTTAATATCAATAGTCGGTTTGCTGACGATTCAGTGCATCACCTTGATTGTATCGGCAATGGATGTAAAATATCTGAATGGGGATTTGAGATATACCCACTACATATCAACAGTATTATTTTACATCTTGAAGTGTTGGGAATATAACCCTCATTGTCTATCATACAGAAATGCAACGTAGATTGCAAAAATAGTGATAATATACTTATAACAGAATTATAAATTTATTTTTAAACATGATTTTTTTGACATTACACGTTTCATTAAATATTTTCTTCAATCGATTGCCGATAGCCATATAAAATGCCACAAAATTAATTTTTCCTCAAACATTAACAAATAAAATAGATAAGTATTTAGTGAGTACGTTCAAATATTTTTATATTTTATTAATTGCACCTAATTAACAGAGATTCGATATCAAGAACTTTCAAACTTTTCAGTAGAACTTTAATTTGACGTGGCTACTAAATATGATAAACTTGCAGCTTAATACAAATTAAAGAGCTATTAAATTTGTAAATGATACTGCAGGAAACAACTACTCCACGGACTAATGCCCCGACCTGTATTGAATTACTCCTGCAGTATCTGTGTGAACAGCCAAGAATCCTTGTCGGACACACCACCAGACATAGACCGGTTTCGGGCTTGTTAGCCCTCATCAGTATGGCTATTCCTTCATATGTATGTTCACATACAGGGTTAACTATGACTAAGTACAAAAATTTTAACCACGTGCTCAGGGAGCCCTAAAAGACAATAAAAAAGTTTTTCCAGAATTTTAGCCCGATATTTAAAAAATGGGGCAAACCCCTTTTTTCCTACAGAAAGTCGGCGCCTATGATGAGTATCGACCGAGATGGCTTATGGCTTAGATCTTAGATACATAGTTGACATGACATTACATCTGTCAACAACTACCATGCGGTCGTTTGTAGTGTTTCTAAATGCAGAAACAACAAAAATTAACATTTGTAGTAATAATACCTGATAGGTAGGTAACAGTTAATCCAGTTAGCTCCAGTATTTTGCGTTCGTTATTCATTATTTGGTTACAAACTGGTAAAACTACATTTTCACTCACTACCGATAAACACACTTCCCGTAGGTACAGTTTACAATGCCTATGTATTATAACAAAATCGAAGAAAGGGATGAGGTAGGTTCTAATAGATAACAGAAAACGTTTAACACCCGCGGCAGTCTTGTCCCATAACCTAGATTATTTATTAACTATAAAACGTTTAAAATTAAAATAAGGCACTAAAGACTGAAGAAGAACATAAAACTACAACGTAAACACAGGAATTAAATTATAACATGACAGCGAACCGACTCGACTGGACCGACTGCCGAGTGCCGACTGTGGCCGACTGTTGCATGACGGTTGCTTGCCGATTGCATACTCTGATTCTCGCATTGGCGGCGTTAAATAAAGATTTAATATAATATCGAAAAAAAATTTTTTTCGTTTTATAAATAAGTTTGGAAATTTTTTGAAAGGAAATTCTGTTCATTATTATTTTTTTCTATCCCCTCTTAAAATATTTGTACTTATTCATAGTTAACCCTGTATAATATATAATATATAAGTCGAGCCGCTTAGGCCGAGCAGGAAGTAAGCAGATCACTTATATCTCACATAAAGAGCTATTCATTTTCAAGGTGCTCCGTCAACACCAGATATTCAAAAAATATCATAGACACAAAAGTTTTAAAATCTTTACTCTGCTACCCTTTGTGACTTTGACATATTCATAAATTTCATCGTTAACTTTCTCTTTGTTTTTGCAATAACAAAGCGTGTTAACAATCAGCCATATTTGACAATTTTTACGTTTCCATTATCTATAGCTTGCAAAGTAGCATTAGGTTATATAAAGGGTTAACTATGACTAAGTACATATATTTTAAGAGGGGATAGAGAAAATTAGGAATTAACGGAAATGCCTTTCAAAAAAATTCCACTTATTTATAAACCGAAAAATTTTTTTTTCGATATTATAGTAACTCCTTATTTAACGCCGCCAATGCGAGAAGAGCTTTCTATTATCACATTCATTTCGTTTGATTCTTTTATAATAAATACTTAGGCATTTTATCTAACTGTGGGAAATGTGTCTTATCGGTAGTGAATGGTTGTAATGAGTGAAAATGTAGTTTTGCCAGTTTATAACGAAATAATGAAAAACGAATGCAAAATACTGGAGCTAACTGGATTAACTGTTACCTATCTATCAGGTAATATTATTGACACTAAAATTTTGACGTTCGTAGACCTTCAATATCGACGGCGCCCTCAGACCTACAAATCCATGACACAAAATGAGGCAATTTATTGCTTAAACTATTATAACAGAGCAATAAATCTAATAAATAATTATATTTATATATTAAAATAACGATTATAAATATTTATTGCTTCAGAATCAGACATCATGGCGTCGATCACAATGCCTCCCGGATCCTGTGGGCCTACAAACATTGAAATTTGCGCACAAAGTCGAACCTTGGCCAAATTATTTGGCAGCGAAGTTTATACCAACAATTAGGTACGTCTTCAAAAATTTAAGAGTTTTTTAAACGATAATAGTGTTAACACTGGGTTAAAATTGTGGCTCCAATTTTTTTTCGATTGAAAGGTACCATTCACTTCAGGTTTTCACTATCACTTTCATTAAATAAATTCAATATGACCACTGAAAATGTACTTGCTAAGATATTCAGTATCGAAGTTTCTGTTCGTGTCTCTTATAACTTCTACACCAATTTATTATATTCAGAGGAATATTTTAGGTATGTCACAATGTAAATATTAATATCCTAGATGCCGATAAGTTACAGGTAGCAGTTACACATACAGGGTGAACCTTAAATAAGTACAAATATTTTAACCAGCAGTATAAGTTCACTGTGTAGAACACATAATTAATAGTTTTTTACAAAAAAATCAGAAATAAAAAAGTGAAATTTTCACTAAATTTTGTAATTTTTCTGTAGAAAACTTGTTGAGGACCGCTGACTTTCATACATTTATGAGTCATAGCACTGCAGATTGAACGCGTGGTTCACAGTGTTGCCAGTGTTACATAAATGTCTTTGCTTTTCTTGATATTAAACGCATACGTTTTAAAATTTGTTTCACTGATTAAAGTGCGAAGTCACTTTATCGTTCTGGATTCGAAATGGTTAATACTGACTCATTTGGGGTTATGTGGCGAAAATTAAATTTAATATGCTGTGTGAAAATCATAGTTTTTCGTTATTCTTCATAAAATAACTTAAGGAAATTGTGTCTTGTGTCTCTTTCTAACAGTATACAATGACTTGTGAAATGTGGATTACTGATTAAATAGTTAATTTTTTAACAAATAGGTAAGCTTGTGTGCACGCTTATGTATAATTTTTGAACATGAACATAGTATTATCACGTGATATCTTCCTAAGTACTTTATGGTAGTATGTATTTAACTTGCGGAGATTAATTTATAATCGTTTATAGTAAGGCCAGTTAAGCAATTAAAATTTATGTTAATAATACTGCGTATCATACTACATACCCAACTTTAATGTACTTATGCTTCAAACAAGCATTTTTAAAATAGAATTTAACCGTATTACTTTACTATTACGTTAAAGGAAACTTAATATTTATATTAGAGGAGATATGGCAACCTCACAACAAATCATATGGTTCATTAGGTTGGTTATGAAGCGGTCCTCAAAATGTGGGTATATTTAAAAAAATTAATATCTCCGTAAATATTAGAAATTTTTAAAAATGACTTTCACTAGACTGATCTATATGACGAAATAAACCAGCAGTTAAAATATTTGTACTTATTTAAGGTTCACCCTGTACATATAACATTAACCTGATAATATATAATAATTTAATGAATCTGCGTATCTACTATGTTAAATTCGCTCCTGCTATTTGCGTCATGTCTTCAAATTGACCTAATTATGAAATATCAGTTTCGTTGTTCGATAATTTTCGATATACTTTTCCTCCATTGTACGAGGGTGAATCAAATATAAACAGAAATTTTTATTTTAACGTTCGCTAGCTAAAGCAAGTCAAGCGATGCCTAATAGATGAGAGAGGAGTAGGTATTTACCGCTCTGGTTCGCCAAAGTAAATTTTCACCATCAGTAACATCACGTCTGAATAAGAAGGGCAAATGTGCGTTGAGTAACGCATTGTTATTAATTTTTCTGTCGTGAGAGGGTGTTAAAACTCGTCGAATTTTTGCGATTATACCGACAAAACTCTTTCAATGTCCCAATGGCCAAAAATCAGTGGAAACCGAGAGTCATGTAGGCCGACCATGGATAAACATTCAAAGAGGTGAACATTTATCCCAACCACGATCTGACTGAAGGTGACTACCGTAGAATAGTAAGGAAAATTGCTGTAGAGGTCGCAATACTATACGGAAGAGCTTCATTTCCGATGAAGATGAGTCCTCGCTTCCTGGCGGAAAACCAGGAAAAACCGTCTTATAATTTGTGAAGGGCTTCTTCTTTTAAGGCAAATTGTCCTCTACGAAAAGACATATGAAAAATATTTTAATTTTATTCGCACGTTTCGTACCTTAATTCAATATGAGTGTAAAATAATGAATTGTATAGTTCCAGAATGCACAAATATAGACACAAATACTTCGGAAAAATTAATTATTTGATTGTCAATTGACCAAAAGCAAAGAAGAGCATGTCAACGTACTACTCGTATGTGAAGATCAGATTTTGTTTCACACTTTACTTCACTTTAATGCGGGTTTATTCAGTAGTATAAATATATATCGTGTATGACCGTTTCGTAATGTGTTTTTTGTTTTAAGTAAAGGTTGAAGAGGACATAGAAAATTATTTTTATTTAAAACCCATGAAGAATATAACTGAAATTGGAAACGTTTTGTATTACACATTTTTAAGTCTCGATTGTTAACTTATGATCTAGCTAACTGGTCGCTGCAATAACAGAATTAACTTGCACATGCTTAGTCTTAACTGAGATTTTCTGATCTGCCCTTGTTGTTCTCAGGTTCGACTTTGTGGCGGGTCATTTTCAGTATCTCTGGGTTCGCTCATTTAGTAGCTTTCGTAATTTGATAATTTAAATGTTTTAGGGAAAACTGTAAATACAGGTAAATAATAAAATAACTCAATTTACTTTTAATATTTTAAGTTTTTAATCCAAAAATAAACAGTAGGTATATATTTTTTTATTTTGACAAAAGAGAAATTTTAACTTTATCATTTTATACCATAACTTTTTTATGTAATTAATAATAAGTAAAATATAGAGTAATTATATATTTAAAAAACAGTAACTAATTAAAAAATATGACATGAAATAGAAAATATATATAATAAGTTAATAACTTTTCGTTTCTCTAGATACTTTTTTGTCGTTATTATAGTAATCCATTATCATAAAGATATCAACTTCAGGTAGATTGTCAGAATCAGCTTTACTAAATCTAACTTCAATTGAATATATTATGCTAAAATATTATCGACTCAGTAACGAAACAAAATTTATACCTGGTCGGGTGCTAACGGCTGATCTTCTAGTCTAGAGTTGCGTATAGTGACGTCACAACCAAGCGGACCGTTTATGAGACTGGCGTCAATTTCAACCTCTTATCTCGAAAGTGCAAAAAGTTAAGCTTATGAAATTTTAAGGGCAGTAATAATATTGGTTATAAACACGACTAACTTCATTTTTTGATGAAGGAATTAAATAAATTCCAATCCGGTGGGAAAAAAGTTTTAATAAGTGGAGATTATGTAGAAAAATAAAATGTATTACAAGTTTCTATGCTGGTATTTATGATCCACCCTCGTATCTATAAATGAATGCCTCCACTGAAAACCTTTAATAATTTCTCTCGTAATTTCTAATACCTTACATACTTTGAAGCCGAAAAAGCAAACAACAATTTACGATCCTTATCTCAGTCTGTAAAACTGTTTAGGCCACTTTGTCGGTTTGAAAGGATTCCGATCCTAAAAAGCAGAAAGGACATAAAGTACCGATCCTGTAGATGCTGTGAACTGTGTGTGGCACATTTTAATACCCTACCCTGTCCGTTCTGTAGGTGTTGTTGAGATTTTACATTGTACTTTGAAGTTTTTATTTACAAATTCTCAGACGGTCATAACTCGGTAATAGTTGTTTCACCGTAGTGTTCCTGGAACGGTACGATCTTTGGACACGGAGGCGTTAATTTAATAACAATGTTTGCTTTTAAATGCCACTAGTGGTATAAAGTAGATAAGTAATTATATTTCAGTGTGAAAGGAATTATCATCTACCACTAAAATGGCACGTTCATATAGGTGTCTGATTTTCAAAATCAGGAAACTAACTCGGTACTGTAAAATTTTAGGAATTGGTTAAATGTTTTTTTATTAATTACATGCTTAATTAAATGTAAACAAACATGTGCCTGAAAGATGCTAAACTCGGTATCAATTTCAAATGCCTCCAAAATCAGACGAAAAATGTATGTAAACATGTATCCTAAATTGCTTTGTTTTCGACATACAGAATGTGAAAGGTTAGTGCCTGATAACTGTTAATTAGTATTTCCTAAACGCGTAGAGATAAATTAATGAAATTTGGTACAATCCAATAACATTTCATAATCTTTTTTAAAATTTAAATAGAAATGAGCACAGTTTGTACAAGGGCGGGCAAAACAAGAGGCATAGTGCTTCAAAAATGCCCAAAATGCACATTTTTTTATCATTTTATAGCAAAAACCAAAACTCTAAAGATTTTTACATACGTAACTACATAAATACTACATACTAACCTTTCACACCCTGTATGTCGAAAATGAAAGGTTTTAGGATATAGGTTCATATAGACTTTTCGTCTTTGAGGTCTAGAAAACGCTGTTAAGTACTATTTTCAGATTCACCTTGCATAACAAATATGTATAAAAAAACATACAGGCCTGAGGAGGTAGATAAACTGAAGCCAGGAAATGAATGCAGCAGGACTGCAGGGGATACTGAGAAATAAAAATATTTGTAGGCAAAGATAAGACTAGGTATACAAGACAGTGGTAAGATCAGTAGTGCCATGTCAGTAAAGCGTGGACGTTGAATAAAGCAGAAAAAGCAAGACCGGAAGTGTGGAGGAAAATATTTTGGTGGAAAGATAACAGAAGAAGGGTGGGTAAGAAGAACAAATGAGGAAATAAGAAGCTTATACAGTATGCGCCAAAAGTATGGAATAAATTCAATAAAAACGAAACAATTATTTTTTGGGAAAAATCCTCGAACAGGTCGATTTTTAATTTAAAAAATACATATTTTAGCGTAAAATGCGATTTTCAAATGTCATTTGTTTGCGAGTAATGACGTCATCGATTTTTTTTTTAAATGGCAACACCATATTATTTTTCCTTGATTCTGTAAGATCGTTTAATTCTCTATCAGACAGTACTAAAATTTTGCCCTCTTACATAGGAAAGTTTTCGAGTAAATGACGATTGAACGTTAGAAAACGTAAATCAATTAAAATAAAGCAAAAACGTTATCAAGTTTAGTTTTTCGAATTCCATAGTTTTTTTATGGATCACGTAGGTGAAAATCTTTGCATTGTCACATCAACTTTCTAATAAGTATTGTAAGCGACATAGAAATTATTATTCAATTTAAAGTATTATGGCACATTTAACTGTTACTCAAAGAATTGAAATTTTAATTCTTATCGGATGCGGGAATATGACTAGAACTCAGCAGGAAGTTTGCGATTTATTTAATGAAAAATATCCAGATCGCCCTATCAGACAATCAACAGTCAGTAAGGTAGAGTCTAAATTTAGAGAAACTGGCAATGTTGTAAATATTCCAAAACCTGGACGTCCAAGCATTAATGAAAATCAGAAACAGAACATTTTGATAAGTATGGTGGATAATCCTATAATTCTTCTCTATTGGTTGCATTAAACAATGACACTAGTCAGAGCACAGTGCTACGTATCTTGAGGATGGAAAAATATCATCCCTACAAAATTCAACTTGTGCAGGAACTCAATGAAGATGATCCCGATCGCCGCTTACACTTTTGCGAAATTCTAATGGATTTAAGTCAAGAAAATAGAAATTTACACCGGCAAATACTTTTGAGATGAGGCCACATTTTGTCTGAATGGTACAGTAAACCCTCGAACTTGCAGATATTGGAGTCGGGAAAATCCTCATTGGATGGCAGAGGCACATACCCAACACCCTCAGAAATTAAATGTGTGGGCTGGAGTAGTTGACGACAGAATAGTAGGGCCTTTCTTCTTTGAAGGAACCCTTACAGGACAAAGATATTTAGAGTTTCTAGAAAATGACCTTGTTCCAGCCCTTGCAGTAATTTTTCCTAACGATAATGACCCTGACATTCCTGACGATTCCATACGGTTTCAGCAAGACGGTGCACCTCCGCACTACGCGCGCCCTGTACGAGATTTTTTGGACAACTGTTTTCCTGGGAGATGGATCGGCAGACGCGGACCGATAGAATGGCCTGCAAGATCGCCAGATCTTACACCTCTTGACTATTTTTTATGGGGATACTTGAAGTCAAAAGTGTACATTAATAAACCACGTAATTTAGAAGAACATCAAAATCGCATTCGGGACGAAATACGCAGAGTTACCCCAGAAATCATTCATAATGTGCAAGAAGAATTTCTTCAGACTTGCGCATTGTCAAGAAGCTGGTGGATGGCAATTCGAACATTTAATTTAAGTATAAAATTTAATCAATTGTATTTTATTTTACATACCTCAGAATTGTTACTTTTTTATGGATAAAATTTACGTTTTCTAATATTCAATCGTCATTTAGTCGGAAACTTTCCTATGTAAGAGGGCATTTTAGTACTGTCTGATAGAGAATTAAACGATCTTTCAGAATCAAGGAAAAAATATGGTGTTGCCATTTAAAAAAAATCGATGACGTCATTACTCGAAAACAAATGACATTTGAAAATCGCATTTTACGCTAAAATATGTATTTTTTAAATTAAAAATCGACCTGTTCGAGGATTTTTCCCAAAAAATAATTGTTTCGTTTTTATTGAATTTATTCCATACTTTTGGCGTATACTGTATACTCGCATCAAGAATTCAGACGTCTTACGTCATGGTTGACATTAGGCAATTGTCTTTATTGTCAACGAATTTTTCGATATTTGGTCGCGTTAAGAACCACATTTTTTTGCAATTTAGTGCAATATATAATGCAAACATTTAGTGTAGTATATAGTTTTCTCAGTTGCAGTTTCTTAAATATTTTGATAAAAATATAATGAATTATTCATTTGTTCGTGTTACGTAAGTCGTCTAAATTCTTGACGCGAGTATATAAAGAGCCGAGCTTAGAAAACATGTTAAAAACTTAAGGTGGCTAGGACATATTGAGAGAATGAGAGATGAGAACAGCAAAAATGGTAATGACACGAACAATAACTGGTGGTAAGAAGAAGAGAGGGCGACCAGAAACAAGAAGCGAAACAGAGGTGTATAGAAAGACCTACAACAACTACAAATTATATAGAAAAAATACAAATAGAAAGAAAAGCAAAGGAAATAGAACGAAGTGGAAAAGGATAGTCAACCCAACCATGGACCCACTAGGTTCGCAGAGCTACATTATATAATATATATATACTTATATAAAAACCAGTGTTTATTTCAGATGCTATTCATGAATGAAAAAAATTGTCTTTTATATTCTATTCTAAAAATCGTTAGTCGTTTGATAATCTACTCTATGGCAGAATTACGAAAATAATTCTGCAATGATAATCAAAGTATCGTCTCTACATCGTTGGAACTATTAAAAGGCGCCAAACAGTATTGTTTATCATTAGAAATTTGATGTGGAATTAAAAAGAAATCAAAATTGTTTCATATGGAAAGATAGGGTAAAAAGTTAATAAGGCAAACTGCTTTGAATAAAATTCTATTTTGGAGAAGAGAAAATAAGTGAAGTGCCAAATGTTTCTTAATAAATTTGTTCGTTCTACTTAATGAAATGACAGACTCTACACGTTCAGTAGAAGCAATACGTTTGGGTCTTTTTAAACGGTTTTGTTTAAGTTAGATCAAATTTTGCTACAGTAATTTCTCTCTCACTTTAACGGCATTTATTTTGTTAGTTATCGACGTCAAAATGTTTCATGAAATATATGATATTATTTTAAAAATGTATGCGAGATGGTCACTGAAAATGAGCTCGGATATTCAGCATCTCGAATTTGTATGCCTAAATGACTGATTGATTGAATTCTGATCCTTCATGAATTTTATTCGAATATATTTAAAACAATGTTTTGAAGACAAAAAAAATCTAAAAGAAGGGATGCAAGCAAGAACTTATTTACATTTAAATCCATTATTATCGGCCAAATAAAACAATTTCCTTATTCTTTATGGAATAGTTTTTACTGCGAGCGAGACGAATTGTCTAAAGTGGTAGCAAAACTACTCATATAGGTACCTATTATTAAACTGCTACATACATGAAAAATAATTCACAAAATCTGCACTGATAATAATGATTGTAAATTCCAACCAACAATCCACGATGTAGTTTCGCTAATAATTTTTATCAGTGTGGGTACATACTTTCCTAAATCCGCCTCTGTTATTTGCGTCACTCTTCAAGTCCGTAATTATTAGATATCTTACATCAATCAAAATAAATACTTATTAAAATAATACACATTTTTTGGGTACTTAAATGTTAGATTAATGGTAAAACCTAGAAATTAAATCAATATTTTACCTTGACGATTTAAAAAAAAATGTATAATACTTTTACAAAATGTAGATACAATATAATACTTTATTTACAATTAACAATGTTATACTTCAATAGCCTTCTATATAGTAGTTGAATTTACACTTAAATTTGTATTATTTTTCTCAAAGTAAGCCAAAAAGTGGTAAATTTCTTCTAAATGAATACTTAGACAATTTTTATTAGCGGCAAAACATGCACTTCAAAAATATATATTTGAGTTTGACTATTGCCATTAGGAATCCATCAAAATATATTAATAAAAAAATTGTTTGTATACCTATATCATACTTTTTGAGTTATCATTATAGCACCCATGTTTCTTTATTATTATCTGGCTATCACTGCGATAGTTACTAAACACACCTAATAATAACTATTTAAATAAAGGTATAATACCTACCTTTAATTATTTATTAGGAATATGTATATTTTGGTAATAGCTACGTTATAAAATTTTGCTTTTACTTTAGACAAAGAATGACTAACATACATTTTTCAAATTATAAATTTAAAAAATAGCAGATATCGGTAAAAAGAATAATATTGAATTATATAACTCTGTTAAAAATTTTTTATAAAAACTGAAATCCGTACTTTTTAATGAGGAAAGAAGTACAACATTCCACCAAAATTTAATTTTACATGAATAAGAAAGACACAATTGTGATAAATAACAAAAATAAGACTAGATTTTAAAAATATGAAAACTGACGAATTACTACTCACTTGGGGTTGTTTGAAGCTGACTCTTTTCGCGCCATTCCCCGTAACCCTGGGCGGCACAGCAAAAATCTTTCTTCCCGAGGGTCTGTCAGCTTGATTCAAACTTACAGTTCTCAATATTTTGATTTCGGTGTTATTAACTTTGACGAGTCTGTATTCATCGTTCTCTTCGATGGTTTTTGATCGAAAACTACCACCACAAAACATCACTCTATCTCACATTAATAAAACGACGGATATTACCTAACAACGTTTCGGAAGTCCAAAGTGGTTAAAAAATTAGACTGAATCGAAAATACCGCATCGTCAATTAAAGTGTATAATCAAAATTATCTTGGCACCGGCGAAGCAACGCTCGATTCTTTAGGCAGCTGCTTGCATACTAAAATCTCTTGACCATGTGCTGTTTAGTTACCTTTTGCTCGTCCACACCTTACCTGGCGTTGTAAAATAAGGATAAAAGTGGTATGGAATGAGAGGGGAATATTCGCTTGTAGCGAATGTGACAGAAATGGGAATATATACGAACGCCTTCCATTCCAGCAGTGGCGTAGTGTTTAGCTTTTACGAGAAATATGAAACAAAAACTTCGATACTGAAAATGTTCAGTTGCTCATGGCAAAATATGAAATAATTGACAGTGAAGATGTCTACAAGAAGAAAAACATGAATATAATATGCCCTGAAATTTTTCATAAGGCTGGCGTGTTATATACGATTAATCGCACATCGTTCTTAATGACGTAAAACCAAACCAGTGTTAAAATTTGCTTGATTTTGGAGGAAAAATGAGAGAACAACTCCCCATTTAAAAACCGTGAATTGTACCATTTTAATTTATTATTATGACTTATATCAATTGGTACGTATTAACTTGCCTACATTTTTTGACAGCTTTTCTGTAGCTAATGGATACTAAGAATTGTTAATTCAATATAACAAAATTAGTTGTTGGTTACCTATAAAATCAATTGAAATTCACCCGAATTAGTCTATTAGAAATTAGGGTTTAAATAAACATAAGGCGCGTTCTCACGATTCGATTTTAGTTGGTTATTTTGATTATAGCTTATTCATTTTACAAGACATAGGACAACAAAATAATATTAAAATGGTAGAGAGTAGGTACTATGGCAAAATTTATAAAACTGTATCTTAATCATGACTGTGCTAGAATCAAATTTCTTATCCAAAAACCGTTTTTCTTCCCTATCCCTTATTCTGTTCTTCAAGATAGCAGCCGCCAGCATTTAGTCTTATTTTTTGTATCTCGCTCGATAAAGGTTTGGGTAATTTTAACCCAAATAATACGGTCCACTTAATTCTGACAATTAATGCCAAACCATACCTAATACGCATAGACATATCGTTATGGGGAAAAACAAAATTTAAGAAAATTTCGAGACGCTTAGAACACTATCTTTTTGTTCGTCCATCAGTTAAACATTTGCCAAAAACTGTATAAACTTAGATGATAAATTGCTTTGTATCCACCCCCTATGTGTACAACATTAAATGTTAATATAAAAGGTACGTTATTAATATTAAAAAGTTCAAATTTTTCATATTCGATGTTACAAATGCCGTCCCTACTTAAATAAAAAAGATTTGTAAAAATCAACCTCTTGCAATCACAACAACTAAATCTGAACAGATATGGCTGGCATAATACGAAATTTGATTTTTATCGTGAACATTTTTATTGCAAAAAAATAGTAAACGGAAGGAATTCAGAGCACTAAATTTAAATCTGATGACCTCAGAATATCATCATCACGTCATTTTGAGATACTCTATCCAGAACACAAAAATGGCCTAAAACAATAATGTTTACACTTTTACTTTAGAAAATCTGAAAATTGTGACGTGGTGACGCAATTTTGAGGTTTGAATTGGATTTTGGGTACACAATTCCTTAAGACGGTATTACATATCCTTTCATCTGTAACCTGTGTTATTAATTTTAACTTTGACAAAACCAAACTATATTCTTGATCGAATAAATATAGCACAAACAGTACTATCTACACAAATATTAATAGTAATCAAAAATTTAAATGCACCGAAATTTAATCTTGAAATAATATGACAGCTGACACAGAGGTTAGATCATTGCGCTAAATGACAAAAGTAAGTGGACAATCCTGTATTAGAACATCTTGATGTTTTTGCTCAATAGATTGATTACGATACGATTATGCCAAACAGTCTCATACATTCCGTTTCTACTTTTAACTTTTTTATTCTCTTTTAATTAGGAATTCAGCACTTCATCCTGATCCCTGATGATGTTACTGACGTTAGGGCTATACGAAGGATGCTATAAAATCATAAATTAACTAAATAGAAGCAAAGTTGCTCAACAATATGAAAGGCCTCATGAAGAGGGCGAACACCTTCAGACGAATGTCCACTACACTCTACAACATTTTCATATTGCTCGTTTTAGCACCTCCATCAAAACTAAGTTGTTCGCATACACGATATCGAGAGTTTGGTGGACAATTTGCGCATATACAAGGTGTCTCTGACATATATGTACCAACGTGCCACTCTAGAATCTTAGTAGTTACTGGGCCAAGAAAATCTCAGTAAGGTTACCAACTACTTTAAATGGAGACATATATCCGAATTTTTTAAACAATTTTACCCACTGATCTAGAAAATGTGCCCCTACTTTTACAAAAAAAAAAAAAATACGATT
Organism: Monochamus alternatus; assembly: GCA_037114965.1. Classification (NCBI taxonomy): domain Eukaryota; kingdom Metazoa; phylum Arthropoda; class Insecta; order Coleoptera; family Cerambycidae; genus Monochamus; species Monochamus alternatus. The sequence goes on along the minus strand of CM073431.1, from coordinate 37,251,798 downwards.
GGTGCTCGATGGTATTCCTCCTTATTTTATCGGGGCCCATCCGCATGAAGAAAAGTTTTAGCGCCTAGACGGTACCAATTATGAACATTTCAAACAAAGTTAGCTTATACCAGAAAAGAATTGTGACAATCAGATAATTCACGAAAAATATGAATATTTCTTTTTAACTGGGGTATCATTCTGTTTAAGCATCATCCAGTGCAAGTCGGTAATTAACATTAATTGCATCAAGCAAAGCCAAAATATTATATAACTATATTGTCATGGACAAATAGTATTCTAGTTGCATTATAATGGTTGTAATTTTACGCGATTTTTTATTTACACTCGCCTACGGCTAGTGCCTTAACCTTCACCCTCGTGAATTACAGCCATCATTATATGCTCGTTGAATAATATACAATTATGTATTTGTTTACTTAACTAGTTTATAATATGTTAATATTGACTATTCATGTAAACCTTCCAATACCATCGTTGTAAAGAAAATTACTACTTTTGCACTACTTTTTGTAGAATATAATAGGCACAAAGAAATGCAGATTTCTTAAAAAGTATTTTGTTAATAATATCTATAAATTATAAAAACCAATATTGTTGACAATTATTGTACATTGCATAAATTTAATTACATGTCTTAAAATGGCGGCCATAACCAGTTTGCTCACTTTAATGAATGAATGTCTTTGTCTATGACGATTATTAGGCATTGGGATAATATCCCAGACTAGATCCATTTAGACATTTATTGGATAGTGTTAAAATCTTTCCAATCTTTCATAATGTAATGGGAATTCATTCAACAGTTCCTTCCTTATTTTAAAACGCCCGATACAACAGGTTTGATTTGGTTCGAATATGAATAATTCTAGAACAGCTAAATCCGGTTCCATTCCCACCTTGTCCAGATTTGTTAAAAAGTATTTTGTTAATAATATCTATTTTTTATAAAAACCAATATTGTTGACAATTATTGTACATTGCATACATTTAATTACATGTCTTAAAATGGCGGCCATAACCAGTTTGCTCAGTTTAATGAATGAATGTCTTTGTCTATGACGATTATTAGGCATTGGGATAATATCCCAGACTAGATCCATTTAGACATTTATTGGATAGTGTTAAAATCTTTCCAATCTTTCATAATGTAATGGGAATTCATTATCTCTATACTTTCCTTTCCTACAGTTTTAAAGCTCAACTGCTCAAACAGTTCCTTCCTTATTTTAAAACGCCTGATACAAGAGGCTTGTTTTGGTTCGAATATGAATAATTCTAGAACAGCTAAATCCGGTTCCATTCCCACCTTGTCCAGATTTGTTAAAAAGTATTTTGTTAATAATATCTATTTTTTATAAAAACCAATATTGTTGACAATTATTGTACATTGCATAAATTTAATTACATGTCTTAAAATGGCGGCCATAACCAGTTTGCTCAGTTTAATGAATGAATGTCTTTGTCTATGACGATTATTAGGCATTGGGATAATATCCCAGACTAGATCCATTTAGACATTTATTGGATAGTGTTAAAATCTTTCCAATCTTTCATAATGTAATGGGAATTCATTATCTCTATACTTTCCTTTCCTACAGTTTTAAAGCCCAACTGCTCAAACAGTTCCTTCCTTATTTTAAAACGCCTGATACAAGAGGCTTGTTTTGGTTCGAATATGAATAATTCTAGAACAGCTAAACCCGGTTCCATTACCACCTTGTCATCGCTTAGTACTTATTATTGAAATGCTCAGTTATTTTAAATCGTTCTGGAATAATTCGCTGTCGGAGTTAAAACAAGCCCTAAAATTTTTGGTTATCTTATTATCAACAAAGTTGGTCGGTTATCTTCTTTGGCATATTTTATGGATAATTCTGGATCATTTAACAGAGCAGTGGGAGCAAGCATTTTCAGCAATAATAAATGATGTTTTATCGAGCGTTACAAAAAGTAATTATTACTGATCGTAGTTTTACAATTAAAAATAATTTCAAAATAAATACTTGATATCTTTGAACCGTTATTTTGATTTACAGATTTATTAATTCATTATAACTAATTTAAAGGATTTTGTGTTCATAGAAAGTTGTCTTGTAAGTTAGATTACAAAATAATAGTAAAAAAATATTATGCAAATATAATCAAAAGCATCTAATGATGTGATGTCAATAGATAATTTGTATACATAATGATTTGTAATACTTAATAACTAATATATTTATTACTATATGTATATGATTCTAAATGTTACTTGATAAAAACCTTAAACTGAATAAGATTCTTAACTATGTGTGTTATTGAATAGACTGGTGAATTATCTTGCTTAAAAAAGTGTAATTGAAAAGTGCATGTTGTAATAATTACATAAATGAATATCTAAATATATTTTAAAGATTCTTTAAAAATTTTTGAAATCGAAGAATGTAGAATACAAAATTATTATCACAGGGTTTGTAAGAACAGTGAGTCGATTAAGAGGTTTGTAATAGGCTTCTCCTGTGTTAATACATCGCTGTCAGGAAGATCTACAGTCATCGAAGGTGTCACGCTAGACATTTAGAACCTTGACTTTGTCACCTGTCCCTCCCGTAATGACGTGCTTTTTGTAAGGTTTCAAGCGTGGAAATAAAAAGAAGTTTGGGGGAGCCATATCAGGACTGTAGGGCGGCTGGGGAACTGTTGAATCGGCCAGCGGATCTCGAGAAAGGTAGTGTGGTTTGACGCGTTGTTATGTTAAAGTTTCCAATCGTCCGCCTGAACTCTTCATTTGAGTTCCTTGAATACTTCCACATAGAATTTGTTGTAGCCGGTTGTACCAGGTGATAAAAACTTATGGTACACCAGTGTCCTGATGCCAAAGAACACAATGAGCATGGTCTTGATCTTAGACTTGCTCATTCTGGCCTTTTTGGGGCGAAGACGCCACTTGGCACTTTGCCTTTTTGTTTCCGACAAATAATCGTATTACCAAATATCGTTTTTACCATGGGAACAGTTTCCACTGCTGACTTGCCGAGTTTCACACAAAACTTGATGGTAATCCTTTGTTTCAGAACGAGTTTTACAGAAAAGCCACGTACTCTCGGGATGATCAGAGATCAGAGACGACTGAGCGATTGTGCGTTTATAAGCTGGCTTTCTCCACCATCGATTCCAATCGGCCAGAGAGCGTTGTCTGTTTTCACAAGAGCTACGGATTGATTTCAAACTGTTGAAAGAAATATTCGATAGTTTCAAACTAGTCCCTGACTGATGTGTAAACAAAACTATATTTGCATCACAACATTGACATTATTTACCTATTGGACAAACCCTATATGCCATATTAGGGCGCTAAGGCATAAGAATACCATTTTAAACATTTTTTTATGTAAATTTACTTAATAAACGAAACAATTTGACTAATTGATCATTTGTACTAAAATGGTAAAACTATATGCAAAAGAATCAACAGACCATTTCTTTTTTTCAAAATGACAATGTACATTTTAAAAATTACAAAAAAGGTATTTTTTCCAGTAGGTATCTTTTCACCAGGAATACCATTTTATCCAACTTGTAGATATTGGTACACAAAATTTATATATTCAATATCTTCATTCATGTATTTGTTCAGAAGATAAATAATAATAATAATATCTCTACCCATCATTTTAATCATGAGGATTAGCTCAGAAGTCGGGGACTTGCGCGGTAGAGGGGGCGGCATATTATTATGAAGTAGGCCACATTTGCGCCCAGGAACGACTTACGTTGGTAGGCCCTAACCACCATTCAGTGCAGAAATGAAGAAAACCTGAAAAACCTCATTAATTAGGAGGGTGATCAAATGTCAACCGGTATCACTCTCTCACATTGACCCAAGCCAACATTCCTTCACCTTACCATAACCGCTGAGAGGATGCCAATCCTCTCCTCGAATACAGCTGATCTATCGGCCGCGAGGATGGAACCTACAACAGGCATTAAGGGATTAAGTACTGATGCTTTAAACTACGCGACCACTGACCGACCCAAAGATTAGAGACAGATATTTTTTAATGTTAACAGTCTGTAAAAAAAAAGTATTTCAAAGGTAAAAGTTTGATAAGAGAATATTTTTAAGTTTGCCTTCTTAACATCCTTCACTTCAATTTTTGTCATGTTATCTTGTATAAATTTATAACTTCTTAACGTATATTTTTGGAGCTGTTTTCGGGGAATAGACATTCCTGTTTTCAAGTTAATTTTATTAAACTTTGTTTGAAAATAAGGTAACATAAATATAGGTTTATTCTCGTGAAAGAAAACAAATACCGTTTTAACCTTCAGCGATGCACCTCTAGATGCAGATCAGAAATTAATTTTCCACATTTTATTAGCAGTATTAAAACTGAAGCTTCATTCACATAAGATTAGTGCGGTTGCATTGGTACTGCAGAAAAGTTATTAAAAAGAGCGCCGTATTCTTGAAATAGTGTTTTCTACAAAATACAAATAATTTTAGACATTTAATAACTGAATAATCTAGGGTTTAGCAAATAATAGGAATGTTAACTCATCCCACCTGCAAATATTCAAAGATACTGAAGTAAAACGGCGAGAAATACGGGTGATTTTTGTAACGTTCAGAACTTAACAGTAACGCCTTTGTACTGCAGTTGTATGGCAGAAGCCAAAAGCATTTTAGCTTTTACCAATCCTTTTGCAACAATCATACAAGGACCAATCAGAAAACTGCTTTTTTGACAGTAAACAGAAGATTCACATTTTTGCAGGTTAAGTTTTTAAATTAGATTCTAATTTAGATATTTAGTTTAGAATTGATTTGTTTCTAAAAAAATGGATGAGCAGCGACGTCAATATGTACAAAAACTGTACATGCAAAAAAAAAATGAAAAGAAGAACTCGGAGATGGTGGGTGCGACCTATTAATCGCAGATAGCACATGCCAGGTGATTTCTATAATTTATATAAAGAAATGCGAAATGAGAATGCCGATTATTTTTTCATTTCACCCGAATGACCGTGGCAGTGTTTGATGACTTGCTGAAATTAGTGAGGCCTCATTTAAGGGCGCCTTGTTTTTGAAATAGTGTTCTACAAATACAAGTATTTTTAGACATTTAAGAACTGAATAATATAGAGTTTAGTAAATAACGAGAATGTTGTCTCATGCCACCTGCGAATATTCAGAGGTACCGAAATAAAATCAATATATAACGTCAGAAAGCGATATTTCCAACAAACTTTTAGGTACTGAAATCTATCAAAATATGTGTTTTTTTAAATTCAACTATAGATGTAAACATTGTTATAACATAAACTTACATAGTTCTGCATATAAGATTATTCGCTTTTGTTTATAAGTATGTGAAAAGAATTGTTAAAATGAGGGGTTAGAATAGCGAAATAATGTGTCATAGAAATGCATTATAAAAGTTATTATATTGTTTGAGGAGAGTATAATTAGAAAAAATGTATAAATAAAACATGAATAATTTTATTTTTGATATTACTTTTGCTCTACGTGTTTTATTTTTCGAGATTTCAGTACCTAAAGAACACCACAAATTTGATCATTTTACGGCGAGAAATACGGCGACCTTAACCAAACAGTCAAATACACCATCTATTCCTGCAGATTGTAGGTTTTTAATTACTATTCGGCAAATGATAAAAACCAACAATTTCCGTAGATAGGGACGTAGTTGACAAAAATATAAACATAACCTTTTCATCTGAAGGTCAAGAATCTTGAGTTTTTGCATGTCGCCAACTTACAGCGGAAAAATTCCCCAACTTCTTAAGTCTACAGTAATTTTATGTAAACAGAGTAAATAATATTTAATACCATACAATTACCATACAACAGTACAACTGCAGTGCCATTGCACTAACGTTTATCTGAACGTTACTTGAGACGGTCGAACAGTACCAGCCAATTTTAAGTCAATAATGAAGAAGTATCATAAAAGCCAGTAACATTTTAGCTAATGAAACCATGTCTACGCCAATGGGCAACGGACTTGGTTATTTACGTGTAGAGGAAGTAATACAGGTAACAGGAATGGAACATGCAAGTAGTATGTCTCGTTTTTTCGAATGGACTTCCAGCGCTCGGAACAGAGAGCGTTTTATATTGTCACATTGTTAAAGACAAAAGAAAGTCGCCTTGTGGATGGGAACGCGTATAAAACGTAAGTGCATATAATGAAATGGGGTTTTATATACAAAGTACAGTCCGTGGGCAATTATTTACACCCATGAATCAGGTGGAAGGGAAAATTTAGATCGTAACGATGATACTTTGATGTATTCTACCAGCACTAACGCAAGATATTAATGAGAAATTAGTTCCTGCGGGTCGGGATTTATAGTAATTAATAGTTCAAGTAAAGCGATTATTAAAACGGGTGTAATTTATTTAACTGAAACAATGTATTTAATTGCATGTCAATTATGGATCAGTGAAGGATATTAGTACCCACAGGTCATATGTATGCAAAATTATACCTATTAATAATATTCTTAGTCGTGTGAACGTTTGCTCTATTTTCGCCATACAATCTAGTTATTTTAAAATAATGTTTGTGAAAGGTAAAGAAATTGTTCAATTTCAATTAATGGAATGGCTAGAATTTTCTCTATTGAATTCTTATTAAATTTGAATAAACTATTACAATTTTTACTTGGATTGCGTAAAGCTACAGTGATCTTTTATAATACATGCCGTTTCTTCATATAATTAATGATAATATTAATGAATAAATTTAATTTATAATTCAAAAATTAATTAAAACAATTAAATAATTATGTTAATCGTGCTCATACAACAAGTGCTTACTTACACACGTAAACAGAATAATGAATAAAACATTTATAAAAGTAATAATAAAGAAAAACCCTCACAAATGTATACAACAAATAAATTAAAATTGAAATCCTAAAGGTTTTTTAAAATTACTAACTATTACATAAAAGTCTCAATTTTTCTTTTATAAACATTTATATTCAAATTTTTATTTATTTTATTTCAAATCTCCAAAACTCATCCAAGTTATTTTCCTAAAGGTTTTTTAAAATTACTAACTATTACATAAAAGTCTCAATTTTTCTTTTATAAACATTTACATTGAAATTTTTGTTTATTTTATTTCAAATCTCCAAAACTCATCCAAGTTATTTTTTGCAAATGCGGATTTTTTAGGAAACAACTAAGTAGTACTCTGCGGATCAATGTTCCGACCAGCACTGAATTACACCTGGAAAATATATAGCAAACAACCACGGTTAACTGTCAGCGTTGCCATCAGACATATGCCGGTTTCGACGAATAACTTTAGTTGTTTGTTCTCTGTCATAGTCGATCAAAGCACATGAATACGCGAGAGTCTATATCAAGTGGTGACAGAAGTCATTTTAAACACTTATAACTATTATTCTGTGTTGAGAAAAGAGCTCTATGGAAATCATTCACAGTAAGTACCTATGTTTAGGTGTACCTTTTCGAAATTATTATGTATAAATACATAACAATCCTAAGATAGTATGTGAGCGACGTTGTCACATATTCAAGACCTATTTCCTGTCATAATTTTGTTGCTGTTGGTCAGAGAAAAATACAGGTCGGGACTTTCATAGTACCCACGATACAGTGGGTAGCTCTCTGTTTGTAGTCCTATTTAGAAGCTCAGCATTGAGTAGCAGTAGTTGTCTACAGGGCCAGCCCTAGCGTCTTGCTGCCCAAAACCCCAAAAATGCCGTCCCTTAGCTTAAAAAAAACAGACAATAATACTACATAATATAAATTTGTGGAATTTTTTTATTGGATTTAAGCTAACGACTTACAAATTAAAACTAGTACCTACTATTTTCATAAATAGTGTAAATACACTAAAACAAAAACAAAACTAGTTAAGTAAATAACATACAAAACATATAAACTTAAATTAAACAATTTCTTTCAAATTTTATTTTTTGCAAAATCGCGAATATGCAACTTCTTCCATATCTAATTTATTACTTACTTCATGTTATAACTTGAATTCATGGCAAAAAATTTTTGTAGTATACGGTGCTTAATGAAAGTGAAACATTCTCGAATTTCATCTCACTTTTTAATTGTAACTACATTTATATTACTCTAGAATTACAATATATCACCAGAAATAAATGTCTGACTATTTTATAATCTATTTTACGGTGTTTGATTAACTATAATGAAATGTGCCATAAATAAGTACTTATTTAACACGGTGAAAGTATTTTATTTTGATTTAAGAGATACTTCAGTTAAACGGCAATCAAACAACACGTCATTATTATTATTACATTCTTTTATGTAAATTATTGCGAATCAATTAAACAATTAATAAGATATCGGAAGATATTTTTTTGTTTTTATTAATAAATAGCGAAATATATATTTTTTCAGTTTTAAAAATCTACAAGGTATTCCGCATAAGAACCGACACAGAGCAGGTGCATGTAGGGGATCTCAAAATATTGCAATTTAACCAGCCTTACTTATATACAAAGTGCACATAAGCGGAGTTACAGGTCTTCAAATTGGGGCAAAATATTTTGAATTACTTCGTTGACTATCAGTTCAAAACTTTGGTTTTCAAGAGAAAATACATTAATTAAAACATGATTTTAATGCAGTTGAAGAGAAGAAATCAAAAAGTCAGTCGTAGGCTTTGTCTTTAAAATTTAACAGTTGTTAGTAATAAAACTAAAAATAAAATTATAACTAAAGAAATTATTGAATTTGGAGAAACTAAATATTCTTTAACAGTAGCGCTAAAATTAGGCGGTGCTCCATCATGCATAAACAAAAATTTCAATCTAAGTTGCAACGGTAAATCTTTAATTAAATCAGGGAGATTATTTTGCAGAAATTCTAAATAACTTTCGGCATATGATCGATTTAACAAAACCTTAAACTCGCGATCAAAATGTCTATATAGGAGATATTGCATAGGGGTTTACACAGGAATATTTATGAAAGTGTGAACATTTGCAATTGCTCTACGAGTGAAACAAGCCTCATCACTGAAAAGATTTTCTTATGAAAATTAATATCCTGATGCAAGATAAATTCGCAAAAGATCACTCGCCGATCCAAATATTGAGGCAATAGCTCTTGTACTTTTTGAATGTAATATGGATGTAGTAGATTACGTTTAAGAATTCAGTGTACAGAAATTCCTGATAATCAATCCAGTTTCTGGAAATAAATACTTAGTACTTATTTACGGTTCATCTTTAACAGTTTGCAAAATATTTTAGCTTGTAAAGGTACCCTTATTACTTTAGGATGTTCTCGGATATTATTGAAAAACTTCCCTGTCTCTTGAGCTCGTTTTTCAACATTAGACAAAGTTTTTCTATGAGGAATCACCCGATTTGAAAATCTGCCACGATGTTCTTCCACATTTCTTGTACAGTTTCCTTCACAGAAACCTAGCGCAAGAAGCATGTCAACTTGTTCGCTGAATGTAAGTTTTCCAGCCATTTTCAAGAACAAACAGTAGCAGAAATAAATTAGTTTTATTTCTAACTGGCAAAGCCTACTACTGACTTTTGATTTCTTCTAATAAACACTATTAAAATCTTGTTTTAATGAAAGCATTTTTTCTAGAAAACCTTAAAAGTTTTTTAAAATTTAAGAAGCGTAGAAAAGTGTTTTAAATTAAATTCGGTGAGGAATATTATTATTCTTTTTAGATTCGATCAATACAAAAAAAGTTTGGTATAATTTTTGGAGAAACTCACCCTCAATAAATACCTTGTAGTGTTTACTTTAATTTACAGTCAAACAAGACCAATAATAAACCTAAAATCATGTAACAAATTTAGTTATTCCAAATTAAAACAATTTAGAGATATACAGTATGTCCCACTTAAGAATGAACGGTTCATAGCTTCCTTATGAGTCACTTTAGAAAAAATATTGTTAGACAAAAGTTGCTTCTATTTTTATTGTGCATCTCTGTAAAATTTTCAACTTTACAGGGTGTTCAGTTTAGCCTGAGCGTTGAACAACTTTAGTTTTTTAAATGGAACACCCTGTATATTATTTCATTTTTAGATTCCTCGTTAAATTTTAGGCTGACTTTGTATACCATACGTTAGATCTAGGACGCTTCGGTTCCGAGTTATTCAACTTTTTTTAGAACATTTTTCCGATTGCATTATTGTCTTTAAAATTAAATATCTTCTAAGCTATTGATAATACAAATTCACAGTTTTCACCATTCGATTTATCATAAAATTTTCTATCATTTGGGCTAAGGAAAGAAAATTATTCTTACAAGACCCAGATTGTACGCCACATTAAACTTCAAAATGTCCAAACTCGTATAACTCATTTTTTTCCAATGGAACTATTAGTTTTTCTTCTTATCATTAAACGCAGATTTAAATTCCCTTTCGACTGATATAATATTGTTAGTACTTATCTCTATCAGTTTTTGAGTAATTTTCATTTATTCGAATTTCTCCCAAAATCGGCATATAAACGTTCATTAAAAAACAAAGTAGTCACTAACAACGAGGGTTTGAGCACTACAGATTTTTTTAGCCAGTTTTCTTTCGCATTTTACCAGACTAGGAACTGGCAGTGGCTTTACAAGCATGCTTAAAAGGTCAAAAGAACAATAAAATTAAACCACATGAACATAGGAATATAATAAAACAGAATGACACATAACGGAAACATAAACATTACAACAAGTTTTACATTAGGTGCTCAAAATGGCGCCCATTTTGAGTAACGCACAAGTGAAGTCTGTTTTTTAACGATCTTTGCACATTTTCTAGCATCTGTGGGGTGATTTCTTCAAAGGCTCTAAATATGCGATGGCGCATGTCCTCTGCTGTAGTTGGTGTCGTTCTATACACTTTACTTTTTATGAAACCCCACAAAAAAAAGTCACAAACTGTAAGGTCTGGAGACCTAGGAGGCCATCTAACGGTTCCTCCCCGGCCAATCCATCTCTCGGGAAATGCTTGATCCAAGAATTGTCGAACCCGAAGAGCATTGTATGCTGGAGCACCGTCGTGCTGGAACCACATTAAGCAGCGGGTCGCTAATGGTATATCGTCCAGTAAATTATTTAAATCCCTTTCAAGGAAATCTAGATAAACTTGCCCCGTCAGGTGTTGGTTGAAGAAAAATGGTCCTATGACATGTGTACCCAGAATACCAGCCCATACGTTTAGGGACCATCTATGCTGGCTATTACCAGTTGTAAACTGGTGTGGATTTACTGTGTCATAATAATGACAATTATGACGGTACACGTACCCATTTTTATGGAAGGTGGCCTCATCTAAAAACATAACTTTACCGAAGAAGTCCTCCTGCAGTAGAAGTCTTTCAGCTCCCCAGTGACAAAAATTAAGCCTCTTCTCAAAGTCTTCTTCAAATAATTCCTGATGCAACTGCATAGAATAAGGGTGGTATTTATGTTTTTTTTTTAATTCTATGCACCGAAGTCTTACTGATACCAGTAGTCCTACTAATTTCGCGTATACTACATTGTGGATATATGATAAATCGAATGGTGAAAACCGTGAATCTGTATTATCAATAGCTTAGAAGATATTTAATTTTAAAGACAATAATGCAATCGGAAAAATTTTCTAATAAAGTTGAGTAACTCGGAAACGGAGCGTCCTAGACCTAAGGTATGGTATACAAAGTCAGCCTAAAATTTAACGAGGAATCTAAAAATTAAATAATACACAGGGTGTTCCATTTAAAAAACTAAAGTTGGTCAAGGCTCAGGCTAAACCGAACACCCTGTAGAGTTAAAAATATTTTACAGGGATGCACAATAAAAATAGAGGCAACTTTTGCCTAAGAATAGTTTTTCTAAAGTGACTCATAAGGAAGCTATGGACCGTTCATTCTTAAGTGGGACACACTGTATATATATTTTTTTCAAAATATTTGGCCCCATTTTGAAGGCTTGTAACTTCACCTGTGTGCAACTTTGTATATAGGTATGTTTAGTTCAATTTCAATATTTTGGGACCCCAAACATGCACCTGTTCTGTGTTGATTCTTATGCGGAACATCCTGTATAGTAAAGCAATGAATTAATCTCATGTTAATTGAATTATTTTTCAATAATAATAAAATTTGTGTATTTAGTGAGTGAGATGCAATATAAAAGTACCTAATTTCATATTATTTTTCTATCAAAACCCTTCAGGTAACCAATTAATAATCGGCTGATATCCAATACTGAATATTTTTAATATTTCTCAAAAATTGAAACCAATGTTTCTTTATTTTTTATCTATCTCCTCGAGAAATTATAAGATATATCTTGTACATACTCACAAATCTTTTACGGGATAAAAAAAGTAGTAATTTATATTTTTCATGTGGATATGTGCATACTGGAACTGCACGGTCTTGTTATTTTTGTTACATAACACGTAACAAATGAGGTCATCAGAATAATCTAACGCTATATACATATCGTATTATCTGGAGCAAATAGTTAAATCAGATGGACAGGGAGGGCAACCCATAACAATATATTTATTGAATAACAAATAGGTTACAGGACTTCCTATCCTATCAAAAGAATCCACTTGTTCAACGAGAAGGGTCTGACTTGTTCTAAAATAACTAATCTAAATACACCTTTAAGCTATCAAATAAGAAGTAAAAAACTAGTCCCCTATATTTTTAAATTATAACATTGACATTAATTCTAGTTCCAGTTGATATTTCAAACGACATGGCCTAAACAACATACCAATGTCGAGACCAACGTATTTTGAAAAATGATAACAGATAACACAATATTTAAATAAGTCGTCAATATAAAATAAATGAGTTCTTACCTCATACATATTCATTAGTTCATATTTAACTGAATGGTTCTACAAATATGTGACAGGAGATATTTAGATCGTCAGTGGAAATGTTATCTAATTAATAAATTTATACATGACTATAATATCACGTAAAAAAGGTTAGATATTTTTGATATTTTTTAATTATTGTTCTTAACAAGTTGTGCGATAAGATTGCTTATTGGTAGCCATATTGTCTAATTTATCTGTGCAAAGAATAATTTTTGTTACGAATTCTAACCTAAACTACTTAACATAATAAATTCTTTTTGTACGTACAGGGTCTTCCAAACATCCTGTACACTACATTAACAAAATAAAATTTTGGTATTAGAAAAATCTCTTAAATCACCCCGTAGATAAAAATGTGGACTCTATCTTGTTAATGGTAAAACTATCCAGCTTTAGCTATTTCAGTAGATACCTCTTAGAAACCAACACATGCGAAGACAGTATGAGGTAACGCCATGTTTATAAATAAACCAGTAACTATACTAAAAAAAATTGCGCAATAAGCCACATGTAATCTGTTTTGATGTACTAACCATAATAAAGGTCAGTTCTTCAAAGAGTGCACTTTCACATTTCCTTCCCATATGCGGTACAAGTTATTCAACATTGCTATTAATACAGGATTTAAAAGCAAGCGGAAGATCATTTAATATGCGGTTCAACTGGCAAACGCAGAGACTTCGGTTTAACCGCTGTGCCTTTGACAGTCAAAAGGTTATTCCAGAGAGACTTGTCAAACGCTTTTTACTTTTTAGTCCGATTGAGAAAAAACAGCATTAAAGTTGTCTGCTTTGTTGCACCTAGGCACAGAAAATCATGTATGTTATTATGTAGCCTTTACACATGTTTAACATTCATGCTATTAGTAAGAGCAGGTCCATTTAAAAATATACAGGGTGTAACCTTGAATGGGGGTTATATTTCTATGGAAGCTGTTTGTTTTTTAAAATTCTGTTAAAGTAACGCAACCACGCGCATTAAAGTCAAAGTAAGGCCTTTTAACCAGCCTTTTATCATTGTGACCACGTGGTCTACTGTGACTCATGCCCAAATATTATTCACTCAATAGGTTTAACCTCTTTATGAAGGGTGAGATTTGTGTCCAGATTTTCTGACAAGAGAAGCATTTTGCCAACTAGGGTAAATCTGGTCCATTCCCCCGCAGGACAATGACACAATATGTGTTCTGTCGATGTTTCACTCTTCACATACTCAGTACTCGTCCTCTTTGACCCAAGTTCAACTTGTGCAAATGATGATATTAATCGGCAGTGCAATGTATATAATGCGGACTAGAGATATCAGGCTGTTTAATTCTATCAAGTTCTAGTAGGCTAATTTTCACTCACCCAAGAGAGGAGGCCTGTTTTGGCATTAGCCAAGGCTATGCCAAAAACTAGTTCTAGACCAATGAAGTTCGTGGCTTTAGCAGGAGAATCCGCCGCCTCATTGCCTGTATATCTCCACCAGGTATTCAAACCAGAGTCTGTTGCTAGTTTCCAATCACTCGGGAGCGTTCTATACCGTTCTTGAGTACCGGTAGGTTCTAAGAGCTTTTAGAGCCGCTTGGCTATCACAATTTTTTTCGACTTGAATGTACGTTTTAGTCTTTCTAGTCCCCATATACACAACTTAATGGTATACATTTCAGACTGAAAGATAGCTGCATAGTTAGCACGACTTACGGACGGCCTGACCCTTGGATTGTAACTATACGCTTCAGTTTCAACCCTTTGTGGAGTTATGAAGCCAGTAACTGTCTGCATGCCTTTAGAAGATCGATTCTGTTCCGTTCTCATTCCTCTCTATCAAGAAGAAGAATTGGAAAAAGTAATTTATAGATGACTTTTGTAGGCATAACATCTGATACTATAATCAGAATGATGTGGTTTTCCGTGTATTTCTGGTGCTCCATTATGTTTGTTTTCATCTTGCGAAGTAATTAAAATTGAGCATGTTAATTTCTTTCTGAAATAACTAAGCCAACTTGTATGCTTGCATTTAAAATGACTGTGACTTTAACTCCTAAATGTCTCAAAAAGCCAATATATTTAAGAAGTTATTAGATTTAAGAAGTTTATTACTGTTAGTGGAGTAGAGATTTTTTAATAGGAAAAATAGAAAATTAAAAAGTATTCTTATTGTCAGACTTAAATTCAATAACAGAAAATTAAAATTTTATTCAATTACATTATACTGCAGCCTTTTGTATGACCTCTGAAGATGAGGTGTAATATTTGACCCTGAAACCGCGGTGGCTTATTAATGAATATAAGATCGAGAGTGACAGAACTTTTCCTCTTCTCTTTAAATTTTACAGTGGACTCACATGTAAGTATCAATTTTGAATTTATAATATATTACATGATATGACTTGTTTTTGACAGGAATAAATGCAGATCTACTAAGATTAAGTAAACATTGATTTTTTAAAGTAAAGTACATACATTTCAGCAATGTAAGATATATTTTCTATATATAAATTGCTGCAAATGAGCTTTTCAATGTGTAAACACCGTCTTAATCAATTAACTTTAATCGATGTCATTCCGTGTTAAAATGTAATGAAAATATTTAACGAGCAGCTGCCAGACAAATGTGCAACACATAAACAGAAGTACCAACGTAACACCATCATTTTAATATAAATAGAAAAAGTTCTTGAATTACAGAGAACGTATATTCAATACAACAATTTCCATTAAAGTCGCCGTATTTCTCGCCGTAAAAAGTTCAAATTTGTCGTGAATTTAGGTACAGAAATCTCGAAAAATAAAACAGGTAGAGCAAAAGTAATATCAAAAATAATATTCTCAATGTCTTGTTTATCCACTTTTTAAATCTCCTCAAATAAAATACTAATAACTTTTAATAAGCATTTGTAAGACACTCATTATTCTGCTATTCTAACCCCACATTTTAACAATTATTTTCAAATACTTATAAACAAGAATGAATAATCTTATATGCAAAACTATGTAATTTATGTTATAACAATATTTACATCTACAATTAAATTTAAAATAATACGTATTTTCAAAGATTTCTGTACCCAAAAATTTGTGGGTTGGTCCACATATTCTCAGATGGTATGTGATAACATTTCTGTTATTTACTAAGCTCTATATTATTCAGTTCTTAAATGTCTAAAATTATTTGTATATGTAGAAAACACTATTTCAAGAATACGGCGCTCTTAACAAGCTGTGAGGTTAAGATGATGTTTTTAAAATTAAAAAAATGTCACTTCACAGAAATATAAAATTTTGTAACCAAGCTTGTTGTATAGAGTTCACCTGAAAATGTCAAGGATCACTTCACAACGTTGAAATGTCTACTTCTAAATATTTTTTGGACTTTCTTATATCCAAATTTAAAGTTGTTATCAATTACTTTTCAGAAATAGAATGTATTTAAATCGCTCTGACTTTGTTCAAAATATTAATTCTTCCTAAATGCACGCCACCTATATCATTATGAAGAGCTCCAAGAATTGCTGGCACTCTTTCGGGGTAATACAGTTTGATATATCATTTAGTTGCTATTAAGACTCTTCAATACTCTTTTCAATATGCCATCCTGTATTACTAAGAAATCCCATAGGGTCCAGTAAATTTTCAAGAAGACGAAGATTTGTTAGAAATGTCATTACAGTTACGTCTATCCAAGTTTTTAATCTTCCACTGGAAAATAGCAACGGTGGGGTAGGCTAGCTTATATCTGCCTCAAATTGCTGCAAATTTTCTTCGAAGCGTTGTCTTCGACCTTTTAGGTGTGCTTGGTAAACGTATTGTAGATGACCTTTACTACATCTTACTGATTTAGAAGTTATAATTTGTTAAAAAGATTCCATTCCATCTATTTTAGTCGCCGGAATGATACGACTTGGAACAGCGTGTGTCAGTCTGCTACTGCATTCGATAATAAAAACGACTACCCTTGGCAGGTTTCTCACTTCGGAATATTATAATTGATTTGGTATGTTTGTTTATATTAAAGGAATATGTTGTAATAATAAATATTTCTTTTCCAGTTTTAGTGTAATACTTAAAAATATCTATATATTTTACGTCCTTCAAGTTCCTCTAGCAGAACTTAAGGCTCTTTACAAAAATACTTCTGGAAGCGTTTCAAGCAGGACTGTACGTATTATCATTAAGTCGAGAAAACTCGTAGATAAGTCATTTAGCAATTTACACTAGCGGTTTACACTAGCAATAAGAATGTTCACCTTTAATTGCACCTATTATGTACTAAAAAAAACTAAGCCATTCCAAGATTTCTTTTATTTAACAGCTTATGAATATTTGTTGAAATAGGTTGTTCTCTGTTTCAGGTCGACGATGATATTGTTTGTATATTGACAACAAATACGAATATCTCAAAAATAGTAAATATAATATATCATGTACAATCGTTTTGCGATAATAATGTCACTCTAAAATTAATTTTGCGATTTTATTTGAACTGCTGATGAATATGTAATGAAATCTACTTTCAATTTTTAATATTTGTTCTTAGTTGTTTCACTCACCAATAGATATTTAATGAAATTTCTACTCAGAACTTCCAAAAACTGTTTTGAGGGAGTGTTACTATTATGCAAAAGCATCTAATATAGTTCATTTGAGGATTTTTCCAATGGCATTAAAATATACAGTGTTCCATTCATATAAAAGCAAAAGTAGAGTCTACATCTCGGAAATGTGATATTTGTTTTTTATAATATGTGCGTTAAAAATATTTAGTCCCTACAACTTTTATTTTTACATCTTTTTTGTATTTTAAAAAAAGGGGGACAATTTTTGCGTGACTACCCTGTACATACAAAGTAAGTAAATATTAGTTCATAGGACGTATATCTATGTCTCTCAGTACCAAAACAGTCACACCTTACCAGTATTATGTGTCAATTTATTAACAACTTGAAATCTTCTAAATACAAATCCAAATACAATAAAATTTATTTCGTTTCAGTTTTTTTCCGTCATTGTGATCTTGGTATTTCCCGTAACTAATGAACCTTGCTTTCTATCCTACATCTGGGAAATAGAAGTGTAGTAACCGTAACACATATTGTCGCTAAGCAGCTTTAGGTATATTAAAAATGATTTAGACTTCTACACGGCGTTTTAAATTATTCTCATTTTTACACAAAATCCGTGACCATCAATCTACAAACATTTATGATTTATAACCAGCTAACAATGTCACAAAGATGAATGTTCCGGGACTTACGGGTTGCCGTAAATGTTTGGTTTTTAATTTTTATTTGAAGACCAAGTTAAAACTTGGCTGACTAATCTTGAAAAATTTGAAATGTCATCGTTAAACGCATATAACCAAATTTAAACTTACCTAATTTTTAAATGCTTTTAAAAAGAAAGTTATTCATATTACACACAATATATTTTAATGCGCAAATTGTTTGTTTTGTTAGTGGTAAATTAAAAGTATAAATAACAAATTACTTCGATTTCTTTGTGTTTTGTGCAATATTTAAATAGTACTTTCATTTAACTGTGTAGTTGGCATTATACATGATTACCCAACGAAAACGTAACAGAGCCCATAGCGGCTAGGAAAAATTTTTTTTCGGAAAAATTCAAAAACTCGCCGATTTTGTTTGCGTGGGGGCCATCTTTTTGCATGAATTAGATGGTTCTAACTGCTACCCTGCTGCCCTGAGTGGGGTAAATATCACCTCGAAATTTTTAAATAGGAAGGGTGGTCCAGTTGAATATCGTTGAAAAACTCTTGATTCTCTACACAGTCATGGGTCTCTTTTGAAAATCAACCCATTTTTTAAAAAAATACAGGGTGCAGAACTTACACATACAAAATTCCCTATTATCTCTACAAATAAAACTAAAAACGGTATAGATAAGAGACCATTTTTCAGCCAGCGATTTTGTCGTAAAGTGGTGTTAGTAGTTTTAGTGGCTGTTTCACATTAAATACAGAATAATTAAAAAATGTTTTATTCGACGCAAGAGAGGGTGGAAATAATTGAATTATTTTATAAAAATAACGAAAGTGCTTTGAGAGCAGCTCAGTTGTTTACTGAACCACATGCCAATAAACCCCTTCATCGCAAAATTGTCTTGGAGTTAGTAAGAAAATTCCGGGAGACGGGATCTGTGGGCAATAAAAAGCGAAACAATGAACGTCCTGTACGTAATGAAGCTGTGGAGGTTGCGGTTCTGGGACAGGTTGCTTTAGATCATAGGCTAAGTACACGGCAATTGGCGTCTGTAAGTCGGAGTAGTACAACGAATTTTAAAACATTACAAGTTCCATCCTTACAAAATTCACCTTCTCCATGAACTTCACGAAAATGACTTTGACCGCCGGGTACAATTTTGCGAGGCCATGACTGAACGGGTGATAGATAATCCAAATTATCTTTTCAACATTTGTTTTTCCGATGAGTGCAGCTTTTTCCTAAATGGCACCGTCAACCGCCATAATTGCCGTTACTGGGCAGACTCCAATCCAAGGATATTCCACGAACAGCATACTCAACACCCAAAATAAATAAATGTTTGGGCTGATATCTTTGGTGATTCCCTTGTTGGTCCTTTTTTATAAATGGTAATTTGACTGGTGATATGTATTTGGAATTACTGCAAGAAGCTATTGATCCAACCTTATTGTGGAAAACAATAATGACTACCTCGAAGATGAACTGATGTTTCAGCAAGACGAAGCTCCCCCCCACTATGCGCGAATTCTTAAACCATACATTTCCGAATTTTTGGATAGGTAGGAGAGGCGCTATTGAATGGCTTCCCAGATTTAAGCCCATTGAACTACTTTTTTTGGGGATACCTGAAAACCAAAATCTACGCCATCCAACCGGACTCTGGATGATCTACATCAACGTATCATTAATGAATGTCATCTAGTCACTTCTGAAATGCTCCAGAATGTAAGACAACGTTTGGAACAAAATCTTTATAATTGCATGGAGGCAGGTGGGCAACATTTTGAACATTTACTGTAATAAAATTTCATTAATAAAATTTTGCTTTCAAAACTCTGTTGTATCTTGTTCAAAAATAGGCTGATTTTGAAAAAGGGACACATGACTGTGTAGAGAATTAAAAGAGCTTTTGCAACTTGACCACCCTTCCCAATTAAAAATTTGAAGGGGATGTTTACCTCGCTCAGTGAGTAGCAGTTAGATTCATCTAATTTGTGCAAAAAGATCCCCCTCGCAAACAAAATCGACGGCTTTTTGTGTTTTTCCAAAAACAATTTTTCCTAGCCGCTATGGGCTTTGTTACGTTTTCGTTAGGCCACCCTGTATGTAAAGTTGGTTGGAAACAACATGTTGAGATTTTCATTACTTTTTAAACAATTTACAACTACTTGAAAATATGTGTGTCTAAATGGATATTCAATAGCTGTCTTAAGGGCGCCGTATTCTTGAAATAGTGTTTTCTACAAATAATTTTAAACATTTAAGAACTGAATAATATACAGCTTAGCAACTAACAGGAATTTTGTCTCATGCCACCTACGAATATTCAAAGGTAAAACGAATATGTAACGACAAAAAGAGGAAGCAACAAATTTTTAGGAACAGAAATCTTTCAAAATGCGTATTTTTATCAATTTAACTTGTTATACCATAAACTTACATAGTTCTGCATATAAGATTGTTCACTATTGTTTATAAGTATGTGTAAATAATTGTTAAAATGGGAGGTTAGAATAGCAAAATTATGTGTGCCTTACAAACGTTTTTTAAAAGTTATTATTTTATTTGAGGATAATTTAAATAGTAAAAGTGGATAAACAAAACATCAAGAATTTTATTTTTTATATTACTTTTGTTCTACGTGTTTCATTTTTTGAGATTTCTGTAGGTATCTGAAAACACCACAATTTCAACCTCAGTTAAGCTGCCTGAGCAATGTTAACTTCATTGTTCAATTTGTATTTGATCTTGATTATTAAAAATAATAAAAAGAGGGGTAGAATCGAGGGAAGAATGCTAAACGCTTATGAATATAAAAAAAAGTTGAATGCAAATGTTTTTTTTTAATTTCTGACGGAAAACCATTGTAAGGCCTTTACAGTTTTTTTTTGTAAAAAACTCTATTCTCAAATTCTTGCGATTTGTTTGTTTAGTTACGATTTTTCTTTGTAGCATCCATCATATTCTTATATTTGCCCTGATATCTATAATCCGTCTCTTTTATGTCTTGATAGAAACGTTATCTAAAATCAAAATTTACAAAATAACTTTAGTTTTTAAACTTTGATATTGCAGTTCAATTTGGTTCTCCACCAATTACAAATTCTTTGCAGTTTGGACATTTATGGTTTCATAGGAAATTCTTACACACTATTCTGAAGCTCAATGTACCGTTTCCAGTAAACGATGACCTTGAGAGGAATTGCATATGGATAAACTAATCTAAATTGTCTTATTTTGACTACTTGAAACGATGAAACTGTCGTCGCAACTTACTCTTATACTCTATATCTAATGAAATTGATAACACAAATCAAAATGTTTTAGTTTTGATTAAATATTTGTCACCATATAATTCAAGATAACGAATAGTTTATCGAACTTAATAACACATAAGTGTGAAATATTAGTTATTATCTAAATGGTTAATAATTCATGTTGACGTTATTACATAATTATTGCAAATAAGGTGATAAAAACTTTGCCCCTGACATAAACCGGGGAATTTAATATACAGTATGCGCCAAAAGTATGGAATAAATTCAATAAAAAACAAACCATTATTTTTTGGGAAAAATCCTCGAGCAGGTCGATTTTTAATTTAAAAAATACATATTTTAGCGTAAAATGCGATTTTCAAATGTCATTTGTTTTCGAGTAATGACATCATCGATTTTTTTTAAATGGCAACACCATATTTTTTTCCTTGATTCTGAAAGATCGCTTAATTCTCTACCAGACAGTACTAAAATTTTGGCCTCTTACATAGGAAAGTTTTCAAGTAAATGACGATTGAATGTTGAAAACGTAAATCAATTAAAATAAAGCAAAAACGTTATCAAGTTTAGTTTTTCGAATTCCATAGTTCTTTTATGGATCACGTAGGTGAAAATCTTTGCAAAGTGTCATTGTCACACCGACTTTCTAATAAGTATTGTAAGCGAAATTATTATTCAATTTAAAGTATTATGGCATATTTAACTGTTACTCAAAGAATTGAAATTTTAATTCTTATCGGATGCGGGAATATGACTAGAACTCAGCAGGAAGTTTGCGATTTATTTAATGAAAAATATCCAGATCGCCCTATCAGCCAATCAACAGTCAGTAAGGCAGAGTCTAAATTTAGAGAAACTGGCAATGTTGTAAATATTCCAAAACCTGGACGTCCAAGCATTAATGAAAATCAGAATCAGAACATTTTGATAAGTATGGTGGATAATCCTCATAATTCTTCACGATTGGTTGCATTAAACAATGACACTAGTCAGAGCACAGTGCTACGTATCTTGAGGAAGGAAAAATGTCATCCCTACAAAATTCAACTTGTGCAGGAACTCAATGAAGATGATCCCGATCGCCGCTTACACTTTTGCGAAATTCTAATGGATTTATGTTAAGGAAATAGAAAATCCTCATTGGATGGCAGAGGCACATACCCAACACCCTCAGAAATTAAATGTGTGGGCTGGAATAGTTGACGACAGAATAGTAGGGCCTTTCTTCTTTGAAGGACAAAGATATTTAGAGTTTCTAGAAAATGACCTTGTTCCAGCCCTTGCAGTAATTTTTCCTAACGATAATGACTCTGACATTCCTGACGATACCATATGGTTTCAGCAAGACGGTGCACCTCCGCACTATGCGCGCCCTGTACGAGATATTTTGGACAACTGTTTTCCTGGGAGGTGGATCGGCAGACGCGGACCGATAGAATGGCCTGCAAGATTGCCGGATCTTACACCTCTTGACTATTTTTTATGGGGATACTTGAAGTCAAAAGTGTACATTAATAAACCACGTAATTTAGAAGAACTTCAAAATCGCATTCGGGACGAAATACGCAGAGTTACCCCAGAAATCATTCATAATGTGCAAGAAGAATTTCTTCACAGAATTGCGCATTGTCAACAAGTTGGTGGATGGCAATTCGAACATTTAATTTAAGTATAAAATTTAATCAATTGTATTTTATTTTACATACCTCAGAATTGTTACTTTTTTATGGATAAAATTTACGTTTTCTAACATTCAATCGTCATTTACTCGAAAACTTTCCTATGTAAGAGGGCAAAATTTTAGTACTGTCTGATAGAGAATTAAACGATCTTTCAGAATCAAGGAAAAAAATATGGTGTTGCCATTTAAAAAAAATCTATGATGTCATTACTCGAAAACAAATGACATTTGAAAGTCGCATTTTACGCTAAAATATGTATTTTTTAAATTAAAAATTATTAGTTAGACAAACAGTTTAGTGTTACTACTTGTCTTTCATTAAGTTTAATATCACATTCTCGATAAATTTTTCTTTCACTAAAAATTTTTTAAAATGGGATCCCATCTGTCAAAACAATTTTTACATTTATTAGTGTGTTAGATATTTTTTTCTATAACGATACTATTACATAACTATTTGTTCTTATTTATTTTATCATGAACATTTCTAAATAACATGTATCACATGAGGTAGGAGTCTGAAACCGGCGACATAAATGTTTGATATATTTATTGAAAAGTAAAGAAGCGCTGAAGATAGGTTGTCAAAATTTGGTATAGAGGGGTTTCTAATAAAGCTGAAAAAGAATCCGTTAAAAGTAATTTCCTAAAGAAATCGCTAATATAATTTTTCGAAAAATTGATCCCCTTTTCAATTCTACGTGCAATTAACATAGTGTCAAAATAGTTACTATATAAGTATACATAAGCTACGAAAAACTCAAAACAATCGGACAACAAGCAAGTCGCCCTTGTAAGCAAGTTACAAGAATGAGTCTATGGACAGTTAAACCTTTGAGATTAGGTTGCCAAAATTTAGATAGAAGGGTTTCAAATGAAAGTGAATAAGAATACGACAAAAATAATTTCCTAAAGAAATCGCAAATGTTTTTCTCGAAAAACTGGTCCCCTTTTTCGATTCTACGTGCAACGCCTGTGACTAAACACTCTTTTACAACTTAAATCGCTAGTGGAATAAAAAGTATCACAGTTGCTGCCAATAACTTACGAGTTCAAAACGGTCAAGAAGCGGGAACATTTGTGTTAGTTTGTAGAACCTGGGTAAGACGGGCACTGCATGATTTACCGCCTTATCAGGCTTTACAGTGAACCAGTTTCCAGTGCCGTGCAGAAGTGTATTTTTAAATCATTTTCGAACTGCCCTTTTTATTTTATTTTTTTCACAAAATTGTATTTGTAAGAGTCCAAGAGTTTCTGTACACTCATTTCTTTTATAGATTACTTCTGAATCACCCTGTATAGAAAAACCAAATTTCTTGTGAAAAATTGGTGAATAATTTGTACTTACAACACCTTCGCAGGTAACAAAGTTGCAGTCTAATTTAAATTAGACGTTTCATTTACTACTGAAAATCGAAACGGGCAAATATAATATGTTCTGATGAAGAATTATATTTTAAATAAAAATGAAGAACGTAAAATAGTTTTAATTTGGTACAGCTGACTTTTTTAATGGAGCCAAGAGTCTTTTTACATATTTATGAAATGACAATTAAATTAATGTCAACTGAAAGTCACTAGACTCTTTCAATTTTCAAGTAACTTCGTAATATTTGGTTGAACGTACGTACCGTGGACTTATTCAAACCAGATTTGAGTCAGCTGTGAAAATAAAAATAAATATTCTATTTTAGAAGAGCGCCAGCTAAAAATATAATACTGCTATAGCAGATTACCTTTTTCGTTTTTATCAATTTGTAAATTGAGTTTACATTTTCCAGGAAACAGGTTCTCTGGAAAGATAAAATTGGAACTGCCGGAAAACGAAAACGTAAATTTGTCCTTTCAGTGATACAGAAAATTGCAGTAGAAGAACATATATAACTGCACTACATTTTTTGAATAGAAAAGTTCCAAAAAGTTTTAGAAAAGAAATATTAGAAAATATTAGTTAACAAACTGTAGGGAAGCACTTAACTGCGTTTTGAAAATGAATTAAGATGGATTAAAAGAGAAAAGTTTATTTTAAATTACTACTGGTATCAGGGCTGTAGTAGGCAGGGGATGCCAGGTGGGACTGAACTTACTCTAGATCTGGTTTTGAGCGCCCTGCCCCCCTGAAGAGAAATGTAGTTGGAATAAAGAAATTCAGATGAAGTCACGTTCGGAAAAAGGTAATTACTTGCCCATTTTTTTTAGTATTTGAAAATCCAGGGCCGTGTATACAAGGTTAACTACCACTAAGTACAAAAATTTTAACCCGTGATCAGGGACGCCTAAGACAATAAAAAAAATATTTCGAAATTCTAGCTCAATATTTAAAAAATGAACAAAACCCGTTTTTCCTCCGGAAAATCGACTACTATGATGAGCATAATACAAAATGGCTTAGGCTTGCTACAGACTATGCGTGAATTCGCGATTCGTGATATGTGAGAGAGAAATTCGCGAAAAGTGTGTGTGTCTTGCTCGTTAAAAATCCATTCATAAAAACTTTATACACGATTTTTTACAACGTTTACAGATGTAAAAATGACGAAAATGAACATTATAAAATATAATCATACCAGATATGTAACAGTTAATCCGGTTAGCTGTTGTATTTTATATTCGTTTTTTGTTCTTTTCAAACTATTAAAACAGTACATTTTGTGTTGTATCAATAAATTTTACATTTAGGTCATCTTATTTTTTGTCATAAAATGATAAAATTTGTGGTATTTTTTGGTATAGAAATCTCGAAAAATAAAACACGTAGAACAAAAGTAATTTCAAAAATAAAATTCTTGATCTTTTGTTTACGCACTTTACGATTTAAATTCTCTCGAAATAAAACAATAACTTTTAAAAAAGCGATTGTAAGACACACATTAATTTGCTAATCTAATTCCACATTTTAACAATTATTTTCGCATACTTATAAACAATGTTATATGCAGAACTATGTAAGTTTATGTTATAACAACATTTACATTTACAGTTAAATTTAAAAAATACGTATTTTGGAAGATTTCTGTACCTACAAATTTATTGGTTAGACCGCTTTCTGTCGTTATACGGGATCTCTCGTATGCAGATAGAACATGAAAAAATAATTCGTATAATTTTTTTTCCTACAGGTCCTCCCTACGGACATAATATGTGTCCCTTAAGGACGTCGCTGGAAATCGGTTTTTCTTGATTAACTTTTAAAATACTCAATATAATTTAATAAAAATTTAATGTGAAAGACCTCTTACCTCCTTGAAATATATTTAGAATTTTTAGTTTACCAGAGGCGAGCCAAGCTTCACAAGTTAATACCTACATTTTTAACACACTGTACGATAAATACTTTAAAATAATAAATCTAGGTAGCTTCAACCTTAAACTAAAAGGGTACTCTTGTTTATTGTCGATAAAATGAACCGCTAGAAAAAGAATAATAAACGAATTCATGTTTTATTTTTAATAAAAAGGGCCATGATATCTTTTTTTTCTCGACTACAAAGTGCGATAAGAAAGTATTTCAAACAGGAAAGTTTCATTTTAAGATGTTTGCTATGAAGAAATACAAAATTTAAATAAACGCAGTGGTGTCCCAGGAGGCATCTTAACCAAATTATTGAAAAACTTCATAAGAGGGTTCAACATACGAACATAAGTCGACCTTTTTCTCATAAACGGTTCATTATATCGACAATAAAAAAGAGTACCTGTTTTTAGTCTAAGGTTGAAGCTACCCAGATTTATTATTTTTAAGTCTTTACCATACAGGGTGTTAAACATTTAGGCATTTAGTTGTAAAACTTAGCCCGCCGTTGGTCAAGAAAAAAAGCTAAATATGTTTCAAGGACACTATTTTAAGAGGTACTTACTAGTATATTAAATATTTATTAAACGAACACATATCTCCGTAAGGAGAGCCTGTAGGAAATAAAAACTTTTGTGCCTTTGAATATTCGCATGGCGTGGTATGAGATAATATTCCTGTTTTGCTAAGTTCTATATTATTCAATTCCTAAATGTTTAAAATTATTTGTATATTTTGAAAACACTGTTTCAAGAATACGGCGCCCTTAATTTAGTTAAGTTATCAGCCCAATCCAAATCCCATACTTGATTAATGTAATAATTTATATTTCGAGATATTTACAAAAGTATACTTACTTTATATATTGCTTTAAATTTGAATATCCTATAAATGTAAAATGGCCTACTTAAACTTACTATACCAGTGTGATTAAAAGTAAAATTTATAAGGGTCAGTTATCCCATATAACAAAGGAATCCGTCGGAAAAAGTTTAGGAACTCTGATGTAAATTGCATTTTTAATTACGGAACATACTTGAGGACCAGCCTGTATAAAAATTCGATTGACCTTGCCGCATGAAAACTGAACTG
The DNA here is from genome assembly GCA_037114965.1 of Monochamus alternatus. Lineage (NCBI taxonomy): Eukaryota > Metazoa > Arthropoda > Insecta > Coleoptera > Cerambycidae > Monochamus > Monochamus alternatus. Next base: position 37,224,373 of record CM073431.1, on the reverse strand, counting down.
TTGGAAAACAATTCTATTTTATAACTATTGGCTAGTAGGCAATAAAAACAAATTCAAATAGGTATTGTAACATGAATGCTAATAATACGTGTAGACTATTGTTAGGAATATTTTCATGTTTATTATATTATTCTATAGGTAATTTCAATACAATCACTGTTTGACTGGCAGTTCTGACGAATAAATGTAGTTATTACATTTTTTCATAAGGTTCCATAACGTTTGACTGAATGCAATGTTTCAGTAAGTCATTGAGTTGAACCAGGTATATATCAGTTAGGAAAATAAAAAATACGCAAATTTTACCGAAAACATATTTACGACGATAAATAAATACCATTTACGAAATAAAAGCTAAACATACTTTTTTTTTAGTTATACGCATTTCATTAATAACGTCATAATCCCTTTACTAATTGCGTTGAAATTTGGAACACCCTGTACAATTTCAAAGAGCGCCAGCAAAATATGCAGGATATCCTAGAATATGTGGGAAATCTTCCCGATTCGAGTGGAACACAAAAGAATAATATGATAAGTTCCTATAAATTTCCTACGGCCCTCTCCTGCATAGACCCTTAAAAGACGTCACTGAAAATCGTTTTTAGTTAATAAAATAATTGATGCAATTTAATAATTTTTTAATATGATGGTCACTAGATAAGATCACTTAAAATAAACCCATTAAAACATATATGGCTTATTTACTTTGCCAAACGAACTAGCTTTAGCACAACAATGCCAATTTTTTTACTCACTGTATGATTAAGGTCGCCATATTTCTCGCCCTAAAATAATCAAATTTGTGGTATTTTTTAGATACAGAAATCTCGATAAATTAAACACGTAGAGCAAAAGTATTATTAAAAATAAAATTATGTTTTGTTTATCCACTTTAACTATTTAACTTCTCCTCAAATAAAATAATAACTTTTCAAAACCATTTGTAAGACACACATTATTTTGTTATTCTAACCCCACATTTTAATAATTATTTTACCATACCTACTTATAAACAACAAGTGAACAATCTTATATGCAGAACTATGTAAGTTTATGTTAGAACAATATTTACATACACAGGTTTCCGTACTTAAAAATTTGTTGGTTAGACCGCTTTCAGTCGTTATACAGGGTTAACTATGACTAAGTACAACAATTTTAACCACGTGCTCAGGAAGGCCTAAAAGATATGTAAAAAATGGGGCAAAACCCTTTTTTTTATTCCTGCGGAAAGTCGGCAGATAAAATATCTGTCAACAAAGTGAACTACCATGCGGTCATTTTTTGCAGCGTTTCATATGCAGAAACGACAAAAATTAATACTCTTATTAGTAATAATACCTTATACATAGGTAACAGTTAATCCAGTTAGTTGCAGTATTTTGCATTCGTTTTTCATTATTTCGTTACAAAATGTCAAAACTAAATACAGTTAGATAAAATAAATACCTATTTATTATAAGAAAATCGAACAAAAGTAATAGGTAAATACTAATAGACAATAGAAAACTTTTAATGCACTCGAGGCAATCTTGTCCCATAGAAAAACAAACCGACGAATTATACTGTGGGAAATATCTGCACCTGACACAAATTCCTTTACTATACTATAAAACGTTTAAAATTTAAAAACACTAAAAACTGAAGAAGAACACAAAACTAGAACGTAAACACAGGAATTAATTTATGACATCCTAATGAATTTTACCGCCGTGTTGCTGGTTGTCTACTCTGATTTTGTAAACGTTAAACGTGCAGAAGGGTCGCATAGGCGGTGTTAAACAAGGATTTAAATAATTTCGAAAACAATTGTTTTTTCACTTTATAAATAAGTTTGGAAATGTTTTTGAAGGGTGATTACGATAATTCTTAATTTTCTCTATACCCTCTTAAAATATTTGTACTGTCATAGTTAACCCTGTATATTCGTTTTACTTCAGTGCCTTTAAGTATTCGCAGGTGGCATGAGATAACATTTTTGTTATTAGCTAAATTCTATATTATTCAGTTCTTAAATGTCTAAAATCACATATTTGTATAAAACACTATTTTAAGAATACGGCGCCCTTAAGGGCCAAAGACAATGGGTTTGTTCCAACAACAGCAAAAATCGATTCCGAACCGTCCAGAAGTGTTCAGTCAGATCAGTTGTTAACGTACTTTTGGCGAATGCAACGTAAGACGCAGTTGGTCAAACATTTCTGACAGTTCTGAACTAGTTCTCGACGGCTATTGAATCAGACCTATTATTTATTATTTTCTAGATAATTTTAATTGGAAAAAGGTAGTTTTAGTCGATATCGATAAAATGAACCACTTTCGAGAAATATCTTTGATTGCATTGTTTCGGATTCTTTAATTAGATCATTTGTATTGCCAAAAAGATTAACTGGAGAACTTTATTTGGAATTTCTCCAAAACAACTTGCCAGAATTTTTATAAGGTCTGCCTTTTGCAATACGACGTGATATATGGTTCATGCATGACGGGGTCTTACCCCATTTCCATTTTAGTATAGCAGTCCAAAAACACTTAAACATGTACTTCGAAAATCGTTGGATAGGAAGAGGAGGCCAGTGGCTTGGCCTTCCTGATCACAAGATTTAAACCCAAGATTTTTTTGTGAGAATATGTAAAAACTGTAATCTATGCCAATCCAATTGACACTAGGGAAAACTTATTAGAAAGGATTAATTTTCATCCAACAATCTTCAATTCTTAGGTCAAGAGAATGCATATTATTGGTCCATGTTGACCTACATACAAAATTATTTAATAAAAACCACATTGAATAAAAATAACCTTTTCTCGAAAACGGTTTATTTTATCGATACCGACAAAGAGTACATTTTTTTATTAAGGTTATCAGGCTATCTAAAAATATTATTTCTGCGCATTTATCGCATCAGGTATAAAAACATTGCCATTATTGTGTTAAAGCATTATTGTGAATTCTGTGATTGCATTAACAGTAACATATCTTCCAGCGTAAGTTTATTGTGAAATACTGTGTTTTCTGATGAGTATAGATCAAACCAAGGTGTTTCTCAAGGCTCTAACTTGGGGCCGCTCCTATTCTTATTTTTTATAAATGACAACAAATGTAATACAAAATTCAAATTGTTTGATGTTTGTAGATGACCTAAAACTTTACAAGCGTGCGAATGTTCCGATGATTACGTATCTCTCCAAAGTGATGCGGCATTTGAATAGATTTATGTCAACAAACTTGACTTAATATTCAGAAATGCTATAATATAACTGTTACTCGCAATAAATAAATAATATCTTATCCGTAACAAAATGAACAATACTGAGGTAAGCAGAAAAAATATGTTTATGTATAAGGTATGTATAAGGATTTAGATGTAACTATTGATTCCAAATTTTCATAGAAATTGCAGATTGAAAACATAACTGCCTCAGCCTATAAAGCAGTAGGTTTTGCAATAAGAGAATCAAAAAATTTTCGGACCATTATTTCACTGATATCATTATATAATAGTTTAGTCAGACCTAAACTTGAATATCCTTCACTGATATGGCATTCACAACCTCAGATATATACAGGAAACATAGAAAAAGTGTAGAAAAAGTTTCTAAGATTTATTTATTTTAAAAAATATAACCAGATTTCAAGTTTACTCGAAGTATTCATTTATGTAGAGAGTTTTAAACTAACATACTATGGAACTGACGTCTTACTGCAGTGCTACTATTTGGATACTTACTAAACTATTTTACTGATGATTCATTCTTATTTATTATCTATATACATGAAGTTCTCTATATTTCCATTCGTAAGACAACCCACTTTGTACCTCTTTCATAGACATTCCGGTTAATTAACCTCGTTTCTATTAAAAATAGCGTAGACCTTTTTAGCTCTTCTGGTTTATTTTTAATATCTCTCAAAACTATACAGGCTGTACATAAGACGGCCACTACCATGTATCTCGCTTAATATGCGAGACACGTCAAAAATCTTTAATTGTTTTGGTTGCATTTTTGGAGGCCTTTATGATCGTAAAAAAAAATTTGAGATCCATGGCCAACTTTATGAGTAATAACAAAAAAACCTGTAAAGTGCCCAAACTTTAAGGCTGTCTAACTTTTTTATTTTAAGAGATAGAGAAAACTTATTGCTAATAAATTTTTATTGCAAAATTGATACCTTCCACCTGATATAAACAGATTTTTGAAATATCGTATGTGGTTCCCTGCGCCCTCTAGGCGGATAAATTTTTTTTTTATTGAAGCAGGCTATGGCCACAAAAAATTGCCTGTTTTTTCGTCTTTTATGCAATATACCACATGTTGCCCTTATCTTTTGTATTTGTTAGATTTTTTCAATTTTAGTTAAAAAAAAAAATGTACCTAAATATTTTCGTGTTGTTTCGTTTCGTTGTTGCTCTTATGTGATACAGTCTGTATATTCAGCTGACAATTTATAAATACTTTGTAGGTGTGCTAGTTATTAAACTGATGTATACATAGTCATTGCAATTTTGATAATGTGATAATGCTTCTGCTGTATTCTTCATTCGATAGTGTAGAATTATTATAATTTTTTTTCTTATTACTCTTTGGAATTAGGCATTGAAGCCTGTCTGCAAGTAATAAATAAATAAATTAATATTATGGGACACCCTGTAGGTACATACACACACACACACACACACACTTACAGAATTTTGATTTTGTGAAGTTCTATATTTCGTTGTTTTCTGTTAAATATTGTTTTCTAAACAAATATATTCGAAATGCTTGAAAATAAACTGACTATTCAAAGAAATCACAGTATCAGACAACAATAAAATTTCTTATCTGTAGTTCGGTCAGGTGTTCGTCATAGTAAAAACAAGATTCTTATTGTGCGGACATTATCCTGTTAATATTTTCAATTAAAGGGCAGGTGTTACGTTCAAGCTACTACAGGTATAAGGCCAAGTTGCAGATGCCCTCCTACCTCCACAAGAGCAGATGTTACTACAGATCTCCAGAATACGTTTAAATACATAAACTTGTTCTAAACATACGAGAAAATATGTAAATAATTCAGTATTCATTTTTAATGAGGTCTGAATTTTATAATTATTATTGCAGCGATAGCTAATTCGGAAATTTTACCAACTAAATTTATGCATATACAGGGTGTCTGTACAAAACGCTAACAGATCCTGAGGTTAAAATATGAGAATCTAACCCAATTTACCTTAGTTCAGAAGTTATTATTTTTAAAACTTTTTATGTAAATATTTATTTTAAGATCACCGTATTTCTCGCCGTAAAATTATCAAATTTGTGGTGTTCTTTGGTAGAGATATCCTAAAAAATAAAACGCATAAAATAAAAGTAATAACAAAAATAAAATTCTCAATGTTTTGTTTATCCACTTTTACTATTTAAATTCTTGTTAAATAAAATAAAACCTTCTAAAAAGCGATTGTAAGACACATTATTTTGTTATTCTAACTACATTTTAACAATTATTTTCACATTGAAAAAAATGAACAATCTTATATGCAGAACTATGTAAGTTTATGTTATAAAAATATTTGCATCTCAACTTAAATTTAAAAAAATACATATTTTAAAAGATTTCTGTACCTAAAAATTTGTTGGTTAGACTGCTTCCTGTCGTTATACAGGGTGTCTCAGATATTCCTGGCATCCTTGGAAAGGGTGACTGTATGGTTAAAATGAGATTTACCAAATATACCTATGTCTAAGAGTTCACCGTTTCCGAGATACAGGGTGTCAAAGGTTTCCAAATTTTTATTATATTTCTTATTCAATTGGAAACCTTTCGTGAAATAATAGCAAATTTGCATGAAATCGTTAGGATGAGGTAAGACAATTAATGACACGTATTGACACTATTGACACAACCTAATCATTGATGCTTCTCAAAATTGCTATTAATAATCCATCGACTTACTTAAGTAGTAGGTATATGTGTTAGGTTGGAAACCTTATGTTGGGTTCCAAAATATTTACGGATTAACTGGGATGAATGCGATGAGCCAAGAACAAAAATATTGTATGAAAAAAATCAACTTGAAATTTTAAACCGAAAATCAAAAAATTTATTTGACAGCTAATTCAAGCGCAACCAGGAAAATCAAAAAACTTTTCTTTATGTTCAACCCTGTGGTACAGGATATTTATAACCTTTTTAAATAACCAGTAATAATGAAGGTTCTGACTCAAGTATTCATTTAAAAGTGACTACCAATTTTAGGTACCTATATTCTTCAATACTACACTTTTATTTATTTTAAATGTTAAAAAATAGGTTACAAATACGTATTGTTTATTATTTCAGCTAAAATTTGTTTTACATAAGTTATCAGGATATGTAGTTTATTGGTATAGTCACAAAATATACGGAACTGTAATCATTTCTTGATATTTATTGGGTTAGAAATTGGTAAAAGTGAACAAGATTTAACAAACATGTATACAGTATGCACCAAAAGTATGGAATAAATTCAATAAAAACGAAACAATTATTTTTTGGGAAAAATCCTCGAATAAGTCGATTTTTAATTTAAAAAATACATATTTTTTTTCCTTGATTCTGAAAGATCGTTTAATTCTCTATCAGACAGTACTAAAATTTTGCCCTCTTACATAGGAAAGTTTTCGAGTAAATGACGATTGAATGTTAGAAAACGTAAATCAATTAAAATAAAGCAAAAAGTTTCATGTTTAGTTTTTCGAATTCCATAGTTCTTTTATGGATCATGTAGGTGAAAATCTTTGCAAAGTGTCATTGTCACACCGACTTTCTAATAAGTATTGTAAGCGACATAGAAATTATTATTCAGTATGGCACATTTAACTGTTACTCAAAGAATTGAAATTTTAATTCTTATCGGATGCGGGAATATGACTATAACTCAGCAGGAAGTTTGCGATTTATTTAATGGAAAATATCCAGATCGCCCTATCAGCCAATCAACAGTCAGTAAGGTAGAGTCTAAATTTAGAGAAACTGGCAATGTTGTAAATATTCCAAAACCTGGACGTCCAAGCATTAATGAAAATCAGAAACAGACCATTTTGATAAGTATGGTGGATAATCCTCATAATTCTTCACGATTGGTTGCATTAAACAATGACACTAGTCAGAGCACAGTGCTACGTATCTTGAGGAAGGAAAAATATCATCCCTACAAAATTCAACTTGTGCAGGAACTCAATGAAGATGATGCCGATCGCCGCTTATACTTTTGCGAAATTCTAATTGATTTATGTCAAGGAAATAGAAATTTACACCGGCAAATACTTTTTTCAGATGAGGCCACATTTTGTCTGAATGGTACAGTAAACCGTCAAACTTGCAGATATTGGAGTCGGGAAAATTCTCATTGGATGGCAGAGGCACATACCCAACACCCTCAGAAATTAAATCCGTGGGCTGGAATAGTTGACGACAGAATAGTAGGGCCTTTCTTCTTTGAAGGAACCCTTACAGGACAAAGATATTTAGAGTTTTTAGAAAATGACCTTGTTCCAGCCCTTGCAGTAATTTTTCCTAACGATAATGACCCTGACATTCCTGACGATACCATATGGTTTCAGCAAGACGGTGCACCTCCGCACTATGCGCGCCCTGTACAAGATTTTTTGGACAACTGTTTTCCTGGGAGGTGGATCGGCAGACGCGGACCGATAGAATGACCTGCAAGATCGCCAGATCTTACACCTCTTGACTATTTTTTATGGGGATACTTGAAGTCAAAAGTGTACATTAATAAACCACATAATTTAGAAGAACTTCAAAATCGCATTCGGGACGAAATACGCAGAGTTACCCCAGAAATCATTCATAATGTGCAAGAAGAATTTCTTCACAGATTTGCGCATTGTCAAGAAGTTGGTGGAAGGCAATTCGAACATTTAATTTAAGTATAAAATTTAATCAATTGTATTTTATTTTACATACCTCAGAATTGTTACTTTTTTATGGATAAAATTTACGTTTTCTAACATTCAATCGTCATTTACTCGAAAACTTTCCTATGTAAGAGGGCAAAATTTTAGTACTGTCTGGTAGAGAATTAAACGATCTTTCATAATCAAGGAAAAAAATATGGTGTTGCCATTTAAAAAAAAAATCGATAACGTCATTACTCGAAAACTAATGACATTTGAAAATCGCATTTTACGCTAAAATATGTATTTTTTAAATTAAAATTCGACCTGTTCGAGGATTTTTCCCAAAAAACAATTCTTTCGTTTTTATTGAATTTATTCCATACTTTTGGTGCATACTGTATTTTAACTTTATGATTCCTCACTGCTTATTTAGTATTTATACTTCTAATTTCCTGGACAATTTATTGAAGTTAGGAAAATCGTACATGCTCAATCCTTTTATTAATTTATTAGTTAAGTAAAAAAATAATGGTGAATATGAAAAGGATTTAAAGAGTGTATTATTAAGAAGAATATCGCTAAATCGGATAATTTCTTGTGATATAACTACACCGCCCTTCACTAACGTGTTATAATTTAGTATTTCTCTACTTAGTTAACTTTGCCATTAAGTCATTTGCATAATCACATATGATTAGTATAAGTACACAGACATTTTAACAGTTCAATTTTTTCAAGGAACTTGCTTACAGATGGAGTGTGTAACGTAAGCTATACGTGAGCGTGTTTGAGTGTACGTTTTGTGAAAATACAACAACAATGAACTGATGGATGTGGTGCTAACATATGGAGTTGCTAATAGGAATTGCATGATGACTACATATCTTCAGATAAACCCCACAGTTTGCAAATATCATTTTTTATAAATTCAGACTTCATCAGTGGTTCCCTAAATATTTGGTTCGAGATTTCCTTGTAGAGGAAGATCCAGGATGGTTCAACGTATCCACTAGTTGGAGGGTGATCTATTGGCAAAAATCACGAAGTGGCTGACATTTTTTGATAGATTTTGGAACTACTGTAGGGTGACAACAAATTACTTACATAATAGAAGTGTCAAGTTGTGTGTGTTTTTATCTTTTTTCTGTATAAATAGTAGGTACTAGAATAGTTTGAAAATAATATAATTTTTAGTAATTTTGCAAACTTTATTGAGATCGTATGGTTATAAAAAGTGCACAAAAATGTAAATCGTACGCACAAAATCTGCGCTATTCCCCAGTGCTCTTCTTAATGTACAAACTTTTGCAATATTAATGACACTGCTTCAAAACAGTTTGAGAGCCACTAGAATTTTCAGTAGAAGTTTATGCTCCTGTCCGTATTGCCCTCTTACGACGGGAAAATACACTGTATATGAATATTTGATCGGTCAGTGGTCGCGCGGTTTAAGGCGTCAGTACTTGAATCGAGGTGACTAGATCGGTGTTGGTTCCAGCCCAGCTGCCGGTAGACCGTAAATAAGCTATATTTGTGGAGAGGTTTGGCGCCCTCTCTGCGGGTATGGTAGGGTGGAAGAATGTTGGCTTGGGTCAATGTGAGAGATTGATACCAGTTGATATTTGACTATCCCCCTAATTAATGAGGTTTTCCAGGTTTCCCTCATTCCTGCACTGAATAGTGGTTAGGGCCTACCAAAGTAAGTCGTTCCTGGGCGCAAATGTGGTCTGCTTAATAATAATATGCCGCCCCCTCTCCCGCACAAGTCTCTGACTTCTGGGCTAATCCCTGTGATTAGAATGAGGGGTAGAGATATTATATTATATTATAGTTTCCCCGTCGTGAGAGGGCGATGCAATCGAAATAGTTTAGTGGGAAATTCAGTATAAAAAATAAATAAATAGAGATAGAGAATTACTTGACCAAGGTCAAATGTGTTACATTTATTCACAAAATATTTACTGCTATCTTTTCTTTTTCTAATAAGAGAGAAAATATCAAAGCCAAACAACTGTAATATTTATACCTGTGAACTATACTATATACAGTATGCGCTAAAAGTATGGAATAAATTCAATAAAAACGAAACAATTTATTTTTGGGATAAATCCTCGAACAGGTCGATTTTTAATTTAAAAAATACATATTTTAGCGTAAAATGCGATTTTCAAATGTCATTTGTTTTCGAGTAATGACATCGATTTTTTTTTAAATGGCAACACCATATTTTTTTTCCTTGATTCTGAAAGGTCGTTTAATTCTCTATCAGACAGTACTAAAATTTTGCCCTCTTACATAGGAAAGTTTTCGAGTAAATGACGATTGAATGTTAGAAAAAGTAAATTTTATCCATAAAAAAGTAACAATTCTGAGGTATGTAAAATAAAATACAATTGATTAAATTTTATACTTAAATTAAATGTTCGAATTGCCATCCACCAACTTCTTGACAATGCGCAAGTCTGTGAAGAAATTCTTCTTGCACATTATGAATGATTTCTGGGGTAACTCTGCGTATTTCGTCCCGAATGCGATTTTAAAGTTCTTCTAAATTACGTAATTTATTAATGTACACTTTTGACTTCCCTGTACGAGATTTTTTGGACAACTGTTTTCCTGGGAGGTGGATCGGCAGACGCGGACCGATAGAATGGCCTGCAAGATCGCCAGATCTTACACCTCTTGACTATTTTTTATGGGGATACTTGAAGTAAGAGGGCAAAATTTTAGTACTGTCTGATAGAGAATTAAACGATCTTTCAGAATCAAGGAAAAAAATATGGTGTTGCCATTTAAAAAAAAATCGATGACGTCATTACTCTAAAACAAATGACATTTGAAAATCGTATTTTACGCTAAAATATGTATTTTTTAAATTAAAAATCGACCTGTTCGAGGATTTTTCCCAAAAAATAATTGTTTCGTTTTTATTGAATTTATTCCATACTTTTGGCGCATACTGTAGGTATATTATTTATTTATTCGTCACTTTTTGTTGGTGATTGTTTACTTCTGATAATACATACGTCGTAACATAAAAAAAGTAATACGTTGAAGTAGTTGCTACAAAAAATATAGGTAATTCTCTTTAAAACACATAAAATAACTAAAGATTAAAAAGCTTAGTACATTCATTTTATTTCGAAAATCTAAATCGCAGGTTTTACAATATATCTGAGAAATCCGTGGAATATATCGTCTGTTAAAAATCGCGGCACAATCGCGTGTCGAACATCTAGTATATGTTTAAAAAAGTTCAAAATTCTCTCGTAGGTATAAAGAATAATTTTCAGCACATTTATGATAAATGTTATGATTTGGCTACTATTAAAATTCAGACAAGTCATAGAATAAAATCGATTTTCGCCAATAAACAAAAATTCTTATTATAAGATAATTATTTATACACAGACAAAATATACATATTTTACTAGTTTTAAAATTAAAATGTAAAAATCACAGGTTACTACTACGAATTACGAGTTACAAATATAAATTGTCAAATTTTTTGTTTTTTTATAACCTTCACAAAACATTCTTACTTTCTTAGAGCTCCAGCCTCTATTGGTGATTAGAATAACTAAGAACTAATGCAGAAAGTTGAAAGTAGAATTCATTACGAATAAGCCTGCAGTTCAAAAAATGTCGCAAAATGCATATTTATTGGTGTCATTAATATTGCAAAAGCTTGTACCTACTTCTGATATTTCTCTGAATAAACTTCCCGTAGACCTGAAACTCTGTTAGCAGTAGACAGTTCAATTGAGAATCGGAAACCGATAACTAAACACCATGAAAGTATGTAGCAAACTTTTTCATATAGAGGATTTTATGGCAGGCAATTACAACAAGGTTATGTTGTGAATTATTGAAGAATGTTTTTAAGTCTGTATTACACTTACACGCCAATTTTCTCCATTTAATAAAAGATGGATGTCAAGAGGTGGCTGAACTAAAGCAGACGCTGTAAACACAGCCTTTTGACAACATGTGACTTCACGTTCTACCTCAGACAAAATTATGTGCCTCACCTTCTTTTAGATATCGCACACGATCCCGAAGTAGTTTATTTATTTATTTATTATTTATTTATTAAGAAAAGATAAGGGCAGAGGCAATGCCTATTATGCCCAATGGGTAAACTTAAACTAATTATAATAAAGGTGAAACATGAAAACAGAGCAAAAATAACACAAAATAAATTTAAAAATAACACAGTATACACAGCAGAAAAATATTCTAATACTATATTGCTCTAAATCACTAAAAATACGAAAAAAGACCTAACCGGCACACGGTTCAACACATAATCACAAAACTCACGCATTTAAACTAGCGATGTAGTGATTGTAGCCATTCTTGAAGTTATTGGTGGATGGAACAGTGACGACAGGGTCGGGAAGTTGGTTCCAGTTCTGGAATATTCGATTGGAGAAAAAGTACTGCCTAGTGGTGGTTTAAAAGTGTTCCCTACGCAATTTGAAGGAGTGGCCACGGAGCCGTTTATCGTCGTTCAGGGGCAGTAGTTGGGACAGGTTAATAGAGAAGGTGTTGTGAAGAATGCGATGAACCTGGATAAGATCACCACGAACTCTTCTCTGTTTTAAGGGAGGCAAATTGAGCGTATTAAGTCTGTCCTCGTAGGATCTGTAAGATAGTTGTGGTACCCATTTGGTAAATCTTCGTTGAACTGACTCCAGGAGGTATATGTCTCGAGCGAGATGGGGAGACCATATTACTGCGTTGTATTCGAGTTTTGGACCAACAAAAGATTTATAAATTTTGTTAAAGTTTTGTAAGGATGGCTGTTCAAAGGATTTTTTTTAACATATAACAAGTAGAATTAGCCTTTTTAACAATACTACTAACGTGATGAGACCAGCTTAAATCCTTTGTTATTATTACCCCTAAATCATTTTGATGATCCACAACTTTCACCAAGGAACCGTCTATACTGTAGGGGAGAAGGGGATTTCGAGTTCCAATATGAATAACAGAGCACTTAGCTTTATTAAGGGGAAGCAGCCAATCAGAACACCAGTTGACTATGTTATTCAAATCCTGCTGAAGAGAATTAGCATTGGTTAAAGGATTAGAAAATATCTTGGTGTCGTCGGCAAAGAACGCATGATGGTTGATGAGGTGGTAAGGAAGATTTGACGTGAATAGGATATGCAGCAATGGTCCGAGAACAGATCCTTGAGGAACTCCAGAGGTAACGTCAAGAAACTGAGAATATTCCTGAGAAACCCTCACCGAAAATTTCCTGTCAAATAAAAATGCACAAATCCAGTTAAGAAGGTCTCCTCGAACTCCAAAATGCTCCAGTTTATGAAGTAATCTTTGTTTTGGCGCGACACTGTCCATTATTCGAGTCCACGTATGTAAACAGGTCAAGTTAGTGGAAGTTGACCTGCCCGGAAGGAATCCATGTTGTGTAGGAGGGATTATATTATTATCAAGTAGGAACTCCAACAATTTGTTAACAATAATTCGTTCCATGATTTTGGCACATATAGGAGTTAGACTAATCGGCCGGTAGTTGTTAGGATCCAGTTTGTCACCATTTTTAAAGAAGGGTGTAACTCCAGCTGACAACCAAATGCTAGGTAATTTTCCCAAGGAAAAAGACGTTTTCATTATGTGTGCTAGAGGCGAGCATATAGCTTCAGAACAGCTTCTCAGTAAAGAAGATGTTATATTGTCGAGATCAGAAGACTTGTGTAGAGATAATTTATTTAGTTGTTCCCGTACCGTGAATTCACTGAAGTTAATATGACTTATGGAATGATTTACTCTTGGGCACATGATTGCTGGTAACGGACCGGCCGGTTCTCTGGTAAACACAAGTTCAAGACATCTCGAATAAAACCATTATATCTGAATCTGAAAGATTACGAGCATACTAGGAATTCACGATATATATGCGCTAGGAACTTGTCTTACATTAAAATTAAAAATAATCTCATTGATAAAACCTAAAATACACTTTAACCTAAAAAAATATATAAACACAAAAAATTACACCATGAAACACAACATCCCTGGCAAGTAAAAGCTTTATAATCTTAACGGCAATTATAAACAAATTGTTGATCAATCTTATATTCGACATCTTGAATTTTACAGAGGCATCTAATGGTTCGTGAATTTCGTGAATAGAAATAATATTGTGGGCAATGGAAACTACTTTTGATTAGGTACAGGAAACTAGTTTTGATAATTTTTATAACCTTTGTGCGTGATGTAACCTTCGGTTCTTCTCGAGTTATCTGTACTAAGCAGACGTTTTTTAACGTTTAATACAACATAAACAACAATTTGGTTATATTGTATTCTGTTTGCCATATGTAAGAACAGATAATAAAGCTACAAAACTGGAAAATGTCATAAATTTGTTTTTTAGGTAGGTACTGCTGCGTTTGAAAATATTTAATTATCTAATAAATTTTTTGAATTGTTAAAATTTATATTAGGCCATTGATAGGACAGATGTTTGCGGAATCACATTCTTGTGTTATCTGAAATTAGTGAATGTCGTGCAATTTAACGTGAACTCAGATATCAGTCTGTGCACAAAGGATTTCACACACGTTGTACGCTAAAGGTAACGCCTTGCATGTAGCATTATAAAATAGTGAAAAAACAAAAATGTGTGTCATGATTATTCGTACAAAATTTAATTGAAATTTCGTCTCGCGAAAACAAAATAAATGGTCAAATTAAACCTTTCTTCCAATATGCACTTCTTACATACGGTAATAAAGATCATAAAAAATTTTTTTTTTCTTAATGTTTCTAGAACAGATTCTTTTGAAACTTGATGCAGCATATCTCACTGTCATTCGTTTTTATTCTGTGAGAGAACAGCAGAATACCAAACGTCACTCATCTTTACATATTTCCAGTAAAAAAAATATTATCGACTTACCGCTGTGTAATGAATTTGCCATCAAAAGATGCACACTCGTGTTGGAAGAACATTTCTTGTCTACTATTTAATCAGTCTCATTTTTTAGATGAAATTATTGAGATGTATTTTAAAAGTATAGAAGGTAAAAATCGAATGCTTAAAATCAAGTAGACATGCTTTGATAGCACTAGAAAATGCTGATGATGACAATGATGACGGCGAAGATGACGAATATGATAAAGATATGAAGATGATG
Source organism: Monochamus alternatus (assembly GCA_037114965.1). NCBI lineage: Eukaryota > Metazoa > Arthropoda > Insecta > Coleoptera > Cerambycidae > Monochamus > Monochamus alternatus. The sequence goes on along the minus strand of CM073431.1, from coordinate 37,209,314 downwards.
AAGATCATGATGATACTGATGTTGATAATGAAGATGCTGACGATGTTGAAGATTATGATATTTTATAACAGCTACAAAAACGTTTTCTAAACCAATCTAATAAAACATCAACTAATATAAAACCAAAATTGGCACCATATTACAAAACACTTTAGTCGCCGTTGATAATTTTGTAAGGCATATTGGAAACAATAAAAAAAATAGTAATAAATCAACTAAACAACCATTTTATAAGTGCTCTATTTTGCTATTAGTAGCCATGATACAACATTTTTGTAGCATAAAATTCATCAATAAAACTAAATTATTTATTAACTGTATCGTAAAGGTATAGGTATAAACTAACGAGCGTCTCTAATCACAAATGGAATGTTTATGTGGTATATTACTCAATTTGCGGCATGTGCCTGCTTAATAATAATATACCGCCTCCTCTCTCGCACAAGTCTTCGACTTCTGGGCTAATCATCATGACTAGAATGAGTAGAGGTTTTATTATTATTATTATATTACTTTTACCTGTTTTAGTGCACTTTGTGAAAGCAATTTTTATTGAGAAACGCGTTCAAATCATCATAACGTTCGTTCTGACTATTCAATGTATAATATACGCTACAATGATTTTCAGCGTTGTCACAATGGCTGCCGCTTATAAAATAATTTGGTTGTAAAAACCAGCGTTAAATGACAATGAGCGATTTCTATATAAACAAAACGTATCGTAATGGCATATATGAAGGCATTTAAAATCATGGATTAGTCATATTTCCAAAACATTTCAATGAAACTGGTAAGGTAAAAGTAGGATTTTTTTAAATTTCGATATATTTTTTACAATTTTTTTAATAGAAATGCTATGTAACATTACTAATAAAATAATATAAAATACTTTAGTTTTATTATCTAAAATGTTTTAAGCTTGTCACAGAAATGTTTATGAAATAGTTATATATTTGTCGTATAAGCTGTTTCATAATTTAGCTACCAAAACGTTCTACAGTCGCGGCAAGAATTCAGATAACGCGTAAGGTCAGCCGTGACATAAGTCATCTGAATTGTTGCCGCGAATATAGTGATAAAATTATAAAATATTTCTGTTACTAACAATAAAATAATGGTACTTACCGCTGTAATAAAACAAATATGTACTCCGAAAGCAATAATAATACAGCAATAGTTGTATAACTTGAGAATTATAAAACTATTGTTACGGGTTTCCTACCCAACTTCTTTTACCAAAACAATCTGTTAATTATTCACGGATCTTTATTAAACACTCTATACAACACTGTAGACTAAATACAACTAAACTAATCGTTATCTAATTAATAACTATCCAATTGAATCTCCAGTAAATCTTACCGAATAATCCAAATGTAAAACTTTCCCGCTCGGTCCGTTTATTCTCCTTATATAGGCAAAACGAATAAGTATTCTACATATTTTCTAGTAGCTCTGGATCTCATTCTGGAGCTGCTCGTGAATATTCCTGATGCGCCTCGCGAATCTTCCTGACGCGCCTCGATTGCCGGCATCATCGTTTTCTTTGCGCGGGCAAAATTAGCGTGCCCTGAATCCAACAACCACCAAATTGGGTGCGATTGGGGCAAATCCTGTGACACTATTTTGCTGATTAGGTATGATGAAGCTAATGATAATTATAAAGATTTTGACGAACATGATTTTGAATATGATGTCACACAGACATTTACTTCATAAACTAGATGATAACAAATTTACTGAACAGCTAAGTCCACCGCATAACAGTGCACATACCGCGCTCTACTCTCTCTACTTGCCGCCTAGTTATCCTTCAGTTGACGCTCTTCTTCGTGCCTAGTCATTCAATATCTATTGACGGCTTGTCGGAAATTCATTGCGTCAGTTTGTGTGTCTAGCAATGGATGTAAAACCCAGCCCAACTTCTCTCCCTTCTTCATCCATCAGTCATTATTTTCGCGTGGTAGAAGTTGGTGGATTTCATGTGTTTGTGTCGTCAATGTAGTAATTATTTACTTAAATAAAAATGCAATTCAAGTCAAGTCAAGTAGTGAAAGACCGCAGTTATCCTATGCTGAACAGATCCGTGGACAGATTTATAAAAGACATTTTAATAGGTATGTGCATCTGTGTGTTTTCGTATGCGTCTGTATTATTCGGTACCTACTAATTATGAGTAATAGATTTGATTCATGATACAGAATAGGTATGTTTTTAATGCTTTATCCAAAATTATTCACTGTATAAAATTTTGCGGAGCTTTTCAACTTGCATACGAGGACATGATGAATGATTTTAGGTCAGAACTTGACAAAACGCTTAATGAATACCTTAAAAATCCAACAATTTTTAAAGGCACCTCAAAAAATATACAAAATGCATACATTTTATATTGCAAACAAGAAGTTTGTCATTGAAAAAAAATCTATCACTCAACTCACCGAACATGCTATTATTATATACATGTAGTCCTGGCAACGCTGCTGGACTTCTATATAATTTCAATACTCGTACGCGTCATCAGAAACTTTGTGGCGCACCAGGCGCTTCGTGTTACCGATTATTATAGGGTGATTTGTTCATCTTTTGAAATGTCGAGTAAAAATTATGTTTTTCGATGGTTTCTCATTATTATTCCTTCCGAATACGTGGTTAGAATTAATGACATCATGAATCACCCTGTATATAACTGAGATGAACCATAAAATAAGTTATAAAAAAGTGTCTCCTGTAAAGATATAATAGACTAGAATTTAATTAACGCCTGGATGGTTGAAGCAATAAAATCCGCTATCTAAACTCGCTCAATTAGAGCACCCACCAAGAGCACCTAAAACTGTGACCTATTAGTGAAGAGAAAGAATCAGCTGGATGTAATTGATTTATTATTATATTATTATCTTGTCTGATGCGGTTAGCCTTAAACTTATTAATTAAATTCTCGGCTGCACTTCCATTTTATAGCAGTTACTTTAATGGAAATATATTGGGCTACAATTTATAACAAAAAGACCATCATTAATCTATCAAATTGAGCAATACCTCAAGGTACAGTTAATAAATGTTACCATAATACGTTTTTAAAATGTTGAAACGTTTTTATTGTTGGTTGCGTCATTAAAAGGGTACTATCCGACAAACTTAGTTGGCTCATATTCTAAATGTCTGTAATATCACAATTTTTCTTTCAGTGACGACGTGTCTGATCACACGTTTGAGTACTCTAATAGGCTTGAAGATTGGGTATTTATAAAATCAACAATTAATTTAGGATAAAACAGGCAATAGATGCGCTCGTTTTTCAACTTATGAGCTTCATGTTCAATAAAAACAACCTGAACAAACTGGATTTGTTTTTTGTTTCGAACTTGAAAGATCCCAGAACAGTTTCTATATAGTCATCCACATGGGTATGCAAGTGGTCCAGCCAGATTCGCAGCAGCAAGGTGGGGTGGTGGGGATGGAGCTTTTCCCGACACATGAGGAAAGGCGTAAGGAAAATGAAGTAACTTTTAGTTTGTTACTAGTTTTTCCTCACTGGTAAAATTTACTAGATCTGGTGTTTATAGGTTTATTACTAATTTCCTAATTTTTCCACACTGTCATTGTTTAATTTTAACGAATTGACTTCTTGGTTATTTGATGATTATAATAATAAAAAAAATTAAAATTAGAAATACCGGCTAAAAGGAAAATGATAAGTAAAGATTTATTGTCCATATAAATGCAGAGTTAAATATACTAATAAATTTAATTAAAATTATTGCAAATTTACTTCTAGTCTCATTTGTGCGAAGAAAGTGTAAATTAATTTATAATAAATGCTTGCAGTATTTTATACATGATGATTATATTATATTATTTTTTATATAGAATAAATACTCGTTCAGAATCAGAACATCCAGTTAAAATGATTTTTAAATAATAGTCACAAAATAGAATATACAGAGCCGTTTCTAGAAACCACATTTTAATCATTCTATTTTGCGGATGTAGGTATTATAATTATTTTATTTACAATTATAGGTACAGAGAAAATGTAACAAAGACTTGCCACCAGATGCAATCTAAAGATTATATTATATGAGCTACAGAGTACCAGATATATACAAAGAACAGGTCTGTTATATTTATTATGATTTTGAATGAAATTTATATATGATTTATTATTGATAAGTTATGCTCTTGCAAATATCCATCGGGTAGAAGGTCATATCGTCTGTGGAAAATTCATCAAACCGTATAGTTATATATTGCATAACGGAATTCTATTCATAGTGCAAATATGGAAAGCTTGTAGTATTTTTTCCAAATTTGAATTATAAACATTTGTTTGTATGTCGTCTTTTTATAGATGCCGACTTTCTATATCCTAAAACTTGTAATCGCACCCTTGTGAAAACTTTTCCTATTCGTACAGTAGATTTAATAATGAATCATTGAATAATGAAGTTTCTGAACAAGAGGTAAGACAAATTGAATTAATTTCATGTAATGCAAATTCTTTCCCGATTGGAGACAGACGATGTTGTTCAAGTACCTACCGTTGCTAATAATCATGATGAAGTAATAATGAGATATTCCAAGCGTTCATAAACAGTATCCAGCTATATTTATTGTGAAACGATATTCAAAAATGACATGAAATATTCAAAACCAATGGATCATTCTGATAAATATTCATTTCTATTAGAGCGTTGAGTGAATAAAACTTATTCACTCAACGATTAGAGTAAATAAAATAATGTGTCACACTTTAAATGTACATGTACAATATTATTAAAACTCTATATTTATACATATTAATTAATAATAAGATTTTGTTAATAATTTATTGTTATCGTTTTGTTCTTTAATAAATTTTTTTTCAAGTCTCAAGTTTTTGAATTGAATTTGCAGTAATATTTAAATGAGTATACTATAATGTTACCATAGTAAATAAATGGCAATATTGTGCATATTCTTTTAAATATTATTGTAAAATAAGGGTGAAATAAAATAATATAAATTTGATCCTGAAGTTGACAATATCCAATATCTGTTTTACCGACGAAGCCGGTAAGTTATAAAGTTACTATTATTATCGACTAAGGGAACATTTTTAGTTCAATTTTTCTGGTGTCCCGACACAATGAGGGTACCACAGTCGCATTATTTGTCACTGCTGTTTCGATGTTGGAATAAAGAACACGCCCTTCTTTAGTAGTTATGTTGCAAAAAGTTACTACTTTTTGCATTAGCTATCTACTGTGTCAACAATTTACCTTTGTATACTAGGCAGTGCAAAAAGTAACTTGGTTTTTGCACCAGTTTATAAAATACCTTGAGTTTTTTTATATATATATATTTAGGTATTAATAATATTGTGTGAAACTAACTACTCTGTGGACTAAAGCCCCAACCAGCGTTGAATTACACCCACAATATCTACCCATATATTCTTTATTATTAGCTTTTGTAACATTTTTTACTGTATACTGTTTACAATTTTAGTCCAGTAACTTTTTGTTATAAAATCAAAAATAACAAAGATATTAAAGAAAAACAATCAACATTTTTGGACAAATTTTCTTTTGGACGCCATAATTAATTTATTTTTTATTTAAAAAAATGACATCAGAGCATTTTTGTAGAGTGAAAAACGATTTAGCCTCCTTTTCCAAGATGGCGGCCGAAGTTGGAGGGTTGTGACCTCACAAACTTCAAGTTAAGCTTTTTTTGACCCCCCCCCTCCTCACATCTAAAGAATAAAATTCCGTCCTCTAAAAAATGCAACCCCAAATGTAACTTTTCAATGGACTAAATCGGGAGTCGATATGTTAACATTAAAACGCCATGGAGGATGAGCATTTTCAACTGTGGCTGAGTGTTACATTGAAGAGTCAATTTCTAAACAAGCGGTTCAAATTCTGGAAGCTGAACCAAGTACCAGCACCGGAATCTTCACAACAATACGAAAAAGAATTTTAAGTCAAGAACCTGAGACCTCCGCAAGCAAAAACGAAAACAAAATTAAAAAAAATACTAAAAATGAAGTTTATCGGTTACCATAGAAAATTAAATTATTTAAAAAAAGAAAATAATTAGTTTTATAAAAACAACTTTAGTGTAAACTGTTCGTGTTATTCTTAGAACTATTTTAGGAATCAGTAATAATTCTTGTACTGTAAAATATCCTTCAATAAAATTTGAAATAAAAATAAATTCAATTCGATCGGAGGAAAAATGTGTAAACAGCATATTTGTTGCACTCAACATGATTGAAGTTCTCGACATTGTCTCAAGTTGCAAACTTCATGCATCGTGTAACAAATACACACACACTAGTTGCACAAATAATTATTTACTAATAACTACATAAATAGCAAAAATTTATAGCACCTTTCCAGGTCAAACCATCATGTTTAAATGCATATAACAGTGCTTTATGTAACAATTGTCTTACGAATGGAATGTATGAAATGTCACAGCTATTAAAATTATCTGCGATCTCTTTGCCGTAACAAAAACAAATACGCAAGATTGAGTACAAAAACGAATTTTTAAAAATTGTACTTAATTAAACAAGACGATTTGATAAACAATACTGCGCATACTGTGTTAGACAATAACGACTATATTGTTTTCACAATCTAAATAATACTGCCCATATGTAGTAGGAGGATTTTTTGAAATATTTTCTACATAAAACCACATTCTCCGCACCTATTACGGGACACACAAGTTGATACATCAATTCATCGGCAAGTCAACAATCGATATTGAATAGATTAGCAGGAAGAAGATAGTCGGTAGACGGTAAACCTTAGATGGAAGTGGAGAATGGACTGCCTCATTGGATGGTAGGCGTGTACACCCTTACTTGCATGGCACTGCCATAGCAGTGAAATACCTTGCTATGTTAACAACGGAAATAGATTGAACAAAATAATATGAAATTAACAGATATTTCCACAGTCTGGAAATGCTGGAAGTGTTTATTTCTCTTACTATATCAAGGAAACATAGAAGTTTATTTCTTTCTTATTGCAGGAAACGTTTACACTTTCCGAACCTATGCACTGATTAAATAATTTCCGCATCGGCAGCTACGTCATCAGTTTACTTTTCTTGATGCTTCGAGTCTCTTGTTGACGTTCCGGTCGTTCTATTTTGATCTTTATATTTATTTATTATAGGTAATAAATTTTATTAACTGTCTCCAAATTCCAGTTCTAAACCTTCATATCAACTGAATTTTTAAAATTTGTATTGTCTCTCTTTCCAGAATCGTCTCTCTTTCACCAGAATCTTCCCGCTTGATGATATAGGTGTTCCTCTATAAACTAATGCTAATATGTCTTCCTGTTTGTCAAACGTATGTCTCAAAAGTGCATGCCTTTCATTTTTGTTTTTATGGTACATGAACTTTGGTTAAGTTCATTTCTGAAAAATGTAACCGGTAGCGGCGGGAAAGACATAAATAAGGTTGTTTTTATTTTAATGGCAACCACCTTTTTATCGCATCGTATTAAAGATTCTTCTGATTAATTTGGTGCCAATATGTTGAGGGTTAGTAGGAAAAATTTTGGAGAAAAGTCGAAAAAAAAAACGTAAATCCAGATTTTTATATTCTACGGGACAGCTGAATCTAATAGTTGCTGAAACCCCCTCCCATCAATACGAATGCGTACATGTACGCAACTGTTTGTAAGAAATTATTTGAACCATCAATTTACAGATCATTGGATTCGCAGAAGAGGGAAATTTGAAAGGGCTGCAAGATTTCCCGATTTAATCTCAGTAGATTTTTTTTATCGTGACAGACTGGACAAAACTGAAAAACGTATTTGTCATGAGATAAAGCAAGTACCATCTGAAACAAGCAGAAATGTGCAGAGAAAGTTTGTCGATAGGCTGGGCCATTGTGAAGCTGCAGTTTGAACATTTGATCCATTAAATTCAAATAAAAGAGCTATTACAACAAAAACTTATTGTGTTCAGGAGCCTAGAATCAGCGATTCTGTTGAAAATAAGAAATTCGGGGTTTACAGTTTTTTCGATTTTCCTCCAAAATTGTCAATCCCCTGCAGGTTGTACATCAAATTAATCGGAAAAATCTAAGCTTTATACGGTGCAATAGAATAAGGCAGTTTTCATTAAAAAAAGCAATCAATTCATGCCCCAAAATAACAAGTTGACTTCTCCGAGCGATTTTTCTAAAAATTGTTAGTTTCCGAAAATTTTCCTCTTGAAGTTGATCTCGAAAAAGGTACCTGCTATCTTCTACGAGGTGCTATAGACGGTATTAATATGCATTGTGTTAGCATACAAAGCGGCATATTTTATCTGTGTATATATTTCATAATTTGTTGCCAGATATGTCTCCACTTTCTCATTATTAGGTATTTTCTTGATGCCTTATTGATATATCCATTTCCTTTAAGAGCTTTTTCAGATGATGCAGTTTCTGTCCCAGGTGTTCTGACTCAGGAACATTTGTGCTCCAACATTAAAGTGTTCAGGACGCCTTACTTCTGGGTTGAACGGTGATGAGATCGATGCAAATAGCTATCAATGTCATTTGGTTTTCTCTTCATCATAACGGAGGGGAACTGTTTTCTTCCAAATATACATATTATAGTGAAGCTGATTTCTGGATGTATTCCACTGATTTGGTCCAGAAATCTTTATATGCTGTTGAGGCCATATGTTGAATACCTTAATTGTGTTTATGTTTATACATGTAAGAAAATATTTTTATGTTTAGTCATGGAAAACGCCTCTTCATTTTCGACAAGCAGTGTTGCGACCTTAGGAAATAAATGAGAGAAATAATAATAATATTTCTAACCTTAATTCTAATAATGAGGATTAGCCCAGAAGTCGGAGATTTGTGCGGGAGAGGAGGCGGCATATTATTATTAAACAGGCCGCATATGCACCCAGGAAGGACTTACGTTGATAGGCCCTAATCACCATTAAGTGCAGGAATGAAGGAAACCTACATAATCTTATCAATTATGGGGATGGTCAAACGCCGACTGGCATGAATCTGTTACACTGGCCCAAGTCAACGTTCTTCCACCATACCATAACCCACATAGAGGGTGCCAATTCTCTCCACAAGTATAGCTGATCTACGGTCTCGGCATTCGAACCAATTCAAATCCCAGGATGGAAAACACGATTCAAGTACTAACATCTTAAACCATACGATCACCGACCAACCAGATATTAGAGAAAATACATATATTTTTTTAGAACCAGGGATATAAATGAAAGGAAGAAATAGGCATGCATCCTAAGCAGCTTCTGTAAAAGGTTATGATTCCTAGAAAGCGGTTATTGTCAGATATTTTAAAAACCTGTGCTTATTACGGAAGTTACATTGATTCGCCTCTCCCTCTTAATTTTATATGATGAAGGTGGGAAATGTCTATACAATTTCTGACAATTCCTCATGGTCAGTTTTACTAATCCTTTCTAACATTTGGTATATATCTAAAGGTGCGTATTGATTTGAACATTTTACTCCGAATGAACCGAACGCAATGCGCAAATCGAATTTAGCGATAAGGCACGGAAAAAATTTAGCGCCTTTAGTTCGGTTCGAAGAGACATACCGACCGTCCAAAAATGCTCAAGTGAATACGCACCTTAAGAAGCGCTATGGGTGGCTGACTGCATGCTTATGTCAAGTTACAAAATAATTTAGTAAATAATATGCAACAGCTGAATGTCCACTTAACAACTGAACATAATTACCTACACCATAAACTAAAAATCCCGTTATATTTGCTTATATGTGTGTACAACTAAACATGCATAATTGGAAATCTCAATAGTATATGTATTTTCTTAATGTATTTGTTTAACCGCATGTAAATCATTAAAATATATCAATATACAGGCTGCTTCTGAATAAGTTCGTTCCTTGACAGGAAAGTTAATAATTTTCATTAAGCAACTTTTAAAAAAAATCAGTCAAAGAAACAGATAATTTTTAAACCGACTCTGTTGTATCGATTACACGTCTCAATGTCAAGGACGTTGCTATTCACCATTTTTACTTGACAAAATATTTTTACATCACAGATTGTTTAATAAATATTGTTTATTCTCAGGTCCTCCCTATAATATATTTGAAGAAACAATCAGCACTGGATACAGGACATGGACGCTAAATTTGCGAAAATTCTCTTGAATTTCGCAGATTTTGATTTAAATTATTAATGGCGGGAAAGTTTCAACTTTTCGCGAATTTAGCAAAACAGCAATATTATCGCTATTTTCATCATTATGTGAGATTAATAAGTTTAACTTGAGCTTCTAATAAACTACCATGACAGTTTTTTATGAAAATGATAGAAAATATTACAGTTGGCAAAATTGGTTAAATGTTTAGACTTTTCCCGCCATTTAATAATTCGCAATCATGAGGGCAAGCTTTACAAAGGTCATTTTTGAGTTTTCCTCTCGCAACAGTTTTTCTCCAAGTCAACATCAAACGGATGTTGTAATTTTGTTTTACTCTGACCATGGACACCTATAGTTTGAAATCAAATCTGTCATTCTGAGTTATCCTCAATGGCAAACATTCTGGAGCATTAGTAACTAAGGTTACTAGTTCAAGGCTCTATTTTGGGTTTCCTTTTATTTTCATTAAACAAAGCTGAATTTTGTCCTGTCTTAAAACCGCCCAGTTGTATTGTTATTTTGAGGAAAATAATATTTTTCATGTCTACTGCCTTATTAATGATAACACTGAATAAATCTAAACTGTCCATAAATTCAACTAAATCCAAGATTATGCTTTTTGGCAAACAATTTTCACGTAGTAGGTGTATTGATAAAGTAAATACTCATCATTTTGGAAAACCGTGTCAAACAATTTGGAACTAATTAAGGATACAGACCTTCATTTTATAGAACAAATAAATTTGCAGTCTGATGCTAGACGATTGCAAATTATACCAAATAGCTGTTTGTTTAATTTGTGGACTAAATAAGTATGACTCGGTTGGTTTCAAATGAAAAACAGAGTTATGGACATAGCTGTTGTTTTTTTTTTCATAAGACTATTCTAAAACCTCACCATATCTCTCTAACAAAATTACGTATAGAACGTATGTTTATCATTCAAATATAAGAAATAAATCTACTTTAGCAATCCGTAACATAAAACTAATAGTTTTCGGTTAAGTTTTTTCATATTAAATTGCTATTATATGGAATAAAATACAATTCATCAATCTTTTATAAAATGTTCTTATAAAAAAAAACTTGAACTGATTAAATCAATTATGAATAAGTGTATTTAACTTGCTAACTCTTTATTTACTGTATTAACTGGATTACTTTCTTCGCTGAGGCTCTTTTCACAGATGTGTTTTATTGATTGGATCATTTTATTTTATTATTGTTCTTTATAATTTCTTATTTTCTTTCCCCGTCTGTAGATTGAGTGGAAGAGCGGAGGTTTTTAGATCTCTGAACTCTGATTTTTACTAAAATATTATTTTCATATTTACAGTAAAGCTCGGTTACAACGTACACGCTTATTACGTACTTATGGTTATAACGTACTGAATAAACAAGTCTCGGCATTATTATAGGGCCTTCTTCTGTTGCTGATTTTTGTTAAACATGTACATACATATGTCTGTATTTTTGTTACAAATTAACAGAAATTTTAAAAATTTAATATATTTTTTTAAAACGTATTTACGTAAGCATTATTATTATTACGATCGTAAATATTCAAACAAAATTATTGATAATTTCATTTTATGTATTTGTTTAATAATTTCACTCCACTTTCGAATTGCAATATTTTATTGGTCGATATATTATACTTGTAGACAACAACAGTACCTAATTGTTCTCTACTAATTAACTAATTTTCATGGCTGTTAAATACCATAATAAATTTATAACTACTTCTAAAGATAACGTACAGCTGGGATTTGTTATTTCTTAATAGCTCAATCGCGTCCAACCGGTCAGTGGAAACGTAGGTGTAAACACATTTCCGAAAAATCGCATCAGACCCAAGTCGTTAAGTTAGATAACAATTTCTGACATATGGCAAACCGAGGATTAGCCTATCAGTGATACGACCATAGATTCCAATTTGCAACATTTTAACCAAATAATAATTTTTTATGCCAAGACGCAGGCCATGCCCATTTTAAGAGGGTTGATTTCGGTACCAGATGCTGTCTCATCCGTGGTTCGATGTCCATATGGCTCTGCAGCTGCCAGTTTAAGAAGCTGAAGTGATTGCGAGCAGAGGGCAAAGAGATGACCGAGACAGGTGGTTCACGTTGAGGGCTCGTGCAGGCCCTGCGTTCAATCGATATTAAGGCGGAGGACAATAGCGCCAGGGGTCTTACAGAACTAATAAATAATTATGTTGATGCACATGCATGACTATGGATTCTTTTATGAAATATATGTGAAATCTGGAATACTGCTGTATTTGTCATGCATCTGTATCGTTTCAATGTCACATTCAACTCCAAATGTACAGGGTTATTGTTTATAAATGCCAACTCATACATAACTTTTTAATTTGTGTTCAGAAGAAAATGTTAAATACCTGCAGCTATCGCCTAGAAGTTTTTTTTTTATGATTATATTAAATTTTGTACAGGATGTTCTCAATAGTATGACAAATGAAACTTACATTTTTAATGCGACATCTTTACTTTTGGATTTTTGCATCCCATATTTCAAGCTGATTCCAGGAAGTTTTTCTGATTTCAAAAATACAATTAACGTATAAATATGTTAGCATTCAGTATTTATTTGTTGTTAAGATCGGGTGTGCCGCAAGGGTCAATTCTGGGTTATCTTCTTTTTACTATTTATATAAGTAATCTAATAAATTCGTTAAAATATAGCAGTATACATCTTTATACTGATGATACACAAATATATTATTCTTTTTCTCCTAATGAGTTAGATATTGCTCCCGTGCGTATTAATAGCGGTTTAAATAATTTTATAACGGAAGCTAAGGACCACTGTCTCTTAATCAGTATATCAAAGCATCATAATTTTTGGTCCTAAGAAACATCGATTAGTTATAAAGAATCGAATTGATATTAATGCATAAGGGTCTGTTTTAATAAAAGTACAAAAAGTCAAAAGTCTTGGTGTAATCATTGATAGTGATCTCAGATTTAAAAGCTATATAAATAAAACTATACAATAAGGATACTCGCAATATATAATAATAGGCACTGTATTTCTGGTGAAACAAAATTAAGATCTCACAAAGCATGACTTTAATCATTATTAAATTACGCTGATGTTTTTAATGGTCCATAAAATGAATGCATTATATAAATGTAAAATTCAAAAGTTACAAAACTCTTGCCTTTGATTATTTTATGGAATTCGGAAAACTCAGAGAATATCATATAAACTCCAAGAAGTAAAATGGCTTAATATGGAAAACAGACGGTTACACCATGCATCTTGTTTATATTATTTTACGTAAATCACCACCATATTTATATAACAAGATCAAATTTAGAACGGACGTGTATACAATTAATGCAAGATACAAAGGTCTTCTAACTCCCCTACAACATAAAATCAAGATGTTTAAGAGACCATTTAGATTCCAAATTTGCAAAGTTTTTAACAATCTGGAAGAGGATATAAAGGGGAGCAATATACAGTATGCGCCATGGCGCATACTGTATATTCATTTAAAAGTAAATATAAGAAAATTGTATTTGAGCGGAAATGTTACTAATTATATTAAGATTTGTAATTTATTTTTGGTAAGTGTGATTACTAGTTATTATTTTGTATTAAAAATATGTGTTAGTTAATAGGTTATGTTTGAGTAGTATGCTCAGCCTTGGTTGTGTTGACTAAACTTCGCCTTCTGTTCATAATAAAAGTAATAACAGTATTGTATGCGTAATTTATATATTGTATATGAATAATAAAGACTATTATTATTATTATTTCCAGAAAAAACTTTTTGGTTTATTCTGAGCAAATGAATATTTCGATCAACTCCTGCACTTCTATCATATTACTATGTTACTGTTAAATTTAAGTTACATTAATAAATAACAAACATATCATAATTCTTTGTCTGTGACTGATGTAATTAATTTTCAAATGATGGGACTAATTATAGTAAGTTTTACGTATACCTATGAACGCGTTGCATCTTAAATGGAACATCTTCTTGCCTCAAAATGTCATCCATCCTCCATTTTCATAATGAATTTAAAACAATTTCAAGAGAGTGAATCTTTACTTTATTTTAAAGGTAATTTAAATTTGAAAATATTATCAATTTTATTATATGGCTTTTAGTGATAAAGGGCTCTGATACACACAATGTTTAAAATCTAAAAATTTTTGTTTACTGCAATAAAAATCCTTATAAAAAGAGTTGATTACAACTTTTGTCACTAGAATCTCATGAAAGGTGGCACTGTTGACCATTAATCGTGGTTAATCGTAACAGTTTTCTGAGGTATAACTGAATGGTAGTAGCAGCAAAGTAGTTGTTTTTTGAAAGTCAGCTTTTGCAAATATTGTAATCACCAAATGGCGACACAAATCGGACTTTCATAGTACCCACGTACCCAGGGAATAGTGGGTCGCTCTCTGCTTTAGAGCCGTATCCCTTTGGGTTTAGTATTGAATAACCAGTGACCACTAGATGCCGACATTTACATCTCGCGCGTACTTGCTTTCTGTCGGCTATGACAAAGAGCGACATGTGGTCTTACCTATAACATACTGACGAGAGCTAACAATCTTGAAACCGATATATGTTCTGCGGCTGACGACTAACTGTGGCTGTTCGTAATATGTTTATCAGGTGTAATTCAATACTGGTCGGGGCATTAATACACAGAATAGTTATTTTCTCGTTTTCACTTGCATTTTTTATTTTTCAAATTCGAAAGGTAATTCAGTGATTTATAAGTACTAAGTAAAAAAGGTTCCTCATTTCTTGATTTCTAAGCCATTCAACATTAAACAGATGAAGAAAAATAGTGATGGACATAATCAGCAAATTTCAGAATTGGATTCTATCAATGCCTTTTCCATAATCGGATGGAAAAGGAAGTCACCCGTTTGGAAGCAATTTAATAAATTAAATATCTAAGTAAATAAATTAATTTCAAACATTTAAAGAGGAAAATATTTAGAATAGTTCAAAACTAAAAGAATATTTTTCTATCGAATTCAACTGAACAAATTTCTTAAATGAAGAAGTCTCTTATTCAGTTGGATCCTTAAATATATGTTCCATAAGGAATACTCATTATAAAGACACTTAAATGAAATGTAATTTCTAATGACACAAAGTACCGCGGGTTGCATACTACTGTGACGTCACATTATTCGAATAAATAAATAATCTGATTCCAGAGGTCATTTCAATAAGCGGATTAAAGGTTAATTTTAATTCGAGTTGGTCAATCACTAACGAAACATACAAATTTCACCAAATCACAAACTTTTACTGTTCATAAATTCATAAAACCTTTACTTTTTCATTAACTTTAACCATTGTGTACACTATACACAAATTTATAAAACAATCAAACTACAATTTAACTTGAAATATTAATTATGGTAAAACCCCTACATAAGTTAAATGTGCCCGTTTGACTATAATTGATCTCAACTCTGATTTTACTACATAGCTTTCCTTCAAATTTGTCATATATGACAAATATGATGCAAAAAAAATTAATTAAATTTTTGTTTATTTTAACGAGAGGTATATGTTCTAAAAGTTTGTCGAATAGTGTAGAAATATTTCAGAATTAGGATATTTTGGACATATTACATACATAACATATCTGAAGTTTTCTTCTTATACTCTGAGGTGGTATTTATATCTTGTATGCAGTGAATTTCAGTGCAAACTAAAAAATAATTACAAATGAGAGCACGATGTTATTTGGTTCTCATTTTATGCACTTACTTTAATTTGGTTACTTAAACCGTGAGTGGAAGCTAACCTTATCCATTTTGAACAGTACAGTTACCACAAAAAGAAGAACCTTACACAGAAAATATGAGCGTCGGAAGTAGGTATTGAATTGCTACCTCTTCGGTCAATTACCACCCGTAGGTTCGTTATCGTAATAACCATAGGGTAGGTACCTACTTTGAAAATTAACACTTTGCAAACTAAAAGGGTATCAGATGTAGTCTAAAAATGTAAGGATAAACTTGGAATAAGGAGTGATAGAAGTGACAACTAATAACAGTAATTATATAATTTGTGAACGATAAATACAGAATAAAAAAGGAAAGCAAATTGACGGCGTGAAATTTGGATTACAGCATGAGCGGTGCTTTCTCGAGTGTTGAATGAATTCTCTTTAAATGCTGCCTATTTTGAACATAATTCCATACCACAGCTTTTCTTTCGGAAGAGAACTGACCTTTCAAAGAAAATTTTGTTATGTGAATAAACACATTTAACTTACAGTCATCCTCAGTATGTTTCAAATACTGGAGATATGGCTATAAAGTAATATTTCACAGCATTTTTATGATTAATGGTAATAATGCTTACACAATAATACACTAACTAGCTTAACTAAATTTTCATGTTAGAAACTCAAAACACAAATAAAAAATAATTAACAACTTTTTTAATAAGAGAAAGTAGTTACCACACCAAAACATTTGTTTAGAATATGGACTTTAAACTCGGAAACATTCAGAATTTCAAGTTTGAAGTCGAAATTCCAACTTTAGATTGGTAATATATATTAACATCGGAAATGTATTGAAAAAGTTAATAGAGACGTCTTATCTAGCTACTGTCAATCGATTTTTAGCATTTTGACAAAGATACAATTCTATTTTACATTTCGTCGATAGAGTTTTAAAAAAGTTTATGTTGACATTTCATTGCGATTAAATCCACTGTATTGAAGATTACTCGGCAACTATTAGTCTTACTGGTATTGCCAATACAATATTTTATAGTTATATAATATCTAATTCAGAATTTCACTTACAGAAAGACGCTATTATAATAGTTACAATTCCCACTAAAGCGAAAGTATATCTGCTTAAACAATTTTTTTTTCTTAAAATAGTAAATAGAGGAAGTGTTTGTTAGAAAGAGGTCAGTCCTAAGCGGATCAGTAAATATTCTATAGGTAATTTCATTTAATTTGTTACACATTTTACGGGAGTATCTATTTATATCTTGTAATTTACGAGACTTCCGAACTCGTCCGGCTTAATTTCAATTTTATGTGCTTTCCATCGGTTATTCGTCAATTCGTTCCAGTAACAGTCTGGCATTCGACAGATAAAATTTATAGATATCTAAGAATAATAATTATTAATAAAAAATATTTTTTCCACGGTCGGGAGTAGAAATCAGTTTCTATGAATTAAATGTTACATTTGTACAATTTTCAAAATTAATATTAGAAGGAATATTACTTTCGCTTACATTTACAGTTTTTGTGATTGCGCTAGTAGTGGTACCTACTAAAACCTGATTAGCAATTTTGGTCTTATTTTCAATGGAGTTCTCGACATAACCCTCAGCGACTGTCGTTAATTTCCAATTATCATGACGCCAGCATCTGCCAGTAATGTCGCTGAAGATCTTCGTAAGCAGTGACCAGTATAACATGCAGCATCAGGTAATTTTAAATACGAAGCTACTACACTCGGAATTTTTGCCATGGTATTCTTGCCAACAGGTATTTTCGAAACAATTCAAGCATATTTCCCACATCGGTAACCAGTTCGACAAGCTCCGGCAAACTCCAGAATTAATCCAACCTATAAAAAATCAAAATACTTAATAATTGAAATACCTAACAACAAAAGTAATCTTACCTTAATCATTAAGAATTCTTTGTCATCTTCACTTGATAGAAAACGGTCGATTTCACCCTTTGTCAATATTTTCGATTTTTTCGCTTGATATCCGCCACCGGTTCTTTTCAAAAATGCGATCAGCTTGGGGAATTTGCTTATATCTATGTTGTCGTAAATTATCAAGCATGACTTAACCATAGAATATTGCGCTCATAATGTGGAAGACTTGTAATTCTTTGCATTTTCACTGAAGTATGCTAACAAAACATTCTCGCTGTATACTTAAACATTTTTCTCGGCGCACCACTTTTTGAACCGATTGAGCTATATCGTATAAAGATCTTGACTTCGTAGGCAGCAAATTGCTTATTGCAATATTTGCAGCCTCCACAATCTCTTCCGACTCACAATTATTCATTGTGCACTAAACAAACTTTAAACTAAACCAAACTAGCACCTTAATTTGACAATTCTTTTTGTTTGTTTATTTTGTAGTTATGACAATAACTCAACGACTACTAAATAAATGCTCAAATCCGAATACAATAATTGTGGTGCTACTTACTTCATAATGACACCAGAGATGCTATTTTGTACTCGGTGCATCGGGCTTCGCCCTCGGTCTTCAAATTGCACCTCTGCCAAAATAGCGCATTTCTCTCCCTTATTATATAATGTACTATTACTATTTCATTGTTTAAACAAAAAATGTTTTAAAAATATAAAAAACAAATCTATGCAAATCTTTATGTAAGATTTCCTACATTACAACCATCATTATACGTTAGCTGAATAATACACTAATATAAAAGTTATATACAGAGTGTGTTATTTAACACTCCAGGTGCCAATATTTCGGAAAACAAGAAATTTATTTTAGTTCCGGAAACTGGGGTTCTTAGCTTCAAATTGCAGTTGGAATTGTTAGTTCAAATCTTTATGTATAGGTGGCGTGGCGATACTAAAAAAAAAATTCCATCTACAAGGGACAGTTAGTAAAATATTTCACAAATAAATTTGAGAAACACGATACAGTTTAGCCATACATGTAGGTGTACTTGTCTTGATCTTCATGCAGTAAATCCAAAATCGCCCCTCACGCTGAACATTTCTAGGGGACCTGGGTTATCCTACTATCTTGCATGATGTATCCGTATATTATTCAAATTTTGGAATCTCTCTTAGAATTCCCCGAGGAAAAGGGTAAATGCCGTTACAGAAATAATCCGCAACATAAATAATGTAAACGTCTCTAATTCTCAACAATTCATAGAATTTCACAATATGCGTAAAACTGATGACAGTAATCATAACTGATGATACTGTTTTTATTATTTGTATCTATTTTAAAACAATTTTGAAGGACTATTTCTCTCTTATTTTTAAGTTTTTTTTACACTGTTACAAAAAATGGTTCAACATTGGAATCGCTCTGTATACATATATTTACAATACATGGCATATACTCAAGGGGGAAACCACTGAGGTATATTACTATACAAGCTGTAGGTAATTAAAGGTACTTTTTTGCATTTTTTGGGTATTTGTGTGTATTTATAGGTATTTTTTCGGTATTTTTAGGTATTTTGTGTATTTTTGGGTACTATCAAGGTAATAATGGGTATTTAATGGGTATTATGAAGATAATTAATGGGTATTTTAAGAGAAAATTAGTATTTTCCCGCCAATTTTTAAGTACAATGGCGATCGCGCATGCGATATGACGATGGCACAGCTTAAATATAAGTAAACAACTGACCGATGCAATGGCAAATATAAAAATTATTAAAAATAGATACAAACATATTTTCTGTAAAATTTTTCGGAGACACTGTTAAACCACTATGTGCCTTATTGTCTTCGTAAGCCTTTAGTTTAGAAAATAATATCGGGTGATTCGAATTAGACAGATTATATTGCAATAATAATGAGGCTTCCTCAAATCAGTTTTTTGACTACTGGATGTTCTGTGTAGAAATTTCAATAGATTTTTGTGGGTAAGTGGAACAACTAATAACTGATGTTTAAAATTGAAAGTAGATTTAATTATGAATATGTCAGCAGTTCGAAATAAACAGCCAAATTCAACTAAACAAATATCATATGAATGTGTTATAAGGCATTTACGGAGAATATCTCAACTCACATACTAGCACATTCCCCTCTTCTGTTAACAAATTTTAGTATAGTATAATTTATTTATATTCGATACGACGTGTTAACGATAAGTTTTGTCAAACTTAGGTTTTCCTATCACATTCATGTTCTATTTAACAAAAAAGAAGTTTTTTTATGTACACAACTGCCAATTATCTAATTCTAATCATACATGACGGAAAGGAAGCTAGGGCTAAAATTGAATTCTCCCTCGATACCCATGCGTTTACACTTGCTAATGAAAGATTTTGGTTGTACTTTGTACTGGAGACAACGATGGTACCCAATGAGTATTCGGGATCCGGACAATAATTTTAGGGACACCCTGTATAGACCCAATATTAGCCCGACCAATTAGCTTGAAAGTGGCATGGTGTAGGTATTGGCACCCTTCTATGATACATTTTATGTAACCCAAAATGTTCTTTCCAGATGTATTCAGATCGAGTCAAAGGAGCCCTTAAAAAATCTATATTATTTAGTAGATTTGTAAATGAAATAATTTCTAAGGAAATGAAAGACAGTTTTGGAAAATTAATGGTATATTAAGTAAAATCATGGGTCATTTAATGTATTTTTCGTTTCTTAGATATCTGGATATTTAAGGGTATTTTTGGGTACTATCCGGTATTTCTGAGTGCTTAACGGGATTTTTAGGTACTTAAGGATATTATTGGGTAATAGTCATAGGTATTCTTTGGGCACTTGAGGGTAATTCGTGGTTTTTGAGTATTTTTGCTTATTTGACGAGGTATTTTTTTGGAAAAATAAGGTATTTACAGGTGATATTTAAAAAAAAATGGTATTTCATTGTACAAATTTCAAGCAGTGGTTTACCCTTCGCATATCCTCTACTCGAGCTAGAGACTTGCTCAATATGATTTAATTGGTGGCATTGAGAATGGCATCTAAATGAACATAATGTCTTGGCGCGATGTGAAACATGTCAATTAAATAGTTGCATGTTTGCGTGAAAACAATATGTGAGATGTGAGTTATATAAAATAACAGTGCAACAGTGTAAAGTAGTAAATCATTTGAAATTTACCGCAAGATTTTCACATAGTTATGCATTACAAAACACAAAGTAATTCATGTAGCTTTTATATTGTATTACGAAAAAACACTAATGTAATAGGTTTGTAATAGAATTTTTACAAAAATAACTGTCTAAAATATTTATTGGTCTGGGCATATCTACTTACTTTGTTTATGTTTACATTCAAACTAGAACTGGCAGACTTTCCAAGTTTTCAATAGACATTGTTGTTGTGGGCGAAAACTATTGTAAAACACACTATGAATAAAATCAAACTCAATTTGAACTAGAAACACTGCAAAAATACGTTTTCAATCTCATATGATCAGTTCCCAAAATATACGATATTAAAATATTAAAAAATAAAAGTATACCGACGAATACAAGAATGCATCACGCCTCAAAATAATAAATAAAACATAATAAAACAGTTTTCTAAATAGCTTCTTGTTAAAACCAATATAGTCGCATAATATCAATGAAAAAAAAATACAATAAATTGCCAATAATTTACAGGGAAGTGAACCTTCCAGTGACATTATAATTGCATTATAAAAATATTTGAGTAACAACATTGATCTTAAAACTAAGTAGAGGATTTCCTGTTAAATCTATAAAGTTTCTAGAATGGATATATTTGAAAAATGATGGTGTATCCATTCCATACATTCACAATCTACAATCGAGCTTTTAGATAATTGCTATCTAAAAAATGAATATAAAGAACTTTTTTGAGTCTAAAGAAGAAAAAACGCGAGAGACGCAAACGTCAAAGTAAAGATTCATTTGACAGTTGTGAATTTATATGAAGTCTATTTGTTATGTTATGCATAATCAAACAGTGACAATAAAGTCTGTTTTCATTTGAAATATATTAGACGTAGAGGTTACATCCATGTCAGAAGTGGGATTCCAACTCATGGCCACAAAGGGAGCATTTTAAGTCGAAAATTGAATGCAAGTCCAAATGCGACGGAGATAGAGGCAACATTTAAAGAGTTAATGGAAATAATAAAAGATGAAGAAATTAAGAATAGCCAGGACAAAATGAAGGAAAATTTGAAAATGAAATGATGAATAACTAAGACGAAATAAATGTTATTTCGTCAAAAAGGTTCAAGAAGTTCTCGAAACGCTGCATAATTGCATCGGTGGCGTTAATTTCTGAAGAAATAAAACTTTGGACAAAATTAAGAAACGATTTTATTGGTCGTTCCGATGTGGAAGAATGGTGATGGTATTGTAGTACTTGTGCTTTAAGGTCGCCGTATTCTTGAAATAGTGGCAGTACAAGTAATTTTAGAGATTTCAGAACTGAATAATACAGAGTTTTACAAATAACTGGAATGTTATCTCATGCCACCAACGAATAACCAAAGATACCGAAATAAAACAAATATATAACGACAGAAAGCAGTCTAACCAACAAAGAGTGAGTGCAAAATCCGCCCGTTTTTGCGTAGTGTGTAGCAAGAACGGGGAAGGTTGTACAGAGGTCTCCGTGGGCTTACATTGATCGTCATGAAAAATCTAGGTGAGCATAATTCGATTTTTCCAATATTTGCCCGACTTACCCATACTTAAACCACCCTTGAAGTCGGGGAAAACTGGTCAGAATTTCGCAAAAGATCGAATGATGGGGCCCGTGTTTCGTATCATTTGTCGGGTAGTGGGGGAAACAAAGTACTTCATGAAGTGGATATCATTCCCCGTCTGCTATCGGTAATAGGGGTGGTTTTACTCCCACGTGGGGGGTGTTTTTCACCTTGAGCATTTTTAGGAGGACATTCTTGATGTTACCCTTGCCCTGTGAAATTCCGCCAATTTTTACCCAAATTTTGGTGACCTCTTTTTCTGTCTTCTTGTTTTAGGGGTGGTTTCCACCCCTTCAGTAGGGGTAACTGATCAGAATCCGACAGAAGAACGAATTATGGGGGCATGTATTTCATATCATTTGGAGTTATAACAATATCATTTGCCGCCGGTTGTCGGCAATAGGGGTGGTTTTACCTCCACGCGGGGGGTGTTTGTCACCTTGAGCATTTTTGGAAGAACATCCCTGATCTCTTCCTTGCCATTCACGTTCCCGCCAATTTTGACTAAGAATTGATCGACCATTTTCCACCCCTTAAGTAGGGGTAAGTCGGACAAATATTGGAAAAATCGAATTATGCTCACCTAAATTTTTCATGACCATCAATTTAAGCCCACGGAGACCTCTGGACGACCTTCCCCGTTCTTGGTACGCATTACGCAAAAACGGGCGAAAAAATGGGTTTTTTTGGGGTAACTCTTTCTAGTTACAGAAATCTTTCATCACTTCCACCACTGCATTTTTGCCAGTTTTATTAAATGGCGCAATTTCACTACATAACTTTGAGACATTCTAAAATTACTTTCACAGAACATCCCTAACTATGACTTTTACGGTGATATTCATAGTCTGTCTCCGGTCGCGGTCTCCGTCCCGAAATTATGCGAATTTTATAATGCAATTCAAATAATTTCGGACGGACAATGAATACAGTGTACACTGTGAATTTCATTATAAAATTCGCATAATTTCGGTACGGAGACCGCTCTCTGACGATTGGAGACGGACAATGAATACCACTGTTAAAATCACCCTCAGAATATGACACAGTAGTTAGTGCCTTCAAAATAATTTTTTAGATTATTTCTTTTTAGGTTATCTAGAGAATGATTCAGTTTAATCAGCTCCGTTTATTTGAACACATTGACAAACCTGTATTCGAAGGTGTGTAGTATATGTGTTGTGCCTGTTTCTAATTTTTCCAGATTGGTAATTAACAGTTTCACAAGAACATCTAACTAAATCAGAAATGATACCTGCCATATCAATTAATAATAGATTATTATACAATATCGGTCACTGGTCGCGCGGTTTAAGGCGTCAGTACTTGAATCGAGGTGACTAGATCGCTGTGGGTTCGACCCCCGCAGCCAGTAGGCCGTATATAAGCTATATTCGTGGAGAGGACCCCTCTCTGCGGGTATGGTAGGGTGGAAGAATGTTGGCTTGGATCAATGTGTTGAGATTGATACCAGTTGACATTTGACTACCTCCTTGATTAATGAGGTTTTCAAGGTTTCTCCTCATTCCTGCACTGAATGGTGGTTAGGGCCTACCAACGTAAGTCGTTCCATGCCATTCAATCCTGATGAAAGTAAACAAGCTGTATCAGCAGTTAATTATGATTTAAATAATTTTGCAAAATTGGCTCGAGGGCATTCTTTACAAATTAATGGTAGTAAATCTATGGTAATTATTTTCGGCAATAAAAAAGAGAGTGAATTTTGTGGAACAGTTTGGTAATTCAATTTTTATAAATGAAATTAATATTAACTTTACTAATTCGGTTAAAAACTTAGGTTTAACAAATGATCAGGACTTGAGTTTTTCATTACATGTTAACAAATGTTTGCAAAAGGGCTACATAGCTCTTAGAGCTATTTATGCTAACCGATATTTTTTAAATCGTGATATGAAAGCTGTATTTTGTGATTCATTAGTGTTAAGTCACATGAATTATTGTGATGTCGTATATAACACCTGTTTGTCGGCATTTGATACCAGTCGAATCAAAAAATTACAAAATTCTTGTTTACGCTTAATATTTGGTATTCGTAAATATGGTCATATAAGCCATACTTTTAGAATAATTCGTTGGCTAGATATGATAAATAGAAGGTTTGTTCATTCAGCATGTTTTTTCCATAAACTTCTTTTAACAAAAACGGCACCCTATTTGTATAACAAGATACGCTATGGGACTGATGTCCATAACGTAAATATCCGCCGCAAAGACATCATCACATCTCCTATACATCGCACATAGTTCTACAAGCGATCGTTTTTATATAATATTTCTAAAACTACAAATAGTTTACCTAATTTACTTAATTTTACTAAGTCTATGCCTTTGAATAAATTTAAAAAATACATTTTTGATGCCACCATGGCTGTTGCCTATTAGGGCCCTTATATACTCGCGTCAAGAATTCAGACGTCTTACGTCACGACTGACGTTATACATTTGTTTTTATTGTCAACGTAATTTTCGATATTTGGTCGCGTTAAAAACAATCATTTTTTGCAATTTAATGCAATATATAATGCAACCTTTTAGTGTAGTATATAGTTTTATTACTATCAATTGCAGTTTCTTAAATATTTTAATGAAAATATAATGAATTATTCATTTGTTCGTATGACGTAAGTCGTCTGAATTCTTGTCGCGAGTATATACAACATACTGTTATTTATATTCAAGATATGAGTTATAATGATTATATTATGGGATACTTATATTCCTATCTTTCTAATTCTTTTTTTTATTATCTTTGTTGATAATTATCTTTAATATCTGCGAATGTAGTGGGTTAGTTGGTAGAACATGTAGCTAATTCGTTAGTTAACCTGAAACTCGCCCTTATCCTATTTTTGTTAATTTTTCTTTGATCTTTGTTGTGATTATGTGATAATAAAGACCATTATTATTATTAACTAAATAATTTATTGTGTATTTTTTAAATACCTATTAGAAAACTTCCCGAACCATCACTCTCAAATCTGTCGTTTGTAGAGCAGCTACATTTCGGTAACTAGATAGAAAATAAGTTTAGTGCCTTTAGTTTAGTTTAGTAGATAGAAACAACTTAGCAACGAACCGATCACTTGGATACATTCTGAAAGAGCAGCTGTATCCTACTATTTAATAGCAATATTTACAATTAATATATTTATGACGAATTGGAAATTGAACGTAGCAATAAAACGGTATTTAATACAGCTGTAAATCAAGGAGTTAATGGGACTAATATTTTATTAAACAAAGCGGGGATAAGTGTAATAACAATAAAGAACGATAGGCTTCACACAAACTACATTAAATTAGGTAAAAGCGGTATTATAACAAACGTTAAGGCAAAAACCAGTGGGTGTTTGGATTGTGGGTCATGCAGTGCAGACAGAGTAAAACGCTTTCCAAGGGATATGAGATTATGTTTTACGGCGTTTAAGTTCATCTACCTTAGAAGTGGAATATCTACCGGAGCAATGTAATGTTGAGAAGAGACATAAAAAGTAATATGAAAGTAAATAGATTATTCACATTTCCGAGCTGCCGTAGGCTATAACGCAAATAATGCCATTTGCCATTTGTTTTAGTCATTTATTTCAGAATATGCGAAAGTAGAGACTTGATAATAAAAGAAAATGCATACGTACAGTTTTATAGACAAATGGATAAAGCGGCATCGCAAAAGTGTATAAGAATACAGTGTGTTTCTTAAGTAGAAGCCTTGAGTATTTACACCAAGAGAGTCAATCCTTAATAAAGACCTAAATAGTTATCATAATTCCTGTTAGATGTCGTACTGTGTAACAATACGCATTTATTCAAACGAAGGAAGTAAAGCGCTACTATTTTAATCTGCAAAAAAACTGTGAAGGCGTTTCGAGGGCGTGGCCGCGTGACCCTTTTTCATATACCTGCCTAAATAATAAGATTGTGGCAATATATTTATATTCAAACCACAGATCATAAAGTTTGAAACATAAGCAGTTTATTTTATTGCGTTAGAGAAGTAAGAATATGAACTGTAAATTAATTAAAAAAAAAAACAGAAAAGTAAGATTGTTAAAAGAATTTTCAGCGATATGCCAAAATTTACATTTTCTGTTTTATTTCCTTTAAACATTAAGATAATTCAAATGAATTCGACATACCTACTTCTATAAAGAGACATAGAACTGCAGATTATCGTGCGGGTTTCTCTTACTGCATAAGATGCATTATTATTTTGCCCCTTGCCAAAAAGCTTATCAGCATCGCATTCTACATGTCATAAAATCCCTGTGTACCAAATTTGGTGGTTCTTGTGCGATATAGCTCTGAGATATAAAAAAAATTAAATTTTTAGGGGCTTGTTTCAGGGGGCTATATCTCCGAAAGGGGGCCGCACTTATCAAAAGTAAAAAATACGGGTCCCTTAAATTTCTGACCAAATTTTGTTGCATTTATTTCGGGACACCCGGTATAAATGTGGGGTTGTTTTTAATTTCTAAACCACTTAAGTTAATTTAACCAAATTCAGTGTGTGCATATTTAGTATGACAGTAGGTATGAAACAAAAAATTACCAGCTTTAGAAACCTACCAGTGGCGGAGGTGTGGGTATCATTGTTCATTATTTGCCAAAAAAATATATATCGCCCGGTATAATATCACAAATAAAATAGGTCGTCATATGCGCCATTGTATTATCTTCATTTTTTGTTTATTTATACTTTTTTTGTATTCCAAACCGATTAATAACAAAATTGATTTATTTGATCAAGTGCATTTTTTCACAGTTACTTAAATATATTTTAGGGAGGCCATGCAAAAACAATAATATTAAGATGCTGTCATCTTATTTAATATTGTGTATTGTCAAATTAAGCTTATTTGTTAAAAAAGATTTTAAGTTTTAACAATGTTTATGCATATTCAAATGCTGAAATGGCCAATATGGTCTTGCAGATGGAAGTGGTACTGAAGCTACACGGTTTTATATGGAAAGATTTGCAAATCATCCAACTCCAAATCTAAGAATGTTCAGAAATGTTTTTCAACATCTCTTGGAGTCAGGATCATTTCAGGGATGTCCAATTCCTGGAATACCTTTGAGTATTAGAACGTCAGAGTTGGAAGAAGCTATTCTACAAGAAATTGACGAAAACCCAAATACAAGTACTAGCAAGATCGCAGCAACTTCCACAATAAACACCTTTGGTCTGATGAAAACCCTAATGTCATAATGGAATCTCGATTTCAACATCAGTTTTCTTTCAATGTATGGGTGGGTATTATTGGAATTTTCTTGTTGAACCTTACCTTTTACCAATAACTTTAACCGGTGCCTTCTACACACATTTTCTTGAAAACGTTATACCTAAACTACTTGGCGATATTTCCTATGCGCTAAAAGAATGTGGTTTATGCACGACGGGGCACATTTCAGTTTGACTGCTCGTGAATTTTTAAATTAAAAGTTCGGTAATAGCGTGATTCAACGAGACACTCAAGAACAAGGTCAAAATTGGCCACCCAGGTCACCTGATATGTACCCTAAGGATTTTTTTATTTGAGGACATCTCAAGACATTAGTTCACAAGGTTCACATTGGTATGTTTTATTTTTCAGTTTTAAAAACCAAGTCATAAGGTTCTTATTGCATATCAATAACTACTTATAAAATACAAGTGTCATTCAGAATGTAGGTTTCATTTTGGTTTTAAGTAAAAATTAATTAGCTAGTTAAAAATACGTCTCTACTGATTTAAATTTCGAGTACGTTTAATGAGCGATACCTTTTTTCTGTGGCTGGAAACTTTCAGTATTCTAGTAGCATGATCCTATAAATTTCGGTTTGCACTACCGATGCTATTAGTATCATAGTATCTCTATCCAAGGATATTCAAAGGATTATTGCAAAACTGTGGCAGTTTGAATAACAATTTATCTACAACTTCCAAAAAACATCACTATATACAGTTGCGGTCTAGGAGCATCGCGGACCATACTAGTCATGGGTTCTTGTTTAGTGAAGAATTTTCTAATGATTTTAAATGTACATGTATGCACTAGTAGATCGAGAGCTGGAATCGCTCGCATCGCGATCTTACGGAAAACTTTTTGGAGAATTTCGGTTGTGTCAAATGAAAGAGCTAATAAAAATATATTTGACACCTAAATAGTATAACAGAACAAGTCGAAAGCGCATAAATAACGATCTATGACTGATTATGTCGTTTTATAATTATAATAAAAAATATATATATTTAACAACTGACACTTCACGCCCGTCTATGCTCAAACTTAACACAATTGTACTAATTATACAGGATTGGAAATAAATAAGTGCAAAAAATTCGGAGGGTGATTTCCTGTGGAAAGATGTAGATGGGTCTGTCATATAAAAAATGTCAATTGAACATCCCCTGTGAAGATACCTACAAGTTCTCAAAGAAGATGCTAGGTAATTTTATTTAAATTAACGAAAATATAATGTGGTAGAGTTTTTGTAAATAGTTTTTAAATACAAGGTAGACACACATCTCATTTGAAAAGACATGTCACCAATATGTTAAATAGTAGATAGTAACTATGTAAACAATGGTTAACTCGCACTCTTTTGATTACTGTGTTTTTCTGCAAATGGGCATGGATGTGAGTGTCTTTTCAAAAACAAATTTTATTCAAGTCTTACCTTATGAAAAACATATACATAGCACTCTTCGACTTACCTGAAAAGAAAAACAAAATATTAGTTCATATTATATAATGATTAGGCTAAATAGGGCAATAAAAGAAAACAAGAGTAACTTTCTCCTAAACGAACCTTCAAAGATAATATAAATGAAACACAGTTTACGAAAGAACCACATCAAATTTAGTATAGGTACCTAATGAAATTTTTACTTTCCAGTAAAATTTAAACAAAAACTAATGCATATCATTGGAATTAAGTTAATTGAGTCCGTCAAGAAATGTAATTTGGAGAGAAGAAAGGTTGAACGAACCGTTTCAAGTCACAAAAATTTCCGAACTTTGAATCTTCCGATATTGTTTTTCTTTTAAAGGATGATGCCCCGAATTTCAATAACCAAACCTTGCCAGGTGATACAATTTTTTAAAATAAGAAAACAAGTTCATAAAGATATGGGTCGGGAAAAATGTTAATTTCCAAGATACAAAGCATCCCCTCCAAATATTTTTCAACGTAAGCTTATAATAATAATAATAATAATAATAATAATAAAAGGTTTATCGTAAAAAAAGTACAAAACAGTTTTCACAAAAGGAATGTATGTCAACAAGTTGATTTACAACACCTCCATCAAGGATACAAACAAAACAATAAAAGAATAAATGTCAAATTCAGTTTAAAACAATTGAATATTGAAAGAAAGTACGTTCAATTTTAACTTATTTTTTACAGTCAGTACCGAGAGATTGTGATAGTAAACCGGAAGATTATTAAGAATGTATGGAGCCATATAAGAAAAAGAACATTTAAATCTTTCGCTCTTATGAGAAGGAATACAAATTTTTTTTTCAACCTGCCTCAAATCTTTTGAGTGAATTTCTGATCTCTAGTTAACTTTACTATATAGATATGCAGGCCTATTGCTATTCACTACATTCAAAATGAAGCCAACAATATGAATGAATCTCCTTTCAGACATGTTCAACAAATTATAATTACGCAGATAAGGATAAATATGACTATATTGTGGAACAGTAGTAAAATATCTGACGCAAGAGTTCTGAACTCTTTGTAAATGATGTTTGTCAGCTTGACTTATACATGGACCATAAACAACGTCTGCATAATATAAGTGAGAAAGAACCATAGTTTCAATAAACAAGATCTTGGTATGCGAATTTAAATCTTTTTTAAAGGAATGCAGCAGTTTTAGGCAAGAATATGCCTTCCGGCAAATATTTGTTACATGATTAGAAAAGCTTAAAGTGGAGTCAAAAAACACACCAAGATTCTTTACTACATTACAAAAAGGGATGTTATCGTTATTAATTTTAATACTTATTTCATCTATATCCATATGTCTTAATTGATAAGATGTCCCAAAAAGAATATTCTGGCTTTTAATGGGATTCACTAACAGAATATTTTGTTGAGTCCAATCATAAATGTGTTTTAAGTCGTTATTTATAGCTTCTACTGCAATATATAATTCAGATGGCCGAAAACTATAAAGAAGCTGTATATCGTCAGCATACATACTAATTTTAGAATTAAAGCAAAGTTTAGACAAATCAGCAGTAAATATATTAAATAGAAGAGGTCCTAAAATAGAACCTTGGGGGACACCTGAGCACACTGCTCGACATGGAGACGTCAATATAGAAGAGGATGTATTTATCATGATAAATTATGGTCTTAAAACTCCTCATCTCCTAGAAAGTTTGATTTATTCTTGATATATTTTTATTTAAACCGTAAACGTCTAATTTAACTAACCGTAACTGCCTCATTGTATGAAACAATTATGCATAGTCGTATACAGCAGACTAATTATACAACACTGATGACAAAAAGTGTCGACAAAATTTTAACAATTATTTTCAACTTATTTCTGTATGTATCAGTGTATTTCAGCAGGGTTATTCCACTAACTTTATAGCTAGGCTATAAGAAGGTATTTTGGCTATAAGTTTTATAGTGCCTATCTTCATTATTATGTTATAGTCTCACTGTCACAGAATGAAATTCTACTAAATTTTATGGACGTTTATCAGCTATAACTTTAGTCATGTTATAGACAAATCTTATAACCATCACCGAAGGTGCCTAAAAGTTATTATAGCATGCTATACATAGAAATCATAAATGATTTCTATGATGCTATAACGCAGAATCGTTACACACCAAGTTGCAAAAATTCCTTCAGGCACATAGATTTTTATATGTATTTTTCTTCCTGTGTAATTCTAAACAAAAAGTTTTTTGAAATTGATCGTCAGCAACATATTTTTTAAATTTTTTTTTTTCAATATTTAAAACAGTTGAAAAAAATTGTTTACAAAAAAAAGAGAAATGCATTTAACAATTAACATGTCTGAACAAATTTTTATCGCGATTTGTAACAATTTAGTGGAATTTATTGAAAATTTTACGAGCTCACTGTACATTATAATTTTTTCTCTTTTAATAAAAATACATATAAGTAACTTAACATTTATTTTGATTTATAAAAAAGCAACAAAAATATATGTCCTTAACAATGAATATATACTGACTAATTTAACAATGAGTGCACACCAAATGTCTATCAGTAAGTATATTGACCTAGGTACAACTCTTTCAAAAAAATCAGAATACAACTGAAACTTAATCATTGATAAATAAATAATAAAACAAACTAAAATATTGCAAGTTTTCTAAGTTTCTCTTAGAGATTTTATGCTCTCTGCTATATTATTATTTGATGCAGCAATTAATTCCATGGAACGAGCTATAGCAAAAAGTGCCTCACTATTAGTGTCGATCAAATTTTTAAATAATTCATTTTCAAGTGAAGTTTTAGATACTCTCTTCTCTATTTTTCTGTTATCTATTACTGACTTATTTTTATTTGTGATATCATTTTCTTTATCTTCGACATTTACATCTGCATTTTCCATTATAACATTGGCATTAGGTCCCAGTTCATCTTCATTTAGAATATAAATATTCTCTTCAACAAAATGGTCATCACTATTGGTTATTTCTAGAACTTCTTCTATTCCCTCTGGATTATGTACAACATTCAGAGTCTTTTCATCAATGGATCCTTCTCCAAAACCTAACCCTTCACTGCTTTCTTTTCCAATTATACAAATAATTTTATTTTCTCGATCTGTTAGTGGTGGAGGGGGAGTAAAGTTACCAGTTTTTTTCTGACCCAATTTTAATTCGCTATTCCTTTTTCTAGTTAATAGTTTCTGGTTTTTCCATACCTAAGTACAAATAAATGTATGTGGACCTATATTTTAACTTTCGAGATAAAAGTTACTATTGAATTACAAATTAGAATGCATTAATGCTACAGATTACCTTCCTCCATTGCTCACTGGTTTTTTTTGGCCCAATTTCATTCAATTCGTTCGACAACCTTTCCCATGTATCATGTTGAGACTTTTTTCCTCTCATCCCTTGGAATTTTCCGCAGGCAAACGTATTGTGTTTTATCATAAAATCAATTAAATAATCTATTTGTTTTTCTGAGCTCCTCTGACGTTTTTTCTTGTCCGTATCCATTTCCATCGGTTTGTTCTGTTTATTCGACCATCAAAATTTGAAACGGCCGCAGGTCATGTACGATGCATAGTACGATGTACGACAAATTTTGAAATTTCTCTAGGAATAAGGTTTGATTCTTCTTCTTCTTCCGATATTTATTGTTAGTTTATCGACATATGCGCGGTTGCCAGTACCAATTATACTAATTCTAAAAGCCCTTGAGTATAGTCCACGGAAATTATAGTCGGACTATTTCTGACAACAGTTGAATAAGGCTAGACTATAATTATGGGTATATTAATATAGCCGACTTTACTTATAGCCACAATTATTGCTTTCTAGTAGAATAACCCTGCAGGTTAGAAAAATAATTTTAAATTTATTAGTTTTTCGAGTAAAATAAATATATTTTTTTATTACAATGAGGTGTAGATATATTATTATTATTTCAAATACAAGTCAAACAAAATAATTTTCTAAATATTCAGTGGCACCGAAAGTTTTTAGTGATGGGTATTTACACCAATGGTTTATATGGATTCAGTGGTGAAGCTTAATCTCTTAATGGTATTTACTTTAATGTTGTATTATACAAAAATGTTAACAACGTTCATCCCAAACAACAAGTATTCTCGAACACATATTTATAGAAATTTATTTTCTTATGTTGCTAAATACTAGGTATATGCTATTTCAATAAGAACTAATGTTAAAAGTTGAAAGTAGATTTCATTACGAATACTCTAGCAGTTCAAAAGAAATCGCAAAATTAGTTTTAAAGTGTGAATGTCATTATATTACAAATGATTGTATATACGGCAACATTTTTGTACCCTATTTTTCAATATGTATTCAGTATGTCAGTAAAATTTTGTATCGAAAATGGTGGAGATGTTGCATTACATTTCATTGCAAAATTGGTTCTATCGATTCTACGCCACTGTGGCTACCAAACATTTTAAACGAACGCAAAATACCCAATCTATGTAATTACATGTTGTCTAGACGAATCCCATAACGCTTCTGCAATAAAAATAAAAAACACTGCTTTGACGAATCGAAAAAAAAACAACAACAAATGCGACCCACCTACCAATCTCTGCTACGTCCAGGACACACCAAAACAGTTCTTAGTCATTTTGTTTATTATTCTTACTTTCCGAAACGGTCGAATTAACTGTGCACACGTCAAAAGACAAAACACGCACGTCACGCCAGGGTAACTTGACTCGTTCTGTCACGTTCCAATATAAATCACCCTGTTTTTGTTTGTTCGTGTGCTCTGCCATGTGTTACCTATGGAGACGAGAGATAAGATAAAGATTTATTTAATTCGATTTACTTCCTGATGATGTATATAATATAGCTAAAGTTAGTACCACAACAATGATTTACTGACTACAAAATATCCTCATAATATCTCTTAAGAGTATTCTCAATTTATTCCATGAAGACTCTCTGGACATTTATGGTTTCCTCGATACATTAAATAGCTTGTATAAATTCTTAGTGACAATATTATTAATTTATTTCTTTTATTTGTCATACATCTCATACAAGTTACGTTACAATGATTCAATATTACAGAATGAGCCAAGCGTGGATAGGATTTCAATGATCTCAAACAGAAATTGTAAAACATTGATGACGTGTTGCTGAACTCAATTTTTCAAGATAAATGCGCAAGGGAAGTGTTTGCGATATAAAGTTGTTAGTTAGAAGGTGATTTTCAGTTTCTCATTATTATCGATAATCTCTATATATATAGTTTGGGTCAATCATTTAGGATTGCAGACTGTCCGAATTGGTATTTTGCCGTAAAATAATGATATTTAAAAAAATTATTTTTGATTTTCCAATGATACAAAGTTGCACACATACCGAGTTACGAGCCTTCAAAGCGAGGCCAAATATTTTGAAAAATATTAATATCTCTAAATGACTTCAACTTGTAATAACCAAATTTGGTACATGATTTAGCTTTATTATTGGTCTTCCTTGACTGTGAGTTCAAGTAAATTGAAACACTACAAGGTGTTCATTGAGGGTGAGTCACATCTAAAATTATACCCAACTCTTTTTTCCATTGATCGAATTTAAAAAGAATGATAACATCCCACGCAGAATTTAATTTAAAACACTTTTTTACTCTCATTAAATTTTAAAAAACTTTAATGTTTAAAAAAAATCCATTAATTGAGTAATACAAGATTTTAATAGTGTTTTTTAGAAGAAATCAAAAAGTCAGTAGTAGGATTTGTCTAAAATTTGACAGTAATAAAACTATTTTATTTTTACTATTGTTGTTCAAAATGGCTGGAAATTTATATTCAGCGAACAAGTTGACATGTTACTTATGGTAGATTTATGTGAAGGAAACTTGTAAAAGAAGTGTGGAAGAATATCGATTCAAACATTTTCTAATGTTGAAAGACGGGTTCGAAAGACAGGAAAGTTTTTCATTAATATCCGAGAGCTTCCTAATGTAATAAGGGTACAAAATATTTTGTAAACAATTGAAGATGATCTGCAAATAAGTACTAAACGTTTCGTTCTGGAGAAACGGAATTATCAAGAACTTCTGTACCCCAAATTCTTAAACTACTACAACCATATTCAAAAAGTGTAAGAGCTATTGGCTCAAGATTTAGATCGACGAGAGACTTTTCAGGATATTAATTTTCGCAAGAAAATTCTTCTCACTTTCTTCTCTCATGAATATTCCGATGTAAACCCTACGCAATAAGTTCTAGATATTTTCAACGCGAGCTTAAGATAAATGTTTAGGCCGGTATTGTTAATAATAATAATAATAATGGCATTTATTTCCAACAGATAAGAAACCCAGTTACAGGAAATGCATAACATACATAGAAAGAAATTACAATTCATATAACTTATACTTACTATACCTAATCATAACAAACTCATAAGGCTGTAAAAAGAAAAAAAATACATAAAAATGAAAAACAAGAAAAAGTAACAAATATGATTATATCCAGATTATTCGTAGTTGTAAACAATGTTTTTTATTGTGTTCAATGACGCTTTAAGTAAAATATTAGTTCTAGGTCTGTCACAATAAAAAGTTTGATTATATCTTAAACCAGCACACGGCACAAAAAATTTTATCTTTCTTTATTATTGATTTGAATGAACCAGTTATTTTGAAAAATAGATTAAATGTGCGCTTTCTGTTGACAAATAATGACGCTCACGGCCCCTACGTCTCCCCCCTTGCGGGCGCCCAAGTTGACAATACTATTCTCGTTCAAGTTTGCAGTTGTGGACACACTGTTTTAACATTGCATAATTAATTTCCACAATTTTCAGTAATGTTAAAATTCTATCTCCGTTGCAGATTTACTTTGTCTACAGTAATAAATTGTCCTAAATAAATGTCATAAATTTGCCTTAATTATTTAAATCACTTTGTTGAAGAATGTTTTTATAATTAATAATATCCTTTGTTTCGAGAACCCGTAGCTTTAGACCTTTTGTACAACTTTTTTTTCATCTAAAATAATCTAACGATACATAATCTGTAAATATTTTTTCAGTATTAATAAAGAAAATACATAACAAGCAGCTTTGTTGAATGAGAAAAATTTCGCATATTTCTTAATTTAGCGCTTTCAGCTAAAATAAGCAGTAACAAATTTTCATAATAAATTCTGATTATAGAACAAACGACGAATTAGCTATGTAAAAAGGCAAGAATTGTCTTTATTACTGGAATATTTTTGTCAAAGCTGTTCTGGAACGAGGTTAATGAAATTTTGAGGGCGACTCGAAAAGCTGACTCGCCTTTTAATGAGGGCAATAAATTAGGGTAGAAAATACGCCATTTCCAAGAGTTCCTTTGATAAAAAAACATGTCAATTTTCCTTTAATATCTTAGTATAACTACTGCAAATTAAATTTCATGTCTTATACAAATTTATCGCTTATAAGCACGAATTTGGGATTAATCGTTAGCAAAATTTTATTTTTAGACAAATTCAATATGTTCAACATCTGCTCCTGCAAAAAATATGGACCCATGTGTAAATGTAATCACACAACTGCTTCTTGACTTGACAAATAGTGGAATATGTAAATAAGAATTGCCACATGTAGTTTTATATCAAATATAGGATCGGCCAAACCGCGAAGAGACTAAATTTATCAAGAGTGCAAAGTACGAAAGTTGTTGAAATGTATATATTATACATGGTGACTCATTTTCGATAGAATTCTGTAACATCTACGGGTTGCTATCGCAACGGAGACTTTGACAATAAGTTAATTTCTTATAAAATATGTGTTACGTATCAATCTAAACTGGGTTGATGCAAATCCCTCATGAATATTTCATTCGGTGGCATCATATGCGGCATTAAATATGTTCCTATGTGCAAAGTTTAGTTCTGATACAAAAATGAATGATTAACCGTCAGTTTTATCAATAGACTGGATTTTAAACTGGATTTAATAAAATCTATTAGCAACTAGCTTAGGAAATATTTTATACTTAAACAAAAACAACGCGATTCAAATTTATCTTGTTGCTGTAAAATGCATATTTCAGCATGTGTGAAATACAGGGTTAACTATGACTAAGTACAAATATTTTAAGAGTGGATACAGAAAAGTAAGAATTAACGGAATCGGCCATTAAAAAATTTCTAAAGTTATTTATAAAGCGACAAAACATTTAAGCCTCTATTTATTTGACCTTCTGTCAGTCATGAGATTAGGTATATTCCGCATAAGTCAAAAGTATAAAAGGAAAAATTATTTCAAACTAATCACCATGTGCGATATTTTATTTTTGACAGAATCTTAGAGTGTCGCCATCTGTAGATCACTAGTGCAAGGTGTACTTCACACTGATACATTTTTAAATTTCTTGTGTTGTTGGGGAATTATATTCTGTTAATACTAATAATAGTAACAATAATTTGCCTAAAGTAATTAGTACTATTTTAAACTATAACATCCGGAGATGTATACAGAGTTTTGTAACAATCCTTTATCTTTCTTTGAGCTTAGAATATCATATTCTAAGTTTGACCAGTGTTCTTTGATGTTTGGATCTCAATAGTTCTGACCATTGAAATTAAAATGACGTTATTTAGTTGATACATTGTCAAAATTGTACAGGAGATATAATAGAATAATTTTGCGTGATAATTTGTGCCAAAATATGAGATAAAGCTTTATGATAATAATTTTACTGAGAATGCTGAGACTAACTAACTAATAATAAAGATAATCAGAGAAAGGAGACCAGCATCTATGAATTGGCACGGCCAACTATCACTATATTAGTCATTCACTGATTAAAATATGGTGAAATGTTGGTTATTTATTGCCTATGTCAATAGTGTGAAATAACACAACAGAATATGTTACAGCTGTAACGGAAAATTACTACTTATGACAATGCATTGTTCATAGTAAAACAGTATTTTTGTACACATGATTCTTGTAATATAGTATAGGTTTGGATGTTTTTTAAATTAACGTATACTGTGAACAACTTTATCAGTTACTGCTGCAGGTTTCTTTGGTCTATATTAAATGAGAAGACGAAGCTGTAGAATTCAGACATACGTTTTTGGACACAGATAAAACTCAACAGTGTACTGAAACTGATATCTTCGGTGCAATGAGAAACTTTTGTTTCATTCTTTCATTTGATAACTATTTTACAATTTTCTACATATATATTTGTAATATTGCTCTGTGCAAAGAAAATAGTGTGAAAAGCTAGAGGTATTTAGAAGAAATTAAAGTTGTCAGGTATTAAGGAGTACGAAAAAGCTCTCTCAACATCTTATATTGATTGAGAACCTACCCTAGAAGTGTCAAAATGAATCAATAATCAGCATAAGAAATTATATTCTAGCCACAAAGCTACGGTAATTAACATAAAAATATGTCTGATTCTTTGTCAAGCATACTGTAATGAATGAATAAATGATTATTCATTAATTTATTTGTGGACAATAACATAAACAATGGCAAGGACATTTTAAAAGTACGAGGAAAGCAACAATCTGTTTAAAAAAATTTCCAACAGAATAAAGCTCGAAATCAAGTAGATATTTATAGTAGACAGTTTGTCATTCTGATATATTTATGATAAAGGTATGATAAATTTTACGTAAAATATAACGTCAGAAAACAAGCAAGAAACAACGAAACTGACAGTGAAATGTTTTAAAACTGCAATGTTTAAATCGAGACATGCGAGAAGGCTGGGAAATATTTTTATTGCAGACATATGTTTTAATAATTTGGACTATAAATTTCAATGACACAATTAGATTAATAAATTGGTACAATCATATACTATTTTATACATAGATAGCTCAATAATTTCACAACATAACAAAAAAGTATTATTATACTATACAGTGTGTCCCGTTTTTTCAGGTTAACACCTCTGGAAACGTAAAAAGGCTGTGGAATTATTTTTTTGCAATCTGTATTCCGAAGAGAGGTTATATTCTACTAACCATTTTATTGGTGTGACAAAAGCTTGGCCTACTACAATTTTTTAAAAGGGTTGAATTTTTAGAATTAGACATTTTTTTTATCAATAAGATAATATTACCTGGCCATTTAGCGATCAAATTCAGTTGTCGAGGGTTATATCGAAAATTCCATTGAACAGAGAAACGAAATAGCAACAAGAATCATAGGTCAGAAAGATACACCAAATAAGAAATTAAAAGATCACGCAGAAGCACAAGCTAGGAGTACTGGCAGTATTGCTGTTAGAGAAGAGAAGCTGGATGCTTCTAGTATTCACTTAAATTTTTTCATTGTTTGTAATGTTTCATTTTTTACCTAAAAAAGTATCATTTTGAAATTCTAATCAAAATTTGTCAATTTCGAAACGCTTTCACAAAAAGTTATTTTATTTGAGAATTTAAATAGTAAAAGTATATAAACAAAACATCAAGATTTTTGTTTTGGGTATTACGTTTGTTCTATGTATTTTATTTTTTTGAGATTTCTGTACATACAAACACTACCTTATTAAATATAGGGCTCTTAGTTACACACCAAATTAATTACTGAACAACAATTAAGTAAGTGTACCAACTTACCAACGAAGTTGAAAATATTATAATATTTTGACTACAAATATAAATTTCAGGTTGACACTTTGGACAGCGCACGCGCACCGATTTCCAATTCTACCCAGCAATTGCCACAGTCATAACCACCTAATCGCTGCATCAACTCCCTTTGCAATTAGGTACGTACTCTTAGGTGCTCCTACCCCACATTTTTATGGAATGTACCGAATAAACCAATTCACGATGGCCCACAAGAGCTTTTTATTGTAAAATGTTCTAAAATTTTAAATTTTTTAAAATGAGAAATACAACATGCAACACCGTTAGAGCCCTCCAATTTAGGACACTCCTTATTAAAATTTGGAAATTATTTTTTAACTACATTTAAAACCCTACACTTACTTAGTTTTTTCTTGTAGGCGATTTCGGATAAAAACAATATTTCTGTATTTCTTCGATAAATTTTTCTCTCGTTAGTCGTAGGTACAATGCTCTGATAAAATATTACAGGCGGCTAATTTCGCAACACCCTGTATGTTTTATTTGTTCTAGATGAAGATTATAATACCTTTATATAAAAAAAAACAAACTTATTATTATGATTACGATAAGACGCGTTAAGGAAAAACATATTCGTTTGTAGTAGACATAAGTGGTTGGCCCGATAAATGGAATACATTTCAGGAAAGTGCAGCACGTAGTAACCTATTTGCGCCCCGTATGTTTAGACAATATTCAAATGCCTGTTGACACCTGGAGTCTAAATATAAATGAGATGGAAGGGAAAGGGGATATTTTAGTTGAAGCACAAGGTTATTACCTAAAATTAAATCTGGAACGGCTGAACAATGATGTAAGATTTCAATGGCGTTACTGATGCAGTTCTGGTAGTTAAAAAATTAATTAATGTCATTTGATATTACATGTGACCTTGGGGTATTGTAATTGTATTTTTTTAATGAAAAGTACGAAAATCTGCTAAACAAATAAATTAGTAACCATTTTAATAAATTCCAGAATGAAAAAATGAGAAATACCATTCAATACAATATTTTCAAATTTCTGATTCAAATTAGACATTAGTCAATAAATTAGAATAATGCATATTTAAATTTATTAACTGTGATTTTCAAGTCAAGGTTATAACACACCACAATATATATCAATCTTTATTTCAATTTTATTGAGATATGATCGCTTGGCAATACAAAATTATTTTAAATCTAACCAGTAGGCCTTGCTTGTGAATAAATCTTATCTATGGAGTTCCTAAAGCATACATAATACCTAGATATTTGTCAAAGAGCATGACTACATTTATAGAAATTGTAGGACTTAATTAGCTTAAATACCTTTACAATAAATAAATCAAACTCTAAAAAATGTATGGTTAAAATATTGTGGGAAAAATTAAATGCTTCGTAGAGAAAACCAAATTATTTGGTCATATGTGCACAATAAAATATATGTTTCAGCCAATTGATTATTTCTATCGATTAGAACTTTGGTTAAGATAATTAATTATACATGATTCACTTTGATTGAAGTATTTATTGAAACTAACAAAATATTTGGTTCTATTTCAGAACCAGTAAGTTAATTTTGACCATTTTAATTGGTTAAGATAATACAAATGCTGTTAACATAAAATATATATTTTGTCCAAATCAAAATCATTCATTACTCACAGCAAAATTTTGTTATTTTAATAAATAATTTTGTTGGACTAATCAATTTTAACATTCACTTGATTATTCGTATAAATTAAATTAACAATTTATAACTTTTAGTTTAAGACAAGAAAAATTTTAAATTACAAAATATTATTGTTGAGATTACCATCTCACTAAACATAATTTATGCACAATAAAGTAATAGTGAGCTGTTCCCTACATCCTGAAAAATTTATAGCAAACAGCCGTAGTTAGTTGACAATAACAGTGCCACCAGACATTATAGGGTTCTAGCTTGTTAGCTGATAGCTTGCTGTTGGCTGATGTTCACCTGTGTCATAACCGATAGATGAACAAGAATACGCTAGATACAATTGTCTATATCTAGGGGTCACTAGCTACTCAGTAAAATAATATTTACTGATGCCAAATGTAATAGATGTGAACATTGCACAATTGTGCTTTTAAAGTAATTTATTCATACACATAAATAAAAAATTATATGTAAATATTTTGCTTGTTCAAAATTGCACGAATTTATAATATTTAACATAATATTAAAAGTAAGCTTTCAACAACAGGGATTAAGTGGCATATACAATTCACTACATAACTGCATAACGTATGTAATTTCTATTAGTGTTGGGAAAAACCGAGTTATTTCAAAAACCGAGTACTGAGTATTTAAGTGATATCAAAAACCGATTGATAACTCGAGTAATGGTCACTTAAATTTTCAGCATCTGTACATATTACTATTTTTGTAGTTTATATGTAAATGTTACTTTAAATACATAAATATATGTATACTTTTTGTACGGGTAAATTTATATATTTAAAATAAACAATACAAATCTTAGATATATAAAAATATATATGATGCATTTATACAAAAAATTTGTTACTTTTTTAATTTTTCAACACTAAATTTTATTTTGATCTATACCTACGACAAGTACATTATACGAATTACGAATATGAACGATGGTCGTTTCTATGCTTCCTCGGTTTTTCGTTGTTTGTTATAGTTGCGGCAAGAAGTCAGACGACTTACGTCATAGAAAAAAAAATGAATAATTCATTATATTTTCATGGAAATATTAAAAAAAACTGCAATTGAGAATAAAAAAATATCTATACAGGGTGTCCGGAAAGTAATGGGACCCAGCTTAAACATAGCTTCCTGCGATCAAATAGAACCGATTTAGACAAACTTAGTTTAGTCCAAAAGTGCCTCATTTACAAATTACAGGGCTTCAAAAAAAATTCTTCTAAACGAAGCACTTTTATACTAAGCTAAGTTTATCTAAATCGGTTATATTTGATCACAGGAAGCTATGTTTAAGCTGGGTCCCATTACTTTCCGGACACCCTGTATACTATACTAAATGTGTGCACTACATATTGCACTAAAATTGCAAAAATGATTGTTTTTAACGCGACCAAATATCGAAAATTATGTTCACAATTGCGTAACATCAGCCGTGCCGTGACATATGTAAGTCGTCTGAATTCTTGCCGCAACTATAGCGGTTCTTGTTAAGCGTATGTATACGAGCATGTATATACAAATCTTGAACTCGAACACACAAGTTGTAAGTAAACAGTAGGGTTGCAACTTGTGCTTTTTTGTCATTACTGCAGCCTCTGTCCTTTCGACCTTATTTTTACTACAAATGTCCTTACTCGGAAGACATGATTCAGTTCTTATTAAAATAGAATTATCGGGAGCCAAAGACAAAATATGTAAAAGAAATAGTTCATATACAAAGTAAAAAGAATGTCCTTACTTGAGAATTTAAAAGATAAGAATATCGTACTTGCTCATATGAAAAGGTGGCAGCCCTAGCGAACAATGGAAAAAAAATCAAATAAACAATTCGTTACTCATATAACTGATAACCGAGTGATTTCGGTTATTGTAATAACCGAATAATCAGTTATTTCTCACTCGAGTGATCGCAACACTAATTTCTATATTTTTCAAAAAGCAATTACTTACTCCTCCGTATCCAACGATACCATACGGCAGATGTCGTTGAACCAAAGCATCAAAGTACATCATTTTTAAATGCTTCAGATTCAAACTGTCCGAGATATTTCAATGTTAGAATTAAACTTCTTAATTTCTTTTTTTTATTATTAATATGCAAATTCCATTGTAAATGACCATATATTATTATACCCAAGTATTTGATGGA
The DNA here is from genome assembly GCA_037114965.1 of Monochamus alternatus. Taxonomy (NCBI): domain Eukaryota; kingdom Metazoa; phylum Arthropoda; class Insecta; order Coleoptera; family Cerambycidae; genus Monochamus; species Monochamus alternatus. The sequence continues at coordinate 37,165,520 of CM073431.1, read as the reverse complement.
ATTACTAGATTTTAACTCTCCAGCTGTATCTGCATTACCTTAATTACTTTATACTGTGGAAGACCGTTGTCATAATTTGAAAATAGCAAGTAAAGTGTATTCCCTACATTTACTGCAAGCAATTTATAATTAAAGAAGTCTAATAAATATTGAAAGTCTCTTTCCAACTTAAGTTTTAACAGATCCCAATTAGCGTCTTTGAATATAACTGCCGTATCGTCAACAAAGCTTATTATTTCTTTATCAATAGGAATACTAAAAATATCATTTATATATATACAGAACAATATAGAACCAAATACAGTCCCTTGTGGAACTCTATAAATGTTAGTTTTAACAGTAGATAGATAACTTTTAAACAGTTTAAGGAATGTTCCCCTAATATCAACATTTTCCAAGGGTTTTCCAACAAATTAAGGTGACTTACAATGTCTAACACTTTCGCCAAATCAACAAAAATGCAAATGGGTGGGATAGTTGAATTTAGACAAATTCCTGAATTTTTTACTAGTTAGGTCCAATATTGTATCATTGGTAGATTTTCCTGCCATCTTTTCAAATATTTTTGTCAGATTGGAGATAAGTGATATAGACCTATAGCTTACCTCTTGTTTGTTGTCAGATTTATACAAAGGTTTAATAGTTGGAAAGATGCATTCTTCAAACGCTTTATTTATTATAAACGTTAATGCAATTAATTGAATGAAAAATTATTTTCTATTCGTATATGATCTGGGCATTCATTCACACAGTTCTACGGCTCGGTGCTCACCCAAAGATTAGTTTCATTAGTATTTTTTTTTGCAGACAGTTATGAAATAATTAGCATATAGTTTACATAACAGTAGATATTGTTGTTTCACTATTCCGAAACCTGTAAACCCCGGAGATTAGCATCTGCCATAAAATTAGCTGTAATCATACTAAGGGTCACTTTAATAAACATCCAGTTGCGCCATCGAGCGCACGGCGGCTCATTAATCAGGTAAGGAAGCGGCAAAATAGTACATTTAAATTTTATGAGTGATTTGAAAAAGGTGCGCTTCCTCTTCTTTATTTATTGTTTTCATATTAAATCGCACCTGACCGGAGTATCTCCGCTAATTTGAATGCACGACACGGGCTTCACAGCCATGTGCCCAGTGTGACTATTAGCAATTTGATATTCAACTTATGTTCTTTTAATTTCCTGGTCCGAGTTGCCCATTACACACATTTTGTTTTTGTTTTGGGGCCCTTTAAACCTAAGAAACCTTTTATGTGTACAACACAATATTAGTTGTTTTTGTACATTTAAACTGAAATTTCATAAGGAATAAGAAATATTAGAAGAACTTAATAACGTTTTTGCTTTAATTTAATTGATTTACGTTTTCTAACATTCAATCGTCATTTACTCGAAAATTTTCCTATGTAAGAGGGCAAAATTTTAGTATTGTCTGATAGAGAATTAAACGATCTTTCAGAATCAAGGAAAAAAATATGGTGTTGCCATTAAAAAAAAATCGATGACGTCATTACTCGAAAACAAATGACATTTGAAAATCGCTTTTACGCTAAAATACGTATTTTTTAAATTAAAAATCGACCTGTTCGAGGATTTTTCCCAAAAAATAATTGTTTCGTTTTTATTGAATTTATTCCATACTTTTGGTGCATACTGTATATACCACATCTATTTGCAGATACACTTATGAACCATACTTACCATATCTGATATTTATTAAGTCTTCTGTACTAGTTTCCTATTGATTACTATGTTAAAAATTGGTCCAAATGAAGTTTTTTACATTAATTACAAAATGAGGCCTTTTTTTTGTATTTTCTTATTGAATGAAATTTAGTGTTAGTGTTTATTGTTTTGTTTTGACTTATAAAAGCCTACGAACAAGATTGTTTTAATATTTTTTGTGGATATGACTTCGTTTATATATGTATGTTTATGTTAATCTGTAAAATTTCTTGTTCCTTTCGCCAATAAACCAGTTATTATTATTATTATAAAATATTAAGTAGAAAGTAGTACTGCATACGTCATTTTAAAGGGCATTGCATTATCTCTTCAACGCCATCTAGTCTTTAATTTCGAAAATCATAAATTATTATCTGAATAATGTAGTCACTTGGGTAAAATATATAGCAAAAGCCAAAAAAAAAGAGAGTAAAACATCTAGGTAGGAAAAATATAACAAATAAGTAAACATTTTAGTGCAGCATTTACTTCTGCATAAACATTGCCATTTATTATCAAAATGGAGTATATTATTTAACAAAGAGTTGAAACAATTATTAGTAGCTACTCTTTTCTTTCCGAATAATGATAGTGCTTCGACTTGCTACAAATACAAAATTTTTTGACAGTCATTTAAATGTCGTTATTTTTTGTGATGGCAAATCACCCAACCATTTAAAAAAATAACTGAAAACAGCATTCAGTATTGTTTTCAATCCCTATGACCAAAGGATTGTTAAATTTGACTTCCTACTATCTCAAATAAATTTCAAAATGTCACGTTTTGGCAATTTCAATCTATTAACGCGTTAATTAAAGAACAAAATCCAAAAAAATACCACAATTACACGTGGGAAATATTTATGGAGTTTTGCTGTGAACGAAAATGTGAGTTAAATGAGCATAGAAGCGGAGAAGAATTGACATTGATATATATATAAATATTGGGTGGTCAATATAAGGAAGAAAGGGACAGTATTCAAAGAAGCAACAGTAAAAATTATGTGGAACTTTACAGGACAAGCAATATAATGACTATAACTATATTACGATTGAGCCATTTAAAGGCGCCGTATTCTTGAAATAGTAGTTAGCCAAAAACAGCAATGTTATCTCATGCCACCTGCAAATATTCAAAGACAGTGAAGTAAAACGAGTATATAACGACAGAAAGCGATCTAACCAATAATTTTTTTCTTTAAAAATACCTATTTTTTAATTTAATTGTAGATGTAAATATTGTTATCACATAAACTTACACAGTTCTACATATAAGATTGTTCACTTTAGTATGTGAAAATAATTGTTAAAATTTGGGGTTAGAATAGCAAAATAATGCGCGTCTTACAAACGTTTTTTAAAAATTATTTTATTTGAGAAGAATTTAAATAGTAAAAGTGGATAAACAAAATATCAAGAATTTTATTTTTGATATTACCTTCGTTGTATGTATTTTATTTTTCGAGATTTGTGTACCTAAACGTTCCACAAATTTGATCATTTTACGGCGTGAAATGCGGCGACCTTAACAGTATGGTATCCTAAACCTGCGCTACAAAAAAATTGTAAGATGTTTCAGGTGTTTCACATACAACCGTTCGAAAGATGCATACAAACATACTCTTACTTACTCTATATGTATTCCGTGTGTATTCTCTCCAAAATGTATCCTTATTCCCTCAGCGACCTTTTGGTCATTTGCCTATATGATTTTTTTTTAATGTTATAAAATACTAGCCGATGTAATAATATAATAATTTCATTAAAATGTCTTAAGGTGTTTTTTCGTTACATTTATTACAAACAGTCGAAAATAAATTTGAATTTCTTTTCTACAGATTTTCTGAGAGCTGATGCAATTTCCTTCCATGTAGGTTTCAATAATTACTTTCCTCAGACCACCTAATATTGATAATATACCATGTCAACTCGTCAGTCGGCCAAAATCTAAATATTTTCAAGAGCCAATCCCTTTGAAGTCATAGCAAAGCCGACAGAAAATGACCACCGCGCGCACTTCCGTCGAACGGTGTGAGGTAGGCTCGCAAGTCCCATATAAGTAAGACGAATTATGGCCGGTTTCTCAACTAGTAGATATCTATTAAATAAACTTATCGATTCCATAAACTGGAGATATCCCATGAATTCGGTTTCTGAACCATTCGATAATGCTTATCTATTGCATAAGTTATCGAACAGATATCCAAAGAAAAATGGTAAGATATCTGCCCAATCAACATTAACGCACGCGCGCAGCGATTTAGCTGTTGCTTGTTTACATCTTTATTGTAAGGCTTAACCTAACTTTTTTTGATATTTGATATTTTCGTGACGATTACTTTGTGCAATGGAAAATTCTGATTCGTCTGCCTCTTCAGATGAAGAATATTTAAATATAGTCAGATATCTTGAACGGCCAAGACGTTATCGTGGAAGAGAAAACCAGTATGAAAAATACAGCGACAGAATTTCGAGAGAGGTTTACGGGCGCCGTATTCTTGAAATAGTGTTTTCTACAAATACAAGTAATTTTAGACATTTAAGAACTGAATAATATAGAGTTTAGCAAATAACAACAATGTTACCTCATGCCATCAGCGAATATTCAAAGGTACCGAAATAAAATCAATGTATAACGTCAGAAAGCGATTTATCCAGCAAATTTTTAGGTATTGAAAACTTTCAAAATACGTATTTTTTTTTTAAATTCAGCTATAGATGTAAACATTGTTATAACATAAACTTACATATTTCTGCATATAACATTGTTCACTTTTGTTTATAAGTATGTGAAAATAATTGTTAAAATGTGGAGTTAGAATAGCGAAATAATGTGTGTCATACAGACAGTTTAAATAGTAAAAGTGTATAAACAAAACATCAGTAATTTTATTTTTGATATTACTTTTGTACTACGCATTTTATTTTTAAAAATTTCAGTACCTAAAAAACGACAAATTGATCATTTTACGGCGAGAAATACGGCGAACTTGACGAAAGAAACTGTAAAGTTACTGATAGATTTAATAGGAGATAGTATTCAAGTCTCTAGTACTAGAACAAATTTACTAACAGTATTAGAAAAGGTTTTAATAACTTCGTTTTTATGCAGCAGGTTTTATATATATTTTTATTTAGTTAATGTGATGTGATATCACTAGGTAGCCGATAGTGGCGCCATCTACAATTATTTCTTGAAAGTGTCTTACTTCCATAAATGGCATCTGCAAACAGTTGTCCATTTGCTAGCTCCCTCTATGATTATTGCAGATATTAAGATATCCATTCAACTGTTATGTATTCAACAAAATTTGGAAGTCATGCGTTCAGAAACCAATATAAAGTTATCGGTCTGATAAATTTATGTACTCGATAGTTATCGAATGGATAGCGCCAAATGTTGAGAAACCGGCCATTAGACATGTTCTTCGCGCTATTCACTCGCGGCGCGTCATATTTATAAACTGTTTAACTTTTACTTCTCGAGAACTGTCCTGGAATTTTGTTTCCAGTTTTCTACTACCTCTCTTGCCCCATTTCATTATTTCTACCTACCTATCGAAATGTTGATGAAAGTGTAATTAATTACAATATATATTATTACAAAGAAACAAAATACCAAAGTTCTTTTTACAGGGTGACGCTTGCTTACTACTATTATCGAAAATAGGCAAGAACAAAATCCAGCATCTTTTAAAATGATGTATCACGCAAATCCATTTTCCATTTAAGATTGTAAAGGGAAGGTCTGCCCGGCTTAGGAATAGAAGCTATAAAACGACCGTTTTTTTTTATTTTTGCGTCAAAGCGAAGAAAATCTGAGTAACAAGTTTTCTATGATCCATTTTTAGAACTTTAGAAAATATAGAATCATAAACTTTAAATTTGATATCTAGGTAATTAATAAATAAACATAGTTCATATAAGTATACCTACTATTTACAGATTTTCTTTTATGTAATTTGATGATAAGAGTCAGTCGTGGAAAATACATTAGATTTATGGTGAACTGTACTTATGTGTTATTGAAAAATATACTAATGATGCTGTGTAAGTCGTCCATTATTAGTTATTAATATCCTGATTTTACTAATGTTAATTTTATTATTTGCACTTATGGAGGAGTATTCTTTCAGTATAGAAATGACTATTTTTTTGTTAACTAATGACATTAGTATAAAAATAGTCTTTATGCCCATACACATGCAATTTTTTGTCGACAAGTCTGTGCATGTTACAACGCATGAATTAAAAATGTGTTTGTTTATATTCAACATTTTACAACGAAGTAGGTTAATTATAGAGATAATTTTAATATATTAATAATTATTACGTTACGTAATTTAAAAAACGATTATCCGTAAATTTTTCAGATAGAAAAAAATCCACAACCAATAATTTTATGCTGGTGCTGAAATACTCGACAATAAATCCACAAATTGAAAAAATAGGAAATAAGGTCACCGTATTTCTCGCCGTATAAAATCATTAAATTTGTGGTGTTTTTAGATACAGATATCTGAAAATTAAAACACCTAGAACAAAAGTAATAGCAAAAATAAAATTCTTGATGTTTTGTTTATCCACTTTTACTATTTAAATTATCCTCAATTAAAATAATAACTTTTAAAAAGCATTTATAAGACACACATTATTTTCCTGTTCTAATCTACATTTTAATAATTAATTATGTTCACATACTTATAAACAAAAGTAAACAATCTTGTATGCAGAACTATATATTTGAAAGATTTGTGCACCCACAAATTTGTTGGTTATAATCTATCTGTCGTTATATTATATGCTTTTTCCTTCAGTACCTTTGAATATTCACAGGTGGCATGAGATAACATTGTTGAAATTTGCTAGGCTCTATGACTCTCTATGATTCAGTTCTTAAATGTCTATAATTATGAGCATTTGTAGAAAATACCATTTCAAAAACATGGCGCCCTTAAAGATAATTGGGATAAAAATTGGAAAACGATCTTACAAAATTGAACAAGCATTTCACCACTTCATTATTTTAAATCCATTTTTTAAATTAAGTAAATATGTTATATAAATAAATCTCAGCGCTCTTATTGATGATATATGAGCCGCTTCAAACGAGAGGAGAAAATATTTTCTCTTCTTTATTTATTTACACATTGTATGTGATAGTGCCACTTTGAACTTAGCCCCTCCAAAAACTTGGTGCTAGTTGCACCTATGGAGACAGATTTTGGAACTCCATAAGAAATTCTCTGTTTAGCAAAAAAATCCTATAAGATAGGAGAAACGTGTAAATATGCATACGTTCGACCAAAGCTGCAAGACAAGAGAAGCTAAACGAGGTGACGTTTAACATTCGGCGATCTTTGCGATCAATGTTGGGATCTGCATCGGTTGGATTTTAGTTTTAGCGATGAACGTTGAAAACAGCAACATGCGTACAACATTAAATTGGATATGAGATGCAGTAAATATTTATACGTTTTTCGACCAAAGCTGCAAGACAAGAGAAGCTAAACGATGTGACGTTTAACATTCGGCTATCTTTGCGATCAACGTTGGGATCTGCATCGGTTGGATTTTAGATTTTAGCGATGAACATTAAAAGCAACAACATGCGTACAACATTAAATTGGATATACGATGCAGTCGGAGAAAATATTCAGTTTCAGACGTAGATTATGTATGTCGCATACATACGCAGTGCAAAAACGATCTATTCTTATCTATATGATCTATTCTTGGCCTTTCATAATCTACTCTTGCTTCTTATTCAAAGGAAAAAATAAGTAAATTGGAAAACAACAATTACCCAAATTTAAATTGCATTTGTTTATCCTATTTAAATTGTTATTCTATACATTACTTTTTGATGTTGGCTACCAATGATAGATAAACTGCCCAGCACTTTACTGTCGGCGACTGTCGGCAGAATATCTTAAAATCATAGCTTTAAATCCTACCAAAGATTTCCGGCAGTCGTTATTGGCGTTCATCGCTGCCTTAATAACCATAGTTTTACAAAATATTTCCATTAAATTTAGTATATTAAATTCCAGTAACGATTGCAGCCGATCACAGCTAGCACTCATCATCAATGCCTTAAAAACTACAGCTTTATTATTAGCGACGATTCTCCAGTCATATTATTCCTGATGGGTGGTAAGCTGTTATTCTCGCTTCTCATTGCATTATTTCCCTACATAATATATTTTATAAACTTAATACATGATATAATTAAACTGTGAATTTTATTGCATATTAGGTCATCTCTAATAATTAAGTCACAGATGGTGAATCGCGGCTGGATCTTTTAACAAATTGCTAAAGCTGCGAAACGAGTGCAGGCAGAACAGAGGGACGAATGTAAACGTTTGGATGAGGTGCACCTGCGGCAGGTGGTATCAAAGTTAACCTTACAAGACCGAGATAAACATAGATTTGTATTTAAATGACCAATACTGGAATAAATTATAAACGAATTTATATTCAAGCAGTGGTCGAAATAATTTTTACATAATGAGGCATGGCATAGCAACGAAAAGTAACAAAGCATTTGATGGAAGAACACTCAGCAAAATAAACATTTTTCAACAGAACATAAATCAGAAAAATTACGTTCCATGGTTGTGATAAAAGTAAGGGCAGACTCGATATTTATGAATTGTTTTTTTTTTTTTAATTAAACTCTTTTCATATTATTCGGTCTTATATATCTACTTTATTTTAATACGTTAAATTCAAATTAATTTTAAATATTTTCTTCTCGTCGAATGAAGTGATATTAAAGAAATACCTTCAAAGACAAATAACGAATAATTATCCAAAATTAAAATATAATATGCAATTAAATTGGTACTAATAATGATAAACACAGTATCTAGCATACTGAAACATGTGTGAAAGTACATATTATTTGTATGTACATTAATGCAATTTCTCGTCGGGAAAATGTTCAAATTTCTGGTGTCAGTACAGAGATTTAGAAAAAAAAACTTATGAAACAAAGTAAGAAGAAAAATTTATGTGAGTTAGATTCTTATCACTTGTACATAAAAGTGAACATTTATATATTTCATACTAAGTTTATATTCTAAGAATTTTTATATCTACAGCTATATTCTAAACTACATAAGTATACTAAAATCTTACTGGTTAGATCGTTTCTTGCAGCTGTTTCTTTGTTTTACTTTGATATCTTTGAGTCTGAGCTGCATAGTTTCCGATATAAATGTCTTGTAATTTGTAAAGTGTAAGTTTTTATAAAGAAACCTAGGTTTATAACCATTGCAATCACTATAACTTTATTTTTTTTTTATTTTGTCGGTCAGTGGTCGCGCGGTTTAAGGCGTCAGTACTTGAATCGAGGTGACTAGACCGGCGTGGGTTCGCGCCCAACTGCCGGTAGACCGTATATAAGCTATATTCGTCGAGAGGATTGGCACCCTCTCTGCGGGTATGGTTGGGTGGAAGAATGTTTGCTTGGGTCAATGTGAGAGATTGACACCGGTTGATATTTGACTACCCCCCTAATTCCAGGTTTCTCTCATTCCTGCACTGAATAGTGGTTAGGGCTTTCCAACGTAAGTCGTTCCTGGGCGCAAATGCGGCCTGCTCAATAATAATATGCCGCCCCCTCTCCCGCACAAGTCTCCGATTTCTGGGCTAATCCCTGTGATTAGAATGAGGGGTAGAGATATTATTATTATTATTATTATTATTATTATTATTATTATTATTATTATTATTATTATTATTATTATTATTATTATTATTATTATTTAAACAAAACCAAATATGATATACATATACATATATATGTATACAGGGGTACGGACCCCCTGGACCTCCTGCCTGGCTACGCCACTGAACATTTATATTATTCAGTTATTAAATGTTATTCGTCACCGCACCGTATTCTTGAAATAGTGTTTTCTACAAATACAAGTAGTTTTAGACATTTAAGAACTGAATAATATAGAGTTTAGCAAATCACAGGAATGTTATATCATGCCACCAGCCCATATTCAAAGGTACCGAAGTAAACTTCCTCACAAGAGGTCACAAAGTCCTATAACAATTTTTCGAAAACTCAATATTAACGGAAATACAAGGTGTCAAAAGAAATTTAGTTTTTTAGTTTTTCTTGGATAACTCTTTTATTTGTTATATTTTTATTTGATTGTTTCCAAATCTTTCCTATGTATTACTAGTGCCCTTGTAGATTTATGTTCCAAATATGTCGCAAATACTCCAGTGCTAAAGGCCCTAACCTGACCTTAATCTTCGATCTACGGCCCACAACTTTTTTGTTTTCATCGCTTTATAAATTTGAATAGCACCATGTTAAAGAGCATCAAAAATTATTTAAAAAAGTATATCTCGTTGCGATACAATAAAATGAACCGTTTCTGAGAAAAACGACAGCAATGTTATCTCATGTCACCTGAGAATATTTAAAGGTATCGAAATAAAACGAATATATAACGACAAAAAATAGTTTAACCAACAAATTTTTAGGTACAGAAATTTGTCAAAATATGTATTTTTAAATTTAACTGTAGATGTAAATATTGTTATAACATAAACTTACATAGCGCTGCATATAAGATTGTTCACTTTTATTTATAAGTATGTCAAAATGTAGCGTTAAAACAGCAACATGATGTGTGTCTTACAAACGCATTTTAAAAGTCATTAATATTATTTGAGAAGAATTTAAACAATAAACATGGATGAACAAAATATCAATAATTTTATTTTTGATATTACATTTGTTCTATTTGTTTTATTTTTCGAAATTACTTGTATATAAAAAAACATCACAAATTTTATTATTTTACGGTGAGAAATACAGCTACCTTAAGTTTTTTTTTTGGTATTTTGCCACAGTACAAATCAAAAAATTATAAAATATAGCAGAGTAAACATCGCTTTTCAAAGATTGTTTTATTTTTATCTACCTTTAAAATTCATAATAAGAGATATATTACTTAGATATTTGCACATCACTAAAAATATAATATCCTTGTTTATACAGGGTGTTCAGAAACCAATGGTCAAAGATGATGGGGCATACAGGAGGACACAAAATAATGTTAGTATTAGTAGTGCTCAGTATTTTATATATATTTTTGTTTTATCTGGCTTCTTTACCGGATATACAGGACTTCCAAGTAAGTAAGTTAAATATTGAATTTTAGCCATAATTTCTAAACCGTTACCTTGGCAAGGTCGAAATTTGGGTGATAGTAATACAACTTTCACTATTTAATTGGAATTGGACATGCTTCATTATACAAGTAGGGTCACAATGAATTTTTACAATTTATACGGTGGTGCCAACTTCGCGGTTCGATTCCCCTATCAATTTGCTACAAAAAAACTACACTTTTTTTTTCATTTGATATCTTTTACCATTTTCGAGATAAACGCATTTTTACTGATATACAGGGTGAATCTTAAATAAGTACAAATATTTTAACCAGCAGTATAGTTTTGTGTGTAGAACACATAATTAATAGTTTTTTTACAAAAAAATCAGAAATAAAAAAGTAAAATTTTAAATAAATTTCGTAATTTTTCAGCAGAAAACTTGTTGAGGACCGCTGGCCTAGACAGACCCTTCATACTTTTATGAGTCATAGTGCTGCAGACTGAACGTGTGGTTCACAGTGTTGCCAGTATTACACAAATATCTTTGCTTCAAGGAAGAAAAAATCTCAACTTTTAGCGAATTTTGTCAAGTGTAACATTTTATATTATTTTTTATTATCAAACTGTCATTGACTGTCATGACAGATTATCGGAAGCCCAAGTCAAACTTGTTAACCCCACATAATGCATGAAAATAGCAATAAAATTTGCTAAAAGTTGACATTTTTCCATTTTAAATAAAAAACGCGTGCATAGTTTTTCGTTATTCTTCATAAAATAACTTAAGGAAATTGTGTTTTGTGTCCCTTTCTAACAGTGTACAATGACATTTAACTTGTGAAATGTGGATTACTGGTTAAATAGTTAATTTTTTAACAAACAGGTAAGCTTGTGTGCACGTTAATGCATGTTAATATTGCTGCGTATCATACTACATATCCAATTTTACTTTATGCTTAAAACAAGTATTTTTAAAATAGAACTATTACGTTAAAGGAAACGTAATATTTATATTGGAGGAGATATGGCAACTTCGCAACAAATCATATGTTTCATTACGTTGTTGGATGAAAAATCAGCCAGCGGTCCTCAAAATGTGGGTATTTTTTAAAAAAATTTATATCTCCGTAAATATTAGAAATTTTTAAAAATGGCTTTCACTAGACTGATTTAAATGACGAACTACACCAGCAGTTAAAATATTTGTACTTATTTAAGATTCACCCTGTATGTAATCATAATTTACTAATAATGTTTTATTTCCAGGCAAAAAATAAATATGGCCCCAACATTTTGTTTCGTATGCAACATTAGACAATTTTAGAAAATATATAGAAACTCGAGGTGCTCTCATATTGAAAACGTTCCTTAATATTATTCATTATTTTTTTTACGTGGAAATATTAACTTCATTATCAATAAATTATTATTTTATAGGTATATGGTAGCGCAAATGGTAAAAGAGCGTTCTTGTAGCATAATGATGGAAATCGACCTACGAATGCAAAATGTCAAATCACCGCAAAATTGTGTACACTCTGAAACATAATTTTGACCATACCTGTATAATGTCTAATTCCCGTATAAATAGTAAAAGTTGTATTATTATGAGTTACTACTATCATAAAAATTTCGAGGTTGCCAAGGTAACCGTTTAGAAATTATGACTGTAATTCAATATTTAACTTCTTATTTGGAAGTACCTTCGTGAGGAAGCCAGACAGGACAAATATGTATATGAAGTACAGACATTATTTTGACTCCCCCTGCATGCCTTATCATTTTTGATCACTAGTTTCCGAACATCCTGTATACATGTATAATAGGATTGCTCCTGCAGCAGTTGGAAACGGTTTGAAACTGTTAAAGTAAATTTAACGTAAGAAGTTCTGACAGTTTCAAATCGTTTCCAACTGCTGTAGGAACACACCTAGCCAACGCCAACCAGACATAGGTGTGAAAATAATAGATGGCGCTACTCGTTTAAAATCTATGGCAACCTTATTTTCATTATATACAAGCGTGACACTGATTTTAAAAAGTTGTCCCTACAGAGTTTAGCCCGAGAACAACAAATGCAGGTCAAACAATTCCACTAAGGCTAGAGATACTTATTAATTCTGTTACTGGCAGCGACCAGTTCCTTAGGTTACGGCATAACAACACGAAAAATTATTACAGATCAAATAATTTTTATTTTTTTTTACAGATCAATAAATATGTATATGACTAAATCAGAAAATAGATATAGGAAATCATATAAATTTAAACAAATATCTTGTTAAACGTCATTATGACAAAATGATAATGTGATGAACTGTTTTCAATAAAAATTCAAATATTTATCACTAAAATGTAACATCATTAAGTTATTTTAGGATAAGTCATAATAACAATAATTTAAATGGTTGGTTTTACAATTTAAAATAACTTTTCGATAATTTTGGACATCCTGTAGGTACGTCAGAAACAATTACCTATAGAAATATTTGTAGACCTCCATACTTGGCCAAGAGTTTTGGTAGCACCCTGTACATTTTTATTTATTGAAATCATCAATAATTTTAAATTACAATTACAAATTAAATTAATACAAATTCTGTGTACACTCTAATAACTGTGGAATTATAAGATCAGAAATCGAAAATTGCAGATTTCAGTCGCCATAGCCATCTGTTGGCTAGCGACGCAAGCAACGACAATGTTTGGAAGGCATCCTGTAATCAATACAGCGAGCTGGTAACAGAAACCTACCATATAGAAAATACACTGAGAAACGTGAACATTTACAGATATAAAAAAGAAATTTGTTACTGTTCTAAAATTAAGAATGTATGTATGTCAAAGAAAAATCAAATATATTCATATTTAAATGTATTAGTAAAAGATATTTTGGGAGTCAATTATATACATTAATAAAGAATAAATATATAAGTATTATCTGTTGTGCTAAACTACCAATAAAAACAAATAGGAAAGGTAAATGGCCTCTGGCGTTTTACGATACCATTTTTGCCACCGGATATTAAAAAGTTTTATAAATTTGCATGCGTACAATGACTGCCCAAAAATTACTACAGCATAATAAGCCTGCAAAAAAACGATATTGTTATAGGAATATAGGGTGGTCACTTTTCCGATGCCCGTTTCGGAAACGGTACTATATACAGAGTGGCTTAAAATAGGAAAAAGTTGCGCATTTTTATGCGATTAAATTTTCTGAAAAGAAATATGAGATAATTTGTGTAGTTATTGAAATACCGACCGAATACTGAAAAATTCTTCTTTTTTCTTTAATTTCTTTTTTATTTTTCATGTAAATGTTGCGAAATTTGGTAACCTTATATTGTTCGACATAAGTTTTCCAATGCAGGAGGAAATACAATTCTAGGTCTACTAGAAGATGTTCAAATTGTAATCAACATTAGATTTTCTTAAAGTCGTCATATTTGATTTTAATACCATCGAAAAGAATAAAATACGAATTCAACCATGCATAACACATGTATATTTGGATATATTTTTCTACCAAAAAATAATAATTTAAAATTTATTTTGAAAAAAATGAAGTTACTTTCCCAAAAAAATAATGTAAGACAATTTATAAAACTAGGATTTAAATAGTAATTTGTTTATTATTTAAACAACAATTATAACAACCTATGTTCTAAAGTGTCATGCGAAAATTAATTTCAATACAGTGGTGCATTTATTTTCTAGTCCTAAAAAGTGTTTATACAATAAACATTTTGACTGATAAAAAGCGTTGCAAAGGAAGTAAGTCGCTGACATTGCCATGTGATGTGTACTTTAGAGAACAGGATCAATTTCAAAATTTCCTGTTCTTCAATTTGACAGTTATAAATTATAATATTTTAAATGACAGGCTTCTTGATAAAAATTATCCATTTTGTTCTTTATATTACCTCTTGAAAGAAACAAATTGATTTTAGAAACACCCTGTAAGTATTTAACAAAATTATTATATAAAGTTCTGACTTCTTATTTTTGTTACTGAATAAAAAATCTTCTCCATTTTGTGTTAATCGGTTGTAAGAATTGGTTATTGTGAATGAAATAATACTTAGTATTTAGAACTGAAACTGTTAACACTATAGAATTTTCTTCACGCGAAATAATAACACGTTCCGGTGTTCCACAAAGTAGTCATCTGAGGCCAGTTCTATTTTCCTTTTCATTATTGATTTCTCTTACTCTTAATATCATGAAGATATTTAATGTTTGCTGAGGATTAGTTAATTTTATCTGTTAAGGATTCTAAGGACTGATGCAATTCAGAGCTATTTTAATTCATTTGCTAAGTGGTGTGAATCCATGACATGCAGTTGAACCATAGTAAATGTAAAATCAATTTTATGAGTCATGTAGATCGTTTGAAATATGTTCGAAAGGAAATATGCAATTTTATACCCTTTCCCTTCATTAATTAATACAGGGTTAACTTTGACTAAGGACAAATATTTTAAGAGAGGATAGGGAAAACTAAGAATTAACGGAATCGAAAACCAATAAATTTATAAACTTGTTTGTAAGGTGAAAAGATTTGTTTTAAACCTTTGAAAATATATATACAAAATACAGATGAGAAACACGATATGGTACCACAAGGAGGTAGCACACCTTACTAATATTTATTTCCAGAATTGATATTTGGAGAGATTTCAAGAATGTTGACCGATTTGTTGTTTTCTTACTTGTTTCCATTAAAACTTGTAATCGTAAAGATTTTTGTACTTGCTGGTGACCTCTCCTTCCCTTGAGAGTTTTTTTTTTTGTTTAATGCGAGGTACTCGGTCCGACGACCACGACCAGGTCGATCTCCTCCATCGGGAAAACCAGAAAGGGTAACAAAAAATATACGCAAATGTACACAAAAAAACCAAAAAATTAAATCCGTGACAAGCAAATACCGATTTTTTTTTTCAAACTGAAGCAAAACATTTTTTATATTTTTATTTTCGCCATCTGTCGGCCACTAGCTACTTCTTGTACTGTTGAGCCATTAAATACTGTTAATACTAATAATAGCAACAATATTATTAATAATGATGTTTGCATAAAATAATCCTTAATTAGTACCATTTTAAACTGCAACTTCCGGAGACGAATGCAGTGTTCTGTAAAACTCTTTCTTTGGCTACTGTTCTCCCGCAACGCAAAATTCGTTGTCATAAATTAACATTGAAG
Organism: Monochamus alternatus; assembly: GCA_037114965.1. Taxonomy (NCBI): domain Eukaryota; kingdom Metazoa; phylum Arthropoda; class Insecta; order Coleoptera; family Cerambycidae; genus Monochamus; species Monochamus alternatus. The sequence continues at coordinate 37,149,430 of CM073431.1, read as the reverse complement.
TCTACGTTGTTCAGATTTAGTAACAATTATTCAGTTTTAAACGTTTTATAGAAATTAAATAAATGAGTTTATGTCGGGTACAGATATTTTTCAATGTGTTTTACCCTATGCTGTGCTGTTTGCTTTCTATAGTCGAGGACAAATCCAACGGAATTACGGAAATCGTACGATTTCATAATAAAATACTGCCGCGGATGCATTCTTAGTTTTTTAATAGGTAGGTCCTTACACTAAATTTCGATTTTCTTAGAATAAATGGAAATTTTATTTAAATGTACTCATACTGTGTATTCTGTTAGTGGGTAATTCTGATGGACGTGTAATGAGTGAAAATGTAGTTTTGGCAGTTTTCAACTAAAAGGAAGGAATGCAAAATAGTGCAGCTTAACGGATTAAACATGTTTAATTTCGTCTTTTCTACGTTTGGCTACTCTGTAAAAAAACGACCGCATTGTAGCTGACAGATCTAAGTTATCTCGGACGATGATTGCCATAGGCGCCGATTTTCCGAGGTCCCATTTGCTAAACATAGAGCTAGAATTGTACTGAGTGATATAGGTAATTAACCCTGTATAAGAGTTCAGAAGTATAATACCAAAATAGATTAATTTCTCTATCTATATCAATCTCGCACTAACTAATGTTGAATTACATTATCTCAAAACGGTTAATGCGTTTCCTCGGGATTTTGATATTTTCGAGACATCATGGAGTCAATTTACTAAATTTGTGAACCAAGTAAATTAGTACTTACGTATGTGGAATTTATATATCTACAGTATGCGCCAAAAGTATGGAATAAATTCAATAAAAACGAAACAATTATTTTTTGGGAAAAATCCTCGAACAGGTCGATTTTTAATTTAAAAAATACATATTTTAGCGTAAAATGCGATTTTCAAATGTCATTTGTTTTCGAGTAATGACGTCATCGATTTTTATTTAAATGGCAACACCATATTTTTTTCCTTGATTCTGAAAGATCGTTTAATTCTCTATCAGAAAGTACTAAAATTTTGCCCTCTTACATAGGAAAGTTTTCGAGTAAATGACGATTGACTGTTAGAAAACGTAAATCAATTAAAATAAAGCAAAAACGTTATTAAGTTTAGTTTTTCGAATTCCATAGTTCTTTTATGGATCACGTAGGTGAAAATCTTTGCAAAGTGTCATTGTCACACCGACTTTCTAATAAGTATTGTAACCGACATAGAAATTATTATTCAATTTAAAGTATTATGGCACATTTAACTGTTACTAAAAGAATTGAAATTTTAATTCTTATCGGATGCGGGAATATGACTAGAACTCAGCAGGAAGTTTGCGATTTATTTAATGAAAAATATCCAGATCGCCCTATCAGCCAATCAACAGTCAGTAAGGTAGAGTATAAATTTAGAGAAACTGGCAATGTTGTAAATATTCCAAGCATTAATGAAAATCAGAAACAGAACATTTTGATAAGTATGGTGGATAATCCTCATAATTCTTGACGATTGGTTGCATTAAACAATGACACTAGTCAGAGCACAATGCTACGTATCTTGAGGAAGGAAAAATATCCCTACAAAATTCAACTTGTGCAGGAACTCAATGAAGATGATCCCGATCGCCGCTTACACTTTTGCGAAATTCTAATGGATTTATGTCAAGAAAATAGAAATTTACACCGGCAAATACTTTTTTCAGATGAGGCCACATTTTGTCTGAATGGTACAGTAAACCGTCAAACTTGCAGATATTGGAGTCGGGAAAATCCTCATTGGATGGCAGAGGCACATACCCAACACCCTCAGAAATTAAATGTGTGGGCTGGAATAGTTGACGACAGAATAGTAGGGCCTTTCTTCTTTGAAGGAACCCTTACATAACATAGATATTTAGAGTTTCTAGAAAATGACCTTGTTCCAGCCCTTGCAGTAATTTTTCCTAACGATAATGACCCTGACATTCCTGACGATACCATATGGTTTCAGCAAGACGGTGCACCTCCGCACTATGCGCGCCCTGTACGAGATTTTTTGGACAACTGTTTTCCTGGGAGGTGGATCGGCAGACGCGGACCGATAGAATGGCCTGCAAGATCGCCAGATCTTACACCTCTTGACTATTTCCTATGGGGATACTTGAAGTCAAAAGTGTACATTAATAAACCACGTAATTTAGAAGAACTTCAAAATAGCATTCGGGACGAAATACGCATAGTTACCCCAGAAATCATTCATTATGTGCAAGAAGAATTTCTTCACCGAATTGCGCATTGTCAAGAAGTTGGTGGATGGCAATTCGAACATTTAATTTAAGTATAAAATTTAATCAATTGTATTTTACTTTACATACCTCAGAATTGTTACTTTTTTATGGATAAAATTTACGTCTTCTAACATTCAATCGTCATTTACTCGAAAACTTTTCTATCTAAGAGGGCAAAATTTTAGTACTGTCTGATAGAGAATTAAGCGATCTTTCAGAATCAAGGAAAAAATATGGTGTTGCCATTTAAAAAAAACCGATGACGTCATTACTCGAAAACAAATGACATTTGAAAATCGCATTTTACGCTAAAATATGTATTTTTTAAATTAAAAATCGACCTGTTCGAAGATTTTTCCCAAAAAATAATTGCTTCGTTTTTATTAAATTTATACCATACTTTTGCCGCATACTGTATAGTAATTATACCTAATATAATTTAAATTTTGAACTATATTCTTAGAACAACTGTTATCAATGTATTTTCTATTATATTAATTGTGTTGATCCTGTAGGTACAAAGTAAAAAGTAAATAAATAATAAAAATAAACAAATATGATTCAATGTTAAAATCCTTATGAAAGTCGACAATTTTTAAAACCGATCATTCAAATTTGGCAGCTCTTTGTTAGTGTTCAATTTGGAGTAGCAAAATGATCATACACTTAAATACTTCCTTTCAAATTCACGCAAATTTAGTTTATATATGCACGAGTTGATTATTTTGTTCCAAAAAGCACACCACTTCTCTGTCTGGAATTACGACCCACTGAGCCAAATAACACATTAACCAGGAAATGGACACATAGTAAACCGTTATTAGGGTAAAATCCATCGCAAGGGTCATTACTTAAATAATTTAGAATACAACAGACCCTTCTATCGGCATGACTGTGTTCTAATGGATATTTCTTTAATTAAAATATGTTACCTCACATTTTCAAAGCAGCGCAATTAGTATGGATTAATCAAGTCGTTCTTGTCATATTTAAGAGATCAGGGCACTCAACAACTCGTCACAAATAATAAGCAAACTCGAAACCAGCCTAATCAATTCATTACTAATTATAAAATTTAAATCAGATTTGTTTTATACAGTGCTTTCGAAAAGTAGCGAATAAATTCATTATTTTTGAAATTGAGAAGTCAGACAGCACGTCGATTTTGTTTTTAAAAAAGGCACTTTTTGACATACGACCCATATTTGTGACGTCATCGTTGTTCGAGATATGACGTCATCGAAATTTTTTTTAAATAGCAACCCCCAATTTTGACATGCCATTTGAAAGAGGGTGTCATTCTTCATACATACATCATAAAAAGTTATGGTGTTACATAACAAAAATTTCAAGAAAATAATGCTTGAAGATTTTAAAATTTAATTTTCACAATACTGTGCACCTCCCCTTTATGCAACACCTGTCCGTGCTTATTTAGATGAGCTGTTCCCGAATCGTTGGATAAGGAGTAGGGGGCCGATTGAGTGGCCAGCCAGATCGCCTGATTTGACACCCGTAGATTGTTTCTTGTGGGGATACATAAAAAGCAAAGTATACGTTACTAGATCGGTTAATTTAGAAGATTTAAAAGCAACGTCATTTTTATTATTCATCACGAGATACATCGTATACCTTCTGAAGTTATTGATAATGTCCAAAAAGAATTTATTAATCGTCTTGGCAGCCAACGGTGCACAATTTGAACATTTAATTTAGTCGATTTTTTACATAACCATTATCATTTTCAGTACATACTATGAAAATTAAATTTTAAAATCTTCAAACATTATTTTCTTGAAATTCTTGTTATGTAACACCATAATTTTTCATGTATTTATTTATTTATTTAATTCTTATTTTGTATCTACAGGATTAACCCAAATGATAAAATCGAAAATAATAATAATAATAAAAGGTCTTTATTAGTGTTTACAAAGAACACACAACATCTGGGCGATGTCTAGCTTGCGCTACTCTACTTAACCCAATATATGGTACAAAGAAATATAAAAACTAACATAACAAAAACAACTTAATTCTACTATTACAATCATTACAATTCAAATATATTTTATCATTAGCACGTTACTGACAAGATAAGAAAAACTCTTTAATTCTTTTACGGAAACTGTTCACAGATAGAATCTTTAGTTCATCATTAAGGCTATTATAAATTTTAATAGAATTTTAAGTAAAAGATCTTGTAAATACCGCCGTGGAGTACCTAGGAAGAGATAATTTAAAATTATATCTAGTTTGAACGGGGTGTGTCTCATACATAAAAATAAATTTATTTCGAAGATAAGAAGGAGTAGAATATTGAAACAAAGGATACACAAATACAGACATATGGTACTTAAAAACATTTTCAATATTAAGTCAATGCAGCTCTTTTATTTTAGCTGATACTCTATCAAACCTCTTCAGACCAATCACAATTTTTTGAATTCTATACTTTGTTACACTGTCCAAACACGGAAAGTAAAGTATGAGACAGTAATTTACAAAAGATAAAACCATTGATTCGGCCAGAGACTTCCTCAATTCAAATGTTATAATATTTCTACTCCTGTAGAGATGTTTAAGAGCCAAATAAAATTTTTTTATTATTAGTGATATATACTCTTGAAATCTAAGTCGGCAATCAAATATATTGCCAAGATTTTTTGCAGATTGCTTTAAGGGTATAAATTCATCATCAAGTTTTAACACAAGTTGAGTTTTAAGTAAACGCTCTCTGAATTTAGAACAGAAAAGTAAGGCACTGCACTTGTTCAAATTTAGTTTTAAATTATGAGCTTCAGAATATTTAGATATTGCCAAAAGATCACTATTCAAGCAAGCATTGGCCGCAACAGTATCACTAGGATCAAATGAAAAAAACAATTGAGTATCATCTGCAAACGCAAGCATTTGAGATGAACTTATTTTACTAAACATGTCGGATGTGTATATTAAAAAGAGAATAGGACCCAAAACCGACCCCTGCAGCACCCCCGATGTAACACTACCTATGTCTGACTGCAAACCCTCAAGCACAACTCTCTGTTGCCGCCCTTTGAGATATGATGAAAAGAAATTTAAAGATGTATTGTCAAAGCCATAATATTTAAGTTTAGCACTCAATAAAGACACATCTAGACTATCAAACGCTTTGGAAAAGTCTAACAGCACCAGCGCAGTAGCCATACCCTTATCAAGCGATGATAGTATACAGTCAGATAAGTGTAACAGTAATGTAGTAGTACTAAATCCCTTCCTAAAACCTGACTGATATTCAGAAATAATGTTATTATTCGTTATATAAGTAAATAGTTGCCTTTGTATAACTTTTCCAAAACTTTGGATATAGCAGGTAGAATGCTGATAGGACGAAGGTCACTATAAGATGTAGGCAAATTAATTTTAGGAAGAGGTCTAATAAGGGATAACTTCTATAATAAAGACAACAGTTGTTCTAAAAAATAAATTCAACATTTACAATAAATTAAATAATATTATAATCAATATAAATAACTTAAACATAAATTCCGCATCGTAAGTACTAATTAATTTACTTCATAAATGTAGTAAATTGACTCCACAATGCCTCAAAAGTATCAAAATTTCGAGGCAACGCATTAACCGCCTTACTAACTCCATTTATAGGAGAATATAATCCTACATTTGTACGAGATTGACGTAGATAGAAAAAATCATCTATTCTCTACAATTTATTTTATTATTAAATAGTTTATGAGCAAATTTTAAATAAGAACAATGTCTTCTATATTTTAGAGATTGAATACTTAGTAGTTGCAGCCTTTCATTATAAACATAATTATTTTTTATTAATATTCAGTTTATAGAGTATAAAATTACATATTTTCTTTTGAACACATTCTAAACGATCTATATAACTAACAAAATATGGATTCCAAACAATACAACAATATTTTAAAGTTGAACGCACTAGAGAATTATATAAAGCAAAAATAATTGTAACATTAGTGAAATCTCGAAATCTTGTCGTTTAATGAAACCACACATTCTAAAACATTTTCTCAAAATATCCTCAATGTGAAGGGTGAATTTAAGTTCACAATCAAATTTTACACCTAAATCCTTCACTGCCTTTACTCTTTCTAGTTGAATGTTTTCAATAAAGTAATCAGTCACATAAATATTTTTCCTATGAGTAAATGTAATGACTTTACATTTACTATGGTTCAACTGCATATCATGGGATTCGCACCACTTAGCTAATGAATTTAAATCACTTTGAATTGCATCACTATCCTTAAAATCCTTAACACAGAAATAATTTTAAGTCATCTGCAAACATTAAATATCTACATGATATTAAATTGTAAGAGAGATCATTAATAAAAATAGAAAACAGAATTAGTCCCAGGTGACTGCCTTGAGGAACACCAGAAGTTACTTTTATTTCGCGTGAAGAAAATTCTTTAATTTTAACTGTTTGAGTTCTATTTAATAAGTAAGATTTCATCCATAATAACAAATTGGCCTATAGTTACAAATATCAGATTTATCGCCAGATTTAAGCATTGATAGTTACTAATAAATGCAGGAGGTCTATTATCAGGAACAGTATAAACTGAAGAAAAAAAATCTGCAAAAGCATTACATATATCGAGAATGGATTGCAGTGAGCAGTTATTGAAGTACATAACGTTTGGAATATATGTGGTTTTTCAAATCAAATCAAATCAAATCAAAGTTCATTATAATTCGCCTTTTTGAAATTAAATCTCCAAGTGTTTTTATTTTGCATGGCAGGAACATATGAGGAACAAAATAGTTAAATTAAAAGGGACGGATGATGCAAATCAGGTTCAACTATCGAAAAGTTTGCTCTTTTTACATGCAAATCCTTACTGTTAGAATAAACTAAATCAAGCATAGCACCATTATGGTTTAATACATTATTAAACTGATTTAAATTAAAAAAAATAAAATTTTCACATATTGGAGATTCCCATACAGAATTAATCGCAATGATATTCATTACATATTTTATGTTATCACGCTCCCAAAGTATACCGGGCATGTTAGTCACCAACACAACACCTTGAAGCTTCTGGGCTACGATACAATATATATTCTATTGATGACAAATGCTCGTAGTAGATATCTAATGGTGAATTTGGAGGAATGTACAGGAGTACAGGGCACTGAATATGTACTGAACTGCGTTGATATAAACAGATATAAAAATTTCTTCACAATAGTTCTCAGGAACTGTAATTCTAGCAGCAGATAAATTTGATTAATTAACACGCCACCACCGCGTGCCTTGGTACTAGTGTGAAATGATCTGTTCTTCCCATATATTAAGTATAAGCCAAGTTTCAACTAAAACTATAATATCGTAATTGAGACTTAATGATGATTTAAAGACTTCTAAGGTTTTTGTTCGAAGACCTCTAACATTCTGATAGAATACGCTGAAATGAAATGAGCCATTTAGTTTTTTGAATGTTTATTGGATACAATTTTAGGAATGTTGTTAATAAATTTTATTGTTTTGGTATTATCACCATTCATTTGCAGTTGAAATAATTCTTCTCTAAGACTCTTCAGATTTTCCTGCTGCATTGGTGTCATATCACCTACAATTCTTATGGCAGAATTTTGTAGTTTCCTTTTATTTTTTAAAATTAGCAAAGCATCATATGCACTTTTAAACAAACTTTGATGGGACAGGTCTTACCATCAATACGTCTACCTAAACGAAAGGTTTTTATATCCGATGTAGCAATATTAAGATCCTCAAAGACATCTAACACTTCACGAACTTTAACGTTGTCATCATCCAATCTCTCGCTAAGTACATCTTTAGAAGATTCCGTAACATTAAACAAAATAATATTTTCAGCACGTTTTTGACCATCAACGTCTCTACTTCATTTTCTAATGAGGCAACCTTCATTGAAATATCACTCAGCTGGGCAATTTGTTTCTTAAGATTATGGCAGTTTATACAATAGAAGGAAATTTTACGGTCTTTGGCTTTTAAACACTGAATCTCATTTCTAGACAAGTTAGAAGTCTTTCTAGAAGTCACAAGATATTTTTTTATCTGTATATGTCCGGTCCTGAATGTCTGTTCATGATGTATGTATGTAGAATGACACGCTCTTTCAAATGGCATAGTCAAAATTGGGGGCTATTTAAAAAAATTGTCGATGACGTCATATCTCGAACATCGATGACGTCACAAATTTGGGTCGTATGTCAAAAACTGTCTATTTTAAAAACAAAATCGACGTGCCAGGGGATTTTTTCGAAAACTTCGCAATTTAAAAAATAATGAATTTATTCGTTACTTTTCAAAAGCACTGTATAATTTTTATATTATATTGGGAGACCTATACTCGTATTTCTACTTTTTTTTGATTATATATATTTTTATTATTAAGTAAATGGGAGTTTGAAACGGCAAAAAGCTTTAAGAATTACATTAATTTGAATCTTATTTTTGCCTCTTCAATTGACATATATATCTACCCTTTCAACTGTATCTGTTTTAGTTATGAATCCTTTTAGTTTAGTCCTTGATTTTGTTGTTTCCCTCAAAGCTTTGTAGTTTCTTAAGAAGCATAATATGTACAGTGTGATTCAGTTTTAAGTGAACTTCAAGGGTCAGCAGAACTTCGAAAAATAATGCCAGTTATTAACATAACCGTCACAGAGCAGGTGTAGTTCCTAAAATATTTCAATTTAAGCAAATATACCTGTATACAAAGTTGCACAAAGGTGGAGTTACAGCTCTTCAAAGTGGGTCCAAATATTTCAACAAAAATAATATCTCTGAATTACTTTAGCTATATTTAGGTTTTTAAGTTTTTTATGAGTTCAAGTAAATTGAAACACTACAAGGTGTTCATTGAGGGCGAGTGCCTCTAAGAACGTCTAAAGCCACTACAGACTTTTAGTCTAAGATCCCACTATAAAACGACCTTCACCGAACTGGTTAATGGATGAAAAGTATTGTATATCCGATTAAATATGTCAATAAATATATTGCAAATAGGTTGTCTAAAAAATTTCAGTCCAGAATATGATTAATTAACAGTTAATTTTTTTTATTTTTTTTTTAACATTTCACTGGTTTGGTTAATAGACAAATTCCATACCAATCGAAAGTATGAAGCCCATAGAATATGCAAACGTTAGGTTGACTATTTTTTTCTCGTCACAACTCTTGGGTAGGCAGGTATAAACAGGTAAATTAATACTATACTTGCACCAGTGTGGTTAATAAATTAAAGTTAAATTAAAATAAAAATTATTTCATTACCAACAGGGTGGCATAGGGTTGTCTACGAAAAATCAGTCCTGAATTCCGGTTGTCGAGTTTTAAAAAGTGAAATATTCCCCAGCGAACCATTCCATGCGATAGAAGAGTACACAGCATTGCAGCTGTGTGTGGTTACTACTTTTGATTCTTGTAATAAACACTATTAAAATCTTGTTTTAACTAATGCATTTTTTCTTGAAAACATTTTTTCCAAATTTAACAAGGTTAAAAAAGTGTTATAAATCCATTTCTGCATGAGATTATTCTTTTTAAATTTGATCAATGGAAAAAAGTTTGGTATAATTTTAGAGGTGACTCATCCTCAATGAACACCTTGTCGTATTTCAATTTACTTGAACTCATAGTCAAAGAAAACCAATAATGAACCTAAATCATGTACCAGATTTGGTTACTCCAAGTTAAGGTAATTCAGAAATATTTTTTTTTTCGAAATATTTGATCTCAATTTGAAGGCCAGTAACTCCGCCTGTGGACAACTTTGTATATAGGTATGTTTGATTAAACTGTAATATTTTGATACCTCCTACATGCACCTGCTCTGTGTCGGTTCTTATGTGGAGCACCTTCTATAATTCTTTTCATTTTGTGGCTTTATAAAAATGTGTTGAAGGTTTAAAAAATATATTTTTTTAAGTTATTTAAACCATATTTGGTTACAGTTTAACTAATTAATAATTTAACCTATCTGGTACACAGCATATGACTTTCCCTTTCATTTCACTGTTCCTGTCAATTATAGGTATAATAATTCTATAAGTATATAGTAAACTTACAAACAGTGCATATATACTGTCATCTTTCTTTTTTAATTGTTTTTAGGAATGCAGTTTAGTTACAAATTATCCGATAAGATACACATTTTCTCAGTTTGACTATTAGCATCAGGCATTTATTAGTACCCATTAAATCTGTTTTTTTTTTTGACAATAACATCGAAATACAAGGAAAAAATCAAATTTGCCATGTAATTTGGCTTAAATATCTCCACTACTTTGGTAACTATACAAAAAGGCCCATATACTTTTTGAAAACATCAACTTCATGTATCTCCCTTATAGAGCACAAAATAAAAAAGCCTCTAACGCTACAAAAAACAAAATTTGGGATCGTTCGATCTAATAAGAATAACGGCGACGTTGTCAAGCTTGCCAGCTTTTTCCTAAAGTATTAAATTGTTTATTTATTTTTAATAAAACACCCTGCATATTTTTCCATATTCGGATCGAGCGTTCTTTTACGTACAAATACGATTTCTTGCTAATAAGTAATAATAATAGTGAAGGAAATTATCAGTCAAATAATGTGTCATAAGAAATACAGTAAAGGATAAATGTTGCCTAGTAAAAATAAATATAAAATCTATCTTAAGTAAATGTTAAAAAAACGTCCATTTCGATTTTCTGAAGCTTGTTGAAACATTAGAATTTTATTCAGCCATAAAAATTAAAATGAAGTATTCCACAATGCAAATATGTTCATATTTAAAACTAAAACGTACCTACATGAAAATGTTTTACAGGCTAAAAAATGCTAAAACATTTTTATGTTGCTTTGCTTTTTATTTATAGTTGTCAAAAGAGTAGGAACATAATAGAATACTAAACCCAGCGAATAATGGTTTTTGTTTCACATCGCCTAACTTTGGTATTAATTAAAAACAAAAATATATTACAAGTACTGGCTCTGTTTAATTTATCTTCGCTGTACTCTGAGGTTTTCGTTAGAGTGGTGAATAATGTAGTTTTCATATATTTCTCTAAATAAACTAAGATATAATTAATGATATGTCAACAGCTTAAAAGCCAGGAGCGTGGTGGTAATATCCGGAAGAAAACTTCATACTTGTGACAAGGGGCAATAGCTGTGAGTTGGTATACGAGTATAATAAAGTATCACAAATGGAAGCAAAATTTCAAAGGCAGGCATATCGTTTAAATATGGCCATCATAAATTAAAATTTTGAAAAATAAAGGAGCTACAAAGAAATAAATACATTCAAATAAACACACACGGAAAAAAGACAATTTTCAATTTAGAATAGCATTTCTTATGTGACATGTATTTTTTATATTTCATATTATGATATAGAGTATCAGTTAATGTAACAGCGGTGTTTCACAAAGTTTAGAACTTCGAAATAAGGTAAAAAAGTAAAATTTCACGGACAACGTTTGGCTGTATATAAACAATGATAAATAAATACGATCTATGAAATAAAAAGCTAAGTAAAAAATTTTGGTTTATGACTTATAGGCCTCCAATGTTGTCAAAAATAAAATGAATTTAATTAATAATTTCATAAACCCTTTACTGATAGCGTTGAAATTAAGAACATTTAATTAGAAGACCATTATGGCGTATTTTATAAACGTAAAACTTTAGTGAAATCGATATACTAGGTGGTAGTTTTCTCCAGTTTAAGCAATGAAAACTTTTACAGTATTCTTCTAAAAAATGTCTCTTGATAAAATCGTCACACTTCTTGACAAAAATGCCATTATTAGGCATGTATGTTTCGGTTTGAGTAGCGAGTGTCACGAATTTAAAAATTTGAGTTGAAAACAAAATGTTGTTTGCCTTGCTATCAGGTTAGTCTGTAACGGAGGGAACGTTTTCTAGCCGCGTTCTTTTAAAGGCGGCGTTTTTATATCAAAATTTACCAACTATATCATAGCTGTTTATTGAGACAGTCTAACAAAAATCTGAGTAAGTTAGAAAGAATATCTCTTCACTATGTCAATTATACAAGTTTTCTCCAGGACATAAAACAATTTCCAGGCTGACAAGTCATTTAGAATAAGAAAAATGAGCATTATTTTCACTTATTATGTTTTATCATAAAATAAAAATTATATACATTATAAACATTATCACAATCTGCAGAAATCTTTTAAAAAACTAGTAACACTTGAATTTATGTAAATTATCAAGTATTTTTCACAGTGTATAGAACACAGTGATAAAGTACAAATTCACGATTTTTCATGTTTTCTACCACATTTTCCCTTCAAAAGTTAAAGAAAATTATTCAATTTCGGCATTATATTTTAGTACTACGCTAATAAGAACCTCCACCTACTGGGTGTATTTTTTGTGCATCTTTAGATACGATTATTTGTCCTTGAAATGCCAGCCTTAAGGATATTTCTACTACGAATAACTATGTGAAGAAAATACTATAAAATTTTTAACTTCATAGTTATTTGTAGCATATACAGGGTGGTCCGTAAGTAATGGTCCATGGTGATATATTAGATTTTTCACTTCAAAATACATTGCTGATAATACAAATGATACAGTGTGTCAAAGTTGGAATTTAAACAGTGATTTTTTGTCATAATTACACTGTGTTTGGGAATGTATCAACTTTGGGAATCTATGTTATATATGTTATATGAGAAATCATAATCTGTTTTCTATTTCCTATTTTGTGACGTAAATGTAAGCGTAACTTTTTGCCCTAACGTTATCACGTTTTTGTTTTAAACAATCTTAAACCTACATTGTTTTTTAGGAAAAAAGATGTACTGACCTACCTTTTTCAAGTAATATTAAAATTTTCTGTGCAGAACCATTAAACTACAATAGAGTGCGATTCATTTAAACTGGAAACATCTTTTTATATATTTTTAGGTATTAATAATATTGTGTGAAACTAACTACTCAGTGGACAAAAGCCCTAACCTGCGTTGAATTACACCCACAATGTCTACCCATATATTCCTTATTATTAGTTTTTTGTAACATTTTTTTACTGTTTTAGAAAGGTATTTTAAGCTAATATAAATCAAATCTCCTACAATTCCTAGCAATGAAGTCATATGTATGTTCTCTGATACCAAACATCTAGGTATCAGAGAACATACATATGACTTCATTGCTAGGATTTGTAGGAGATTTGATTTATATAAATCTCTAGATTTATTTAAATCAAATCTCCTACAATGAAGTCATATGTATGTTCTGTGATACCTAGATGTTTGGTATCAGAGAACATACATATGACTTCATTGCTAGGAATTGTAGGAGATTTGATTTATATTAGCTTAAAATACCTTTCTAAAACAGTAAAAAAATGTTACAAAAGCTAATAATAAGGAATATATGGGTAGATATTGTGGGTGTAATTCAACGCAGGTTGGGGCTTTTGTCCACTGAGTAGTTAGTTTCACACAATATTATTAATAACCTAGATGTTTGGTATCAGAGAACATACATATGACTTCATTGCTAGGAATTGTAGGAGATTTGATTTATATTAGCTTAAAATACCTTTCTAAAACAGTAAAAAATTGGAAACATCTTTATAAAAAAGTGATTTATTATGTGATTTCTTTGGGTCTGACTAAAAATAAAGTTTAAACAATCCTGTTAACATCGTCGAATGTCTGAATTGCTTTTTCACTTTTTTTTCACTGTCAAATTTAGACAAAATTTTTAACGATGTTCTAATTTAAAATCCGTCTTCATCACTGAACTCAATTTACCCTAAAAGAGATTTGTTTATTTATACCAAATTCAATGAAACAAATATTACTAACCAAATTAATATAGGAATTTTTGTCCATTTTCCGAAAATAGCGCCGAAACAACCCAGGGACTTAATTAAAGTTATGAAACGTTCTTTTTGAAATATTAAAATCTCACAAGAATAATTAAACTATTAAATCGATTAATAAAATAATTGTGTCCAAATCACTGAACATAATTTTCAGACAAAAATGAATTATTCTTTTACATGTTTGGCATTGGCTATACGTATAATTTGTCCTTTATTATTTGAAAGTACCTCACGGAAGGAAATGCAGATGTATCAGTTCTAGAAACCACGAAACCTTTACACGTAACATATTTGAAAACCAAAATTAATAGTTTTATTTAACAAAATTTAATCTGAAATAGAAATATGCAAAAAGTTGCAAATAATCTTGATCTGTTATATTTCCTAAACAATGAAATTTAGTAGACTGAATATCGCCAAACAGACAAATTCTCTGTAAATGAAAAAGTAATAAATCTCAAATACAAACCCGCCCACAAAAACCGAACTAAATCGAAATGGAAACTACATTGTTTTGCATACAAGTATTATAAATTGCTCTTTTGAAAGGAAAACCAATCTGTATCGTATATATTGAAAATCACGGATGCTGAGTCATCTGAACTATATTCATTAACGATACAATAGCAGTAGCTAGTAAGCAGCCCCTTGCAATGAATACATCATGTTTTGCTCTAATTTACCCCAAATGCACCCTGCATTACAATATGACTTGCTTTCCTGTTATTTGCAAGAATGGATGCACTATTATTCTGATGCTGATTACAGATGAATATTAAAGCCGAACTTAGATAATAACAGGAAAATCCACAGTAAAAGGAGTTTTTGATATTTACTATTCAGTTATTCTTAACCTATACGCATAAAGTTGAGAAATTATAGCTGAGGTCAAATAATGAAAAAAGTGCATAGTGAAAAAAAAAATGTTTAGATACCAATTTATTTCATATAAAAATAAAATAACGTGCATTTTATTAAATTGAAAATGGATTCAATGTATCATAAGATCTTTCGATGTGAATACTTAAGTTATGGTTCGATGTTAATTTCGGTAACATACACCATTATGTAATATTTTTATGTAACCCCAAAAATAAAAGTCAAACGGATTTAGTTCGGGTTATCGAGAGGGCCACTCAATTAGACCACCTCGGTCCCATCGTTCCAGAACACATGATCCAAATGTTGTCGCACTAGTCGCACAAAATGTGTGAAGCACTATCGTAAAGAAACCGCATACGTTGAGATTAATTTATTCGAGGAGTAACGGAAATTTATTACGCAACCATTGTAAATATGTTTCAATAGTCGGATGGATAAGCTAAGCCGCAAGAAAGATCTGCCATTTAAAAGAAGCACGATGTGCCAAGTGGTGCTCTCTATTAGCAAAGTTTACTGAATAAATATAAGTTATACCACTCTCTGTCGGCACTATGATGTTTTGAGATCAAAGCCGTACTGCCACACGTAAATACTGTCGCAAAAAATGGTCAAGTCGAATTCTAGCCAAGTTTCGAATTGGGAAATACGAGATGTTTTCATACTGTACATAGAATTATGCAATTAGTTTATTTTTCTTAAATTTATTCGTTTAGAAATTTTAAAACCCACGACAGACAACTGAATTTAATGTCTTCTAGAATACTCTTCAAAGTGAGTTATAATATTATCCATCATTTCCAAGAAAATATCTATGTAATATTTTTCTCTTATTCTTTCTGGTGTCTGTTTTAATGTAATTTGTGGCACTACACACACATAACTGAAAGATAAAAACAATAATTACAAATTATTATCTAGCTTAAAATGACTATTTGATAGGTACCTACTGGCTATAGTACATTTGCAGGTGATTCTTCCTAGCAAAAACCAGTTGCTTTATATTAGTTCTGTATCATGAAATACAGAAATTGTAGTTCATTGTTTACTATTTTACAGATAGAGTTCTTCTTAAACATAAGTACATAAGTAAAGTGCTGAAATATGTGGATACAAGTATCAATCATTTCTAGGTTATGCTTTCGTAATATTTCCTTTTCTAGAGCTAGGGTAGGTTCAGATCTGACTTTCAACGACAAATACGTTCACATTAATTAAAAGTTTTAGAAATCGTTTTGTTTGAATTTATTTGTTGTTAAATAAGTAGTCAATAATTATTACAGCAGTTGGAAAACAGGGATATTCTTTAGGTACTTACACAATTTTGTAAATTATTTTGTCATAAAAAATACGTGTACCTAATTATTATTGTACACTGTGTAAAAACAATTTACTGAAGTTTTATTACATTATATGGAACAATTTAAAAATATCCACAGATATTTTACACAATATTCACGCTGTAATTCTAGCTGTAGCGGTAGACTGCGCCGGCACAGCGACCCCAATGCTCCAAAAGCCTCAACTTAAGTCTAAATTTTTATCGATAAGTGTCAATAACACCATTGTGCATACGTAAATTCCATTAAATCCATTATTTAGCGCTATTTATGAAAAATAAAATACTTTATGCCATTAATATTTGACAATTCAATGACAATTCATAGCTTTGACGTTCACCGATGTTAGTTTCTTCTGTGTAAGTCTGGTTCAAGGCTATACACATTTTACATGACAAAACAATGAAATTTGGGTACTTTTTGGAGGCGTTTTTTATGTTAAATTTTGAAATTTTTGAATGTTTATTTATCAGAATGTGTTCATAATTAAGTATATTTCAATTTAAACATAACTTTTAGCAGGGCTGACAAGCAAAAAAACAAAATTAAATCGATTTCTTGGAAAACCCTGTATAAGAATTGATGTTATCATCAGATTCTACGCTCCATCTAGTGTCTGTATACCAAATTTCGTCGCACTGGCTATGATGGTTTTTGAGATATTCGCACTGAAAGTCTTAGAGGGAACACCCGGTATATTCACTTCACTTGTAAATTTTAAAATGAAATATATGCGTACTTTGCTATTTAAAAAAATATATACATTATTTTAAAACTAAAATAGGAAATAATATAATCTATATTGTTTTCAAGTTCCATCATAGGTTTTTACTTTATTTTAATGCAGCTTTTCTTGGACTTCTACACGTAAGTGTTTGTGACGTTTGGCAGTCTTGATCTGAAATATAACAAAAATGCATTATATTCTTGTTTTGTAATTTAATAAACTATATATTCTTTTCAGTAAAAAAAATACTCAAATGAAAACCCAATGTATAAGTATGTCCAGGTTAATTTTTAGTACTTAATATTATTTTAGTGATTTGGGTATTTCTATACGTATATTAATTAATTTGAGAAAAATTATTTTAATTTATTTAAAGATGTTACTGTACATACCATTTTTATTATATACTGTTTGTGCACAGGTATCACTTAGAATCAGTGTATCAGTTTGATCTTCAGCATCTTAAAATTTTGGCGCCAAAATAGTTTTGGTATTATCAGAAACTCTGCTTCAACCAAAAATGGTTAAGTGTAAAATTTACATGACACAATTAAGTACCTACTTACATAATTATTGCATATTACACATTTTTTTAATAAATACCAGTACAAAGAACTTACTTGTTGGTGTATACAAAAGCAATGTTTAATGTTTCATATGAAAAATGTTTGCTTCAAATTCTATTTTTTTTATAGCATTGCTCAGGACAATCTTTCAAATGAAGATTCTAATTTTTTATCTGCGTACCGCGTAAAATTTTATATCGTGACCTATTTCTTTATATTAGTTGATAAAATATAAAATACATACCTTGAAAAATGGAAAAAGGAAAGACCACGTCTTGAGGGACAATTATTCACAGTTCAATATATCACGGGCATTTTTAGAAGAAAAATAAAATAAACACTAACAGATATTCAAGGTTTTTTGTCTCACACTGTATCGATCGCACTCAACACGTTACAGTTCTAGCGTCGCCCACCGTGTAGGATCCTGGGTACCAAATGGTCCCCGAGACGGGTGAGGAGAGTGGAATTGGTAGGGCGGGGCGTGTTCGAGAGTAAAACAACTTATATATTTATTCTGTAAACTTTGCTATTAGTGACGTCAAAATTAGAAAGAAATTTCCCCCAGACAACCCTAGACAAAGAAGTGATGCGCTGAACGCACTCTGTTAGTTAACATAAGAAATGAGAGATGGCACCAGTGCGGAAGGGCCAGGAATAGGACGTCAGTGCGGAACTTTGTAGTAGAGTTTTAGCATGTGATTAATGTGATCAGCACTATCGATTGTCGGTCGATGATTGTTCATTTTTACATTTTGTAATATTCAGTAAATCATTACAGTTTTATTTCAAGTATTGTGTTATCACCCCATACAGTCCACGAGTACATACTAATCTTAATTAGCAGAACAAAGAAATATTCTTCTTCAAACCCCGATGTTTAAAATGCATGGAAATAATTTGATTTTTTTAAGTTATTTACAAATATCGAAAATAAAATTATAACTTTGACACTCTATAGATCGAAAAGTAATAACATTACGATAAGGCTGTCATTATGCTCTGTCCCATTATTAGTCAACCTACATATATTTGACGAAAATTGACACGTGATTTGTGACGTCAAAATAATGTGATCTAGCCAAATTTACCTTAGCCCAAATGTTGATAGTAACCGATTTACAGGGTGTTAAAATTAAAAGTTTATTTTTAATATTTTTAAATTACCTTGGAAGTGATTGATGTATTTTAACGAAAGGACCCCGCAGGGTCCTTATGGAAATTGGGTTTCAGTCAAATTTGATAAAACTCTGGACTTTGTTAGTTCTCGACGAGTAAAACAAAAGTTCTCATGGCCACTGAGTCCAAAAGTCTCATGGTTTTGAGATATAGTTCTCTGAAGTTCGACTTTGGGTGCATTTTGCAGTATTACTAGTTTCACACTTACAATAGTATATACTTGTTTGTTCAAGCATGTATGTATTCAAACACATATAAACTTCAAACACGTATAAACATACAACTACACACACACACACACACACACATATACAGGGTGTTAGGTAAACATGCGGCAAAAATTCAAGGGGTTATTCCTTGGCCTATTCTAAGAATATTTTGTATGATGATGATTTGTGAAAAATCCCTTTGTTTCGAAGATACAGGGTGAACAAAATTTGCTACAGTAACAACATTTTATTATCAAAAAAAGTACATGTAAAGTTGCTCAATCTGCAATAAATGTTCGAAATGACTTCCTCCAGCCTGGATACAAGCATTACCTAACACCCTGTATATGTGTGTGTGTGTGTGTAGTTGTATGTTTATACGTGTTTGAAGTTTATATGTGTTTGAATACACGTGCACATGCATACGTGCTTGAACAAAGAAGTATATACTATTGTAAGTGTGAAACTAGTAATATTGCAAAATGCACCCAAAGTCGAACTTCAGAGAGCTATATCTCAAAACCATGAGACTTTTGGACTCAGTGGCCATGAGAACTTTCGTTCTACTCGTCGAGAACTAACAGAGTCCAGAGATTCATCAAATTTGACCGAAACCCAATTTCCATAAGGACCCTGTGGGGTCCTTTGGCTCCCTAGGGTTTTCGACACGATAAATTCAAATTTTCTCAAATTTTGGTTATTATTATTAATTCTATAATTTTATCTCTATCTAAAAAACTTGAATAAATACATTTTCTTCTTCCAAAATTTAGTATTCAATCAATTGTAGAGCAGAACGTATGCCTCCTCTGTGAATTTTTATCGTTCGTAATTTTTTGCTATACACTGTATCTTAATTTCTGTTAGTATTAAATAAGATACAGTGTGTAGCAAAATATTTGTGAATTTAAAAATTTCAAAGATGCAGTGTAAGTGACCCTCTACAATGTATACCTATATTAAGAAGTAATTTGAATTTCTCATGTCAAAAAACTCTGGAATACCAAATTTCGTTTAAATACATCAATTAATTCGAAAATTATTGAAAAAAAAATGCAAAGTTAATTTTGACACCCTGTAATTTATTGAAAGTGATTTCTGGTATCTAGAAGCGATATTAAATTGAAACCGAGTATATTAACCTATAGTTTTAGCCGAATAAGTTTGGCTACATATTTTAGAAATATGTAATATAATTGCGGCAAAAATTCAGACGACTTACGTCACAACTGACAGTACGCAATTGTTTTTATTGTCAATATAATTGTCGATAGCTTGTCACATTAAAAACAACGACTTTTTATAATTAGTGTAATATACAGAGTCAGTCAGAAAGAAAGGGTCAACACCAAACTGGAGATACTAGACATCAAAATATTATGTTTAAATTTTATTTTGAAATTTCTCAATAATTGCACGAATAATAAATCATACGCACGCAAAATACGCTAATATTTATTAACATGAAAAATTGACACAAGCCAACTAAAAAAGAAATAGCAATATCAGTGTCTGAAAGAAAATCACCACAAAATATATTGAAACTTTTATATGTAAATAACTCAGAAACCGATAAAGTTAATAAGAGTACACTTTTTATGTAGAATTGAATATTCTTTTATATTTTTAAAAGCAAAAATTTAAACTTTGTACACCCTGTATTTCTTAAACCAGCGTCGTATTATAAGACATGGTGAGCTAAACCATAATATTTTGATGTCTCCAGCTTAATGTTGACCATTTATTCTGACTCACTCTGTATAGTGCAAACATTTAGTGTAGTATTATATAGTTGTAGCATATGTAGTATCGTTGAGTGAATAAACTTATTCACTCAACGGTAGTATATAGTATTATGTAGTAATTATAATGAATTATTCATCTGACATAATTCGTCTGAATTCTTGCCGCAATTACAACAATAATTAGCAATATTAAAATGCTGTGAGATAAATTCACTCCAATTTTCTCGTTTAATATTCAAGAGAAGAAAGCTTTTAGAATTAAATTATTTGTCCACTATATAGGATCATGAAATACTTTAATATCTGGCCTGACATATACAATACTTCCTATGCATATTGAGTCCATGAAGAAGTATTTTTAGCCAGAAGCAATTATTTAATGTATTAGGGTGGGGGAGTTATTTAATTCTCTTTTCATTCCAAGTTCTTTTACCACAAACTGTCAAACGCACAGCTCCTTCCAATTCCAATCACACCAAGCTCTTTTATAAGTGCATGGCGGAGACGCGGCACCTTTTTCTTGAAAACACCTACAGAAATCCCAAAGATAAACAACAAATATTTAAAATCAATACATCATTAGTACATCATATTCAATATAAAAGCCTAATTTTAACTGCTTCGATTTATAAGTATTATATTGTGGGTATATTAAAACTAAAAAAAAACTATTCAGAATGCAATTTGTTAATAAAAACGTAATAAAACAATAATTCAAACAGATTTCATTAATTTTTAAAATAATAATTCTCTTTCATATACATGTGACTAAACGTAATAAATTTTTAATGAAAAATTTGTACACAGGGTTATTTACTTATCCAAAAAAATTAGGAATAGGTGTGTCATGACATGAAAAATGGTATCAATATCGTTTACACTTAATCTTAATGAAACCCTAATGAAGTCTAATGCATTTCTCTTTCATTGTCATAATTAATTAATTAAGACAATTAATTTATTTTGTTTATAGAAATGTCACAAAGATTTAGTAATATGTCTATTGACAGAATTAATAATATTATATTAGAAAATACATCTAAAACATTATTAAAAGTAAGAAATACATTTCAACAACATTAACAAATTTAAATATATATGTAAAAGATTATCTTACCGAATACTTCTCGACCCTTGATAAGTACTTTTAGACATTTAAGAACTGAATAATATAGAGTTTAGCAAACAACAAGAATGTTATCTCATGCCACTTGCAAATATTCAAAGGTACCGAAGTAAAATCAATATATAACGTCAGAATGCTATCTATCCAACAAGTTTTAGGTACTGAAATCTTTCAAAATACGTGTTTTTTTTAATTGAACTATAGATGTAAACATTGTTATAACCTAAATTTACATAGATTATTCACATTTGTTTATAAGTATGTGAAAATAATTGTTAAAATGTGGGGTTAGAATAGCGAAATAATGTGTCGTACAAATGCATTTTAAAAGTTATTATATTATTTGAAGAGAGTATAAATAGTAAAAGTGTATAAACAAAACATCAATAATTTTAATTTTTAATATTACTTTTGCTCTACGTGTTTTATTTTTCAAAATTTCAGTACCTAAAAAACACTACAAATTTGGTAATTTTATGGCGAGAAATACGGCGACCTTAAGGCAACACGCTTTCAGCATTCTGAATAACAAAATTATCTCCATATTATCAAAGTTATTGGTGTGTTATGGGTGAAAATTTCACACCGGTGTCTTTTAAGCATTTAGAAGCATGTATTTTGCTACAAAAAAACAAATTCTCCGATGTTAAGGTTTACGGTGAGCGCTCTATCAAACGATATATAAGGTCTGTTCCAACAACCGTCGAGAACTGGTTCAGAACCGTGAGAAATGTTTGACCAACGCCGTCTTACATCGCATTCGCCGAGAGTACATTAACAACTGAACTGACTGACTAATCTGGACGGTTCGGAATCGACTCTTGCTGTGTTGGAACAAACCTATAGTTTTCGCTGAGTAACTCCTTAACGGACAATGATAAAAATATGCGGTTTTTTTTAATAGACTATAAATATTATTTTAGGTCGACGCTGTGTTTTGAAATTTTGAAAAAGTGTAAAATTAATTTTTTTTAAATGAATTTTGCATATTTTCAAAATTTCAAAACACAGCGTCGACGTAAAATAATATTTGTAGTCTATTAAAAAAAACAGCATATTTTTATCATTTTTCGTTGAGGAGTTACTGAGCGAAAACTATATCCCTTTGGATCGAGCGCTCACCGTAAGCCTTGATAATTGAAGCCGAATCTCCTGTGTTTCTTGCTTTATTGCCAATCTGCACATTAGTGCATTCACTTACATATACTTATAATTTTTAGAATTCTTCATTCAAATATTATATGTATAGAGGTAATATTATATGATTACTTATTACTAAACTTAAAAAAACTATTTTAGAATAAAAATTTTAAAAGTGTTTAAAATATTTGTTTCACATGCATCTTTTTAAGAAAGTATATTGTTATAATCGCTTAAATATTTTATTTAATCAAAACTGATGACAATATCTGCATAATATGCACTCCAAAAAAGATAACGTTATTGATACATAGATAATCATTTTACGCATGATTTTTCCCTTTTATTATGAGTAGGCAATCTTTATTATAAGATAATCATTTCGTAATTTGTATTTTCCATTTAGTATTGAGAAATTACACAAATTCATAAAATACTATTTCTTTGATAAAACTTTTACACCTTTCCATTAACAATTAAAACAATGTTTATCATTTAGCGGCAATGCCTAATTTAATTCTATGTATAGCTTCCAAAAGCGTTTTCATTACTTTCTAATTAAATATCCAGAGACTTAATTCAATACCTTTATGGATTTAAATGTTCCGGTCAAAATAAAACCAACCAATTTCGTTTCTTTTTTAAATGGCTTGTATAAAAGAATAATATATCGTTTTCTTCCCTTTCATAAAATCACAAAGGCATCCGTTGTCTTTTATATAACAATGAAGGTATTTTCAACCCTTTAATTTGACCCTTTGAAGTTTTTTTATAACTTCTCGAATAGTGTCTTCTTTAATGAGATATTTTCAATGGTTTGGCTGCTATTAAGTGACTTAGCAAAACCGCGAAGGATACCGCAATACCGTAATATCGAATATTGTTTTGTACATAGTCTGTCAAATCATCACATCATCATCAGTTATTTAGTATTTTCTTGTTCACAACTATGTAATTTGCATGTGGATAGTCATGTGGTAGGTACGTTTATGTTACCGTTGAGTGAAATTGGGTCATTGCTATAAGATGACTATGATGTAGAAGTTCGATCAACTATCGGAGTAAAAAGTCCAGACCCCTGGGTTTGAAAGCCCATACTGCCAAAACGTAGGAGCGAAAAAAATTGAAATTTGTACCATAGGTAGCCTCACTATTATTGTTATGCACAATCGAATCGGAATTTGGTTTTGAATATTTGTTTTTTAGTTATTAGAAATAATGTACCAACAAACACGATTTTCGGGCGACGAAACGTAATCCTGTCACTTCAACTCGTCATAACTTTTTTATTTATAGGCTTTAAAATGTGCAATTAAACTGTGCTGTTTCGAACTGTGTAAGTCTCTCTTCTTAGAATTCCTTATTTTTTTTTATCTTGCGGAAGTTGATGGTATCTTCGTAAATACAGCGTCTTTTTTTAAAATACAAAAACAGTCATAGAACATATAAAAACCTTAATAAAGAAATATAAAAGTTTTGTGAATTAATGCACTTTTAAACAGTATATGAGTAAATATAGTTCTCAATTATTTCTTACGCGTTCCGTTCAAGCGGGGTAAAGTAGGGCGTTGTGGGGTTGCACACGGCCGTCTATCGCGCCGTGACCAGTGTCGGGTACTTTATTAGTTCAGCTTTGATAAGATGTTAGAAAATATTTACTTATTTCATACATATTTATCTATAAAATATAAATTGTTATTGTTATTTTTCAGTGGATTACAAAGGATTTGCCACAAGACATGGTGAAAATGTTATGGCTTCCTGTGGCTCATTGTGAAACCCTATTGAACTAATATGAGTTTATGTTAAAAATGACGTTTCTAAACGAAATTCTACATTTAAAAGAAAATATGTATTGAACCTCTGCCAATCGGCCATGGAAAATATACCAAATTATGTTTGGCCCGACTGGGTTGAACATGCCAAAAAAGTGGAACAGAAATACAATAAGATGCTGTATTTACGAAAATACCATCAACTTCTGTTTTACGCAAGATAAAAAAAAATAAGAAGAGAGACTTACACACTTCGAAACAGCACAGATTAATGTACTACCAGTTAAAATTGCACATTTTAAAGCTTATAAATAAAAAAGTTATGACGAGTTGAAGTGACAGAATTACGTTTCGCCGCCCGAAAATCGTGTTTTTTGGTACATTATTTCTAATACCACAGAAAATATAGCTACGCAACAGAACTCTCGTGGGGACATATTAGGGAATACGTTCTGAGGTTGTCGACAGATGGCGTAACGATACGTATTTGTTAAAATTTTAAAACTTAGAAATATGCGCTCTTCGAAAGAAGCAGCCTAGCGCGTTCGTTTCCTTGACGACCGCTGCCTCTGTTGCCATATCTTGCCGTCTTTATAAAGTGCGTTGCTTTTATGAATTTTAATAGTGGAGTAAAATCGCCTCGCTTATTTGTGGTTCATTTTTTAAAGCTATAACTAAATGGAACGTTTAAAATAATTTGAAATAGACTTCTACAACTTTTTTAAGTAGGGCCGTCTTAAAATCAAATTATTGATGTTTGAATTTTATTTGACAATTGACATTTGTTTTTTATTACATCGCAGTTGTAAAACAGCGATTTTTCTAATGCTCATGATTTTTTCACAACCCATATAAAAAAAACTATAGCGCTTCTAATGGTACACACCAATTTTTGATAACTTAAAAGCCTTTTCAAAAAAATTAGTTTCAAAGTCGTAGCAGAAAATGTATGCATTAAAAATGTTAATATGCGACTATATTAATTATTGAAAATTGATCTATAGCTATACCGAGGCAAATGTAGGCAAAATTTTAAAAATGTTTTTTTTTTAAGTTTACTTACTACGGTTTTCAAGAAATTAAATTGAATTTTATGTATGTGCGACGTGTGAATAAGCTTATAGTTGCGGTACAGAATATGTTTTCATAAATAAGCTCGTAAATAAGACGGTTCATTCATTCGGCGAATTAGAAATACCTATATTTTGGATAAAGAAAAAAAAGGATTTTTATTATATATATATTATCATTGTATTAGATATATTTATGATGCGGTAAATTTAATTTTAGAGAAAAAAAAATCAAAATTAAATCAGTGCACTCAACTTTATACTTAATTTGAATGAAATATTGACTAATTCCTATAGAATATTAAATTATCTTAAATTGAATTCAATTAAATCAATTTGAAGTTTTAGTAGCAAGTCAATTTTCAAATTTATATTTGTCAATTTTTTTAGAGAATTATTTTTTAAATCATATATTTTGTGTCTCCTAGGATAAAGACAAAGGGAAACTATTGTTGTATCATACCGTTTATAAGTATAACAATGTTATGTATTATACAATCTTACATTTTTAAATTGTATTGTTTGCAAAAATTAAATTATGGGTTAAAAAAATGATTTTAGCAGTTTTTTTTGCGTATAGGCATTTTACGGTTACCACAATGTATAAACCATTTATTACATAAATCTTTATTTTTATGTGGAAACCGAAACATTCGAACTCCCGATTTTCGAGTTTCACCACAATTAAAATATTGGCACTTATTTCCAGCCATTATTGTCGATTTATTCTAATATACTCGTATTTAATAATAATAATAATTGAAATAGCAACTTAACAAGTACACATAAACAGTAGCAAAACAAACTGACATAAAAAGATCTGCCACTATGTGTAAAAAATTCTATAAAAACAGTTGAATGCACGCCTTGGCCATATCTTAAGACAAAGATAGACGAGCGGCCGCCGCTCGGCTAAAACGAACTCAAACGTCTTTGTCTTTTAGCCATTCGTCTCCAATAAATGCGTCACATTATCATTGTAGTAAAATATACCTACCTTTCGTATACAATCAATAATAATTATAAACATTCTAACTATCTATAACCTATATGATACTGAAAACATCAGAGGAATGTAATTTGTATTTTTTGTGAAAATATAATTTTATCTATCTATTCAGAACACATATTTAATTCAACGCATATAAATTTACAGAAATCCCCAAAGATTATTTATTTAAACTTTTTCCGTATCACAGTTTTTGAGATAAGGGCACAAGTAATTTTTTTGGACATGTATATATGTATGTATTACGTATGTATGCATAAGCTTTTTTTCGTCGTTTTAATATTAGTTTCGATTATAAAAATGTCACTTGTAATTATCGAAGTAATACAAACAAGGTATAATTCTGGATCTATACAGAAAGAAAAATCATGTCATATTATTAATCAATTAATAAAGTTAGAAATATTTACGTTTTCTCAAATTGTTATTGATGTATTATTATTATTCTAACACAATTTAAAATTTTTAATAAATAAGTGCCTATTTATTTACATATGTGTCTACCTTATTTTTAATTACAATTACTGTAAATTATAAAAACGTTAGTTGTCACTAATGTGTAAGAATACATATTATTATTGTTATTTAATACTTTTCATTATTTAGGTATAATATTCTAATAACTTCCGTAAAATTTACAATTGGCAACGCTTTCCGAATTGGGCGCTAAAATCGACTTGCCTGTGGCGCGATCTACGAGCTAATGGCTAAACTTACTCTTTCTACTGTACATGCGCAGTTTGAAAGAAGCTGGCTTTTGGAGCCGGCTTCTTTTCGGGGACTACATTTAAACACTACTTGACGAGCCTTCTGTTGCGTTAGCTATATATTCTGTGCTAATACCTAAAAAACGAATATTCAAAAACAAATTCCGATTTGATTGTGCACAACAATAATAATGAGGCTACCTACCTATGGTCCAAATTTCAATTTTTTTCGATCCTACCTTTTGGTAATATCGGCTTTCAAACCCAGGGTTGTTTGTTTTTACGTCCTCTATTAATCTTTTCAAGGAAGTCACTTATTTCAGAATATTCTGTCAAATTTCATAGAAGATCTCAACAAATGAAAGCTTTACAGATTTTTTTGACGACTGAAAAGTGCTTGCAAGGGACTTATATCATTTTTATTTAACAATGGTGTCATATCGCAGCTTTAACATGGTTTTCTGCCTAGTCGATCAGTTCTTACCATTTATTTTATGTGCAGACAATGGAGAACCTATAGACGTTTTGTACTTTTTTAACTTCTGTCCTGTGTAAAATATTGGAGAGAATTGTTTGCAAGGAACTTATATTATTATATAAACTGGGACATTATGGTGTGCGTAGTAAACTGTTAAACTGGATAAAATATCGTAGTTTGGTATCGCTGACAATTTTTCTGAGAGATTGAGCGGTGTTCCACAAGCTTCGGTCCTTGGACCAATTCTGCTCCTAGTATTATGTTTCTGATCTAACGAATACTTTCCAAGTATTATAATAACTTCATTTTGAAGGCTTGTAACTCCGCTTGTATACAACTTTGTATATAGGTATGTTTGGTTAAATTGCAATATTTTGTGACCCCCTACACGTACATGATCTGTGTCGGTTCTTATGCGGAGCACCCTGTGTACAGAGTGATTAAAAAAATGGCTGGCGGAGTTCTAGGGCAGAAAGTAGGTATATCAAAAGTTAAAGCAATAATTCCTTATAAACATGGGGTCGCAGATGGCTCCTTAACGAGATACAGGGCGTTAAAATTTCTTTAAATATACTTATACGTTACCTTCGATAAATCAAAATCACCTTAACAGTTCCATCTCAAATTTGCCATATGCAGATAGCACCTAAAGGATTATTTGATGTACTACTCAATATTTTACGAACAACAGTGGCGTAGAGGCGGGACAAATAAAATAGAACCAACAACATTATTGTAAACGTGTTTCATTCGAAAATTTTCCAAGACATCAATTCGATTGATAATTGAACACTTTATACAAAAATTTTATTCATTTTATAAAATTAACAATAGCGTAAAAAATACTTTTAAAAACGGTTTACGTTGCCCCCGCCTCTACTCTACTGTTGTTCGTAAAATATTGAGTCGTTCAAATAATTAGTCTTTAGGTGTTAACTGCACGTGGTAAATTTGGGATTGAATTGTTAAGGCATTTTGGAAGTATTGAAAATAATGTACAATTATAATAAAATTTTAACGCCCTGTATCTCATTAAGAAGCCATCTGCGACCCCATGTTTATTCGAATTTTTTGCTTTAACTTTTGATATACTGTCATAGAACTACGTCAGCGATTTCTTGAATCACCCATAAGTAATTGGGATTAAAATAAAAAAATTAAAACACTATCGGTCAGTGGTCGCGCGGTTTAGTGATCGCTATGGGTTCGACCCCCGCAGCCGGTAGATCGTATATAAGCTATATTCGTAGAGAGAATGTTGGCTTGGGTCAATGTGAGAGATTGATACTGGTTGATATTTGACTACCCCCCTAATTAATGTGGGTTTCCAGGTTTCCCTCATTCCTGCACTGAATGGTGGATAGGACCTACCAACGTAAATCGTTCTTGGGCTCAAATGCTGCCTGCTTAATAATAATATGCCGCCCTCTCTCAATATCCGTAAAAAATGGTATGCTTCTAAGAAAAAAAATTGAAGCGTCTATCTACCTTAATTTCCAGTCTTAGCCAGCCCAAATAACATTGGCAACGCTCACTTTGCTTCAGTCGTTTGCAAGAAAAAAATCATTTCTTCAGTTAAATCGATCACCCTGTACATAGTGAACCTGCAACCTTTAACCAATTTTACTAATGCATCTTTGGATAGCTAAATCCTATTATTCTGCCTACAATCTACAGTTACTCTACGACCTATGCATTCAAAAGATTGGAGAAATAAATAAATTCTGTGGTACAATCTAGTATCTACATCAAGTATTGTTCTGAATATTTCTAGGCTGACGAACTTTGCAATCTTTTGCCATTAGAGATATTTCCCAGGAGTATTGCTCCAATTAAGTTCCGATTCAGCCTGCGAGGATATAAATCTTCAGTTTTATGCAATTAGCGGACATTGAGAAAGATTACTGCGACTAGTCTTTGTCGACTGCTTGCTTCACCCCCTGGATGTAGCTGAATTCAAAATAAGTCTGGTGGGTCATTAAACTTGATAGGTAAAGCGATAAAAAATGTGAGGCTTTCAACGTAAAAAGTACTCGAATTTCATTTTTAACCCTTAATTAAAAGAGGTACAAAAAAGTGCTAAATGATTTATTAAAGTTTAGTAATTGAATATTCCAGCATTAAAAGTGTCTAATTATTTTACTCCTCGCCGCCTTCAAACGTCTATTATATGTTAAAAATTATGTTATTACGACCGTTGAGTTAAATTGGTTGGATAAATAAGGAAAGGGGTGAAAAATTACATTTAAACTAAATGAACATTTATAAAATCGGTTGCGGCATATTCATTTATATACAAAGTTAATGTATTTCAATATACAGGGTGTAATTTTGACAAATTTCCTTCAACAGAGGATTCTACTAAGATAAAATAAAAACAGTAAAATCAAAATTAGTTATTGCAATCACTCAAAAAGTTTTGACGACTTTAAAATTAATACCGTGTAATTGATTTCTTTTCCTTTTCTTTTCATGTCAACTAATGTTAACTGTTCAAGAAATTAAATTTAATACATTTTTTTGAATAACATTACAGGGTGTACCTGAAACGCATGTACCAGCGACGACGATTTATGCTACTTTATCTATATGCAAAAATGCACCCCTCTTCTTATAAGTATGGATGCATTTGCTGGTTTAGCGGCAAAATTATTTCTAACAAATTCAGACATTTTCCGTTTAAAGAAGATTGTAATATTACTGAAATTTGACTAGGCTAGTAACCACTTTAAACAAATAAATGCATCTGAATTTCTTACAAACTAAACAAACCTATTTACAAGAAGGGATGTAGTTCATGCACGATAGTGCTTCCTCTCATTTTACAATAAATGTTGGGTAAGGTTAGGTAGCCTATCTGTATGAAAAGAAATTTTTAGGAGTCATCAAAATTTTATAAGAGACTTCATGAAATTAATATTTTTTAACTGAGATGTCCAATTTAAGGCATTTGTGCGAGTAATTAGGGTATTTAGAAGCTCATAAATGTCCTGTGGGCGTTTTCTGTGACCTCAGCAGGGCATTCGATTGTGTAAATCACGGGCGACTAATATCTAAATTATATAATTATGGTATTCGAGGTCCTGCATTGGCTTGGATCAAAACATTTCTCAAAGATCGAAATCAATTTGTTAACATAACCTATAATAATAAAAATAACATTGATACTTATAGCTCGGATTATGCTTCTCTCACAATGGGAGTACCACAAGGTTCAGTTTTGGGCCCTGCATTATTTTTGTTATACGTCAATAATATCGATAAGGTTTCGTCTGAATGTCATGTCACTATGTATGCTGATAATACATCTTTAATTATTTCTAATAAATCTGATGACATATTGGTAGAGAATTGCACTAAAATAATGTCTGATATAAAATATGTCTACGAGTTCTTCCAAACATCTTCATTTTAAATGTCTGTTGGAGTAATAGGGAGATTTCATGTCCCATATTGCTCTAAAGCCCCTGTTACTTCAGGGGCTGTAAATCATACGAACCGTGTGTTATATAGCCTATCCATTTTAGCTATTGCTCGCCATTGCTCATGTGACAACACTCTACAAGACATATTATGTATTTGTCAATTGTTTGTAGACTCGCGACAAGAATTCAGACGACTTACGTCATAGGAACAAATGAATAATTAACAATATTTTCATCAAAATATTTAAGAAACTGCAACTGATAGTAATAAAACTATATACTACACTAAAAGTTTGCATTATATACTGCACTAAATTGCAAAAAATAATTGTTTTTAACGCGACCAAATATCGAAAATTACGTTGACAATAAAAACAAATGTGTAACGTCAGTCGTGACGTAAGACGTCTGAATTCTTGACGCGAGTATATCAGTAATTTGACGTTTCTTAAAAGTTATGACAAACGTGAATGTTTGTTGAGGTGTACGTTTCTGTTTACATTATCAATTTTAATTTATTAATTGGCAACCTGCCAATAACTAAATAATATTGTATTGTGTTTTCCATAGTGAAAGTGAAAGAACATCCCATTATTAATACGTATGTACCCAGTTTTCTGGGTTGGTTTTGATCTGGGTAATATAGCTTACCTGTTAGGAAAGTTAATGTCAATATCAAATATTAAATTCTGATCCTGCCATTTCCTATTCCAAATAGTAACACTGTTTTTATACACAGTATCTCTGAATATAGAACTAGCCAGATTTACAATTTTTATCAACAAATGGTCTTTTATGTAACTTTGTCAGGAAAACTAGGGAAAATTAAAACATAAAAAAATATTTACACAGAAATTGTCCAGTTTTTCTACCAATAAATGTAGATTTTGCGAAATTTCTAAACTTTCTGCAAAATTATTTTTTATTTTACTCGCTAATCCGCCATTTTAGATTGAATATTCTTAGGCAATATTTGCAAATCAATGAATTAGATGCAAAAGAGACGTAACAACTATTCAGTGGCACCGCGTTCCATCTATTTTAGTCCACTGGATTTCAGTCTTTCGGGGCTATGAAAGACAATGTTTATTCTGAATTGATACAGAATATTGATCAATCGATTGTCGATCTAATGTATTACTCTTCCTTTTAAGAATTTTTTTGTAGTATATGTACAATTGTCTTAAAACGGGATCCGCAAACTGAGCGCCTTCATTTTCCTGTATAACAAATTGTACCAAACAAAACATATTTTACTTAACAATTTTTTTTCTGACCAAAAGTAACAGAATTATGACATGACAGCAAATAAGTTCTTGACTTGAATATATTGAATAGGAAGTATTTGTACATAATAAGTACATCTAAACATAGGTACATATTGTGAATGGTTTTCTTAAAGCTTTTTCCATAATACAGAATAATAGTTACAAATGTTCAAAATGCCAGAGAGTTTTGCTTAGATTCGTCACAAATTAACATGTCATGCAGTCATTCACAAGTATCAAAGAAAAACTAGAGGAAAATAAAACACACTAGCTACAACACTATGCCTAATAGTTTTAGATTAACAGCAGCAGCTGACAGATTGGAATGTTGCTGAAAGTTACAGTTTTAACGAGTTGCTAGGAAACTTAAATTGTTTACTTCATTGATACTTTAATCAAAAACAAAACAAAAACAAAAATAATAAAATCCTTATAGTTTCCGGGTAAAAAATTATTGAAGTTGTAGTATTTTCAACATTTACAGCGCTGGGCTACTGTTGTCTCTAGCCAGACGATTCCGAATATTGAAATCCGATTACTTTTTGTGGTATTACATTTTTTGTGATGCCAGTCTTTACATTAGTTTTTCTAGTGTCAAAAATGGTTTACGTGTATACTGGGAGTTGACGAATATCGTTTTAATTTATGACAATGTGAAAATGTTTTAGCAGAACGGTTTCCCGGTAAACATATTCCAAATGCAGCTACTTTTACCGCGGTGTGCAGTGAATGCAAATGTAGTACAACGTGCTAGGAAATTTGAAACCGAATCGTGAAAGAGAAGTCCAGGACGTCCACGGCGTATTGCAGTATTGTGGTGTATCATATACGAAGCTCAATTATATCAGTAACAGCGTGTACAAGCATTAATACCTAGGGATTGGACGAGGAGAATCGGTACCATAGCCGCCACGATCTCCTGACCTTAAATCATTTGGACTCCTTTTTGTGAGGATATTTAAAAAATGAAATGTATCGTACCGAAGTATATATCTATTATTGATGATTTACGATCAGTTTCCAGTGCAGAAGTGTATTTTTAAATCATTTTCGAACTGCCCTTTTTGATGTTTTTTACAAAATTATATTTGTATAATCTATAATCTATTTTATAATTGACGATTTTTAGATTATTTAGATATGTAATTCCGCTTTAGAGTATAGAACTTTAGAGAATTTTTATACATTCACTTTATTAAACACTAATCAGTAGGAACTGAACTGATTTTATTGACATAAAGCTTTGGTTCAAGCAAAGGAATGTGGAAAGACTTGGGTAATAAAAGGGAAAAGCGAAGGAAATCAATTTTTCTCTTCATAGTTTTTTATTATGGGTAATAAAAATTGCATAATTAAACGGAATAAATTCATAATTTTCCTTTTATATTAGAAGTTTTAACTGAAATTCATGCATCAAGTCTCGTCGTTGAAATAGATTTATGAGTTAATTGGAAATGATTTCCTAAATGGAATAGGTAGTTTCCCTTATATTTCTCTCTTTGTCCACTGAAATGTTTTGGCACAGAATAAGGTATACCAAAACGCTTTTCACCATTCCCTCCAAAACAAAGCTGTCATGTTTTTGTAAGTTACTTTGTCACACAATGTGAATGTCATTTATACAGTGTAACTACAAAGTATAAACTATATTTGCGTTTGTGTATGTCTGTGGATATTTGACAAAGAAGCCTTGCCACTGCAAGAAATCTTTTACGTTTACTATAGTTTTGCAAATATCTACTTTTAGGTTTCTAAAATATTATTGGCTTCTAATATTTTTCAGCTGGTAGTTTTTAAACAAATCGCTGGGATAGGGTATAGTCTATTTAGAAATGAAAGAGAGTAATAAAAGCTTATTATGTATGCAAATCGTAAATAAATATAGTACTGGTGCTTATATTCAATATTTTTATATTATGTATTATCGGTATAGATGAGGTGTACTTTTAAAAAAACTTTGTGTGATCGAACCGTACTAAATTGTAGCAGGTAGCTAAAATTTAATCCCCGACAATCCGTCTTTGTCTATGCCGCTTCAATTTCTCGGTCCATTTCTCTTATAAGTAAAGAACATAAAAACAACATTTCAAAACATGAGGCAACTTTACGCATCATAACCGGGTTAAATTATTCAATATTATTATCAAAATATTTATTTAAATTTAATGAATAGACTTTTATTCCACACAAAAATATATGTATTTTGAAAATTCAAATTATGGTGAGCAAATGTAGTGTTGTATAAATGTACAATAAAGAAAATAAAAAAGTAGGTATATTAAAATTCATCCTTTGAATATTCCGATGAATTACCTTCGTCGTTGATAACGATAGGTTCCACAGTAACGTCAATTAAATTATCGAGTTCCCACATTTTCTCCTCTTCTTTTTGTACATGATGTATACATCTTTGCCAGTTATCTGCAGCTACTCGTTCCAAGGAATTTTTTAACAAAATTTTCACGTCACTTAATTTAAACATCGTATTATTTCGCGCTACATCTCCTTTTACCTGCGCCCAGACTAATTCTATTCGGTTAAGTTCACAGTGATAAGGTGGTAACCGTGTAGTACCGTTATTTGGCGATTTGTTGCCATTTCGTCGATAACATATTTTTTCTGATCTTTATTAAGATTGACAAGTGTCAAAAGTTCCTTTTTCACCATATTTGTTTGAAAAGAAATGTTTTTTTCCGGATAACCATTGAATTATATCATCGGCTTTCCTCCAAGCAGTCGTAGGCGTCCGCTCGGTCTGCCGTGAATGATAACTGGCATTATCCATGACAATTACAGACCCCGGAGAAATAAGATCCAACATCTGTGTAAAATACTCTTCGAAAACATCTGCGTTCATGTCTTCGTGATTGTCACCTGTATTTTTAGATTCAAAGAAAAATAAATTGCCATCTACAAAACCACTGGCACTACCTATATGTGTCACTATTAATGTTGGCCCTTTACCTGAAGGTGCCTTGAAGCCTGTTGAAAGACCATCCAAAAATGCTTGTCGAAAACTTTTTACATTTTTATCTTGCCACACTATTGTTACAGTATATCCCTCGTTGACTCACGTTTCGTCTAGATAATAAATATTCCTCCCTTCGTCACGGAATATTTTAATTGATCTTAAGTAGGATCTTCGCCAACAAATAATTTCATCTTTATCGATAAGAACTGACTTCCTGTTCTGCTTTTCCCAGCAAAAATTCAACTCTCGTAAGACGGCCCATAATTTGCTTCTACTGATTTTTGGCAAATTGTTGTCCTCTGAAAGTTCACTTAAAATTTTGTTTAGCGTTGGTATTTCTTTTTTAAAATAAAATTACAATAATTACGTGAAACGAATTATTACCACGCCCATGGCCGGTTCTTATCTCGGGGTTTTATTACTCTATCTCATGTCCAAACAGACTATAGTTATGTTCTTTTAGGGCTTGAACTTTGGTGAAGTTCAATTCTCAAAAATGTAATCAGTGGTGTGCAACATGTAGGAGATTGGTCAGGAAAATTTTGGAAGAATGTCGAAAAATGGTAAACTCCGAATTTATCATTTTCTACTGGATAGTTGAATCTAGGCACATGAACACAATCAATTTTTGATAAAATGGCTCTTTTTATTTTTGATCATAATGGATCAAACTGCTAATCCTTTGCAGCTTGACAATGACCTAGGCTGAGACAAACTCTCTATACAGGTTGATTCACAAGCTATGTAAAAAAAATCGTAAAAGATGCGTCATGAAAAATCAATAGTCATTATCGTAGAAAAAAAAATGTAAAATCCTTATAGTTTCCGAGAAAAAAAAATATTAAAGTTAATTTTTTTGTCCGGTGGCCGATTGCACATTTTGCCTTGTTTTACAGTGGACCAGTTTCCACTTTCCAGTGCTGTGCAGAAGTGTATTTTTAAATCATTTTCGTACTGCCCTTGATTTTTTTTTACAAAGTCCCCCCGGTATTGCAAAAAATTTTTTTAGATAAGTTCTGAATTACCATGGCCAATGTGTTGTTTCAGATCTTTAATGTTAGTCTGTCACGATACAAGCAGTCGTAGGCGTCCGCTCGGTCTGCCGTGAATGGTAACTGGCATTATCCATGACAATTACAGACCCCGGAGGAATAAGATCCAACATCTGTGTAAAATACTCTTCGAAAACATCTGCGTTCATGTCTTCGTGATAGTCACCTGTATTTTTAGATTCAAATAAAAGTAAACCGCCATCTACAAAACCACTGGCACTACCTATATGTGTTACTATTAATCTTGGCCCTTTACCTGAAGGTGCCTTGAACCCTGTTGAAAGTCCATCCAAAAATGCTTGTCGAAAACTTGTCGAAACAAAAAAAAATTTTTAGATAAATTCTGAATTACCTTGTATAATCTCATGGCCAATGTGTTGTTTCAGATCTTTAATGTTAGTCTGTCACGATACACCTTAAGTATCCCTATAAAAAAGTCAGCTCGGTTTAAATCAGGCGACCTTACAGGCTACTCACTTTCCCTCCTACCAATATAACGATGTGGTTCAAATAGT
This sequence comes from Monochamus alternatus, assembly GCA_037114965.1. Classification (NCBI taxonomy): domain Eukaryota; kingdom Metazoa; phylum Arthropoda; class Insecta; order Coleoptera; family Cerambycidae; genus Monochamus; species Monochamus alternatus. The sequence continues at coordinate 37,112,108 of CM073431.1, read as the reverse complement.
TTCTTACGATGGGTTTGTTCACGCATTCCTTTGTACTGATTCCAGCAACTATTAGATTCAGTTATCATTGTGAAAAAGACAAATAGAAGTTTATGGCTTTTTTATTTTACTACAAAATTTCCTCTACCTACCAACCCTCAATATGTTGTACACCAAATCAGAAGAACCTAAGCTCTCATGCTTTGAAATAAAGAAGGTGGTTGTTATTTAAAAAAGACCAACTTATGCCCCTCCCGCCGTCACTGATTACATTGAGAATTTAACTTCACCAAATTTGATACCTTAAAAAAATTAAACAGTTTGCCAGTTCCCAAATGCGCATGACAGACATACTATAAGTATATGACATTGTTATGCTATGTTAACTGCGAGAAGATATCAACTGTGACAATTTTTGGGCAATTTTTTAAATAATTTATTAAGTTAAAATTATTAAACGTGATATAGAAATTTTAGAAAAAAAAATCATTGAGGTCTGTTTTGTAATGCGCAATTAGCTTATAAATGCGTTTGTTCCAATGAAATTAACTACGGCCGGGAAACAAGGACATAATCAGAAAATGATGTTAATAAACCACGACAAATTGAGAGTAAAATTAATTAAAACTTTCGACATCACTTATCTGCTGATAAAATTAAAATTCCTTGCCGTTTTACACCACGTTCTAAATTGCATCTCTTGAAAACTTTTGAATAAATTAAAAGTTTCACCGCGCCGTGAGTGAAGTTTTTCTCTTTGAGTTATATGGAGTTGCATTTTCTTTTACAAATTAAATTAATTAGATACATCTAAAATAAAAGTAACCGATTTGCAGGAACATATATACAGGGTGAATCTTAAATAAGTACAAATATTTTAACTGCTGGTGTAGTTCGTCATATAGATCAGTCTAGTAAAAGCCATTTTTAAAAATTTCTAATATTTACGGAGATATTAATTTTTTTTAAAAATACCCACATTTTGAGGACCGCTCATCCATCAACCTAATGAAACATATGATTTGTTGCGAGGTTGCCATATCTCCTCCAATATAAATATTACGTTTCCTTTAACGTAATAGTTCTATTTTAAAAATACTTGTTTTAAGCATAAGTACAGTAAAATTGGGTATGTAGTATGATACGCAGCAATATTAACATAAATTTTAACTTCTGAACTAACCTTACTATACTTAAACGATTAAAAATGAATTTACGCAAGTTCAATACTACCGTAAAATATTTAGGAAGATATTACGTGATATTACTATGTCCAATGTTCAAAAATTATACATAAACGTGCACACAAGCTTACCTGTTAAAAAATTAACTATTTAATCAGTAATCCACATTTCACAAGTTAAATGTCATTGTACACTGTTAGAAAGAGACTCAAAACACAATTTCCTTAAGTTATTTTATGAAGAATAACGAAAAACTATGATTTTCACATATTAAATTTAATTTTCGCCACATAACCCGAAATGAATCAGTATTAACTATTTCGAATACAGAACCATAAGTGACTTCGCACTTTAATCAGTGAAAAAAAATTTAAAAATAGAGGTACACACAATAACAATATTAAATAACAAAATAAGCAGTTTGACGTATGCGTTTAATATCAAGAAAAAATGTATAAAATGCATACATTTAGACGGCAGATCCAGCAAAGTAAAATATTTTCTCTCTAATGAAATGTGTTGTGGGTTGCCGGTACAAATGGGAAAGGAAAATATGCTGGACGAATTATTAAGAGATCGATTTATTATGGGCTTTTCAAAAGGCGCAGCTCGAGACAGATTTCATGAAGATGTTTAAAAAAGGTGTATATCGCATATAAAAAAAGCTGGTCAGAAAAACCATCAAAGTAAGTTTTCAGTAATGTGCCTACGACAGGTAGGTATCACGGGCAGTAGGCGGAAACGTCGAGCAAGCAAAACCTTGACAGTCAGTGAGATTGCGATGAGGTTATGATGATACGGATAAAAGAAACACAAGTGCAAAGACATCTAATATTTATGGTAAGTGATTTCATAATTCCACTACATGTAAATATAAGAATATTGGGAGCAATATTTATATAAATATATTTTACAGAGCACTGAGAAGACGTTGGATTTACTAGCTCAACTAGTTATCCACTAGGATACATTAAAATTCCAATAATCTAGTGACTTACCAGGATGATCAATGTTAATGTGCTGAAAAGTGATGGTGGACTACCCTTATTAGGAAGAAATTTTTATTATGGTTTTAAGTATTCATTCACTTCAAAACAGTTACAGTACTGACGATGATATACCAGATGTTGGTAAAATCTGAGGTAAGATTAAGTAAAGTGATGTATTATTTAAAATGTAGTCAGTCAATATAAAAATGAATTTTCGACTAAATTAGGTGTTTTGTAGAGATACTGTACAGCTGGCAGCTAAGGATACAATTGTACTCGAATTTTTTAAAGCATAGCCGTTTCCTTACGGAATTAAGGTTCAAGCAGATATGGAATTAGACAGATTAGAGGGAGTTAATATTATTCAAATCCTAGACTATAACGAATGGAGTACGTCTGTAGTACCAATTATTAAATGTGATGAAACTATAAGAATTTGGGGTGACTATAAGGTAACAGTAAATACTATATTAAAAATTGATTCTTATTTGCTAACTAAAATAGAAGATCTATTTAGTCAGTTACAAGGTGGGTTGGAATTCACCAAACTATCTTAGGTCTATCGACAAATTTTATTAGCGATTCATGTAAACTAACTGTAATAAGACAAACACAAAGGTCTGTTTAAGTACACCAGACTTTCTTATGGTTTATCGTGTATTCTTTCTAAATTTGTCTAAGAAGAGTATTAGTATTTTTAGATATACTTATTACGGAAACCAGTAGAGATGAACATGGTTTTAATGTAGAAAAAAATGTATGCAGATTGTCTGATTAACTACTTTATTAAGTAAAACTGAATTTTTTTAAAAATCGGTAGTTTATTTAGATCATAAATTTAATAGATTTGGATTAGATTAGCGATTAGTAATATTCCAATACCGATTAATCAAACACAACTTAAAGCTTTTGGTTAAGTATTATCCGAGGTATTATCATAAATTTATACCAAATTATACATTAGAGTTCACCTGCAACTAAGTTCTAATTTTATTTTTGTCATTTTTGTAACAAATATTGTTCGTACCTGTTTATTATTTACATGTTTATCATGAGATTGTTTTTTTATTTACCTTTTATTGTTTTCAGTTTATTAAAAATTATTTATTTTTTTATTAAAAAAATCTAGTTTGAAATACTTTGTTCACTGAACCCCCCCATGTCAAATTTCTGGCTACGCCACTGAACTCAACAAACTTTGATTTTAAAAATAATTTTATGTGCTGAATGTCCTTGAAAGAAAGTATACCTACACTATAATTGCAATATTTATTTTTTCAGTTAATTTTCACTTAAATATTCTATGCAAGACAAACAGTATTATGCATATATAGAAATGCTTTAGTACTTCCAAACAAATAGTAGAAATGGTTTTAGTGGGTTTTGTAATCACTTAACATGTAACAATTTATGTAAAACATATATATTTTTGTGCAGTAACAATTATTTATCTAATAATTATTTATAAAATATTTCCCGGGAATTGGTCAAGATAATAAAACCATAGATTAAAATACTATGCAATCATAGAGATTTAATTTATTATTACGATCGTTTCGAAATACTACCTATCTTCAGATAAAAGAAATTTTTATGTTAAAATTTTTAGATTTGTTTCTATACAATTGTCCAATTAGTTTTAAAATACATAATGACTTGACTTGCCGAAATACATAAATAACTGGTCTGATTTTAAATAAAAATGTAAAAATTATATATATTATGCGCAAGTCAAGTCATTATGTATGTTAAAACTAATTGGACAATTTTATAGAACAAATGGAAACATTTTAACATAAAAATTTCTTTTATCTGAAGATGGGTGCTATCCTGAAAGGATCGTAATAATAAATTAAATCTATGAGTGTGCACAGTATTTTAAACTATGGTTTTATTGTCTTGACCAAGTCCCAGGAAATATTTTATACAATGTTATGTCATGGTCAGTAAGTTAGAAAAATTGTTTATGAATAATTATGTACAGAGATTATTCCTGTCACAATTTTAGGACTAATTTGGAGTGCTGTTATGCATTTGAGTAAAGTTTTTCATACATATCTCTTTGTGAAGGTACATACTTAAAGTTTTTCACTACCTACATAAAATTTATAATTTTGAAGAGGCAGATTTTAAGCCGGGGGCACATTGCTCTGATGACACGCCACGCCACGCCATGTAATACAACCTCAGAAGGATCTGACAGCGCGTATTTTTATATATTGTGTGCACACTGCTCTGGCGCTATACCACGCCACGCCACTCCATGCCATCCTTTCTCGTTAGATTTTCATCACGTGTTGTCGCGTGGTGGCAGTGGTGTGCGCATGAATATGATGTCATATGCATAAAACGATAGAAAATATTGACAAAATTTTGCTATTTTAATGATTTGCAAGCATGAACATCTGTATATAGTATAAAACGTAAGCGCGCGCTATAAAGAATACATTATGAGAGAAACTTAGGAACAAATTACACAGGGAATGTTTCTCACAGCATATTGTTAATGAAACAACATACATTTTAACGACTCTAGTTAAATGGATTAGGGTACTTAAATGTATTCATCCTCGACTTACAATTTGAGTTTGACCTTCTTATGATATGAAATATTCCTGTATGTAACGTAACGTTGCATCGCATGGCGTGGTAACAGTGTGCAAATAGAATACATACCACACCACGCCACGTGGCATGGCGTGGCGTGGCATCAGAGCAATGTGCCCCCGCCTTTAATGTGACAAGTCATGATACGTATTTAAAAGTCAATACTAAAAAAATAGAATACAAAATTTTAATATATAGTAATGTATGTACCTATAGGGGTATATACAGTGTAGTTTAATTTCTCTAAATGACACAGCAATTTTGTGCAAACATTTTTCCTTCTCTTGAAAAGTATCTCCTGTTTAATAGTATCATCACAATAACAGAATATAGCTGACAGTATCGAAAGAGCGCTTTGAACAACTAAAATATGTTAGAGATAAATCTATAGAATTCTTATTTACATAACAATGAGAGTTGTTTGTATTGGAAATATCTGGTTCAATAAACTAAGGCTGCAATGTTAATAATGGTGAAAGCTCTAGTCAAAGATATAAATCGATATTATTTTTTACACAGTATTTACAGAGTGAGTCAACATTTCTGGTACTTAGGTTTACTACTACTACTAATTAGGATGTAAATAACTGTTTTATTTTTAGGTGGTATTGATTTTGGAAATTTCTGGAGCTTTGCGGAAATTTACAAAATATCTGTGAATGATCTTGGAGACGTAAATTGTAATTGTAAAATTTCCCAATTCGAAAACACAATACATGTTGAACATAATTTCACACTTGTAAACTATGATTATATTTCTCTGTATAGGCTAGTATGTAGCTATTCGGCTAATCAACATCGCAAACCATAAGTTGCACTGTATCAAAAAGACAATTGTACTTGCCAAGCTGTTGGAATTCACAAAATTGGTGAAATTCCAAAGTTGATCGCCAAATACCTTGACCTGAAGAATTCTGAAGAGTTTACTGGCCAGTACTTTAGGTGAACTTCTGCAACTTTACTCGCTAATACTGAAACTTATATAAGTGTTTTTAAAAAATAAACAACAAATAAACAAAATTAAGAAAGTGCTCTAAGTTTGTCGTAAAAAATGAATAAGAAATTATGTGAAACTTAGGTCTGTGATGCATCATCCTACTTAATCAAATGTTTATAATATACTAACTAGGCCAAGTTCAGTCCTAATGTGGTTAATACCGCGGCTATAGATGCATCTCGTCGACTGCAAATTGATTTTAGTTATTTTATTTAAATATGCATTATTTTAATCAAGCATTTGCATACATTGTTTGAGTGTGTGCGTGTCCTAAATGCCCATTGTCGACGCCGTCGAACTTCAACAACGTATATTATCAATTTCTCCAGACATATTAAATAAAAAGCAGGTTTCCGTCTAGAGGTATAATGTGTATAAAAATATTATGTGAAAACGTATAGGTAAGAGTAAAATAATTTCACTGTTATTTACCTATTTCGCCGTTGCTTACAATTTTTCAATGTCACACAGAATGATAAACGATTGGTTCATGTTTATCGTAACGCAACAGCTTTCACACAGTCACTCATAATATTTACATCCTATCTATCCATCCGCTCTCAAAACATATTTCCATAAAACAATAATGAAATTACATTCAATGATGAACAAAGCTGGAATATTATATTATTTGATCATATATACTGTGGCTGTGGCCTTCGGCTTCTCCGGTATCAGACGTGCCTTGGATTACTGAGCATATACAAAAATATGTCGAGAAAACATTGATACGTAATTAATAATTACTTATTTGCGTGGAAAATTTATCAACAATTGTGTTTTATCGGCAATGTGTACAAAGATTAGTGTGTTCGGTATGTATGTCTCGATAATATATATTTGAATATTTTATAATACTGCATCTATACCTTACAGAAATATAAAACAAGGCATTTTATTATACAGAATCTCCGGAAATGGTGAGTAAACAATTCAGGGGATAATTCTAGACCGAAAATAAATGCTACCTCATTCTATAACATTTTTTCCAAAACTGACTATTAACGGAGTTACTCGGTGTTACAGTTAAAATTTTATTTTCGATATTTGTAAACAACTTCTTAAGAAATCCAAATATTGTAAATCGAAGGTTTTTGCGGACGAGAAATTCAAATATATTTCTAATTTTGACGTCACTAGTTGAGGGTGCCACTTGTGGCACACCATGTTTCTTTTAAATGGCAGAACTTTTTTGCATCTTAATGTATCCATATGACTATCGAAACAATAGATTCTCCTACCTGTTTTATTTGAAAAAGGTATACCTTGCTGAAGTCGGTAGGCGTAACCATTTTTGAAATAATCCTATTTGAAATGCTCAATGCACCGAGTAAAAACTGTTTTGGTTTCAGGTAAAGTGCCTTTTCTGGTGAAAATACAGCAAAATTTTACTTGAAAAAGTTGTTCAGAATCGTAAATTATCGAGATGTGCAAAATTTCAAGAAGATTGGCGAGGTTTGCTGAAACCATTTTTGAACAAATCAAGATTTTATCAAAGCAGGCCGATGTTTTTAAAATTTTGCACATCTCCGTAATTTACCGTTCTGAACAACTTTTTCACTTTAACTGAAACGATAACAGTTTTCAATCGGTGCATTTGAATATTTCAAATAAGATTATTTCGAAAACTGTTACTTCTAACGACTTCAATAAGATATACCTTTTTCAGATATAACAGGTAGGAGAATCGATTGTTGTAATAGTCAGATGGATACACTACGAAGCAAAAAAGTTCTGTCATTTAAAAGAAACATCATGTGCCATAAGAGGCGTCCTCTACTAGTAACGTCAAAATTAGAAACATATTTGAATTTCTCGTCCGCAAAAGCCTTCGATTTACAATATTTGGATTTCTTAAGAAGTTGTTTACAAATATCGAAATAAAATTTTAACTTTAACACCCTGTAACTCCGTTAATAATCAGTTTTGTAAAAAATGTTATAGAAAGAGGTAGCATTTATTTTCGGTCTAGAATTATCCCCTGAATTTTTTGCTCATCATTTCCGGACACCCTGTATAATTGACAAATTTTTGTTTTTTTAATTTTGTGATATATGTACAATCTGTTGCAATAGTAATGACACCCTTTGAAACGAATTTGGTGATTTATATCAAACTGCTGAGTAAGGTATTTGTAATGAAATCTACTTTGAACATTGGATCTTAGTTGTTTCCGCTCACTAGTAGAGATCTAATGAAATTTCCACACAGAAGTTCCAGTAATTAAGAATTAATTTGAGCAAGTGCCATTATTATTGCAACAGATTGTACAGTGGACGGAACATAAATGATTCCAACCTAACACGTATGCTAGTGTTAAAGGAATCGATTGACCATAAATGCGACAAAGACAGAAACTATGATCTATAGTCTTCGCAGCTTTAATGGCATAGATAATTAAGTGTTAAGTACCTGGGAGTTTATTTGGATTCTAAATTATCTTGGAACCATCATGTTGGATATTGTATACGTAAGAAAATATCCCAACAACTGTATCTATTTCGCAGTTTGGTTAACAAAGTTTCGCTGCCTACATTAAAAACCTCATGTTGCAGCCTTATTCATTCTGTCATATCTTATGCCATCCTGATATGGGCAGTACACAAGCTTTTTCCCTGCAGCGAAAGGCCATACGTATTATATCTGGCTTAGCATAAAGGTCGATTGCAGAAATTCTTTTATTGATTTATACATCCTTACAGTCCCATCTACTTATACTTATATTTTCAAATGTTAAAAATAATCAGCACCTCTTTCATAGCGGAGTCATTCTTATGATACTAGAAGGAAAAATGACCCTGATGGAAGATTTTTAAGACTCCAAAGAACGAGAAAGAGAACGGACTTTCTGGGTTTACAGTTTTTCAAGGCATTGTCTCCATATGTGAGGCACCTTAACACTAAAATATTTAAAAATGCAGTAAAACATTTTCCATTAAAAAAAGTGTTTTACTCTTTCCATAAGCTCTTAACCTGTGATTTTAATGATTTTGTGTGATTCTTGTTATTTGTTTGTACGCATGTATTCTATTTTTTTTAGTCGGTGAACTAGAATAGGGATTTTGGGAGACATCAATGATAAGGTCGTGGCAATACATTTAAATCAAAGCTGTCCAAGATGACGCCCGTGGGTCACGGCTTGTTAAAAAATATAGAAATATGCCTTAAAAACGAAAATATACAGAAGCAAGTCATTCCTACAATAATAAAGAAACAAAATAAAACATTCACATGCTATGTGACGCTACTGGCGCTGGATGGAACACCGCAAAGAAGTTACTGGAACATTGGAGACCTCACTGGACCGCTCTCGAACATTCGAGTGGCCATGCGCGCGTGTACAAGAAGAATTAAGCGTTACGAAAGTTAATAGTGTGGAATAGAGACTCATGGACAGAAAAAATACGGTTCGCGAAGCAAATTGTTACGATCAAGTGTTTATTTGTTTATAATTGTAATTATTTTGTTCTGATGTGCAGTAGGCAGCAGGTCGATTGAAGAGTTTTTAAGTGAAATATGTCTTCCTAGAAAATAAGGAATGAATATCTAATATAATGACCGTTAGGAATCAGACTATTTAATCACAAACAAAACTAATAAACTGCATTGTTTATATACAAGTACTATCACTTCCTAAGTAATATAATATGACACGACACTACACGCGAAAAAGTTTCAGCAGTATACAGGCGAGTCGAGAAATGCTATCATTACAGATTATAAGAAAATACTAAAATAACAAATACATTTTTTCAGAAAGTCTGACACTGATAACAAATGCAGTATTGCCGTTTCTTACGAAGTAGAGCTGCAAATTGTCAAAGCGTAGAAAACTTTTAATAATGGATTGTTTATTAATAATTGTGCAACCGAAATGGCAAAACAATTCAATGAAATAACAATTGCCGAAACATTCGCAACAGCTTCAGTGTAAACAAGACGTGTAAACCACATTAATCAATATGTATCAAAAAAATTGCACGACACAATTGAAAAAAATGCAAATGTTTTTCACTGTGTCTGGACGAAAGCACTGAGCAATTTGAACATCAGATAACTTGTAATTTTTGTTAAAATTCAAGAGGGCAGTGTAGCAGAGGAGATGCTTGATCTTATTCCTCTCCATGGTACAGCTGCAGGTACCTATGGATACTTTTGAAACTAAATAAAGTGGTGTCAGACTATAAGGAATTCTATAAATGTCATTGACAGAGCCAGAGCTATGATAAAAACTGAAATTGGATTTACAAAACAGTATCAACTGCCCTGTGACATACCGCATTGTTTACCAAGAGGCCTAATGTGGAAAGTCCTTATGTTATGATAATTATAAGAGGTTACGCTTTGATTCACAGAAAGTTTCGTGATTTTTTGGTCGAAGTAGATGCTACATATGAAAACTTGTTATTTCACACTTGATATTCGTTGATTTAGCGTCTGAAAAGTAAAGTAAAGTCCGACACTACGGAACTGGAAAATCAAATTGTAGAAGCAAAATTTCTATCAGACCTTGCGCTTTTAACAAACCTTGCGCTTTTAACAGACCTGACATGATCTTAACGAATTAAATTTAAAGCTACAAGGAAAGCAGTAGAATATTACCAATCACTAAAAAACGTGACTTCATGTTTTCCAAGCTGCACTTTGAAGAAATTAAGGATTTTGAGAAAGTTTTATATTTAATGCATATATAAAATACATTGACACAATTGCAGAATTCATTTCGATTTTTAGAGAATTGATCTTCAACTAGAATTGTGTGATTTGCAGTCAGATCCGGAATAAAATAGGACTTTTTTAAGTTACTTCGAGGGGTGTTTCGCGATCGGCAGTGGTGTACAAAATAGCAGCAGTGAATACGGCAATGCTGTGAGCAATGTTTGTATTGATTAGATAGTTGAAGGTATTGAATAGGTAGAGAACGGCAGTGGACGGTACTGTCGGCAGTGCTTTAGGCAGTTACAGCAGTAGCACCGTAATTGCCGGAAATGTGCTTTCGAAAAGTAACAAATAAATTCATTATTTTTGAAATTGAGAAATTTTCGAAAAAATCCTCTGGCACGTCGATTTTGTTTTTAAAACGGCACTCTTTGACATACGACCCACATTTGTGACGTCATTCTTGTTCGAGATATGACGTCATCAACAATTTTTTTAAATAGCAACCCCCAATTTTGACTATGCCATTTGAAAGAGCGTGTCATTCTACATACATACATCATGAAAAATTATGGTGTTACATAATAAAAATTTCAAGAAAATAATGCTTGAAGATTTTAAAATATAATTTTCACAATACTGTGCACCTCCCTATTATGCAACACCTGTCCGTGCTTTAGATGAGCTGTTCCCGAATCGTTGGATAGGGAGAAGGGGGCCGATTGAGTGGCCAGCCAGATCGCCTGATTTGACACACCTAGATTATTTCTTGTAGGGATCCTTAAAAAGCAAAGTATACGTTACTAGACCAGATAATTTACAATATTTAAAAGCAAGAATTTATCACAAGATACATCGTATATCTTCTAAAGTTATTGATAATGTCCAAAAAGAATTTATTAATCATCTTGGCTACTGTCAGGCAGCCAACGATGCACAATTTGAACATTTAATTTAGTTGATGTTTTACATAATCATTATCATTTTCAGTATTGTGAAAATTAAATTTTAAAATCTTTAAACATTATTTTCTTTATATTTTTGTTATGTAACACCATAATTTTTCATGATGTATGTATATAGAATGACACGCTCTTTCAAATGACATGGTCAAAATTGGGGGTTGCCATTTAAAAAAATTGACAATTACGCCATATCTCGAACAACGATGACGTCACAAATGTAGGTCCGAGTGTGGGTCTATGTCAAAAAGTGCCTTTTTTAAAAACAAAATCGTCGTGCCAGGGGATTTTTTCTAAAACTTCTGAATTTCAAAAATAATGAATTTATTTGTTACTTTTCGAAAGAACTTTATAAATATAAGTAGTGAAGAAAGTGATTCATTCAAAAGAGCAACGTTTGCTATACAACCGAAGAAATCGAAAACTTTATCTAAATCTTAGCAAATTAAGTAAAGAGGTAAGTTGTGTATTTTACGAGGTATTTTATTATTCGTAGCTAGTAATAATATTTCGACAGTTCGCCAGCAGATACATGGCTGTCTGTTTCCCAAATGCATAAGTCAGGAAAGCCTGGGCTGGCCGACGAACTGTAGGTACAGTATCTTGCATATTTGGTACATAAAAATTACAAAGCATGTCGACCCAAACCTTTAAGGGGTGAGTGGGGTGTAATTAAGTATTCTACATTACACATAATAATATCAAATGTTCAATATTATCTCGCGCCAAAATTATCATTACATTAAATTTAGATAAAATATGTTACGTAAGGCACACGATAAAGTAAAAAAATCGATTTGACTAAAATGTCATAGTATTTAAAAGCATTCTGGATAATTATTTACATTAGCGCAAACCTCTCCAACCTTAATAAAAAAATTCCTACTCCCACATTTTCGAGGGTGCTTGAATATAAAATTAGTTTTGTGCTGTCTACTCTAGTTTAGTAGTTAGTAAAACACCCGAGTCAGAAGATGGCCAAGTCAATTAAAAAAAATCTATATGTGAGAACAAAGTGAGAATCATCAAACTAAAGTCATTAAAATTAATAATTAAGTAGTTGTTATGCATACATAGTTTTAATCAGTTAATAGTTTTTTTTTATTGACAGTATAGCATATTAGCCAATGCATATCTAATTAATAATTTTGTACATTATTTTTTTGTTAAAAAGTTTTGTAAAAAATATGCATATAATTATTACACACAATATATCCTTTAATCGTTCTCACTTCATTGCCCGATTTCTCTAATACTGTTTAAAACTGTATTGGGGAAGTGACGATTGGCATTGGGGCAGTGACGGTCAGCATTGAGGCAGTGACGGTTAGCATTGAGGCAGTGAAGAACGACATTGAGGCAGTGAAGAACGGCATTGAGGCAGTGACGGCCTGCATTAAGGCAGTGGTGACCAACATTAACAGAATTATGGTCGACACTGCCGGCATTGAGGTAGTGTCGCCGGGCATTTAGGCAGTACCTATGGCATTAGTGTAACGACGGTAATTTTTAAAGAGCACTGCCTAAAACTGGCAGTGGTGTACAAATTTTTAATGCGTGAAACACCCCTCGAGTTACTCCGATGAGAACATTGTGAAACTTAGGCCTTATGATGGGCTCGATATGAAATTTGAAGTCAAAATATAGGTTACTGGTTAGGTTAGGTATATATACTATATAGGTTACTGGTTAGTGAAAACCAACACTTCCCACTAATTTTTATATTAGTTATTTTTCTGGCACCAGCGTTTTCTTGCACCTATTACAAATTACTGATAATGTCAATTTCAAAGTGATAAGTGAATACCTGAAGAAATTATAGCGAAAAAGAATTTTAAAGTTTTAACACTCTGTATCTTTTAAGAGAGACATATTTGTATATAGGTAAGTAGGGTTACATCACCATATTTTGCCGCCAGAAATACGTAGTTAGCGGGATGACCTGCTTTTTTGTTACACTCTGTATATTATGTACCGACTTGCTATACATTTTGTTGAAATCTAAACATGGTCAATAAACTACTACTGCTATTACTTTTGCAGCAATATTTTTTCGTCTCATATAATATACGTTAGGAATCTACGTGAGACCGCTGTTGCAGAAGATAAACCCTATCGGTCGATAAAGCAGCGTGTACCGATATTAGCAAAGCCATTGTTTGATCATGTCTCCGTTTATCTGTAACCACATTAGCCAGTTCTATTATTCGATTACAAATCCCGGTTGTACTGTGCATGTATCCCGCGAAGAGAAGTACCTACATATAAAGTATTTTCAAGTAGGCGTACAAACATGGATCAAGATAAGCGGGTATTGCTCTAGCCAGGCGCCGCGCGGATCCCATTTTTTAAAGTTATAGCGGGTTACAGTGCATATTCCACAAAAGCATAGAATGGGAATTCCTCCGACGGGTTCGTTCACTATTTATTGCATGCTCGATATTCGCAACAATTGTGCGCATAATTGAGTTATTGTTTCTTTCTTCACACAGGTTTCTAAGCGATAAAATTCAGTGGCGGCTCAAAGCAATATTTATAGGGTCTGTAGATTACAGAACTAAACTTTGCACAGTGGGGCAAGGAACCTGCAAAGTTGTCAAAAATTCTGAAACTTTGGTGTTTTATGTTATTCGAAGTCCTGAAAACGGGAAAAATAGAAAAATTCTCAGCTGAGAACAGACCGATTTTTTCAATGGTGAAGATTGTTTTAAATTCTATTGGAGAAATTAACCATTTCAAATTGTTGGAAATAAAGTGATCGCATTTTCTATTGCATCGATCCCACTTTCTTTTAAATATAAAAAAACTAAAAAATTTGCTTATAAAATTTATTGATATCTTTCGGTGAACATCCACTGCGATTTTCAGAGTACGTCTTAATTTCCTCGAATATTCTTCAGAATGAAGAGATTGATTTCTTGATAATGTTAAATAATTCCATCCTAGTTATATGTATAAAGATCTGATCTGATATAAAATAAATCATGTAAGGTGAGAATTGTATTTTTCGTCAAGTATTTCATTTCAACAAAAAGAGCGAAGTTGGTGCAACTTTTTTCTCCACGATACTACTACTGGAATGATAGATAATCAATCCACTGACACTTCGATCTCGAGTTCAATCGACTTCACTCACAACTAAACTATTTTTATATAATAAAGGCATAAGTATTATAAGATTTTTATTTACTTACTGGAAGTAGAGGGTTCCATATCTGAACTTATTTTTAAAACTATTTTTAATTGTCTATACTTGCATTTCTTCAGCATTTAGTTGTGGCATGTTTTTATTTACTAACAGAGTTACCCTTTCGCTTTTTTATTTAATATAGCCTAGAAAACACCAAAATAAAAGTATTACAATTAATTTCAAAAGCAACATAATTAACAATCTGAAAAGGTAGTTAGACTTTTGTACCAATATACAAGGTGAGTCAGTCCTTTAACCACGTATTCGGAAGGCCTAATAAAGACAAAAAATCGAAAAGAAAATGTTTACTCGACCTTTAATAAAATAAACAAAAACCCTATAAAATCGGTAACACGAGGTTCCTGGTGCGCTACGAACTTTCTGATGACGCACCCATACGACAATTGAATGCCGGATTAAACATCGTTGCCACATCATGTTTACATACATAACATCGTCTAACACTTCAACGTGTTATTCAAATTTACCCCCATTTAGCACTTGCATTTCCCATTTCTTTCCCCCGAAATTTGTAGATCACGCCACATATTTGGAGGAGGGAGAGCAGTAGTATGTTTATTTCGGTCTCGCGTATTCGTCGTAAATTAACAATGCATAATTTTAGAAATTTTCTAAATATGCGGAAATAGTACAGAATACTGAAGATGTCTACTTACTAGATGCGCGAACTTTGTGTACCTAAGTGCCTTCGCGATACGGGTTGTGCGAAACTGCGTCGGATGAGACTGTTTTAAATTTAGTTGAGAGCAGCCTACTATTTCTACAAGAACCATTTCAAGGAGATTGGAGATATCCCAAAGCAAGGTCTGCAGAATATTACGAGAAAACTCACTGAACCCGTATAATTTTCAGAAACTTCAAGCTTTAGATACTTTAGAACCTGATTTCCCCAGTCGTCTTGAAATTTGCAATTATTGGCATCAACATCAAATTGCAGCTCACCCTAATTTTATTAATTAAGTGCTTTGGGTGGATGAGTGCAGTTTTACTCGAATTGGCATTTTAAACAGGTTAGTACCATACTACTTAAAAAATAATAAATTTGTAGGCAAGATGTACGTAACTACAAACTGAATAATTAATTGTACTTACGAGTAATACTAAAAATTCATATTTATTTGTAAAACGTAGTGAAGACGTAATATCAAAATTATTAAACTGTAATAACCTAACATTCGAAAACAATTATTTATTATCTACATTTGTTTTTATTAACAAATAAATCAATATTTAAGGAAAATTTATTCATGTATCTAGATTAAAAAAATAGGTTTACTCCTTGTCGTTAAATAACAGTACAAAAACTAGGTAACTAGTTTATTGACCTAATAATACGGTAGGTCAAGATTAACCCTCGATAACTTTTTTGAGCATCAGATCAGAGGCGTACCATTTCGCTCTTGGACTGTTTTCTGTCGACAACACGATGGTTTTTTATTACTTAGTATTTAAACACGAAACACTTTTCAGCTTCTCTTATTAATTTACTCATTGGGTATAGGTTTTTATGCAATGTACGTAAATTGTTTATTACTCGGTTTCTTATTAGATACGTTGAAGTTTCGTGATTTCAATGTAACTAAGCTAATTTCAGTCATAACAGCTACATTGGCTCAGATGAATATCCACACGCTACTTGACGGTTTAGCTTTCAGAGGCAATTTGTTGTTAACGTATGGGCAGGAGTGTACAGGTATCGTTTGATTGGATCGTATTTTCTACCGGAAAACCTGACTGACCTGAGTGGACCGCGTTACTTGCAATTTTTAATATAATTATTTGATTATTATTATTTGATTTCATTGGATATTAACATTTTAAATTATTATTGGTTGAAGTTGAACTGAGCAAGAAAAAATGATATTCTAAAATAGTTAGTACATCCATTTATTTGTGATATCTAAAACCTAGATAAGTAGGTACTAGAAAAATATTTCAACTTGGCAACATTGCATCAGGTCGACATTAAGTTGAACTGTGAGCTGTAAATGAACAAGGCTGTGAGCGATCAGTGACAGTCTGAAAAGGGGGCTTAAATAATGATTTGAAAATATTTTTTTTCAACGTAAATATGCATTTAGATTTTTTTTAATCGCGTATTCGCATTATACTCATTATTCCCTATTTCCTCTTAAAATTAATGACATTATGACTGACTCACCCCGTATAACACCATTCGAAATCCATTAACACTTATGTTTCTGTCAGATGAATATTCGGATGTATTTTAATGTAAATAGAATATCAATATAACCATTTTTATTTTTTAAATTTTTGACAGCTTTCTGCATTCCCTGTCCCCACTGTGCGGTGTTCAAGAAGACCTACCCACTAAATATACAAATATTATTGCACTACTATTATCCAATACTATTTCACTATGAGCAGTAGCAGTACGACTACGACCTACAGTGACTTTATTCGCCCAACTGACATTGTCAACAAGTTAAAACACATAATAACCCTCAATTTAATTATGTAGTTTGAATAATAAATAAAGTTAGGATAGGCAGGATATTATTATCAAAAACTTTCAACTAAACATTTACGGAAATTTCTTTTTGAAATGATCGTAGCCGAATTTCTCGAGGATTTTCCTGTGTCCAAACATGGATATTATGGGAATTTGTTGTTCCACATTTACTAGATGAGGATTTACCCGTCCACAGAATTTTGTGTAAAAAGTCAGGATTTTTTTCGTAGAGTTTATAAGCCACTGGCAAAACTTCATTCGCTTTTCAGTATCCCCAGGGTGTACATCCTGAACAGGCTGTAGGTGATATGCATGCCTGTGGTCATCTCGTAGTGTTCGTAAGATTTGAGAGTTAGATATTTGTAGTTGCTGAGCTGTCCTGCGAGATCTAAGCCTCGAATTCCCATCAAAAGTGCGAATAATACAATATTCCTATTGTTATTGGGACCGTTTCTGTTATGTTCATTATTAACACGCATGCCAAAGTTGTGAAACTTTTTATATATTGCAATGAAGATATTAAACATCTAGAATTTTTCTATTTGGATAACGTCTTCGATATTCACGAACTGCCGCTTCTGCATTTCCATCACAAAATCCGTAAGAAAAATAAATATCAGCGTATTCTTCGTTACTAAAAAGCATTTTTCGAGATAACAATAACAATAATTACAAATTAAATTACTAGAGGGATAACTAAATGTGACACAGTTACTAATTAATTTGACAGAAAAGTTTGTTATTTTGTCGTACTTGCTCAATTGTTTTGCAGAGATCAGTTTGAAAACGCTGGGTCGTACAGAAAAATTGAGAGAGAGTTTTTTCTTCCAAGACACCCTGTATAAAGTAAGTACCACTATAGTGAATATGAATTAATGAACAGAACTATATATATTAAATGAAAAATTTCCATCTATACATGTAGGATATACAGATTTGTAAAATTTTCATTTCATTTCAATAGATCATAAGTCTATTTTTTACTTTATTTTTTAACAATTTGTATGGAAAAATAATTTTTACTTTAACGAATTTTCAACAAAAGTACAAACTTAAGACTTTACATTATTTGATGCAAAGTCAAATTTAATAAAACCAAAATGATGATTTCTTATTTCGCGTCCGTTAAACCGAATCATTTGTTAGGTGAATATGGCTGCTGTTTAATCAGAAAAGTGCACATTGCTATAAAGAAAGACTGTCTCTCTAAATGGTCAGTAATTTTATTATCCAACAGGGCTATATGAGTCTGGAGAAATACGAATAGATAACCACTTTATTGAAATACATAGCCTAGTATAAAGGAAAATAGTGCTTTAAACTTAAACATAAAATATTAAATTAAAATAACTATTAGCGAAATATATACGTGAAATGTTTTATTAATTTTAATAATATTAATGTAATGTGTCTAATGTTTGTAATTTAATTATAAAATTATAGGGTGGCGTTTAACGAAAGTATAATTTGAAAACACTGCATACAAAATCATAAAAATGTAGAAACTTGCCCTAGACCGACTATTTCTTTACTTTACTTTTGGATACGACTTTGTTGCATCTGTATAATAATTCTTTCGATAAGGGGCTCTACTTTTTTAAAAGAGTCGAGTAAGTTAAAACAATTGTTTACCACTGGCTTAAAGTCACATAGTCATAGTAAAAATATCTCTTAACAATTCAAATTCATACTATACACAACTAGAATCTAATTATCGAAAGAGTGGGGCGGGGGGTGGTTAAAGATCGAATATGCCAAAGGTGTTTTATTGATTTCTGTTTTGTAGCCTGGTGCATTGTTATGTTATATACTTATTTATTTTAACTTGTTTATAGCAGCTAGGTACAGATCTTGCGAGGTATCAAATTGAAGTACATAGTTTTCTTATAAAGCTAATTTCATTAAAATTTATCCGACGTGCAGCAATGTGAAATATTACAGTAACTTAAAACTTTTAACTTTTATCCATATTCTTTGCCAAAGCATCAGGAGCAAATATACTTCATGCCGTTAAGTGTACAATTTCTTACTCAACATTCATATGCACTTACGATGTATGATTTTATCCAAGCTTTATAATAGCGAAAGGGGAATTGTCGTTACTCCATTCAGACGGATAATATTCACATAGAGAATACGCTATACGAATATACGTTATATAGAATTTTGAAGAAAATTTATAATAATTTTTATGCGATCAACCATTGCAAAGTACGTTGCTTTCAATTAATGTGCAACCTTTCTGAAAGTTTGATATTTTTGTAGTAAAAAATTTAAAACATGCTTTTCTCTACAAACGATAGTAAAAGCATAATAATTATAAATAAGGTATAATATAATAAGTATAATCTATATTATATAAAATTCTCGACGCCATACTCCTCGGAAACGGCTTTACCGATTTTTATAAAATTTTATATGTATATTCGGTAGGTCTGAGAATCGGTTGTAATCTATTTTTCATACCCCTAAGCGATAAGGGTGATCCACCCCAAACATTTTTTTTTTATTTTTTGGACATTTTTTATTTTTATTTTTTTATGAAGTGGCATTAAAAAATACATACAACTCTTAATTTTTACCCTTCTATCACAAACCCCTATTTTTTAACAGCCATTTTAGTAATTTAATCATTTTTAACCCTTGTCGATAACTGATCGATTATCACTAGATCAGTTATCCACGCCAGGCGTCTACCGGTGTCACTTCTCACCACAAACCTAGAAAAAATATAGACAGCGTCGGTTGATCATATAGGTCACGTGACAGGTGCCGCGTCTAGGGACCTAAGGTCTAGAAAATTGATATTTTATTTGCTTTATGTTGACGGTTGTGCAAATATGATGGCTGCATTGCAATATGAATTTAACTAACTTGCTGTCATTTTAAATGTCATTAAAGAATGTGACATGAATGCGACCAATCACAGTAGACAAATGAGATTCACGCTACAATACAACCAACGTAAATTGGCATAAAAACCAAGTTTTAGTGATTCTGGACTTTTTAGGACAGCCATGAATTAGCGGTCGCCGGCAATATGACACTGGCACAGTCTACATTTTTTCTAGGTTTGTGCTTCTCACCCAGTAAACAGCACGGAGTAGAGATGAGAACGAAGCTGACTACCAAAATATTCGCTAGAAATAATTCATATGGCAAAACAACGTTTGCCGGGTCACCTAGTAATTATATAATAAGGTATGGTGCTAAAAGTAAATGACGTGATTTACTTTTAACAGTGGTGAGATAATAGAAAATTCAGACATTTTACTTACTTTTACTTTACTTAATTAAATGTACAGTTAAAGAAATTACAATTAGATATATCTAACCCTTTGTTATTGTACTGGACTTCTATCCACCGTATTTCTTAATTGTAGTAAGATTAGCATCAGAGTCTGACAAACTAGCCCAAGATAGTCGGAAGCAATGCCAGTATTGAAGTGAGAATCAGGCAAATTAAAAAATTCAGCAATATTGGCAGATATTTTAAGTAACGTTCAGATAAACGTTAGTGCAATGGCACTGCAGTTGTACTGTTGTATTGTAATTGTATGGTGTTAAATATTATTTACTCTGTTTACATAAAATTACTGTAGACTTAAGAAGTTGGGGAATTTTTCCGCTGTAAGTTGGCGACCTGCAAAAACTCAAGATCCTTGACCTTCAGAGAGGTTATGTTTATGTTTTGTCAACTACGTCTCTATCTACGGAAATTGTTGGTTTTTATCATTTGCCGAATAGTAATTAAAAGCCTACCCTAGATAAAATATAAACCTACAATCTGCAGGAATAGATGGTATATTTGAATGTTTGGTTAAATCACAGTATACTAGTATACTGTGGGTTAAATGAGGCCCCACTAATTTCAGCAAGTCATCAAACACTGCCACTGTGATTCGGGTGAAATGAAAAAATAATCGGCATTCTCATTTCGCATTTCTTTATATAAATTATAGAAATCACCTTGCATGTGCTATCTGCGGTTAATAGGTCGCACCCACCATCTCCGAGTTCTTCTTTTCATTTTTTTTTGCATGTATAGTTTTTATACATATTGACGTCGCTGCGAATAAGAGCAGCAAAAGTAACTGTTTCTAAACCAAACAGTCCTCTTCATCCATTTTTTTTAGAAACAAATCAATTCTAAACTAAATATCTAAATTAGAGTCTAATTTAAAAACTTAACCTGCAAAAATGTGAATTTTCTGTTTACTGTCAAAAAAGCAGTTTTCTGATTGGTCCTTGTATGATTGTTAGAAAAGGATTGGTAGAAGCTAAAATACTTTTAGCTTCTGCCATACAACTGTAGTACAAAGGCGTTACTGTTAAGTTTATCTGAACGTTACAAAAGTCACCCGTATTTCTCGCCGTTTTACTTCAGTATCTTTGAATATTTGCAGGTGGGATAAGTTAACATTCCTATTATTTGCTAAACCCTAGATTATTCAGTTATTAAATGTCTAAAATTATTTGTATTTTGTAGAAAACACTATTTCAAGAATACGGCGCCCTTTTTAATAACTTTTCTGCAGTACCAATGCAACCGCACTAATCTTATGTGAATGAAGCTTTACCAAATGTGTTATTTTCAACTGGAGTGCGCATTTATGCATAATGTATCTTATAAAAACTCTTGAATGGTTAGTGTTTGCTACACGAAGGGCTATGTGCATTTTATAATAGTTCGAAAGTTCGTTGCACTTTAGTTTTGTGTTTGGTATATGCACAACTTCGATATTATTAAATGTCAAGTTGCACTATTCTTAGCGACGTCAAGCTTCAAATACACCGAAAATTACGGCAACCTTCTGCATGAGATATGTTTCATCCTACGCTACTGTGAGAAATTTGTCTGTAGATATGTTCCCTGGTGCTATACTTTCGACTCTTTCGGTCGATATAATTCGCCCTTTCGCTTCAGAACAGCAACAAGCTTGCGATATTTGCGTATGTCCTAATTCTTTATGTTCATGTTCGTTATCGCCTTCAACATAGGGTGATTCGACCAATGCGTTAAAAGTTTCCATACTTTGGACTTTTCTTCGAAGTTCCTAAACAAGTACTGTCGCTTTGATTTACTTAGGCAACAACTCTAAAGTGGCCTTATTAGCAGCTTGTTCGATTTCCGCTGGAAGAAATTTATTTTTTTGATCAGTTTCCATGTTATGAGATTTAAAGTTACTTGTCAACAAAAGATAGAACTTTCACTACCTTAGCAGCAATAAACTTCATGGACAATTACATTTAAAAATAATATTTTATATATTCGATAACGTAAGAAATGTGTTGATTTGTACTTTTAATGGTGTTTGCAGAAAAAACAGTGTATCTAAGTGTATTTTGTTGCCCTGGATGGGGCACTCTGGCATCGGCATCGTGTGTCAAACTTTCCTTCTCAAAAAATGAAATGTCACTTTTAGCACTTATATAGTAAATAACTATGTTTCCTCTGCCTCTGTTTTGACCTCTGAGTTAAACACCATTAAATTAAAAGTGGAAAAGTGACACTTGCTCACATTTGACGACAATTGATTAATTTCGTAAAATTAATATAAATTTCCCTTACTTAATCACTGACAGTGTTATTAATATTTTGTTTTCCACTGGCGCCTATTGTACTGTGGCTTGTTTATACACTGACGACCCCAAACATAGAGCGAAAAAAGTTGTCTCCAAGATTCCAGACGTACATGTTGATTTAGTATATTTATGTATCAGCTATCTATAAAAGGGTCGGTCTGGAAAGGAAAAATATAATTTATTGATGAAACGCGTACAATACTGGGGTGAGATAAATAATAACCAGATTCATGTTTTATTTTAAGTGCTTTTGATATTCATATATGAAATATTTTATAGTAAGTATATTTTTTTCTCCAATGCATTCAAAAATTATTCATACAAACCTTGCTTCCAACGCAAAATGAAATCTTTTTTTTTCACTTCAATTTTTCTTATTATACCTACTGAGAAATTATAAATAAAACAAATATTTTTTGAGAAGTTAATCATCATGATAATATTATATCTCTACACTTCATTGTAGTCATAAGGATTAGTCTAGAAGCTTGAGACTTGTGTGGGAGAGGGAGCAGTATATACTGTTAATAATATTCAGAGGGCCGCAGTTATAAATGATTAACAAAGATTTTCTTTAGACTATTCTACCTTAAATAGGAAATGTCGCTTCCGGCAGTCGTATTATCTTTTTGAATTGACAATTTATAATTTGAATTTGGCTGATATCCACTGTGAGCATATAGAGTAATGTTTCATGGACATATTAAGTACACAATCTCCAAAAATCTGTAGTTTGATAAGATCATGTCTAATACCAAGATATACAGAGTGATTCTGAGCTTACTCGAAAAATAATTTGGGAATGTTCAACATACACAACGTGTGGCAATTAAGTTCCGGGAATTTGTCACAATATACTCTCTCTAATTCTACACAACGATCCCAACATTGTTTCCACGATTGGAAGCACCCTTGGCAATTCTCTACAGTTAACCCATTCAGCATCACGGTTACAGCTTCTTTGACCTCCTGTACGCCGCCATGATGAGTTCCCTTGAGGTGCGATTTCATCTTGGGGAATAAAAAATATCGCAGGGGGCAATAACGGGGCTATAGGGTGGGTGCGGCAACGTTGGAATGCCTTTTTTGCCAAAAATTCTTGCACAGTGAATGAGGAATGGGCTGGCGCGTTGTCGTGGTGCAAGATCCATTCGTTCTCGGCGAGTTCGGGTCGCACACGGAAAATGCGGGCTCGCAGCCGTTCCAGGACACCAACATAGAACTGTCCAGTCATTGTCTGGCCGGCAAGAACATATTCACAGTGACTCCAAGACTCATCCAGTATCTGCTATCGCTCCGCTGCGGGACACCCAATCCTCGCAGATCGATTTTCGCATGTCTTTCTGTTCACGGGTGAGAACTTTTGGCACCACCTTTGCGCAAATCTTTCGCATATTCAAATTTTCATGTAACATCTTGCGAACGGTTTCTTTGTTGACGTTTAAAGGTCTATTTAGACACATCAGTGCCGTGTCAGTTCCGTATCAGTATCAGTGAAAAATAAAAAATCGTTGCTTAGATTTTAAATTGGCGTGTTTATAGACGTCTGTCACAGTGTCGTATCAGTGTTGCTTCAGTGTCCGTTCAGTGGCTTTTAAATACGCCGGCGACGATATTTGTGTAATTTTACGATGATCTCGCCAGATTTTTCTATTGCTTAAACTGAATGAAAAACTTATCGGGCTGGTACGGAATTTTGATCAATAGCATGATAAATATATTCAGATCTCTTTGTTTAACCGTCTACTAATTCCTTTTAATGAACTACGGACGGATATGTGTAAACTGATATCAGTGATCGACCACAAATAACACTGATACTGAATTGACACTGAACTGATACGTCACTGGTGTGTGTAAGTAAATGGACCTTAACTCGTCAGACAACGCACAAATGCTTAGGCGCCGGTCAGACGTGATCAGTGCACGCAACCGGTCAACATTCGCGTCAGTACCAGAGGTGACGGGAGCTCCTTCACGTGGATCGTTTTCTACCAATTCACTCCTCCTCCAGCTCCTCCTTGAACCGTTTTGCCCATTTAAACACGCGTGTTTTTAACATGCACTCGTCTCCATATACCACCTGCAATTTGCGAAGGATTTCCGAGGCTTTTTCACCAGATTTCTCTAAAAATTGAATCACAACACGTTGCTTGTAATTTGAGTCACTCATTTTCACGACGCCACTAAAAAAGTTACTTGCAAAAAACACACATAAAATATAAACCTTGGACTGAAACTAAAAGTAAGATCCCCCTCTCTAGAAAAACGTTGACGAACGATGCAGTGTTGCCAGTTTCCGAGTTATAACAAAATTCCCGGAACTTAATTGCCACAACTCGTACATG
Organism: Monochamus alternatus; assembly: GCA_037114965.1. Taxonomy (NCBI): domain Eukaryota; kingdom Metazoa; phylum Arthropoda; class Insecta; order Coleoptera; family Cerambycidae; genus Monochamus; species Monochamus alternatus. The sequence goes on along the minus strand of CM073431.1, from coordinate 37,087,113 downwards.
TACAAATATGGTAATGCAAAATAAATAATATACGCATTCTGAAAATAATAAAAGTATTTAATTGCATGCCTCTGGAATCTGATCTACTGTAATGGAGTGACAATGCAAACTGGCGATGTTACATATCGCACGAAAAAACTGATTGTAATGAAACTTACACAGGCACAAAAAAAATTTGCAGCGTTTTTACTATGAAATAAACTTAAATATAGATAGATTTGGCCAAAGTGATGTGTCCTTAAAATTAATAAAATTGTGTTACACTAATTTTGAAGATGAATTGAGGTACTTGATCTCTATTAGGAACATTAAGTTTATAAAAAAGTAGTACATAACTTATTACAAACATTTTTCGAATTGTCCCTCAACTTGTACACACACTTGGGCACGCCTTATCCAATTTTTCCGTACTAAAGCGAATGTTCCTCCTGTTTGCTGTTGTTGTAAACGCAAATTATTCGGCGGCAGCTGTAGTATGCTCACGCAAATATTTTATGGTTTCCCCTTTGGTATGATAAACCTTATTTTTTTAAATAGCCCCACAAAATGTAGTCAAGAGGATTTAAGTCGCGAGACCGCGTAAAAACCACATGCGTTGTCGGACAGCTACGGGTACATATTCGAGAAAGGCGGGTAAGCCATTCCAAAGACATTCGAGATATAATAAACCATCTATACGATTGGAAAATATAAAGGCTTCAATTAGGCGCTCCTCAACAATTCCTGCCCAAACATCAGTGAATAACCTAACTCGTAATGTGTAGTCTGCTGGTAACAGTGCTTGAACACGCTGGATATAATATAGGTATAACTGAGCTTCATGTAGTAAGCGCCACACTATTGATTGGGATACTCCAGGCATCTCTTTAGCAATCTGCCTTGTACTTATTCGTTGATTTTGACGGACCACATTCAACACTTGTTCTTCAACTGCTAAAATACGTTGTGGTCGCCCGGAACCGCTATCTTGTCAAAAATAATCATATCCATTAACTCAGCATTACACATGAGTCATTTTGAAAATTTTAACGATTAACACTCCTACCATAAATAATACAACACTACTGACCTCATTCGTTTACGACCTAGGGACCATATCCCCACTCCAACCCTATTCGCCAGACAGGTGTGTCGACAAGCGCTCCAGATGCAAAAACCTATTTACTTTTTTTGTATATCAGATGTCGTTGAAGTACAGTTGCCCAGATACGTACTCCTTTATATTGTTAGAACATTTTTACGCGAAATCTAGACTTTCATTATAATTTTTTTAGTGATCTCGACTTCTTATTTAAGGAAGTACATATCTTATATATGCCACAAATAGCACACCATGACACATGAAGATTACACTGTGAATTGTTCTTTTAATTACCTCTTTTATTAACAGACATATTCGTGAATCTAATATCACTGTGCACTTTCTGTTTAAACTTCGTGTAATACACATGCGCGGAATAAATTGAGCCACTGTTAAAATACTCTGTCTTCGTCATCGCTAGTGGATTATATTAAAGAATACAAACGTGACTAAGTTAAACTGTAAATCTGAATTGACATTTCACTGGTAGTAGATTTATATAAAAAACACATGATTTAATCATTACTTTTAATTCATTATCAGAATTAGAAATAACAGAGAAAATAACCACAAGATATATTAAACAGTGACTAATGAATAATTTAAAATTTAGGTATACTTTCCCATTCAATATCAAATCCCAAATTAAGGAATTACTTCTGCGGACAGTAATGTTATTTAAATTACACATGCAGACCGCACAATATATATGTGCATACATTATCAAATGCATTGTAATAGCGCTGTTCACTGCACTCCCTTAAATCGAAGCTCTCTATGTATATCACCGTACGTATGAATATATTGCGTGACTTTAATCATCAATAACATACGTATAATCAATAAACTTGTGTTAACAATTACAATGGGTAAATACAGCATTTAAACTACTTATGGAATAAATTCCGTAATGTGATAACCGTAAATGTTGCAAAAAACCATTGAAACAGGAAAGATAGTGATTTTGGTAGCGCTTAATGTAATTTTTCTTCTCCAAAAACTTAGATACTATTAGTCGAGGCAATAAACTAGTAAAAAGTCCGAAAGTTCTAAAACTAGTTGTGGTGGACGGATCGGAATGCGGTTTTCTGCATTCTCTTTCAAAAATTATTTGTAAAAAATGTGGCGACATGGAATTTCTGACAAATCGGAAATTGCATTGCTGCAGCCAAAAATGCATTCAGAAAATGCATTATTTGAGAGGCCTCTTGGAAGATGTCAAAACATGGTAACTGGCCCAGATCGGGTACTCGGGGGTTTTTGAGGTCGCTGATCACGAACATGACATTAAAATTGACCCCCGAACACCTGGAGCTCAGGACCGCCGATGAACGTCATCTCCGTGGGACTCTCCCACAAATCACGCGGGAAAGAAGAGAAACTCGGCGCCTGGGGTTTTTTTGGGTCGCTGATGCGCCGGAACCTGGACGCAGACGCCATCTCCGAGAATTTTCCTGAGAAGAGTGCCAAAAACTACACGAAAATCATAATAAGGGCGTTTTGTGGGGCGTTGAATCCGAATTTCACGTCTGAAACGACCCTCCGAACACCTAGTGCACCAGAACCTGACCCTAAACGTCATCTCCGTGGCTTTTCCTGACACAATCAAAAAAGGCGAACTGAAAAACGTTATGGGGGGTTTTTGGGGTGCTGAATCCGAATTTCACGTCGATAACGACCCTTCGAGCCCCTGGTGCACCGGAACCTGTCCCGAAACGTCATCTCCGTGGCTTTTCCTGACACAATCAAAAAAGGCGAACCGAAAATCGTTATGGGGGGTTTTTTGGAGCGCTGAATTCGAATTTCACGTCGATAACGACCCCCCGAACCCCTGATGCACCGGAACCTCACCCTGAACGTCTTCTCCGTGGCTTTTACAGACACAATCGGAAAAGACGGACCGAAAATCGTTATGGGGGTTTTTTTGGGTCGCTGAATCCAAATATGACATCGGCGAACACCCCACCGGCACCTGGTCGCCCCGAACTCGGACGTGCACGTCATCTTCGAGAATTTCCATGAGAAGAGTGCCAAAAACAATCGAAAAATCATTGTCGGGGCGTTTTTGGGCCGCTTAATCCAAATTTCACGCCCAAAACTACCTTCCCAACCTTCCCAAGGTCCAGGTCCCGCGGTACACCAGGTTTCTGAATTAAGCGGTCCAAAAACGCGCCTGTAATGATTTTTTGGGTTGTTTTTAGCGATCTTGGTGGGCACGTCCGGGTTAGGGGGCACCAGGTGCCCGTGGGGTGTTCGTCGATGTCATATTTGGATTCAGCGCCCCAAAAAACCCCCCATAACGATTTTCGGTCCGTCTTTTTCGATTGTGTCTGGAAAAGCCACGAAGAAGACGTTCAGGGTGAGGTTCCGGTGCAACAGGGGTTCGGGGGGTCGTTATTGTCGTGAAATTCGGATTCAGCGCCCCAAAAAAACGTCCCTATTATTATTTTCGGGTGGTTTTTGGCACTCTTCTCAGGGAAATTCTCGGAGATGACGTCCGCGTCCAGATTCCGGCGCATCAGGTGCCCGTTGGGTATTCGCCGATGCCAGATTTTGATTCAGCGACCCAAAAAACCCCGGGCGCCGAGTTTCTCTTCTTTCCCGCGTGATTTGTGGGAGAGTCCCACGGAGATGACGTTCATCGGCGGTCCTGAGCTCCAGGTATTCGGGGGGTCAATTTGAACATCATATTCGTGATCAGCGACCTCGAAAACCCCCTAGTATCCGATCTGGGCCAGTTCTGACATTTATTTACCAAGTTTTGACATCTTCCAAGAGGCCTCTCAAATTATGCATTTATTGAATGTATTTTTGACTGCAGCAATTCAATTTCCGATTTGTCAGAAATTCCATGTCGCCACATATTTTGGAAAAGAATGTAGAAAACCGCATTCCCATCCGTCCACCACAACTAGTTTTAGAACTTTTTTAGTTCATTGCCTCGACTATATGGTTTTAGTAGAAATTTGCTTTGTCTTATGAATTCTTACCAACATCAACGTAAATTAGATATATCTTACAACGGTTTTCATTCATATACATGTTTAACAACCTCCGACGTCCCACAAGGGTCAAATTTTGGACCACTTCTTTTTGTTTTATTTGTAAATGATATGAAATTCTTGTTGGAAACAGATGGTGTCACTTGGAATATTTGGATCTTTGAATTTGATCTAAAAGTACTAACACTGGAGCAAGGTAATCTTCATTCTAAGTTTGTTATAATAAAACCACAATATTGGCTTCTTAATTTCAGAAAAGTATACTAAAAATGAATTTTTTCTTATGTTATTGATAGATATTCATGATTCCCCATTTCTGCAGCATTTTAGTTCTTTTTTTTTTTGTACTCGTATTTATACTACAGAGGCATATGTAAAAATAATTTTCCATTAATTTAAACATTCACTTTAAAAAAAACAAAAATAAAAATGCGATCTACTAAAATTTACATGCTCAGATAGTTTAAACTCAATCAGTATTATATTTTATATAGAATGAAAAAAAAACAAAATTAAAAATGCGATCTACTAAAATTTACATGCTCAGATAGTTTAAACTCAATCAGTATTATATTTTATATAGAATGAACTCAGTCGTAAAACCAAATCAATAAAACTGGCTGTACATTAGTCTAGAACCTGTAGTTCCTAAGAAATGTACATAATTTTGAACTTTCTGTTTTCAACAGAGGGCGAACAAACAGATACTAAGGGGGCTGGATACTGATTTATTCCCGTACTTCAGTGATGGCTCATCTGTTTTCCCCACATTACCGCGACTGCAATTTTCTAGGATTTAGTTCTTCACTTGCTTTGTGTTTACAATACTTCTTTATACAATTTCAGGGTATTGAGCTGGAGGGAGAAGATGAATTGAGATTTGATGTGAGATAGGGCTTTTATTGCATCCTCATGGAAACAAGAGTAGTTACTTCGCACCAACTTCAAACCAGTTACTAGTTTTTAGATCGCTCGATGTACAAAAATTGCAGCCATTTGCCTTCCTATGAGTCATATATTGCAACTAAATAAAATAGAAACAAAAGACGCGCATAAATTATCAAAAGTAACAAATTATATACTACGATATTGGAAGAATAGAAAAAATGGGCAGTTTTTACGCTTGTTTCTAACGCGTCGTTCACAATACCATAAGAATTTGGCCAACCACGACTTAAAAAGATAATTTTCTAAAAAAAAAATAAAAAGGGCAGTTTGAAAATGATTTAAAAATACACTTCTACACGGCACTGGAAAATGGTCCACTGTAAAACCTGATAAGGCGGCAAAACAAGCAATCGGCGATCAGTCAAAAATTGGAAAGAAATTCCAACGGAAAGAAATAAATAACATTTTATAACACCTATTTTATACAGCAAATTCAACTGCTTTTGACGCTATTGTTATTAATTATTAATAGAATTAATTTGTGGTTTTAATTAATGAAATAATTTGACATACCTCTACTACTTTAACCGCTAGACACGCCAAGACAGGTTTTAAAAAAAAATCATAGCTAAAGATATGCACTATGCGCCGTAGCTGTGAAAACCGTTGTGGGTGTCATCGCCATTAGTGTGCGTTCATATTGACATCGCTCGAACGATGCATGGCAGCGCATCGTTCGAGCAATATCGCCCTAAACAGCCTCGAATGAAATACCACCTAAAAATCACATTGGAAGGATTAAGTAATCGTTGGAAAATAGTTGAAGGTTCGTTGTTTAAAGTAAAAAAATTCAAGAAGAGCTATATCGAGATAGGTATCCAGAGCGCCTCATTCCTGATCATAGAGCATTTACAAGATTGGAGGAGACCTTGCGACGAAATAAAGATGCATTTTCTGTTCGAAAGAATCAAGTAATTGACCGAAGAGTAAGAAACAATGTTAATACAGCTAGACTATTTCGAACAAAATTCACGAAATTCTATACGACGGGTTTCCGAGAATCGAATTTGGATAAATCAACCGTTCAACGAATTTTAAAGAGCAACGGATATCATGACTACAAAATTCATAATTTGGAGTATTTGCCTGAGCAACACATTGAAAACAAACTTAATTTTATAGCTCAAATTGTAGTAAATAATAATATAATAATAATAATAATAATAATAATAATAATAATAATAATAATAATATTGTTTATTTTCAAAAACAGAAAGACATAGTTACAAATGGAAAAATATCAGTAGAAGACAAACAAGAAAATACCTACATAAGTAAAACTTGTGTGTGAGTGGAAAAAGAAATATAAAATACAACACATGCAGAGAACACATAAAACTAAATATTAAATACAAAGTCACTACAAAATATATAAATCTAAATGCATATTGTATAAAACCTATACCTATAAACATTAAACATTAAAATCAGATCAATATATAAAAACTAGTCCAAATTTAAAAATACCACAAACATATTGAACTCAAACAATATTACATCCTATAGCCAAGACCTAAATAACAGGAGAATTGCGTCTCTTTCATAAATAAGATATGGATTAAGTAAAACCTTAAATTTATTTAAGCTTTGCGTTTGCTTTATAATTTTAGGTGCGGAATTGTATACTTTCGGACCCAAATAGTGATAACTATGGTGACCTTTAGTTGTGTACATTCTTGGGACCACCACAAAATTGCCCGTCGATCTCGTATTATAGCTATGCTCATTTGGCGGTAAGTCACTTTTAATGCTGTGCATTTTTATTGCTACCTTTAAGTAGAATAACTGCCGAAGGTCTAAGACATTGAGTTCCCTATAAATCAAATTGGACGAGTAAGTTAAATTTCTATTTAAAATGACTTTTATAATTTTTTTCTGTAAAATATTTAATTCATTCATATAAACTTCATCGGCTGCCCCCCACGCCATTATTCCGTAAGTTAGATGGCTTTCAACTAATGCATGATATATTATTTTAAACTGTTTTAAATCCAGGATATACTTTAATTGTACATATATAAAAACATGTACTTTACATAGTACATGTTTTTATATATTTTTAGGTATTAATAATATTGTGTGAAACTAACTACTCAGTGGACAAAAGCCCCAACCTGCGTTGAATTACACCCACAATATCTACCTATATATTTCTTATTATTAGCAGTAGGTAATTATAGCCGGAACTGAGTCTCCCCCCACCACTTTTGACCTTGGGTCGACCTTGGGTGACGTCATTCGTGACCTCGTTGACATTGAGAGGTCATGTCATTGGCTGACATTCATTTGACCTCCATGTATGTATATGTTTGAAAGTTAGAGGGGATCATTTCTATATAATCCAAGGGTCCGTGGACTAAAATCATATACTAGTTTAACCACCGGCCTTACCGTTGCAGTATGTACAATGCTTTGACATGATCGTTAATTGCACTAAATTATAACTATTACATCGATTTCCTTCATGTATATATGTAATTGTTATAATAATTGAAGTATGTACAGAGTTTTGACATGTTCGTAAATTACAGTAAATTATGCTTATTAACTAGATTACATTCATGTACCTCTGTAATTATTATTGTAATTGAAGTATGTACAGTGCTTTGACATGATCGTTAATTGCAGATTACTTTCATGTATATCTGTAATTATTATAGTAATTGAAGTAAGTACAGAGCTTTGACATGCTCGTTAATTACAGTAAATTATATTACATAGACAAGCAAATTAGCTTCATGTATGTCCGTAATTATTATAGTAATTGAAGTATGTACAATACACATCATCGTTATTTACAATACATTATATTACAATGACATACACATCAGTAATTGTTATTGTAATTGAAGTATGTACAGTGCCTTGATATGATCGTTAATTGCAATAAATTTTATTACACAGATTACCATCATGTGCATCTATAATTATTATTGTAATTGAAGTACGTACAATGCTTTGACATACTCGTTAATTACAGTAAATTATATTATGTATGTATGTATCTTTGTAATTGTTATAATAATTGAAGTATGTACATAGTTTTGACGTGCTCCTAAATTAAAGTAAATTATTCTTATTAAATAGATTACCTTCATGTATCTTTGTAATTGTTATTGCAATTGAAATATGTACAGTGCCTTGACATGTTCGTTAATTGCAGTAAATTAAATTACACAGATTACCTTCATGTATATCTGTAATTATTATAGTAATTGAAGTATGTACAATGCTTTGACATGCTCGTTATTTACAGTAACTTATATTACATAGATAAATAAATTAGCTTCATGTATGTCTGTAATTGTTATAGTAATTGATGTATGTACAATGCTTTGACGTGATCCTTAATTACAGTAAATTATATCTATTACATATATTACAATCATGCATATCTGTAATTGTTATAGTAATTGTAGTATGTACAGTGTTTTGATATGTTCGTTACTTACAACAAGTTATATTACATTGACATCAGTACACATCAGTAATTATCATAGTAATTGGTGTAGCTAGGGTGCTCTAACGTAGCATGGATGATAATAAATATTATATGAATTGTCTTCATGTACCTGTATAATTGTTAATCATTATATCATTTATTTATGAATAATATAGATTTTCTATGTCACATGTATTGAAGAATTACCTTGGTTCATCTATGTAGTTATCATATATGCAAGTAATTGCTATATGTGTACAGTGGATTTGATAATTGTGTGACATATTCAATTATTTATGAATGGTGTAGATATTCTATACCACATGTAATGAAGAGTCACCCTGCTTGATATATGTAATTACCATATACGAAAGTAATTACTGTATATGTACAGTGGATTTAATAATTGTGTGACATATTCAATTATTTATGAACGGTATAGAGTTTCTATGTCACATGTATTGAAGAATTACCCTGGTTCATTTATGTAGTTATCATATACGAAAGTAATTGCTATATGTGTACAGTGGATTTGATCACAATATGTTTCATATTACCATGTAAATTGAGAGAGATAATCTTCATTCTACAAATAACGATATGAATTATTGTTTCTGCGAAGAAAAATTGTAATTTTGAAGAAAAAATTGAAGTATTGAAGATAATTCTGACATGTATTCAGCTGGCGCATCATTATAGTGAAGAACAAGAAGTTAGATAGCCCGAAGAATAAGCTACAATGCACAAAAATTGTTGGAAATTATATATAGGTTATTCCCAGTAAATTATCAATTTTATGTGCTTAATTTATACTTACATTATACTTTATTTTAAGATTATTATACAAATTGTATATTACATTAATAAATTGTATTGTAACAATTGCATCTTATTTGTTTAAAGATCAATTACTTCGTTGGAAATTGATACATCATGTTTGGTTTAATTTTTTCTTTTTATCAATACCCGATACGTAAAATGTTTTTTTTTGCTGTAGTGGTTGTGGAAAGAATAATTTGAACTTAGTATCTTTTACCACAAAGGGTTATATACAGTATACATAACAGAAGATATTTTGAATAAAATGAATTCTTGTCAGAAAATATACTGTAACGTGAACCATAAACAATGTAATGTGGATCAAAACAACTCGATCTTTAAAGATGTCAAATGTAGTAAAGCGTTAATCAAATTTTAAATTATCAGTAACATTTATCAATTAAAAATTATATTGTAATAATAAATACATAAAGCATGTTTTTGAGTTGCTATAAGTATATAAACAGAGTACGCTTACATAGTTTGATCAATATCAAATAAGTTTATCTATGTTGTAACAATAAACCCAAGTATTTAATAATTGGTTATAATTTTACAATACGTGTTTTGCTCGCAATGTTTTTAGCATTATTATATCAAATATATATTATACTAATAAAAAGTATTACATTAAATATTTTGATCATTTTGGTCTTATGTGATATATTATGAACAAAATAAATACATGTTATTTCAACTTTTATTGTGTATTTAATAGATGACGACAAAGAAATGTAAAAAAAAAAACAATAAAATTCAAAATTTGTTGGGAAAGGTTAGTTTGGTTAACTTCAAGCCTAAGAGATACGGTCTCGTATTCAAAGGACTGGCGGACTGTCAACGCCCCGGCCTGATGTCAATTTCGTGATAGTAGAGCTACATCAATCGGAACAGCCCGTATCAGCATAGTTAATTATCTTTTATGTTATAATAATAATACATATTAAAAATAAATTATTTTGTAGTAAAATATAGTAATGTTTTATTTTCATCTTTATAGTAAATGTTCTTATTGAAATGCATACAGTGTTTTATATATCAGTTTAGTTAGTCATTTTTAAAAGTCGAATTAGCTCAGTGCGTTTGCACCAACCTAAGATTCAAATTGTCTATTAATATCGAATACTCTATGAGGTCCAGATTCAAATCCGCATGTGTTGTGTGGGAACGACTTATTTTTTTTTTTAATAGAGTTTAAAGAAATGAAACAAGATATAAAGATTTCTTCTTTTTATTGATAAAATTATACAGTTAGAATGTTATAGTAGCATCAAGTTTTGCATGACATAAAGTACAGAATTTATAAACTTTCCACAATTCCAACAGACTTCCAATAGCCTCGAAACCTAGTCCATAACGACAACTACGACACTAAATGACCTCGAGATTAGCGATTTGTGCTTATTTTCCATAAGAATACTGGTCCTGGGCCTGCTCGATGCATGCATATCATAGACTTGTCGTTTTGAGGTTATGTAAACAGCTGTTAAGGGTCACGTTTGAATGCTTTGAGTATCAGATGAACGGGTCAAGTGATGATGATGATGTTTGAAGTCGATACACCTGGATATTATACATCTTAAGGATAGACAACGACTGGAACGAGATTGGGTGTAGGAGGATGTGTTGATAAGTTACTGAATTATTCCCATATTTTGTAAATTGATAATAATATTTCTACATAGACGATGTTCTATGCTCAAACCACATTCTTCGATGTAATATCGTAGTTCGTTTACCAGTATATTAGGATCTTCAAAGTCATCATCATTTTCTTTATTCTCACAATGGACACTATCTTCTATTCCTAACGGATATTCTGTGCTAATGCCTTTCATCGTATTAGGATGTTCGCTGTTACCGACGCCTTCATCAGCGTTAGTGTATAAATCATTTTTACCCTCATACCCAATCATTTTATCTTCATAGCTCCCACAACTCATGTTTTCGTCTGTTTCATTGTAGTCGATAGGCCTGTACACATATTTTCTAATAGGCTGAGCTGATTTGTAGATACCGTCACCTACTACAACACTATTAGCTACGCTACTCTGATGGCGCTTGTTATGTTCGATTAAACTGTCGCGTCTCGTAAATTTCTTTCCACATGTGTTACAGGGAAATGTTATAGATTTATGTTTGTTAGCGTGACGGCTAAGTCCACTTCTATTTGCAAACTCCTTGGGGCATACATCGCATACATACATTGAATAGCAACGATATAATGACAATATGCTTGCACTATTAAATACCCTTTTGTTATCCTTATTTACGTAACAGTTACCGTTATTTATGTCACGGTTATCCGCTTTACGTCACCGTTATCTTTATCTACGTCTCTTACCACCGATCCTTTTAACTGCTTTTAAGTCGACAAAGCTTTTTCTCTCAACGAAATACTGGGTTGCTGCTTTTTTTTAAACTGTGCAATTTTTGTTACTACATCTCTGCGGAACGATGCGAGTTCACGTCGTGGTCGTTGTCATTTTCCAATCTTTTTCAAGCCCATTCCGAGATTACGTTTTGCCTTCATGGTTGCAGTTACGAACCAAGCGGCTGCTTTTTTCTCCTAGTTTCGTTTCTTTACATTTAACGCGTTCCCAAGCTCCAACACCAGATCGGCCTTATGCATATCTTCCACAGATTTATTTTCGCTATATCCTGCTCCCGACAAACCCGAATCCAAAGGATCCCTTTTGAGCTTTGACCAACCTTTTACGAAGTTTTCTTCCTAATGAAGACGGTAGTATATAAAGATGTAACTATGGTGAACGCTAACATTAATCACAATGAATCCAACGGATGAAGACGTTGTCATCAAGACAGCGCGAAAGATAAAAATCAACGAACTGGCAAAGTCGATTAAGCGAAAGTACTTGGCTCTAAAACTAGGTAAAACCGAGGAATATGATGCACTTTAGAAACTGTTTAACCTCATTGTAACAACATTATAGGAAATAGCCAGCACATCACTCAAGTTAAATGAAACAATTGACAGGTTTAAAAACGTTCCCTTCATTAAGAAAGAGGAAAAGGAATTGAAGGTAGAAGAAAAACCGTATACATACCAGATAGCCTTTTTACCATAGGAAGACGTAGCGTCGTCTTCGCCATCTAGAAGTGATGATGATGAAGAGGATGGGGCATTTGAAAGAGGAACCAGAAACTCAACCAGAAGATATAACTCAAGAAGCATTGGAAGAATATTTAGATCAATATCCCGCAATTTCCAAAAGTACGTAACAGAGCATTGGGCTAACAGCGATGTAATTGATAAGAATTATGGACCAATATACGATTCCTCAACCTCATAGTGGTTACTCGATAGCAAACGTATCGATTTTAACATTTGTACTGGTAATATAATAATCGACGGAGAGCAATTCAAAAGAACACTTGTAGCAATTGATTTTCTATGATGATCCGTCTTTCAATGAAGAGGATAAGAAATCTTAGAAAAATATCCTTCAAATGACCGGCGCACCAAAGCAGGACGCTTAAAGAGCTCCAGTTCGTTCAAGTATAGAGAAATTATTAGACCGCTATTCATTAAAGGACCGCGTAAAACTACTGGCAGAGGCTTAGTATCTAACAAGTTAACTTACAATACAAAACCGATGGAATATATTTACTGGGATGATCCCAACGAACTTGTCGATCATCTAAGATTGTTGATAACCTCTCAGAACTCTGGAAATACATCTCACGATAACGAAATTGCAGCAATTATCGAGAAGCTAAAAGTGGCTAAAATAATATCTTAGGTTGTCGCAGTTACCCTTATTTATGTGACAGTTACCATTATTTACGTCACATTTATGTCACTGTTATCAGTTTTTATGTCACGGTTATCCGTTTTTATGTCACCGTTATCCGTTTTTAAGACGTTGTTATCCGTTTTTACGTCACCGTTATCAGTTTTTAAGACGTTGTTATCCGTTTTTAAGACGTTGTTATCCGTTTTTAAGACGTAGTTATCCGTTTTTAAGACGTTGTTATCCGTTTTTAAGACGTTGTTATCCGTTTTTACGTCACCGTTATCCGTTTTTAAAACGTTGTTATCCGTTTTTAAGACGTTGTTATCCGTTTTTAAGACGTTGTTATCCGTTTTTACGTCACCGTTATCCGTTCTTACGTCACCATTATCCGTTTTTATGTCACATTTATGTCAAGTTTTACGTCATACATATCCTCCTTAGATCGAATACTATAAAGCTGCATATTAAACGATTTCCAGTCATTCTACACGATGAGTCTCGATAGATTCGGACGTAGCTCTCATCGTCATCATCATGATTTTAACTAATCTTACATACCTCATACAATTTGATTTTCATTTACTCCCGAAGGAAACGTTAATATTGGTAATTTGATATGTTACGTGAAACAGTCCATTGAATCTACTGATGTCACCAATAAAGAATATGTGGATGCAATACATGATACTTTAAAGCAGCTCCAACACAATGATTCAACCAGCCTACTCGAATCCGTAAGAAACTTGGAAAAAATCGTCAAAAAAGTGATATTAAAAGAATTACAAATGAAATTTCTAAGTTACACAAAGATTTGAAAACTATTGTCAAAGTGGTAAAACATAGCGTACTTAGTATGGCTACAGATATAGTCAATGTACTTAATGTGGAAGTCAAACGGCTTACAGATGCTATTAACCAACTTGATAAAAAGCAAGGAGGGTGTCGAAGATATTAAAAAAATGGTTGACACTCTAGAGCAGCACATACTCAAAACTATTAACAAATAATTCCATTTAACATCGGGAATTGGTGGTTAAACATTAGTTCAAAATGTCTGTGATGCGAATCAAACATTCCAAGGAAAAAATTCAAGTGGTAAATGAGCTTCATAAGTAAATGGGGAATTACGCTAAAATGAATAGAAATTTTAAGTATATTTTAGTAGTTATCGACTGCTTCTCGAAATTCATATAGACCAGACCTGTAAAAGGAAAGATTGGCGCTGAGGTGACAAAGGCGTTCCAGGACATTCCAAATATTGTTTTCTACCTATGAATGGCACAGTCTCCTGGACCTACTGCAATGTTTGAAAACAGATTTCTTCCAAGCACCCATACAAGGTTGGTCAGATGAGTATGAATCTGTGACTCATGGCTGTGGGGATTACGACGCTACAGTTACCCAATTGGTCTATGAAGATACTAAAAGGTTACATATCACCAAGTATAATATGTACATCAAATTTTTCCTGTTCGAAGTCGATGAACTGTTAAACTGTGAACTGTTGATACTTGTGTACTTTCTCATAGAATAAGTATGTTAAATTCGTTGGAATTGGGTATACAAAGAATTTTCGATCAGAGGCAATTTCAAATGGTTCGATATTCTTCCTAACATTATAAACTTCTACAATAATAGAGTTCATTGTACAACAGGGATGAAACCCATTGATGTAAAACATACAACAAAGTTAAGCGTATATAATCGTCTCAAAGTAGCAATAAAAAGCAAAATTCCGTGTTGGTGACATGGTTCGAATTAGCAAATTTAAAGGTGTATTTGAAAAGGGATATACTGCTAATTATTCAACGGAACTTTTTAAATTGTTAAAGTAAATATAACAAATCCCATAACATATATGATAGAAGATGTGTACAGTCAACCTATTAAAGGATGCTTTTATGAGTACGAACTTCAGAGGACTAAATACTCTGATGTTTACTTAGTGGAAAAAGTTTTGAAAGAAAAGGATAATAAATTATTTGTCAAATGGCCTTCAGATCAGAATGAGTGGATCAACAATACAGCCGTAGTTTTATATATTTACAATGTATTTGACACATATTTTTTTTATTATTATTTTAATATAATAAAATTACACTTCAAGTATAGCACTGTTGTTTTATTTATTTATTTTTTGTTTGTATTAGAAATAGAAAGGAAGTTGAAATAAAAAAAGAATCTTTGGAAAAGAAATTTTATTTATTGGTGTTCAGACATTAAAATGTTTACACAAGTCAAAGAAAAAGGAAGCAATGAAACATATATATGTTTATTATATATTTTTATTTTTTATATTTTATATATAAAGGACACTAAAATAACTTTATATTAATATAACCTAAAATTTATTTTTCAACATTACACTTTTCTCATTGTACTGCTGGCTGAGAAAGCCATACAACCTGGCCCTCTCAGCCATCCTATAAGCCTTTTTTTCTGCTTTCGACTTATTTGTTACAGCATAACTCGTTCTTATAACCATCCTATTATTTGTGGCTTCTATAGGCTTGTAGGTCCCCACATATTCATCCAGGTCCCAGTTTTCCGACTCCAATATATTGTTAGACGGCTGGCTAGTCATGGACTGCTGTTGGACGGGGCCACATAATCATCATCCCAGTTTTCCGACTCCAATATATTGTTAGACGGCTGGTTAGTCATGGAATTGCTGTTGTACGGGGCCACATATTCATCATCCCAGTTTTCCGACTCCAATATATTGTTAGACGGCTGGTTAGTCATGGAATTGCTGTTGTACGGAGCCACATATTCATCATCCCAGTTTTCCGACTCCAATATATTGTTAGACGGCTGGCTAGTCGTGGAATATGCACTTGAACTATCAAACAAATACAAGATGTAAGTAAACACACATTCATCAAGGAATAATAACCAAAACTTTCCTTCTACTTACCATTGTCTGTAAGCCATTTTCATGCTGTTGAATGCTGGATGCTGCTGCAGTGATACTAATATTACTATTGGAAGGAGATGTTCGGTTGAACTACCAAACTGATGCATGTTGCGAGTATATATAGACACTCAGCCATCCCTCCTCTTACATTTGAGTGGGAGGGATATTCAAAATCTTCCTTCTACTCACTTATGGTAGAATCTTAAATCACCCACTCATCCCTCCTACTTAGCAGTGGAGAGGAGAGGTTTGAACCTTACATATTATTTTGGTGGTGGGTATTTCTCTGAGTAGAGATAAATAAATAACCATAATATGGAAAATAAGTAATAAGTAATAATTCATTAAATGTAATGTAAATACGTATGAATATATAATGTTGTAATAAATGTAATTATAGAATGTAATTACATGCATTATAAAATGTATATTGTATGTAATAAACGTAGTTGGAAAATGTAGTTACATATACATTATATGCAGCGGACCTAACTGCGAAATGTAGGTACACTGCATGTAATTATGTATCATATATTAACATAATTGGAAAGTAGTTACATATTTAAAGTACTAACACATAATAATTATGAAATAAAAAAAAAGAATGTAATTAAAGTACGTAGAGTATTGTATCGTAATAATGTATGCAATTGAAAAAAATATGCTTATATATTAACATAATTGAAAAGTAGCTAAATATTTAAAAAGTATTACTTACAATGAATGTAAATAAAGTATGTGTAATGTAAGTAACAAGGTAATGAATGTAATGTATCGCAATAATGCATGTAATTGAAAAAATATAATTATATGTAATTCAATGAACGCAATCAAAAAATGTAATCATATGCCATATATTAACATAATTGAACAGTAGCTACATATTTAGAAAGTAGTACTTACATATAGTAATTAGTTAATATAATGAATATAATTAAAGTATGTGTAACGTAAGTAACAAGGAAAAGAGAGTATTGTATTGTAATAATGTATGCAATTGAAAAAAATATGCTTATATGAAATGCAATCAACCTAATTGAAAAAATGTAATCATATGTTATGTCATATTAACATAATTGAAAAGTAGCTAAATATTTAAAAAATAGTACTTACACATAGTAATTAGGTAATACAATGAGTGTAATTAAAGTATGTGTAACGTAAGTAACAAGGTAATGAACGTATTGTATCGCAATAATGTATGCAATTGAAAAATATAATTATATGTAGTGCAATGAACGTAATTGAAAAAAATGTAATCATATGTCATATATTAACATAATTGAACAGTAGCTACATATTTAGAAAGTAGTACTTACATATAGTAATTAGGTAATATAATGAATGTAATTAAAGTATGTGTAATGTAGATGACAAGGTAATGTATGCAATTGAAAAATATAATTATATGTGATGCAATGAACGTAATTGAAAAAATGTAATCATATGTCATATATTAACATAATTGAACAGTAGCTACATATTTAGAAAGTAGTACTTATATATAGTAATTAGGTAATATAATGAATGTAATTAAAGTATGTGTAATGTAAGTAACAAGGTAATGAACGTAATGTATCGCAATAATGTATGCAATTGAAAAAATATAATTATATGTAATGCAATGAACGCAATCGAAAAATGTGATATGTCATATATTAACATAATTGAACAGTAGCTACATATTTAGAAAGTAGTACTTACATATAGTAATTAGGTAATATAATAAATGTAATTAAAGTATGTGTAATGTAACTAATGTAAGTAACACGGTAATGAACGTAATGTATCGTAATAATGTGTGTAATTGAAAAATTATAATTATATGCATTGCAATCAATGTAATGAAAAATGTAATCATATGACATATATTAACATAATTGAACAGTGGCTACATATTTAAAAAGTAGTACTTACATATAGTAATTAGGTAATACAATGAATGTAAGTAACAATGTAATTTAAGTAACAATGTAATGAACGTAATGTATCGTAATAATGCGTGTAATTGAAAAATTATAATTATATGCATTGCAATCAATGTAATGAAAAATGTAATCATATGACATATATTAACATAATTGAACAGTGGCTACATATTTAAAAAGTAGTACTTACATATAGTAATTAGGTAATACAATGAATGTAATTAAAGCATGTGTAATGTAAGTAACAATGTAATGAACGTAATGTATCGTAATAATGCGTGTAATTGAAAAATTATAATTATATGCATTGCAATCAATGTAATGAAAAATGTAATCATATGAGATATATTAACATAATTGAACAGTGGCTACATATTTAAAAAGTAGTACTTACATATAGTAATTAGGTAATACAATGAATGTAATTAAAGCATGTGTAATGTAAGTAACAATGTAATGTAAGTAACAATGTAATGAACGTAATGTATCGTAATAATGCGTGTAATTGAAAAATTATAATTATATGCATTGCAATCAATGTAATTGAAAAATGTAATCATATGTCATATATTAACATAAACAGTGGCTACATATTTAAAAAGTAGTACTTACATATAGTAATTAGGTAATACAATGAATGTAATTAAAGCATGTGTAATGTAAGTAACAATGTAATGAACGTAATGTATCGTAATAATGCGTGTAATTGAAAAATATAATTATATGTAGTGCAATCAACGTAATTGAAAAAAATGTATTTACGTGTCATATATTACCATAATTGAAAAGTAGCAAAATATTTAATAAGTAGTACTTACATATAGTAATTAGGTGATACAATGAGTGCAATTAAAGTATGTGTAACGTAAGTAACGATGTAATGAGCGTGATGTATAGTAATGATGAATCTAATACCGCAATACCATGTAACAAGAGTATTAAAGTAAAATAATACTTAAAAAACTAGCTTTCATTCGTAACATATCATTCATACCACCTCAACCACACTTAGCATGCCTCAGACACACTAAACATTAGAAGGTATGTTATGGAGTATATGAATTCTTCGCGGTAGAATGAAAAGAAGGAGGGGGGGTGGTAGGGCAGCTGACCTACTATTGGGTAAGCTGTGGTAGGGATACAGTCGCATTGTATACGAATATAATAGGATGAATTGTTGGCATGCGGTAGTTTAATTAATAATAATACTTATAACTAATGTGCTATAAAAAATGTATACAACACTTTTAAAACAATTTTATACAGCAACTATAAAAACGTTTTGTAGTCTGTATTTTGGCATTATTTAAAGAAACATTAAATTATTTAGTGAAGAATATTAGAACCAAATCATTCTAAGGTTGGTGTATGACACAGATTCATAATTATGTATACTTATATTTAAAAACGGGGTCACTCAATGGCGATCATTTTTGCAAATGGTAGATAGGTATAATACTTACAATATTATCATGTCAAGAATCAGTGTTTCAACAACGAAAATTTTATTACGCTGCAAATTTTATTGATAAACTATACATATACAGACAAAAAAAATTATGCGCTCTAGTTTAGACTACATTTGCTATAAAATTATAAAAAATAAATTAAAAAATATTAAAATTATGCTTTCTTTAATTTATAATATCGTGTAATAATTATATTTAAGGATCTTGTTATAAAATAGTCTTCCAAAAATAGCAAAATTATGTTTTAAATATAATTATAATAATGCTTTCAACTAATTTTCCATAATGGCGGCAGTCGCTGATACAACAAATATTCATTTAAAAATGGCGATACAATTATTTTATTCCACATAGAAGCATAACAAAATATTTTAGTGTAAATTAGAACTTTATACGATAAAATGTTTTTATAGTCTTAAATATATTTAAAAATGTGTGTGCGCAAGTAGATAATGTTTGCATCGAAAGAAGTTGCCAAGTTTTATAAAAAAATTAGAAATTTCAAATATTATGTACTATCATTACCTATATATATGTTATTAGCTAAGTATTATTAGTTAATTATAATAACAGGTATTTAATTTAAGACTTACCTAATTATTGCATTACCAAAAAATGAAATCAAAGTAAGTTATATAATAAAACCTATAAGTAAAATTGAATGTCGGTACGTTTGACTAGAAACGTTACTTTCAAGAATTTGTTTGTATTCTTTCCTGTTTAGTGCTTGGTAATACACTACACCTTAGGAGTCCAAAAATTAAGGTTAGGTTTGGAATTTTATTACGCGATATATACAATAATTTTATTTTCTTAAATCACAATTTTGTTCTATAACATATTTATCACATAGGGAATATTTTTATAGATTAAACACAGCTATAAAACTATTTTATAAATAAGCGCAATTCAAAGCTAAAAATAATTTTATTAATTTCCTTAATAAAACACGTTTATACAACTATTTTATAAGATTACAATTAAAAGTCATTTGCCTAAGTATACCACTCTATCACAATATGTCATCATTTTTTTTTTCATTGAAAATGGTGAAAGTGAAATTAATAGCGATTGTCTTTGCGTCTAGTTTACACCCACCAAGTTCCACAAAAATATCTAATGCAGTTTAGGAGATATTTAAAAAAATATAAATTTTTTAAAAAATCTTTATCACCCTGTAAATCAAAAATAAACCGGAAACGGACTGATGTTTATATGAAACTTTTGTCTTAAAATCATGCGTAGATTAACCTCCTGCAATATTGACATTCAATTATGAAACAGCCGTTATATACACTTTTTTTAAATGTTATATAACGTATTATAATACTTTTACAAAAATTTTAAAAAACTGAAAATTATGTTTTCTATAAAACACGTTGTAAAAACTATTATAAAACAATTTTACACAATTACTATCTTAAGGAACACAATTATGGCAATTATTTGCTCCATAAAATCAAACTGTTCGTTAAACAACGCAATTCGGTAGTTATAAAATAATTTGCTTCTTTTAAAGTTCCATTTTGCTAGTTGGGTATTATTACATACAAATTTGTATTTTTTTAAGATTTTAAATCTTTATACATATCTAAAAAAAAAAAACAACTTTTTTTTGTCTTAAAATCAGGCATTTTTAAAACTTTCTATATATATTTAGTTATTACCTTGTATATTTTCTAAAGAAATATATAACTGTTAAAAAAAAATCGGTCGCATATCCTTGTTCAATCAAGAAATATTTGGTAGAGGGAGAAGGAACAAATTTGCATGCAAATAAAATAATTGTAGAAAAATATATATATTAGTTGACGTGTTACGTGTATTTCCTTATTAACAACAAAAAAAACTGCAGCTTTAATATTTTACAGTTTTTACCATTATTTCTCTCAAAAATCATGATAACATTTACTATGAAATTGAATATAGTCAGTCAAAATGTTAATTCTGTATTGAAAACAGTGAAAACTCTGGGAATTTAAAAAAATATTCTCCAAGTCCTGGAAAGAAGTTTTCTTTTTCAAAATTTACTGACAAAAAAAAAATTAAATCCAACATCACTATTTACCAATAAAAATGATACAGCTGTAATGCTTCAATATTATAAAGATTTTTATGTGAATTATTGATGTAAATTTTACTTAAATAGTAACGTAATAGTGTACCTACGAAAATAGTAAATAGTTTATGTTATCTTTAATAAAAAAATAGTCATTTTTGTATTAAGTACGCAAAGTCGTTTTTTTTAATGATGCTTGTAATTTTTTAAATATTTTATAGGTTAATTTATAATATAAGATTATGCATTTTACCTTGTCGAATTGTTTTTATGTAATCCATTATAGATACACTCTTCTTTCAATAAAAGAAAACACAGCAACTCGAAAACAAAGAACAATAACTAGATATCTCGCGAACATGGTCTGTACCAAGACCTAAAGATCAACTGATTCTTGCAAAATTATGGCATCGTCACCTATATTTTCAGAGCTTTGTGTCCCATTTACTTAGTTTCAGTGAATCTTTGAATAGAAAATAATATTTCCAAGTTTAACATTTTTGGGTAACATTTAGTTCTTAGTTTATTGCTTTTTTTTTGGTGGAACCATACAAAAGAATACCTATAAATCCCTTTTATATGCATTCCCTTCGTAGGCTTAGGTCCGTTGAACAGTCACGGTCATAAATACAAAAGAAGTCTGTGGATATATCCCGCTGGAAGAATGCAGAATCTTAAACATAACTAACCTTTCCCAACAAATTTTGAATTTTATTTTACATTTTACATTTCTTTGTCGTCATCTATTAAATACACAATAAAAGTTGAAATAACATGTATTTATTTTGTTCATAATATATCACATAAGACCAAAATGATCAAAATATTTAATGTAATACATTTTATTAGTATAATATATATTTGATATAATAATGCTAAAAACATTGCGAGCAAAACACGTATTGTAAAATTATAACCAATTATTAAATACTTGGGTTTATCGTTACAACATAGATAAACTTATTTGATATTGATCAAACTATGTAAGCGTACTCTGTTTATATACTTATAGCAACTCAAAAACATACTTTATGTATTTATTATTACAATATAATTTTTAATTGATAAATGTTACTGATAATTTAAAATTTGATTAACGCTTTACTACATTTGACATCTTTAAAGATCGAGTTGTTTTGATCCACATTACATTGTTTATGGTTCACGTTACAGTATATTTTCTGACAAGAATTCATTTTATTCAAAATATCTTCTGTTATGTATACTGTATATAGCCCTTTGTAGTAAAAGATACTAAGTTCAAATTATCCGTTCCACAACCACTACAGCAAAAAAAAACATTTTACGTATCGGGTATTGATAAAAAGAAAAAATTAAACCAAACATGATGTATCAATTTCCAACGAAGTAATTGATCTTTAAACAAATAAGATGCAATTGTTACAATACAATTTATTAATGTAATATACAATTTGTATAATAATCTTAAAATAAAGTATAATGTAAGTATAAATTAAGCACATAAAATTGATAATTTACTGGGAATAACCTATATATAATTTCCAACAATTTTTGTGCATTGTAGCTTATTCTTCGGACTATCTAACTTCTTGTTCTTCACTATAATGATGCGCCAGCTGAATATATGTCAGAATTATCTTCAATACTTCAATTTTTTCTTCAAATTACAATTTTTCTTCGCAGAAACAATAATTCTTATCGTTATTTGTAGAATGAAGATTATCTCTCTCAATTTACATGGTAATATGAAACATATTGTGATCAAATCCACTGTACACATATAGCAATTACTTTCGCATATGATAACTACATAAATCAACCAGGGTAATTCTTCAATACATGTGACATAGAAACTCTATACCGTTAATAAATAATTGAATATGTCACACAATTATTAAATCCACTGTATATATACAGTAATTACTTTCGTATATGGTAATTACATATATCAAGCAGGGTGACTGTTCATTACATGTGGTATAGAATATCTACACCATTCATAAATAATTGAATATGTCACACAATTATCAAATCCACTGTACACATATAGCAATTACTTGCATATATGATAACTACATAGATGAACCAAGGTAATTCTTCAATACATGTGACATAGAAAATCTATATTATTCATAAATAAATGATATAATGATTAACAATTATACAGGTACATGAAGACAATTCATATAATATTTATTATCATCCATGCTACGTTAGAGCACCCTAGCCACACCAATTACTATGATAATTACTGATGTGTACTGATGTCAATGTAATATAACTTGTTGTAAGTAACGAACATATCAAAACACTGTACATACTACAATTACTATAACAATTACAGACATACATGAAGCTAATTTACTTATCTATGTAATATAAGTTACTGTAAATAACGAGCGTGTCAAAGCATTGTACATACTTCAATTACTATAATAATTACAGATATACATGAAGGTAATCTGTGTAATTTAATTTACTGCAATTAACGAACATGTTAACGCACTGTACATATTTCAATTGCAATAACAATTACAAAGATACATGAAGGTAATCTATTTAATAAGAATAATTTACTTTAATTTAGGAGCACGTCAAAACTATGTACATACTTCAATTATTATAACAATTACAAAGATACATACATACATAATATAATTTACTGTAATTAACGAGTATGTCAAAGCATTGTACGTACTTCAATTACAATAATAATTATAGATGCACATGATGGTAATCTGTGTAATAAAATTTATTGCAATTAACGATCATATCAAGGCACTGTACATACTTCAATTACAATAACAATTACTGATGTGTATGTCATTGTAATATAATGTATTGTAAATAACGATGATGTGTATTGTACATACTTCAATTACTATAATAATTACGGACATACATGAAGCTAATTTGCTTGTCTATGTAATATAATTTACTGTAATTAACGAGCATGTCAAAGCTCTGTACTTACTTCAATTACTATAATAATTACAGATATACATGAAAGTAATCTGCAATTAACGATCATGTCAAAGCACTGTACATACTTCAATTACAATAATAATTACAGAGGTACATGAATGTAATCTAGTTAATAAGCATAATTTACTGTAATTTACGAACATGTCAAAACTCTGTACATACTTCAATTATTATAACAATTACATATACACATGAAGGAAAATCGATGTAATAGTTATAATTTAGTGCAATTAACGATCATGTCAAAGCATTGTACATACTGCAACGGTAAGGCCGGTGGTTAAACTAGTATATGATTTTAGTCCACGGACCCTTGGATTATATAGAAATGATCCCCTCTAACTTTCAAACATATACATCAAGATATTCAATGTCAAATGGCTCCTCCCATATGTGGAGGTCAAATGAATGTCAGCCAATGACATGACCTCTCAATGTCAACGAGGTCACGAATGACGTCACCCAAGGTCGACCCAAGGTCAAAAGTGGTGGGGGGAGACTCAGTTCCGGCTATAATTACCTACTATTAGCTTTTGTAATATTTTTTTACTGTTTTAGAAAGGTTTTTTAAGCTAATATAAATCAAATCTCCTACAATTCCTATCAATGAAGTCATATGTATGTTCTCTGATACCAAACATCTAGGTATGCTAATGAACAATTCCACAGACAAAGCTCTATTCAATAATTATCTAAAGAAAATAATCTAATTTACTCTATAAAAATCTAACTTCACTTTTTTGGCAGTGGGAACACGACAAATTCAACCACAATAGATGAGATCTGACCTATTTCTGCATTTTTAGGATTGCTTCTTCAGGTGGTCTCCTTTAAGTTGAATCAAATATCTAACTATAAAAATTATTATAAAAATTAAAATTATTTGAAGTTAAATATCGACAATGACAAAAAAGTGACATCCTGTCAATGAATTAAATATGACAATACCTACTTGAAAAATGTTCACCTTTTATGTAAAAGTTTTTATATATTTTTAGGTATTAATAATATTGTGTGAAACTAACTACTCAGTGGACAAAAGCCCCAACCTGCGTTGAATTACACCCACAATATCTACCTATATATTTCTTATTATTAGCTTTTGTAACATTTTTTTACTGTTTTAGAAAGGTATTTTAAGCTAATATAAATCAAATCTCCTACAACTTCATTGATAGGAATTGTAGGAGATTTGATTTATATTAGCTTAAAATACCTTTCTAAAACAGTAAAAAAATTACATAGTACATATCTCAATTTCTTTTTTAAAGCTTGTATTTGTAAATCCCATCTAAGGTGTTTATCAATGACAATTCCAAGATAAGTTATTTTTTCTGCTGATTTGATAATAAAATCTTGGTTATTAATTTTTATTTTCAGGTACTGGAAATCTGGTTGAGTATTGCTATAGGAGGAAAAGCTAAGGAAAAAAGTTTTATTTACATTTAAGGTAAGTAAATTTTCTGAATACCAAGAAAGCACTTTCTTCATGTTATTTTCTACTTTATGTTTTAGGTCTTGCCAAGTGCTACCTTCATACTTGGGGTACACCACATGTAATATCCCTCATATTACTCAAAGTATTATTTATTTGGACAACCTGTAGCCTACCTGATAGGTAAGTTTTAAATAACTTGTGACTCAGACCCCTCACACCCATTGCGTATAATTTTTCTAACAAAATGGAATGAGTGACTATATCAAATTCCTTCTGTATATCCAAAAAAATGCAAAGAGATTTTGCTCTAGTATCCATGCCTTTATAGATTTTATTAGTTAATAGCGTCTTATGTACATTTTCCATTTCTGAATCCAAATTGGTACTTTGATAATAATGACTTTTTCTCTAAATAATCAACCAGTCGGTGTTTTATAATTTTTTCATATATTTTAGATAAATTGGATATCAGAGATATTGGTCTGTAGTTACTTATACACATGTCATCACCTTTCTTAAAAACAGGTTTGACCACAGCTATTTTAAAATGTGATGGACATTCACCAGTTTCAATTATCTTATTTATTATAAATGTTAGGGGACATACTATTTCATTTTGTACATCCTTTAGTAACTCTGCAGTAACGCCATCTAGACCGCCGGCTTTTTTGTTTTTTAAACTATTTAGTTCTTTTTTAACTTCTTGAATGTCAGTGGGATAGAGAAACATAGTTTTTTTTACTATTTTTTTAAATTGATTTTTGTAAAGGATTACCTATAGTTATTGTAGAGGCTAATTTTTTACCAATTTCAGTAAAATAACAATTAAATTCATTGGAAATTTCTTTATCATGTTCTAACAACTAATGTAGAAACTGTTGATGAGAATCTTTTTCGACACGTTCTTTGGACGGATGAAAGACAGTTTGTTAGTAATGGTTTGCCAAACAAGTGGAATGAACACTATTGTTCCATTGAAAATCCCCACACTGTAAATCGAGTGCAAAACCAAGGCCATTTTGGAGTAAATGTATGGTGCGGCATCGTCAGTAGGCATTTAATTGGGACTTATTTTTATGAACATAAATTGATCAGCATGTGTTACCTATATTTCCTATAAGAAGAATTTCCTGCGCTTCTGGAGAATGTGCCTTTGCAGCTAAGGAGAAACCTATGGTTTCAGCACGACAGCGCTCCCACAAGGCCAGGATTGTACAGCAATATTTAAATAAGGATTGGGTTAATGGTCCTATTCAGCGGCCAGGAAAGTCACCAGATATAACAACCCTCGATTTTCTTTATGGAGGGGGGGGGATGTAAAAAATAAAATTTACAAAACTTCTTCGCGAGATGTTAATCATTTGAAAGAAAAAAATTACAAACGGTTTGAATAAGTTAAACGGAGAAATTTAATAAACACAGCCCACAAAGAAGTCAGATGAAGATTGGATATGTCTTGAAATGAGAGGAGGTGATTTAGAAAATAAACTATAATATGTACGAGTATGTAATATGAGGGTGTTTGCCTCATTTTTTAAGTTTAGCTGTTGTTATCATCACCTTTTGTTTTAACTGTATTAAAGAATTATCGAAGTCAATCCTTTAATTAATATAATTATTTCTGGTATTTCTTTTGAGGCTCTTTAGGACGATATTGTTTATAACTTTTAAACGGGAAGTACTACATATTTTTCTAATAAAAGTTTATTAGAAAAAAGAGTTTTTAACAGGAGGGACATCATTATTCGTTTCTGTCAAACCCCAAATACCTTCCATTGAAAATGGAGCTTACCTCATCCCTTTTAACACCACGTGTTCCAAATTTTATTTACATTTTTTGTATCCTCACTAGGCTCATACTATCAAGTTTGAGACCCTGTACGCATTTTAATACAAAAAACACACAACTCTGTTAATTGAGTATTATTTTCGAACATATTTTGTATAAAACGTATAAAGGTCATATTTAAACTATTAACACGAAAAATCGACAAATTACAGATTACTATCAGGTAATGATCACGTTTCGTTTTGTATAATAAATTTCGCAAAAGTTTATTCCTCCCCTGATTTACGACCATGTGAAATGACGCAGAACCAATTTGACGATTCCTACACAGACCTTCCTATTATATATCTCAGATAAGGAAATAAAAACATTGTGCCAATAAAAGTCCCTTCTATGACCATTATGAGCAAAGAGGGTAAATTTGTCACCGAATTGAGACATCGTAGAATTCTGTCTTGTTCATCTTACCAAGAAATCAATAAATCCAATCTTGGTTCACATTTCCTTATGACAATATCCTTGTAAAGTTTATTAAAACTGACGATAATATATACTTTTTATTAAAGGTAATAAAAAAAGAATTACAGCTTCCACAAAAAAAAATGTACTATTGTTACCAGCTTATTTCATATACAGAGTGTTCTAAAATTAGAGAGCAATATTTTCCAGGGTGTTCTACGCCGAAGAACTTCATATAAATGTGGATCTAAAAATTCTTCCTAAACAAATTAGATACTTTGACTTTTCCGACTTATGACTCTTGATTCAGATTGATAGAATGCTCAGTTTTAAAGTAAAATCCTTAAAAAATATTGTTACATGTCTTAATAGCGTTCTATAGTTAGACCGCCATATTGATTATTGAATTAATAAATTACTAATTTTGAGCTCTATACTTGTCGTAATAAGCCTGTTTGAGGCAAGTGGCTTTAGAATTAAAGTTCACAAAGTGCAAAGCTATCTATCACTTTTATGTAAAACAATTACGAACATATCTGAAAAAAATGTTTTTTGACCAGATCAATGTAACCACCTTTCCACCCTGTCTGAAACAAAAATAAACAATTTTTTCCTATAAAATTTTTCCAAAATTTTTCGTAAATTCGAAATTTCTTTGCATTTTATTTACCACGTCGGTAGCTGCTGCCACCATGCCGTAAGTTTTGAATACAATATATTTAAACAAAATATGCTACCAAGAATACAGTTCAACATATTATTGGCTATCTATGCGACAGATAACCAAATGGCGTATAAAACAATGAAATTCGGCGCGGTGTGTGAAATTGAAAATATTTCTATCACAGCAGGTTGTAAAAAACAAAAATGCGTTTGAAGTGGCTTTATGCAAATTGTTATCTGTCGAAAATGCAACATTTGATCAATGGAAAGCTCACTACATTTTTATGGGATTTACAATGAAAATACATTAGATGCAGTACAAAAATGTCGTAGACTATTTCCTCATTTCTGGACCTGAATCCTATAGATTACTTTTTGTGGGGTAGGATGAAGGCAATAGTTTGCGCTATAGAAATAAATTCTTTGGAAGAATTATATCAAATAGAGGCTTCATTTGGCCCCGAACCAAACCAGACAAAATATTTCTTTTATAGCATTTGTTATATAAATTATATAATAATTAAATAAAGATATGTTTTTTTAATAACTAGTTGTTTAAATTATTATTATGAATTTATTGTATTACTATTTTATCTCATTTAAAATTTCAATTTGTTTTTAATTTTAACGTGCTATGCCATAATCAAAGATAATACCTATGTATAAATTCGATTCTGAAATTTCATATTATTCAGTCAAAAGTCGGAAAAATCAAAATGAAAACTGTTATGGTAAATATAAAAAATATAGTTTTAAATTAGCCAGCATACAAAAAGTGCTCCCTATTAAAAAACTACTAATTATATGGCAACTGAAGTTATCCTTGAAACTTACAGTGATATCTACAGTTAGTTAAGAATACATAAACAGTTAGGTGCTATTTTTTTCATTACACGCGTGCCTTTAAATGAGCTTTACAAAATTCTAACACAAATCTTTTGTATGAAAATAAATCGACTCAAATAAACATGCCCTTCTACCATGGTTTTTAGGCAGGTGCTGTTATTTGTCTTAATAATTTTTTTTTAATAACTGAGTTTAAAATTATTGCAAATTTTGAAGCCTGTATAACCCTAACCTACCCTAATAAGTCAACGAACTATTTCACAATACCATAACATAACCTTAACCTTAAATAACAACGTAACACGTACGTAAACGAATATTTTTTATTATATTAGATACCTATTTCCTAGTGTGTGCGCAGTATCATTTTGTGTACACGTAATTTGTCGACACAATGATACAACAATGGACCAAGAGTATTGATAATAATGACCTGTGTGGATATGTTATTAGTGTAACGATGTGTCAAAATCGACTAGCTCTGCTCCATGAAATGCACAGGAAAATTTACTTATAAATTTCGCCCTTCTGCACGACGATTTGTTTATTTAACACAATGAATCCAGGATACAGGCAAAAGCGAAAGGCGTATATAATTTACAACATTTACTGTGAGCGTACAGGACAGCTTACATAATTTAAATCTGGCAAAATAGGTGAGTTGCTTATGATTTTTTATATTAACATTTTATTGAGTTATTTTTTGCATATCAAATCAAATAATTAGACGTATAATAAAATTACTACCTCACTTTCATAATCACCCTGTATACAATCATATAAAGAATCTATACCTACAACCATGCAAAGAATATATTTTAGAGAATATTTTTAGATCATCAGCAAACAGGAAGTGAGATACTGTCAAATCAGAATTAAGATCATTAATAAAAATTGAGAATAATAATGGACCAAGATTTGAATCTTGAAGAACACTAGAAATAGCAATACACCTACTAGATGCGTGACCACCATATGCCCAACAAGTATGATATAAATAACGTTGCTAAACTGTCAGAAAAGCCGATTGCCCTGTTAGAACTATAAGAGAATGAATGATCAATTGAGTGAAACGCTTTATGCATCTATGTATAAATAATGTCTACTTGCCCTTGACTGACTCAAGCATCTGATAAAAAGTATGTAAAACTGACTAAATTAATAATAGTTAACTTTTCTCCATAAAACCTGCAATAGGTTTAAATAACAGAACTGTCCTGTTGAAAACGGGACATGTATCTGTCTGTACTAAATTTCTACAGTGAAAATGTATTTGAAGATATTTCGAATTAATTATGCGTATATGCCCTGGTGTGTATCAAAGTTAATATAAACTGTTTATTATTAAATAATTAAAAAAAATACAAGTTTCTTTATTAATCGTGATTCACAACGACAAATATTTTTTGTTACTGACTATAGTAAAACCTATCTGAGATTCTTGTATGTATTAAATAATTATTGGAAATGATCAGCGATTTCTGTGTTCTTAACTGACATAATGCTCTTTTGCGTCGGAAAATCGAGCATCGTCTGAGATGGTTTAGAGCTGTGAACTACCATGCGGTCGCTTTTTACAGCGAATGCCAACGTAGACACAACGAAAATGAACATTTTGTTAGTAATACTACTTGCTAGGTAACAGTTAATCCGTTAGCTGCAGTATCTTGCATTCGTTTTTCGTTCCAAATTGTCAAAACTACATTTCACCCATTGCAAATCTGTCATGATAACCCACTAACAGCAAAACATACTTCGCTTACAGTAAATGAAATGCCTATTTATTATAAGAAACTCGATTGACAGAAATACTAATGTATCCTACACAAATTACTTTATTACTATAAAAGGATAAAAATGCGGATCGGTTAGTGGTCGCGCGGTTTAAGGCGTCAGTACTTGAATCGAGGTGACTAGATGGCTGTGGGTTTGGCCCCCGCATCAGGTAGACCGTATATAAGCTATATCCGCGGAAATAATTCGCACCCTCTCTCGGGTATGGTAGGATGGAAGAATGTTGGCTTGGGTCAATGTGAGAGATTGATACTGATTGACGTTTGACTACCCCCCTAATTAATGAGGTTTTCCAGGTTTCCCTCATTCCTGCACTGAATGGTGGTTAGGGCCTACCAACGCAAGTTGTTCCTGGGCGCAAATGCGGCCTGCTTAATAATAATATGCCACCCCCTCTCCCGCACAAGTGTTCGACTTCTGGGCTAATCCTCGTGATTAGAATGAGGGGTAGAGATATTATTACTATTATTATTATTATTAAATTGAAGAAAAAGCACTAACAATCACAACGTGAACAAAAAGGATTTCAATTATGACAACGAATTTTACCGTTTAGTGTTGCTGGTTGGCGTCAATGAATTCTAACCCTTAGAAGGAACTTTGTGAATGTAGTTTATTAGGTACTTACATTTGTAGCCAGCATCTAAAGAGCTACCAATATTAAGAGACTCAACGGCAGTAGCGGCAACGGGACATATCTTCACATGCATAAACATTACATATTTTACTCTGCACATAGAAGTCAATATTTATCTAAATGAAATTATTGTACAATATTTATTTATTCTTTTCAATATAAACTTTAAAAATACCTTTACATTGCTAGAAAACGCGAGCAAATGACCGCCGTATCCTATCTCCGAATTCTCGTCGATGGCACCCGATCGTAAGGAATATTCGTGATCTCTGTAAACATTTGCTTTATTTATGTGGATTCGCAAACAAAGCCTGAAACACCTCCTTCTAATGGTTAGAATTTGTTGGTTGCCATATTCTTTAACCTTCAAAGTCAGCGATAAATAGGGATTTAAATAGTTTCGAAAAAATAATTTTCTGATTTTTTGAAGGTTAATTCCGTTAATTCCCCTCTTAAAGGTTTGTCATAGTTGACCTCATATTTCTAATAATTTCATTATTAATTAAAATCTTAAAATAAACCAAACTACATAAATTTTCATGAACATGAACGATATTTTCATAGCTTATTGCGAAATACGCAATTTTCGAGGGGTAACCGCTTGAAAACAAAATGCGTTTAAGCTGAATTAAATTCTAGACAAACGGTTATCGAAATGGATTTCAGGGGGAAACATGCTGGAAATTTAATATCTGTACTCCTTAGGCAAATCTTACATAAAATATTGCATTTGCAAGTGTAACGTCTGTGCAATTATTAGAAAATAAATATCTAAAACCTAAAATTTATTTTAATAAGCTAAAATAACATGACAAACATAGGTACGCGCATTTTATATGTAAACAATTTATTTATAATGGAAAATTTTGCGGAATTGGTCTAGTTGATTAGATTAAGATACCTATTATTCAAGTTCAAAATTTATCAGCTTCCCGTTTGATTTCGTTAATTAACGGAAGATTTTCGATTCGAATGTAGGAAATTTGGGGTATGCTGATAAAAATTGGAATAAGTGTTGCATTTTTACGTAATAATTAAGAGAATTTTTTTCTAAAATAATTACGTACGTCTATAATGTAATATGAAATAATTTTATAAATTTTATTTAGATGTTAATTGTTGAGCGCCACCAACCGTCAAAATAATGTCTGAGTTATCAAATTGTCGTTGGCCAAAAAATAACTACCACTCGGTCAATAATATTCTAATTTAACAAATTTTAAATATTAAAACCACAGACCAACTAGACTGTACCCATGCTATTCAATACAACGATACCAATGAAGCCTCGACAGGGGAGCAGTGGAGTGTTTGCGGAAGTTTGGCTCCGCCTCTTTTGACAGAGTCTGATTCAGTAAAATGTATATTATTATAATATCTGATGAAATTTTAATAAAGTTAATAATTTTTATTTAAAAGTAATGTGAAATAGGAAGGAATAAATATATTTTTAATAAACTAACATAAAATATTTAATTATTTTGAGAAGTTTTGTGAAATATAAATATCAGGGTTTATAATAAAATTCTAGTTATATTAAAATTTTTATCGCCCTTTAAATAGTGTTACTTTATTTAATGCTTGTTGCTTTGTGCCTTTTAAGGTATTGATTATTTTTGTTTTATGATTTATTCTTACATCTACATATTTTTCAGAAATTGCTCTAATAAGTTCTAATCACTGTGTAATTATGGGGAAGTGCATTGTTGACCATTGTAATAGCCGATCAGATCCAAATAGTGATGAAATTTCATTGTTTAGGTAAGTAATAATCAGAAATAATGGAGCACGTTTTATGGCATTAAAAGGCTCTGCGCAGAAGTTGTACTAACATTTCCAGTATCGGCCCTGTTTTTAAGTGTCCATATGTTTAACAATTATTGTTAACGAGGTAACAAGTATTTAATGGTTTATTAAATAATACCATTTGGAACATTTTGGTGATGCGTGTACTAGCATCTTGGAAACTACAAGCGATACGAAAATGGGCAGTTGGGGGAAAAAAACTTAATGACGCTTGCAACTAGATCTAGGTTTTTGAGTTATTTTGAAAAATGTTAATATGGCGTTATTCGTCTGTAACTTTTTTATTTAGAGGATCTGAAAACACTTTTCCGCAGCAAATTTTTTCGAAGAATTTCACTGTATATTTAAATTTCAATGCGACGTTTCGGTTGCAATAAAATTCAAATTCAATATAGCGCCCATAGCAAAAAATTAAGTTGATGATGATTTCGCGCAACCGTAACTGTTCGAAATTCTAATATTGTAAATTTCTTAATTAGATTCTTAACTTATTATTATTTAGCAAATATAAATTATAATTAAATAGCAATAGCAAATATAAATTATAATTAAATATAAATTAAATAAAAAAAGTTACAGACGAATAACGCCATATTAACTTTTTTTCAAAATAACTCAAAACCTAGATATAGTTGCAAGCGTCATTAAGTTAGCAACAGAATTTTCCCCCAACTGCCGATTTTCGTATCTCTTATAGTTTCCAAGATGCCAGTATATCCATGGTATTATTTAATAAACCATTAAATACTTGTTACCTCGCTAAGAATAATTGTTAAACATATGGGCACTAAAAAACACAGAGCCGATACTGGAAATGTCAGCACAACGCCTGCGCAGAGCCGTTTAATGCCATAAAACGTGTTCCATTATTTTTAATTATTACTTACCTAAAAAATGAAAATTCATCATTATTCCGATTTGATCGGCTATTACAATTGTCTACAATGCACTTTCCCATAATTGCGCAACGAAAACTCGTATATTTTACAAAATAATTGCGATGTTATCACAACGAATGTCTAACACTGACTGAGAGGCAGTGTTGCCAGTACCATGAAAATAAAGGTACTAGATCAATGAACGAAAAAGTACTGAATATGTCTAAAAAGTACTGATGACGTCATTGTCGGAGTATGTAGGATTCAAAGATTAGAAAAAAGCTAAAAAATCCAATGGATTAGATAAAAAGTATAGTAATTTTTATTCATTTTTGAGATTTTTATATCGTTGATGGATATATACAAGTAATTTTTGTGTAATATTACAAACATGACAATAATTTTGCCTCAATGCCTTATACTATTACAAAAAAATGAACTGCAAACATAGGCGATTACGAAAATTCAATGTAAGTGCTCAGGTTACTATATATATTTTTTTGTATGATATGCTCAGATCACTTTATAATAATCGATAAAATAACTCAATATATCTGTTAGAATAGAACCTTAGTAATTATTATTATAATTGTGGGTGAAATATAACACCTAAATGTGTTATTTCTTTAATGGTTAAACTGCTGCCTAATGCCTGGGCCTAGACTATGGCTCAAATGTCATACTGATGAAAGTTAACATGCTCGAAACCGGTCTATGTTTGGTGGTACCATTAGCGAATGATCTTGACTATTCATAAGATATTGGGCATGTAATTCAATGCTGCTCCGGGCATTAGTCCACAGAGTGATTGTTTTCCACAACATTAGCAGTTATCACATTATTATAATTGTATTAATTATTATTATTATTATTGTAGTACCTAACTCAATCATACACACATTTTTAATAAATAACTTTCGATTCAGTTAGACAGTTAAGAGATACGATTTTTATGGTCTGTGGATTAGATCACAAAACAAACTTGGATTGTGCCGAACGTGTTCTGTGATCTGAGGACAGAATGAATGTCTACCGTCATACTGACACTTTCGAAAAGTATTAGAAAAAGTACTGAATGGCGTACCTATTATAAAAAGTACTAGATTTTTAGGCGGTAGCACTAAACTCATACTTTGAACAAAAAAGTACTACAATAGTACATATGTACTGACGATGGCAAGCCAGCTGGGCTGAGGTTAGCTTCACTGGCTTGGTCCTATAGTTCAGTCTAGTTGGTCTGTGATTAAAACTAATAAGCATCTAATATTTTCAGAAAAAAATAGCTATTTTGTCCTTTACACTGTTTAAATAATAAAATTAAATAGTTAAATAATAGTGGTTTTACATATGCTAAGCCTCAAAAAACAATAGTCTTAATCGTAATGACCAAAACGTAATAATTGTTGCACATTTTTAATATGGCTCAAAGCTGCAAAAACAAATAAATCTTTATCTAAATGAAAATATGTCTGATGTTAAAATTAAATTCATGAGGAAAATTTGAGCGTCTACCTAAATGACAAACTATGTCAATCTCATCGAGACAGAAGCCACCTTGTCTCTACTCCTTGAATGTTCCTTCTGCTTAGGCAACCATGAATCCCTTCAGAAGCCTTCGGTAGAACCTCCACTATCAGCCGTCTTATTGGTTCCTCAGAGCTGTTTTTTCAACTTAGACTCAAAGTCCAATTTGAACCAGTAATGACAAATATATGCGCAGCATTAAAACTCCAAAAATCTGAAATTACAACCTACTTACAATTTATATCACACTTGTTGGAAAAACCTTTCCGTTTGAACTTTTTATTAATAATAGACAAAAATATTAGTAATAATTCGATTTCCTTAAATTGGCAATTGACTACTGATATGAAATTTAATACATGAATGTTATTTTTTTCCACTCTGTAACCTATAACACATAAAATTCTTAATTTTAATTAAAAATTTCCAATAATACGGTTGAAATCTGAAAGTAAAATGTGGTTGAAATC
This sequence comes from Monochamus alternatus, assembly GCA_037114965.1. Classification (NCBI taxonomy): domain Eukaryota; kingdom Metazoa; phylum Arthropoda; class Insecta; order Coleoptera; family Cerambycidae; genus Monochamus; species Monochamus alternatus. The sequence continues at coordinate 37,050,419 of CM073431.1, read as the reverse complement.
TGAAAGCAGAAGAAAGAGGGCTTAGCCTTTCATTTCCCTTCAACAGGACAACAGGAACAGGTGTACCTATCGTGCCAACTTAAATGAAATCGTTATTACCAACCTTATAATTTTAAATGTTTATGTGATCCGTACTGAACTGATTGTAAATATAAACAAATAGATAATTAACTTGACACGTGCGTGAAATAAATTAAAACCAACTACCTGAATGAACCAATAAGATTTGATATTTGATTTAATTATTCTTAACCTATATTTCTGAAACCGATATAATCGCTGATAGAGACAAAATGTCTGCTGCCTAAGGTGGTCTGTAACATAAAATAAACATGTTTAAATATAGTTCTCAAAACAATACTTATCTACAAATTACAGTAATTATTATAAACAATATTTTACACTGCAGATTATTATACAGGGGAACGTTCCATGTAAAAATGAACGTTACAATACTTATTGTAAATTTAGCATACTATATGTTACAAATTTTTTGGTATGTAATATTCTGTAACAAATTATGAAATTATAATCTATCATCCTCCAAGTGCATCAAGTGTGATTTCTAAAACAGTTTTCATAGTATTATGATATTTATTATAAGATTGATATCTATTTGCTAGCATTTGAAGTAGAAGCCACAGATAAATGTGCGTAGCTAATTTATCTGTGGTAGAAGTGAGCAGTAGATATTACAGCTACTTTATAGCTAGCAACCCTCTACAGGTATATATGTACAGGGTACGAGTATGAAAACGTTTCTCATTTATTACTAATTTTGTATTTACAAATAATATATTTTGCTAATTTTGTCCCGGACAATTTCATAGAATAAGGACCCCAAATGAACAAATTAAAACGTAATCTTATGAAATTTAAGATATATATCGAGTATTTTTTTCGTATGGCTTTATTTTATTAATATTTTATTCATATAACTGTTTTTAATTTGATAATTTGGCATAAAATGAATTTTGATACCAAAGCTTGTGTGACTTCAAATGTTGTTTTTATAAAATAGCACGGAACATAACACAGGGAAATATAAACAACATAAAAAAGACAACATTTATAAAATAAAAAAAATAACCACTTAAACCAAGACACAATAGCAATCACAAGATCTTTATTTTAAATGTATTTTAACAAATATGTTAAACGCAGTTTTCTCTAAAATGGTGCATTTTAGCGACATGCAACAATTATACCTTTCTTAAAACTAATCGAAGGCTTTTTCAAAATAACTAATCATTTTCCAAAAACTTCTATCCTTAAAAAAATCAATAGTGACACAAGCGCTCAGAACGTCCTGTACATTTAACGCAAGAATCAATCAGATGTTTGTGTTTATCTGACAAAAAATGTTGTTTTCCAAAATTTTAGTACTCAACAAATAAAAATATTAAACAAATTAAAAAAGTACTTTTTCTATGTCTGTAACTTTGTAACATGTTAATTTAAACCACATTATGATTGACTAAGGAAGCTAGCCTTAAGTTCATAATTTACTGAATACTTTGTAATTTATTCTATATTTTTTATCAATAAAACAATATTTTTAACTTTGCAGAAATGGTACGGCATTTTTCCAGTTCAAAAATAGTATTATTTTATACATCATCATGATAAAAAACATATCAATACAAATTTTAGTAATAAAAAAACACAGTTAAAAATGACGTAATTGTAGAGAATTCGTTTTTTTTTTTCAGTGGATTCCGAGCACCAAAAATATATAGTTCTTTGATGTTAAGGGATCTCTTAATAGCATTCAAGGACCGTTGTCCTAAAAACAAAATATAGTTTTCAAATTTGGTAAACAGCATTTATATTAGATTCAGTTTTAATAAAAATTAAGCAATGGTATCACAATTAGCAACAGCACGCATGGTTTTAAATATTTGAAAAGACCATTTCCATGTAATGAAAAGTTTGTTAAAAATAATTTGCTTTTATGGTCATGGTCAACTATTAACTTTTAATAAAAAATTGCATCAATCAATGAAATATGAAATGTTTAGTTTTCCAAAATTCTATAGACGAAGATTTACAGTAATTTTAAATTTCCTTAGATATCTAAGTATTTTTAATAAAATTGATTCAAAATTGAACAAAAAAAGCCGGTACTCTTTATATTACGAAAAAAAATTATACTTATTTAAAATAGTCTATTGTAAAGAATTATTAAAAGGACAATGTGTAGCAGCACACATTTTTAGACTGAAATAAACTGGAATTTAACTGAATTATTCAAGTAATTAAACAGTCAAAAACAAAAAAACGTTCCTAGCATGTACTCCTACAGAGCTACAGTCTGGTGATTATAGTTTCCAGTCTGCTGATTTAGTGCAAGCATTCAATTATAAGTTTATTGTGAAATGTTCATATTGTTTAAAAGTTTGGCTGCGTGTTAATATGAATATCACAAGCTAGATAGATATTATTTTTGCAGTAAATTATGTCTGTAATTTAATTTTAAATTGTTTTGTTAGGTTGCAGGTATGTACATTAATAGGAAAATTTTAATTTAGAGTTCTATTAAGGTGTCTCACGACGAGCGGTCGCGATCGATAAGTATATGGAAAAGTATATACAGGGTGATTCTAAAAATTTGGTTACATACCAGTATAAGTAGGGCCTACTTTTAATTTTTTTTCGCATTTCTGCCACCTCCGGTTGCTTATTTTAAATAACCTCTATATTACTGCAGTTTTTGATTATAAGATATTACATAAACTTTGTATACAATCGTCTACAACTAAATTCACAATTTTAATTTCAGTTCTGACCTCAGAAACTGCTACATCTACAATGATCGTATGATGTCTGAGAAAAATAGAAGGCTCATTAATAGGAGTCACTTTGGAAATTTAATAAATCACAAAACTCAATTTGTAATTGAGTTTCAAATAGAACACCCAATATATTATTTTACAGTTTCAAACAGAATAAAATTTTGAACCGAATGATATATCATTTCTATGCAGGGTTAATTACCTTTAAGTACAACCACGTGCTCAGGGAGACCTAAAATATAATAAAAAAATTATTTCGGAATTCTAGTTCGATATTTAAAAAATGAGGCAAAACCCTCTTTTCCTCCGGAAAATTGGTGCCTGTGATAAGCATCGTCCAAAATGGCTTAGATCTCTCAACTACCATAAGGTCGTTTTTGTTACATCGTTTCCAAATGTAGAAACGACGAAAATTATCATTTTTATTAATAACAATACCTGATAGGTAACAGTTAATCCGGTTAGCTGCAGTATTTTGCATTCGTTTTTCGTTCTTTAGTTCCAAACCGTCAAAACAACTTTTTCACTCGTTACAACCACTATCCACTACCCACTCCGCGTACAGTTAAATAAAATGCCCATTTATTCAAAGGAATAGTAATAGATAATAAAATAAAACCTTGAATGCACCCGTAGCAGTCTTGTTTTAAGTTATGGTATAATGTAGAATTTGTTGTCGAAGTAATCACTATACTTTGTGCAATTTTCCGTAGGTAATACAAATTGGAGGGAGAACTAACAGAAATATTAAATAATAATATTGTTACATTGATTTGACCTAAAGATTTATTTTATTAAATATAATAAGTATAGACAGTAGGGCAATAAGTACTCTTAATTAATAAAAAATATTCATAACCCATATCTATTGTTTAGGTACTGTTATAAAAACACACACATTATTTTAAAATAAATAAAAAAATACATTAAAGTCAATGACATTTATCTAAGTCTTACTTTTTAATTTTGTTTAAAATGGGAAGTCTTTAAAATCTAACACCTCGTTGTTCATTCATAGTTTCTGACCGAAATTCGTCCAACACTAAACCCCATGGGCCCCTTTGATAGTCAAAGATTCAGAAGTCTGAAATTTTACACTTATAAAAAAAATAATGGTAATAGTGAGTTGTTACTTCATTAAATGGTTATTTGAACAAATTAACAAAAATAAAAACTTAGATTTTCCTAAATCGTAGTTTCTCCTATAAATGATGTAGGTACAAAAGACATTCATGAAAAGACCATGCATAATCACCCACTTCAAGAAAAGATAAAATAAATGTATACCTACTTATAACAATGTTCTAGTCCTTATTTTTATGTGCATGATATATAACATATTTATATTCCTTTTCCAAAATTACTTTAAATATATAAACAAATATTTCACACCCTCATCTCAGTATTCTAGGTTAGATGCGGTATTTTGTTTAAAGTAAAATAAATAAGCAACACAACACATTCATATTCGTAATATTAAAAACCTCGTGGCGGCCGGGCCGCATAGTCGGCGATAAATAGGGGTTGAATATAATTTCGTAAAAAAATGTTTTCCTTTATAAATTAGTTTGGAAATTTTTTGGAGGATCAGTCCGTTAATTCTTAATTTTCTCTATTCATGTACGTATTTCTTAAGGTTTGCAAGAAATAACGAATTAATTTTATTGTATGTATTCAAAAAGTAAAAAAATTCAAATTGGTATTTATCAAATTTCATTAAAGTATCTTTAAAACTAACAGAAACATCTTAATATATGAAAGGCTAATGACTTTCTAAGCAAATTGGTTCATTTCCACTTAAGGAAGCTATCTTTGAAGAATAGCTCATTCAGTTCTTAAACACCCGATCTTAGGTGATTTAAAAGTACTTTGGCAAACTTCAGTATCTGATTGCTGGTATTATTTTAAAATCAAAAGTTCATAAAAACAATGATTCTCGTCGTCTTCTATAAGAAAATACAGGGTTGAATTGTTATATAAAAAATAATACCAAGCTAATAAATAACTAATGAATAATGCTTTTATAATTTTGGCCAGTGACGTCGGTAGGGAAGTTTGCTCTCATATTTTTTATGAAACCACTGACGTATTTATTTTTCTTCTTTTCGTGAAACCTTACTTTACTTACAACAAAAAAAAGTCTCTTTTGTTTCTCTGATACAAGGAACGGTTGAGAAACTTCAGCGTTGAATTACATCTGGCAAACAGCCAAAAGTCATTCGTCATCGGCACCATCAGACTTGTACTGGTTTCGAGCTTGTTAGCTTTCATCAGTAGGCCATAGGTGAGGCAACCGACGGCTAATCCCTATTTTTCGTATCTATCAGGAAACAACTACTCATAAGCTAATGCTAACGAGTCCTAATGATAGAAGTAGGCAGCTTTCAATGGTACCTGCAGCACGTGCTACATCATGCATAATCAGATTCCTGTCTGTCAAATTTGACAGAGACGGAGTTTTGCAAGGGCACGTGATATTCCTGGAATACGCAGATAAAAATCGGTGAAAGTTCTGTTTTGCTGTTATTTTTACATAATATTTAGTAGCAATTTTTAATTTACATTGTACAGGGAGTTAATTAAGTAAGTGTACAAACTTTAAAGAGTTAATATATGATTGATTTTAAGACAAAAAGTTCATATAAACATGGGTCCGCAACGGCTTTATAGATACAGGGTGTTAAAGTTTGAAAAAAGGATCAAATTTTTGTATCTATTTTCTCAGTAGTAAGAGCTAGGTACTTAGTTGATACACGCCCTAATAGGTATTTAGAGACTACAGAGCGCAGATATGGCTAACCTTCACAGAGATTCTTAAGAAAAAAATGGCACTACAATGATTTTCCAAAATTCGAAAGCTCTGTCGATTGAACCAATTAAAATTACACAAAAAATGTCTCTTAGTAATTTTTTATACGATGAACCGTTTTCTTAATTTCATTCTTATGCACGCGATTTAAGTAGAGTTACAATTGGTCAGAACTCAACGCAAAATTATTGCGAGGTAGGTCATGAAAATAAATGAAAAACATGACAATTAGCAAGTATAAAATTTAAAGTCTGTTGAAAAGAGAATGGAAAGAGCTTTCAAAATAAATATTACTCAACCCCCAATGCTATTTAAATATTTGGGGTTGATTCTTACCCTTGCTTGGGGGTAAAAGTGGCGGAGTTAAAAATACCAGCAAAGAATCTAAAATCAACGGGTCTGAGCGTTTTTCTACAATCTTGATGCAGTTCCTGAAAATGGTTCTGTTTCGTTTTCATTTGGCCTCCCTGTATATGAAAGAAATTTAAATTACTTAGTAAAATTACACATATTTTACAATTCCAATCTAAAAATTACAATGTATAAATCAATACAAATTACCTATACAGGGTGTCCGGAAAATATGCGCACAAACTTCGGGAACCTAATCTACTGATAAAAATAGCCGTATAAGCTTATGTAATACATTTTCGAATTCTCAATAATAACGAAGTTATGGCCTGTCAAAAAATTTTTTTTTAATTTTTATTTCTGACATAACTTTTTTTGTAGTAAACCGATTTTCTTCAAATTCGGTACAGTTGTTATACGCATTAAAGTGGACCGTAAACATGAAAAAGAATTCAAAATAAAAAACCACAACACCTTTAAACCTCCAATCCATGTAAGAATTCTGGTCAAATTTTTTTTATTTATAATTATTTTCTAATTTTGATATGCCAAAATAAAATCCCATTAAATATCCTATAAAAAAGGTACTCTTGTTTCAATTCACTAAAAGTAACCGTTTTCGAGAAAAATGCCATTGAAGTTTTCATGAGATCACGTAGGACTACAAAAAAATACAAAGCGTGCTTTGGAATCGAAAACAGGATTTATTTAATACGTAACTAATAAAAAAATATTTACAAAAGACTTTCAAAGTGGTTCCCTGCTACTTCTATACATAAATTAATTCTTCGTAAAAATGACTGGCGGGTTCGAAAAAATATTCCGCGCTTCTGTTTAATAATATTACAACTTTCGATTATTTTTTCTCTTAATTCCACAATGTTGTTTATTGGTCCGTTATAAACAAGCGTCTTGAGGTACCCCCAGAAAAAGAAATCCATGGGATTAAGATCTGGTGATCAGGAATAAAAATTAAAAAAATTTTTTTTGACAGGCCATAACTTCGTTATTATTGAGAATTCGAAAAAGTTGTACATAACCTTATATGACTATTTTTATATCTAGATTAGGCTCCCGAAGTTTGTGCGCATATTTTCCGGACACCCTGTATAATGTCGGAATTTTACGTTGAAAAAAGCTGTTTTAAATGTTTTGGATGAAAATCCAGAAACAAACACTCAAATAATTGCTGATCCACCTATGCCACATTTTGTACGATCAGCAGTTGTATCCGAACCGTATTCAAAGAGTACAAGTTCTTTCACCAAGAGACTTTTTCCAGCACATTAATTTGCGTCAGTGATTTTTAGGAAATTTAAATCAAATATTTTACAAATTTCCAATAATGTTTAAATTGATCTCAGCTTAGTAAAATAATTATATTCCTAACGGTTCCTGGTATCAAAAAAATACAAAAGATTTTTTTTGCAAATAAATTAAAGATTCGCGAAATGAAAGTTAAAATAAAGTATGTCATAGTTTTCACAGAAAATACGAGAACAAAATTCCGTACCCACAACACTGGAAAATTTAAGAAGGCATGTCATTCACCAAAATTTCATAAAACGAGCTCAACATGTTTAGGAATTAAAATTATCTTAGAACGTAGCCACCAAGACCATTGCATATTTATAAGAACTTTTCATCTTAAAATAATGCCCGCAATCAACTCCAGAAGTTTGTATAGACAATGTATTATAGACATTGGAACGACAGTTTCGTAACTGAACATCATTTTATTTCACCAGATATTTTAGGGATACTTCTCTCTAAAGCAATGAAAAACTTGTTCAAACTCTACTTGTTAGCAAACATCAGAAGTCTGTAGTGAATCCTTACAGTCAACATTACGGAAAGTTATAGATAGCATTGCTGAAAGTTCTCTGAAAATATCCCAAGTTACTGAAAATTTTCTAATATCTACATTTCCCAAAACGTTTTACAAATTCACGAAGGGATAAACATGATGCAATAAATTTAAGAATCCTAAAGCTTTAAGAAAGAGGTAAAATACGCTACTATAGAACAAAGAAAACAGTTGAATGTTACTCATCTAAAGTAACATTTACTAAATAATTCAACAAAAGGAAACAAAAATTTGCTAATACTCCAAAAATCACTACAAGACAAAATTAAGGAACATTAATTTTTATCTGATTTAAATTTCGAATAATTTAAAAGCATCAACAATCATCAATTGAAAATCGGCTAAAATTTAAATCAGAGGCCAAAATTACAGTCCTCTAATTTGTATGAGTTTTGAATAGTTTCGACTTTAGAGGTTTTTGTTAACAATATCTTGAAATGTCTATATTTGGTAGACCATTCTATAAATTATAAACGAATATTCAGTGGATCATTAAACTAATATATATATTTTATTCCAGGATTGGTTTTAGGAGATTTTGATACATTCAGTGATTTAATTGTAGCGTACTTGTGATGAAATTTGAAATACGCAACGATGTAATTATTTAGTAAAACAAATGCCAAATAAATAAAATTAATAGAACAGTGACACGTATAAACCTAATTAAATTGTTTATCTTGTCAGTTTCCATTGGGAAGTAGATTTATGAACAAATTCAATTATTGTTCCTATGGATCAGACCCAATCAACCAATAAAGCAATTGTGCCTTATATTGGATATAAAATTAATACAAAATAAAACAAAAACATATCGAACATATAAAAAAATATATATATTCTTGAATTTGTACAGTATGTTTCCTGTGATCTAGAACTCTATTAGTATAACATAATATTAAAAAACTGAATAAAAATACTATTTTTACAATAGCTTGGCAGAAAATGAAAGAATGTTTTATTTAAAGTAACTGAACAGTTATTTAGGTAAATTAATGAAAAGCTAATGAGAGTTGTGAAAAAGGAAATATTAGATTAACAATTGAATGCTAAGTTTTGACCATAGCCACACTGTGAAAACAATATATTTTTCTTTCTTCAAGAAACTAGTTGATGGAAGTGAAACTCATAAAAGTACGAAAAGTGGCCTGACCTTCAGCTTAACACATTTACTGTCAAACTATTGTTACAGAGACAAATAGACAACTTATAAAACCGAAAATTACATTCTATAGATCATCCAAATATGAAGAAAGTTGTATGATCTCTGAGGATCAGATTAATCCTTAAGCAATGTTTTATTTTTTAAAATAGGTTACAAATAAACCAACACCTTTTGCGTTAGTAAAGTTCCAATAATGATAATTTACTAATTGACATTTAACAAACACAGAAATTCATGCTCCGTAAATAACCTACACCGACGCTGGTGTACCAAAATGCCACATGTAGGTACCTCGTTTCAACAAAACAATTAAAGAAAAATTGGTGTATATATATGAATTTATCTATTTATAACGGCGCCACTTTTCCAACAGTAAAAATGTATTATTTTAGGTCGATGATACACACATCGATTTGTGCCGTCTCGGTAAGCGAATCGGCACAATTTATGGGGGATGACACACACAACGGTTTCCACAGCAGTTCGTGGTTAATATATCGGCCAAGATGTTTTCAACTGTGTCTTGATCTATCTAGCGCTTAGTAAACAAAAGTCGATTCGGCTGCTGAAGCTGCCTGAATTAGCTAACATTATATAAAAAAGAAAATGCAGTTAGTATTTAACTTTACAGATTCTGCAGGCTATTCGTAAAATATTAGTTTATAAAAATATTTAATGACAGAATCGTCGTAATATTTACTAGACAATAAAATTGTATACCTGCATGGCTTTTATAATCCATAAATAAAAATAAATTAAAATCACGCGAAGATAACGTGTAGTTAATCATAATTAGTATACATATTTACTTTTAACTCTTCTGACAATGCAGTTTGCAATATTCCAAGCTGAAGCTAAGTTAAATTACGGACATATATATTTTCATGACAAACAAGATTAATTTAAATAAAAGAACACGTCTTGCAGCAATAATTCGGAACATTTATTGACCCTTATTTTAAATAAGCAGAAATAACTTTAGACTACTTTGTTGTTTAAAAGCGGGTGACAATATAACAAAAAAAGAGTGCTCTTAATAACTTAGACATGTGTCAAAATTGTTTTTTTTTTATTTCATGTCACCAAATAAAAGTTTCATGTTTAGTTTGCTTTTTTAGTATTATTGTTTTACTGAATAGCATGCCATAAAAAACATAATGGAGATATTTTTGCTAGTAAAAGAACAGTGGCACCACTGTAAACAAATCTATGAAGATGCATTGTTTATCCGTTTTTTACAAATGTCGTATGTATAAGCCTATCTTTCTTGCACATTGCTCGATTCTGATGAGGTATATTTACTAATTGAGTACATAGACGTCGCTACAGGTTTTTGTGCACGTTGTTGGAAATTCGATGGAAATTCGACAAATTATTTCCATTCATACCTAACCTTTTTACTCATGCGTAGCCTTTCCAAATAAGCAACGCATACGCCTCTGCTTAAAAATAAAAAAAAATCTTTACAATTTTTGAACTGTAACTTACATAGTTTGCATACAGTCAAAATAATAAATTTCAGTTTAAATAATGGTTAGAAAATAAGTATTTAAGAAAAAATGTGATTGAAATGACTAACTTTGGGTAAGAAAATTAAAAAAAAAACTTTTGAAACAATCTATTTTCGCTATTTCACTCAACCTGCATTATAGGTATTTTTATAATAGCTTTATAAGTTGTTTGGGGGATTTGGGTTTTGAGTGGTACTACTTTTTTCTAACATATTAGTAACTACATCATCAGATATAAATTGTTTTGATGTTGGAACAAACAGTATGGCGGGACATATCAATTAAGAAAAAGAAAAATAAATATAAGTAAATATTTTGTAAGAACCAAAAACATTACGACCATGAATAATATGATCCTTTATTTTAAATAAGCAGAAATAACTTTAGACTACAATATACAAAAAAAAAGTGCTATATCCTAAATAGACGCTGATGCTTATATGTCTTCAATATAGGCCAACTGACAGAGATCAAGTACCTTGCCGCATTATTACGTGAAACATTTATAGCTACTGACGATGCTGTGAGAAATCAATACACTACGAACTATTACTTCGAGCAGCTTTGAATACAACCCACAATCTACAAGTACTTGAAGAAATACATCGCCATATTGAATATCCAGGGACTGATTTGCACTGGCCATTTGTGACTCCTAACTGAATTTAGTTACTTATTTAGGTACCGTGCGTGTGTCAAAGTTTTCTTGCTTCGTATTCCCCAGAAGATGCCAACAGTGTAGAGCGGCAAACCGTTTGGTATCACTGGTACAACCAACCAGTTTGAGCGGTTACTAAAGAACGTCTCAAAGGATCATTGTCTGAAGAGCAGTTCTAATCTAAGTACCCACAGAAGGAACTGAAATTAATGCATATGAGCGAGCCCAGGTGCTCTAATAGCAGATCCGCCCCAACTTAGTCCAAGAACAACTAGAGTAGGTCAAATATTCCCAGCTAAGACTAGAAATGTGTATATTAATATTGTGGCTCATGGCGGGAGACTAGTTACCTATAGTTTAGATCCAAAATAATGTAAAATAATTCAAGTTATAAACCTGCTCACCATTTAAAGCACTCAACACAAAGGAAAATACATGCAGCCCGTATATTTATCGTATAAAATTTAAGTGCGGCATACCTCGCAGAGAATATCGGATTACACTGTTTCTGCTGCAGCAATTATGCATGCCCCACATCAAAATATTCAATATCTATTGGTAGAGACGCCTTAACGGATCCAGCTGTTCCATCTACAGTACTACCATGGGCGTGTGCGTTGGAAAATTTCGGGTATATCTTTCCCTTAATTTAATTGTAGTTATCTAATCCCCAATTTGTATACAGTATGTTTCCTGTACGCTATAGCACTTCTAACTCCATAACAATAAATAATTTAGAACTTTATTAACATAAAATAATATTCCATTTTACTGAAAAATATATTTTTTACTCAAATAGCTGGAGATATGGTTGACAGAAAATGAAATAATGTTTTATTTACGGGAAAATTATGGATATATCTTTTCGGTAATTTAATTGTTATTATAATAATAATTGTACTATGTGTTTTATATTCTTAAGAATGGATAAGATCTACAGCGTTTTCAAAATCGTACACGCCTTAATCTAACAAGTGAGGAATATCGTATGATAAAACAATTGTATGAAAGAATAAGAATGGTTAAGAAGGATATACATAAGTTGATGATACAAAATACCGTCCAACAATAAAGAAGTTTAGAATGCCGGTTCACAGAATGAAACTTGGCCTAGAATAATTAGAAGAGTGCTTTTGCAAATTATGCGTAACATGAATTTTCATTTCATAAAACGAAATCCAAAGGCCAGCAATAAATGTTAACGTGTGACCCTTTTAGTGACAGTGCTAGTAATCAGTAGCGTATAGTGTATATGTAAATAGTGCATTATATTATGTGCCAAAGTGTGTTGTTCGTGAAGAACGCATCAGGTGGCAGAATATCGCCATATAAAAGAACGACATTATACGGATGAGTATAATCTTTTTAAAGTAAACTATTAAAGTGCTAGATTCACTCAACGTCAATTTATTTCTTGTAATTTTGAACCCTTCTCATGTGCCACGCCTATGGGATCTTGTCGCCTGCAATCCTCACCTTCCGTACTCATCCAAGTGCTGTAAATGAATATCTATTATTGTAGACCTCGAGTTAGTCTAAAGCATAGCAATCCGAAATACTGTTTTACATGGATGTTTATAAAGCAGCATTTTCGACTATTTATCCTATTTGATAATCGTTTACTTTTAGATAAACATAATGGTTTCATTTTTAGAAACAAAAATTTTATGCAATTAACTAATATCCTAATACCAGAAATCGTTAGATTTAATAGAATTCCTTGTCGTCCAACATATTCACTTTGATAACCATCTGCATTGCATGCCTCACCCGACAACGTATATGCGCCCTGATAAAAACAATCGATACAACGATTACCCCTGACATATTTCAAGCCAAGTGTCAATTCCATAGAACTAACGTGTCCAAGTTCAATGTCGGTAACATTCAAGTGCAATTAATCTTACGAAAACTTGTTCTGTGTCAAGTTGTTTAACTGTTATCCGATTAGTTAGATAAAGCATCCATCAATGTTGTAAACTTAAAACAGTTTTCTTTCGATTAACTTTGTGCGAGATATCAGGAATATACTCGTATGTATGCATTTCTTATTTATAGGGTCTAACACAATCATAGAAGATAATAAAACGAAATGTCCTTTGTGCGTGTTATTGTTAAATTATTGGTATTTTAAACCTCATAAATGTAATGGTTAGATGTAATTTGCCGCAAATGGGCGTCGATCTTTTATGAAAAATTCAGAGTGTCTACGAGAGGGAAACATACATAAACCGATTTAAAATCAAGTGATGCTTTGTGCTTTGAAAGAATAAAAAACGGGTATATCAGTATATTAAATTTTTTTCAATAACTACATCAAAATATTAGTTGAATGACCTAGTAAACCAGGCAACACTCTTGTCACATATAGTTATTTAATTAAATTTCTTAATAAATGGGACATATGTCAAAATTGTTTTTTTTATTTCATGTCTTCAAATAAAAGTTTCTTGTTTAGTTTGCTTTTTCAGTATTATTGTTTTACTGAATAACAGTACATAATGGAGATATTTTTGCTAGTAAAAGAACAGTGGCACCACTGTAAATAAATCTATGAAGATGCATTGTTTATCTCTGTTTTAGAAATGTCGTATGTATATGCCTAACTTTCTTGCACATTGCTCGGTTCTGATGAGGTATAAAGGGAGTAAAATATTTAAGGAGGTAATGAACCAAAATAAGCAGAAAAGTCTCAATAAACATGGGTCCGCAAAGTAACGGTTACGGAGATATGGAATGTTTCATGCTTTTTAGCCCCTTTTTTATTTTGCAAAAACGTTGTGTATTTTCTTATAATAGTTAGTTGATGTTTAGTGAAATAGACAGTACGTATAGTACGTATTTGTCAGTTGTTCTCAGTGCACAAGTTTTCTTTCGCTATGGTTGGTTACTCTAACGCAGAATTAACAGACATGCATTTCATGTATGGTCGTGCTAATGGGAACGCCACCGAAGCGCGACGTCTTTATGTTGACACTTATCCAAATCGCCAGATTCCTTCACAACGCATGTTTGGAAGAATTCACCAAAGATTGCGTGATACCGGTTCCTTGAGCAAACAGTGCCATTTATCCGGAAGAGCAAGGTCGGTATTCACTCCTAGAGTAGAAGAAGAAATTCTAGCACTGGTAGAGCAGAATCTAGGTACGAGTGTGCGGAGAATATCAGCCGAGATAGGAATTAGTGGTACTCTTGTTTGGAGGATCCTTGACGAGCAACTGCTTTATCCATACCATGTGCAACGAGTACAGGCCTTAAATCCAATAACTGATCATATCAAGCACGTTTGGGTTTTTGCCGCTGGTTTCTACGTCATGATGCTGAATACCCTCGTGTACACAAATACCTTGTTTCTCTTTGTAGACACTATTTTAAAACTCATTGTACATATACAACAGATATAAAAATGTGCCAGATGTGAGATGTTGACATGAACTACATATATTGCAATTTTGAGGTTATGGCGAATTAACGTAAAGTGGCGAACCACGTTATAGGGCAATCCAACAAACTGTCAAATCACCTTAAAAATGGCGGCTGTAGGACAAACAACTTGACATATGACAAGCAGAAATTTGTGCTTTTGTGTAGAACTTTTAGTTATTGGTCTGTGTGTAGAACTGTGTGTTTTGCTCATTATATTTTATACCTATTTCGGAATACCAAGTATAATTCAGACTATCATAATGGTTTTGTTTTGTTGTGTTATGAATTGTATGAATTGTTGGAGTAGAGGACAGCGAGAAGATTAAGTTAGATTTTTTAGGATTCCTGCTGCATTGAATTATAGACAGAACTGATCTCAATGAACTCTCACATAAGACGGCAAAAGTGGCTTAGTGCCTTAAAACAGCAAGACCTAACTCAAGAAAAAATTAAATACAGTGTACAAGTTTTAAACATATTATTTATAAATAGGTACCTAAGTTCTTTTTTCTCTCCAACTAGTAGCATAATTACACCCCCGCCAGCCCTAGCAATTCAGAGTCCTGGAGAATACTATATATAATATTAATAAAAAAATATATTGATAACAATATTGGCAGTTATATATAATTAATTAGTAAACTATTACAGAGGTACGTAATTTGATTTTAACATGGCAGAATTTATTTTCAGTTAAAGAAAAATTCTGCGGGGGCTTGAAATTCTTAATAATGCCACTGTTTCCAATTCACATATATTTGACAAAAATTATAAATAATAAATAAAAGTCCATTTGATAGAAAAAATCTAAAATATATTTAATAAAAAATATTAAAAATAAGTTATATATACAATTCTTAAAAAATTGGGTACATAGATAAATAGTACAAAATGTTTAATAATCAATTGGTTTTTTGATATTTTAAATAATTGCGGCATTGCAATAATAATTTAAAGTTTGTTACAGCACAATAAAAAACATTAGCAGCAGGGAAAATCAAAATTTAATGCACCAAGTTCATTTTTGATTAGTCAACTATTTCTTGCCTCGGCCCATTTGAAAGAAAAAATTTGTATATATACCGAAGTGCAGTGAATACTGAGAATAATAATAATTTTACGAATATTCAGCAACTAGAACGTTTTACCTAAAATATAAACCCACTTTTTCTTATTATAATGAAAATATATGAGAAATAGGCTCATATTACACTTTCTAATATGAGATATGAAAGAGTTGCTGATCTGGCAGGAACTAGGGGGCCCAACTAATTGCAGGGCCCTGCCCAGTGCTCAATGGAAAATAGGGGCCTGCATATGTAGGTATATATTACTTTTACATATAAATATTGCAGATATTTAAAACTTCAGAAAACATTAGCACAACACTACATTTTCGTTTATATCTACCCATCTTGGTCTCTGACAACGTTGCAGTGGTAATTTGATAACCCAAATGCAATGTAGGAATCCAATCAAGATGTAAGTTATGTTAAAGCAGCCGGTTTACCTGAAATATATGCTTTTAAATTGTTGTATATAACTTTTTATTAACTAACCCGATACAAAATGTTTTGAACAAACGACACTGTATTTAATTTTTTCTTGAGTTAGGTCTTGCCGTTATATTGCACAAAGCCACTTTTGCCGTTTTATATGAGAGAGTTCATGGAAATCAGTTCTATGTCTATAATTCAATGCAGCAGGAATCCTAAAAAATCTAACTTGATCTTCTCGCTGTCCTCTACTCCAACAATTCATAACACAGCAAAACAAAACTATTATGATAGTCTGAATTATCCTTGGTATTCCGAAATAGGTATAAAATATAATGAGCCAAACACATAGTTCTACACAAAATCACAAAATTCTGCTTGTCATATGTCGAGTTGTTTGTCCTACAGCCGCCATTTTTAAAGTGATTTGACAGTTCGTTGGATTGCTCTATAGAGCAATCCAACGTGCTGTCGCCTTGCTGTCAAATCACTTTAAAAATGGCGGCTGTAGGACAAACAACTTGAAATTTGACATATGATAGTAAGTATAAATTTGTGCTTTTGTGTAGAACTCTGTAAACTGGTGTGTTTGCTCTGTATTTTATGCCTATTTCGTAATACCATGGATAATTTAGACTATTATAGTGGTTTTGTTTAGTTGTATTACACAAATCCGCACTGTTTGTCCTACAGATGTCATTTTTAAAGTGATTTGACAGCAAGGTGACAGCACGTTGGATTGCTTTGTTGTAGCGTTGCTACAATAACGTAATAACACCTGTAAGTGACAGGAAAGTTAATGGGATAGTTCCATTCGCCACTTGTTTAATGAATGTAACTAAAGAGTTAGATACTTTTAGTTTTTGCTACTTTAAGTATACATTTTAGGCGTATATCTCATATTTTCAAAATCAGACATGTTTATAGATTTATGAACACCATATTAAAATAGTAATTTAAAATTATTATTACTCATCAGTACTGCATGAAATTTCGTAGATCTATACATAATCCTATTGGTTTCAGGTAAAAGAAATTGATAAAAAAAATTGAGGCAAACATACATAACTTTTTGGTTTGCGAAATTTACAGAATTGTTTTTAATTATCTATTTTTCAGCGGCGCATGTTTATATTTCGGGCTGTAAGATCCATATTTGCCAGTAAACTTTCAATCGTTATAATTTCATACCTTGGGATTATTCTAATTCTGTGTTAAATGTTTATATGTTACACTATTATAGTAACTATTACTTTGCTAAATATAACAGCAGAAGCAGAGATAAAGATAGAAATAATATGTAGGAAAGAGACCGAGCTACATATGAATATTTAGTCAACAAAGAAAAGTATTTATATATTTTTAGGTATTAATAATATTGTGTGAAACTAACTACTCAGTGGACAAAAGCCCGAACCTGCGTTGAATTACACCCACAATATCTACCCATATATTCCTTATTATTAGCTTTTGTAACATTTTTTTTACTGTTTTAGAAAGGTATTTTAAGCTAATATAAATCAAATCTCCTACAATTCCTATCAATGAAGTCATATGTATGTTCTCTGATACCAAACATCTAGGTATGCTAATGAACAATTCCACAGACAAAGCTCTATTCAATAATTATCTAAAGAAAATAATCTAATTTACTAACCTTCTAATGAAACACTCTATAAATATCTAACTTCACTTTTTGGCAGTGGGAACACGACAAATTCAACCACAATAGATGAGATCTGACCTATTTCTGCATTTTTAGGATTGCTTCTTCAGGTGGTCTCCTTTAAGTTGAATCAAATATCTAACTATAAAAATTATTATAAAAATTAAAATTATTCTCTGATACCATACATATGACTTCATTGATAGGAATTGTAGGAGATTTGATTTATATTAGCTTAAAATACCTTTCTAAAACAGTAAAAAAACGTTACAAGAGCTAATAATAAGGAATATATGGGTAGATATTGTGGGTGTAATTCAACGCAGGTTGGGACTTTTGTCCACTGAGTAGTTAGTTTCACACAATATTATTAATACCTAAAAATATATAAAAACTTACATAAAAGGTGAACATTTTTCAAGTAGGTATTGTCATATTTAATTTATTGACAGGATGTCACTTTTTGTCATTGTCGATATTTAACTTCAAATAATTTTAATTTTTATAATAATTTTTATAGTTAGATATTTGATATATTGTTAAAGGAAACCACCTGAAGAAGCAATCCTAAAAATGCAGAAATAGGTTAGATCTCATCTATTGTGGTTGAATTTGTCGTGTTCCCACTGCCAAAAAGTGAGGTTAGATATTTATAGAGTGTTTCATTAGCAGGTTAGTAAATTAGTTTATTTTCTTTAGATAATTATTGAATAGTCTGTGGAATTGTTCATTAGCATACCTAGATGTTTGGTATCAGAGAACATACATATGACATCATTGATAGAAATTGTAGGAGATTTGATTTATATTAGCTTAAAATACCTTTCTAAAACAGTAAAAAAAAGAAAAGTATATCTATTAAACTTTCTCTGTTTTTCTTTTAAAGGCGGCAACTACATTTTCCCGTTTTCGCCACGTAATCATAAAGTGGTAAAAATGTCGTAGGAACGTAGCTACCTCCAAAAAAATGTTCCCCATTTTAGTCACATCCACGTAATAGAACCGATTCTATTATGTGGTAGTAACTTTGGCAATACACTTTAAAGTTTTCAGTGCTGTGGTTACTACGTTCCATTCACTAAAAATGCTACTTGGGTTTGTGCAAAATGAAAGACTGCTTTGACTACGCTGGAAAAAAATAAAAGAAAGTTTTTGACAAACTCAATAACATGACACATAATTAATGCCCTCTGCATCACTTGATAAAACTAATTATTATGTTTAGATAACCTACAACCACTATTGTCTATTTGGTCAAAATAGAGATTATACCCTTCCTATCGAATTAACGTATTTATGTTCTTTCCGAAAGAACATATCAATCGACTGAAGTAATCACGAATAAACCCCAAGTAGCAATTTATGGCAAAACTCGGGCACAATTTTCTTGTGCCTGAATCGTGTCGACTCTTTTTGGAGCACTTCTGCCGCCGTTCAAATTGTGTCCAAAATTTTCAAGTTTGTGTCGACACATTTCGAACTTATTGTGTCAAAAGGATATGAGTGTCTAAATAGCAACATTTTAAACACATTTTAAACATATTTATTTAAAATGTATCTATTTTGTGTCAGTTTGGACTCTTCAAATATATTTAGACACATACGGGTCGGCACTAAATAAACTCAAGTTTGTCTGATTTGTTTCTTAACAAGATGTTTCTATTATGTTACTGAAATGAGTTGAGTAGACACAATAATTTCCATTTGGGTACATTTTAAACGTAAAGTTTCTTTATTGTTTCTACCATGTGTCATACAGACACACATGTATCTATGTAAAAACATTTTCCATTTTGTTTCTATAATGTGTTTAGTTCATCCGGTCAAGTGTTTGTGTACTTGGCATGGCGCATATTATTATGATAAATGTTGATCTGTGATAGTGTTAGTTTTACAGTTACAATATGATTAAAATAAAAAAGGTGCTACTCCAAAGGTGCACACTAGCACTTACTATCGACGTGTCAAAAAATAAATAGACATTACTCAGAGGAAGTTGAGTGAATTTATGAAAGCAAGAGCAAGTGCACCATTTCTATTAAACAATAAAAAGAAAAACATTGTAGTTGGCGATATTTCAGAGAATTTTTGGTCTATATGTAGAAACATTATTCTAAATTGTTTCTTCAATTTTCAAATGTGTTGGGATGGACAATTTGGGGGCAAATTTTATTCACATTACGAAAACATGGTCCTATTTGGACACCACCTATAAGTACGCCATATTTCAACAAGTACTTCAACGTGAATGCACTTGGCAAAAATGACGGCCTATAAAATATTATTTTAAATTAAAGCTTTTAAGAACTATTTAAGCCACAACTTTACTAAATATGATGTCCTAAATAATAAAATATCATTGGTTTTTGGTTTTTTTGAGAATTACAAAAATATATTTTTTATCGAAAAAAGAAAAAAACATTGACTAATTATAATTACTTGGTATTTTTAAGGCCTGTTTAATTTTGAGAAGTACCATGTCAACTATTATCGGTAAACATTAGTTCGCAAGTGTACCTACGCGAGAAATAGAAAAATGCTCAAGATAAATTAAAATCCCATTGTTTTCTAGGAGATGAATGCCTTCAAGTCTGTGTTCATGATTATCCATAATGTATCGGGAAGAAATATGATTTGTGTCTATTAGGATTTATTTTGGTACACAATGAATAGAAAATAATAATTTCGGTAAAATTGAGAACACCATATGTCAAATTTGTGGCTCTCATTAGAGTACAATAACGAACACATTTTGGAAATAACATGACCACATACGAGGCACATGTAAAATAACTTTTGGACACATTATCGACACATATTTTGGCCAAGTTAGGAACAAAATAGACATATTATGGCCACTTCAAGGTGCAATTTTAGATACATATTGGAAACGAAAGGCACATTTTTGAAAAATTTTAGGTATATTTCAGACTCGCTATTGGACAAATTTTAGACCATATTTAGTACACATTTTAATCACCATTTTGGTTACATTCCATTAAAAAATAAGGTATTCACGTTATATTTGTAAGGTTATGAAAAATATTTATTTCCTTGAATATTTTATAATCTTCATACACATTAGTGAAAAACAATATATTCCGTATGTCAAGTTAACACAGTCACATTAAGATATACATCAATTAGCAGGCACATTTTGTAAGGCGTTAAGCCTACTAATATTGCGCTGGGGAGTTTAGAGAAGGCAGTAAAGCTACTCTGAAACTCTCATATACATATATTTGTGAGAATTATTCTAACACCCTACTGTTTTATTAGGTAATTTCAGAAATTCCGACCTCACTATATCATTTTCATTTATTTCCTTGGAAATATATAAAGTTCTGATGTGGAAAGAAATAGGGTAATTGACTTTACGCTTTTACGTTTAAAACTAATATCAACCTCGATCTATGTGTAAGAATTATGAAACGAACATGAAAAATAAACGGAATTTGAAATTGAAAAGCGAGGGAAGTTATCAATATACAGGGTATCCCAAAATGGAAGGCCATACCCTTAACCACATATTCTTTGGACAAAAATAATTATACTTTCCTTATGCCATTTTTTATTTGGGCGTCCCTGTTTCAATATACAGAGTGTTACATTTTAAAAAACTATTTTTGTTAATAATGCCATTGTTTTGTAAGATACACACTTGGAAATTTTGCACGTACTTATCTTATTCAGGCATACATGTAATTTTGGTGAAAAAAAACCAAGGGCGAATGGAGGTTACTGAGGGAAGCAGTACCCTTTATCCCCCACAATTATTTTTAATTACGCCTATGCAGCTTTTGCTTGAAGTGTCAAACGTAGAATTTTCTTCTGATCATTTTATCTCTTTTGTAATTTTGTTTAAATGCTCCGTTTTGGAGAAAAACGGCATTCTGTAGTGGCCATAAATCTATCATTCACTACCGTGGCAACTTAGCAAATCATAATACTTACTGAGTGAATATTTGTTAATTAAAAGAAAATGGATAATTCTAAAATTGTATGAAATGAGGAATACTTCTGAATTGAAAAAATAATATGGCATTAAAATCTGTAATACGGTTCTCTTATCAACCAAAAAATAATAGTCTCACGGACGTCGCATTATATTTGTCCAAAGAATATGTGGTTAATGGTATGGCCTTCTATTTTGGGACACCCTGTATACATAGAGTAATTTAAAACTTATCTGAATAAAAAAAATTTAATGTACTCTTACAAATACAATTATATAAAAAAAATCAAAAAGAACCGTTCGAAAATTATTTGAAAATACACTTATACACGGCACTGGAAACTAATCCACTGTAAAACCTGACCTTTATAAGGCTTTGTAAAGTATTCAGTCGACGACCACAGCGACAAAAAATAGAGACTTTCCCAAGGAAATGAATAAATAAAATTGTATAACACCTATTTTATATCAGCAAATCCTACTGCTTTTACAGTTACTGTTATTATTAATTAATTTCTGGTTTTAATTAATAATATAATTTGACATATCTGATGTTACAACAATTAAAATTTTTGTAGACCCACGTGTAAACACATTTGGGTCCATCATACCCAGTTTCTAACACAAATGTTTCTTCTCCGTTCTAAACTCGTAAAGTTATTGGCATAATTAATCCTCGTATATGATACGCCGCACTGTTGATTGGGATATTCTTTGGACTTGTTGAGCTATTCTCCTGCTACTAATTCGGGATTATCTTCAACAATCTCTAAAATGTGTTCTTCACCTGCTGCAATACGCTGTGGACGCTCTAGATCTCCACCTCTTCCATGATTTGGTTGCAAATTTACCATGTCACGCCCGCGTTTCACTAACTCAGTAAAACTAGCTGCATTTGCCACATGTCTACCGGGAAATTGTCCTGCGTACAGGCGAAAAGCTGCTAAAGATTTTGTCTTACTTCACCATAAATTAAATACAACTTCAATTTTTTTTTTCGGACTATAAGGATTTTTCAACATTCTTTTTAAGATATTGACTCCATTTTTCATGATGCATCTATTCCCAATTTGTTTCGGATAAGTTGTGAATCACCCTGTATATACAATGCCTTTAAAATATGCAGGCAACGTGATACCAGAGAGTATATAGGGTGTCTTTCAAATCGCTATAATAATTTTAGGAGGTGAGAGAATACTTCATTTTGTGTCGATTGAAACAAACATACCTATAACAAAGTGTTACAATATTTGTGATAATAAATTTTTTAATATTTTTTAATTTAACCGTGCTTTTCTACAATTATTTTGTAAAAGCGATGTGTCAAATTTAAACATGGATTTTATTTAAACCTTTGTGTGTAGGCTTAAAAATAATTTTCACAAATATTGTAACACTTCGTATAAAAGTATGTTTGTTTCAATCGACTCAAAATCAAATATTCTATCACCTTCTAAAGTTATTGTAATGACTTGAAAGACATCCTGTATATAAACGTCGATGCCTACTGAGATATTGTACTTCCAATGTAATACCACGAAACAATATTTTTCTAATAACGAACGATGAAGTTCTCTTAAGCCGCGTACACACTAGTAACAGAACCTTATAATATTATTTCCATAGTTGTTCGATTCGTATACTTTTTTAAAGGAAAAATACGCCTCCGGTTAAAAATTTTCGACAACTGGCATTTTATAATTACTTATTCTTTTTTCAATAATAAAATTAGAAACAGATTATTCGATTATTACAGTAGGTTACATTTTAAAATTTTTGTTCAATGTAAGCCAAAAATTCAGTAGACGTAAGTAAGGCTAAGTAAGATTATGTTAGATTAACCAAGATTGATTGTAGAAGCAGATAATGTTTTAAATGACGGACCCTGTATATTTCAATTTTAACTCATGTCTTTATTTGTTTTAACAAATGAAATAAAAGAATGGAACTGAAAGAATAGGATAATACATCTCTTGATATGTCTGAAAACGTACAAGGAAGGAGTTACCTCAGAACATTTGTTCGTCGTAAAGGCGAGGCATTTTCCCGTCTATTTTTCATTCCCTGGAGAATTTTCAAACATGTCAGTGCTACAAATTAACCCTGCAGCCACTTCTGTTGTTGCTATGACAATATACGTATAGCGTTATTTTCACCATTTTGCTTATGCTACGACACGATTTTAATAGTACACAGGAAACATTTTTAGAAGAAACTCTTGACTTTATTAAAATTCTTAACCTTACATAATATGCACCACTTGAACATAATGAAAAAATGTAATTGATTAAATTATTGAAATCGTGACACCACTATCTAAAAATATTCTAATAGGTCCATCCAATCTCCATTTCGCGCTTAAAATTCCCCCCTGCCAACGCACTTCCTCTTATCTACCAACCCAATATCGATGGCCAGATTGCCAGCCATTTGTTGCGTCGGTTTGATATGCATTGTTTCGCATAATCGCAATTTCATGCAGGAAGATATTATCGTTAGTGTATCCGATACCGTATTCATATTATATATACCGTATACCGACAGTGAGTCTGTTTTTTAGTCGATCCTACAGATGTAATGCCAGTAGTATACGCTACCCAAACGAGTCGGGACTATCGGAGAGCAAGAGTGTACTTGAGGTTCTCGAATCTGTCCAAAAACCTCACACCTTATCCAAAGGCCTCTCGTCCCATCCAAAGGCTTCTCGCTTCGTCCTCGGAGCGATCGGTCTAGAAGCGATCGTCAGCACAAATCAAAACATGCGAAAGCGTAAGTGGGGGTCTAGCGGAAGTGGTGGTTGAAATTGGTAGAGTGGTTCAAAGTGACATGTTTTTGTAGGGAGGGACAATAAGCGATTCTGTCATAAATAGAGCAAATCTGATCGACAAGTCTCAGACTCTTTTTTCGAGAAAATAAAAACGGCAAAAATTGCATATCTATCTCATCGTTTTCGAGCTACATGGCATTTGCAAAATCGAGTGATACCGAAAAATTCCTTCTAACTCAATAACGGCACCTAAGAGATAGAGAGATGCGGTTTTCGCCACTGTTATTTTCTTAAAAGAAGAGCCCAGGACTCGATCTATGACAAAGCCATCCGTAACCTTCAAAAACGTACCTATTTGAAGCACCCTGTACACGATACTATCAAGAAGTTTCAGTATTTCTAGTACGCATTCGTCTTTTGAACTATCTGGCAATTTTCCGTAGTTATTTTCGGTTTTCGGAAATTTTACTTCGTTGTTTATTTTTATGAAATGAACAAACGTTTCTGCGGCTCGGATGCAATATATAATTTACCACCTCTATAGCTGCTTAGTCATAGCGTTAATTGCTTTCTTTTGATAATTGCTAACTTGTTAAAGTATTCGAAAATTTCACTGGCTGAAGTCGTATTGAGTATTATAAATTCAATTTGTTTTGTAGATGAATCAGTTAATTTAATTTGTAACTTCATACAATATTTCATTAATTCTTCTTTATTTGTAGATAAAGAACCAACATTATTTAAAAAGCCAAAATAGCAGTTGCATTTGTTTAACGTCTTTATTTTGAGCAATTTATTTTGCTTCATAGAGACTAACTAAAACTAGTTTCAGATCGTATTTCAATGACAAATTTTTAATTTACAGTTTCTGTTAAAATAATATTAGATTTTTGCATGATCTTGCTAACAGTGTTTATTTTCTGATAAAATGCTAAGTAGCTAGTAAATTACTAACAAACACATATTTTAATGATTTCGTTTTATTAATAGTGACTTAGCAACATTTTTTGTGTCTTGGTCTTTTGAAGTATCATTATTGGAAAAGAAAACATCCTAAACTAAAAGTTATTTCATAATACGATAGGCAAAGGCTGAAAAATAACAGGTATTTTTTTGAATAAATAGCAAAGAAATTTGTTACTTCAAGTGAACTTTTCGCATCATCATTAACAAGTAAATTAAGAATATAAGTTGCAAAAGGGACTAAAAATGCTCTAGGAGGTAGTCCACATTTGTTGTATCAAATAACCTTTATTAAAAAAAAACAGACCTCAAGACTTACTTCATAAAAAAAGTTTAAATTTTAAATTTCTTCTTCTTTTTGCGACCTTCAGTATGTCTCGGGTGATATTGACCCCTTGCACCTTGCACCCCATGCACAACTCGGCACTGACTTTACCCTCCAATTTTTAGATTTGTAGGATCTTTCTCACCAAAATTATAAAACAAATGAAAAAATAGTATATGCATGGCAACGAATACCTGAAAATTCGTTGCAAATTGAAGAAAAAAAAAAGATTCTATTATATTCCGATTCATTATGTCAACCCACCACTCTATTCGTCAATGGATGGCACCATATGTAACAAGTTGATTGTCTAATGGTTTAGGAAATGTTGTAAAATATGACAACATTGTGGATATTAAATGGCATAGGATATGTTATACTAGCTGCTTACGAAACATATTTGCTCTATAACCATTGCAATCGACACAAAAATGTCGTATAAGTGAGAATCCATAGAATGAGAATCCGAGAAAGAAAAAATATCGTAACTAAAAATATGTACAATATAAATAGGTGAAATGATAATAATTATATTTACTTTCTGAATATTTTATATACAGTTGGTTGCTAAATTTATCAATTTAGAAAACATTTTTTATTTTAATTAAATTTCCAGTATCATAGGAAATACAAGGTAAACTGAGGGCGCGTCATAAAATTACCATTATATACCACATATTTCACGATACAGCTTTTTCCGCATTAAAATGTACTGCTCCCTGATGTATTCTATACAAACAAACTAAGCAATTCGTTATGATGTGAGTACTATTAAGCAAGTGGATTAGGTCCACCTTGGTTCTTATTGGTCCAACTCCATCCATATTATTTCTGACACGTGCAGCGTTGTGATGCGATACAGAAACATTTTGTTTTTAAAAGATACATTTAAACAATTTTAAAGTTCTCTAAATAGAACACCATCCAACACAAAAATTGTATAACGAAACAATATGCGCTGCTAAAGAATAATTATAAAACAGTTCTTTATTTGTTTCATACCACAATTCTAAGACAACATTTTAGAACTGCTACAGAATTTTTATGAGATTGTTTTGTTACTGTGTTATAAAAATTCTTTAAATCCTGTGAGAATGTGTATTCAACAATTCTATAAGTATTTCCCGCAGACCTTTCAAAACACCTTAAAGAACTGATCTGGAAACGTTCTTACGATTTTTATAGGACATGAACATTTCTTTCATTATATACTTATAATACATACATACATGCTTGCACATCTACTTCAAAATCAAATTTTGCTTATAAACCTATCTACAAAAATAAAGGAAATCTTACAATCCATATTTGATACCTATTTTGCTAAAAGTTTAACAGTGTTATCTGCTACAATTGCATGAATATCCGCGCTTGTTTTCCAATAGAAATTTAACGTTACATAAACGTTTGGAAACCTTGCGCAAATTTTTATTATTAAAAGCTTTGTTTATTGGAAGCATTATTCTGTATAACAATCTTAATAGGTTACAGTTAGAAATAAAATTCTATTATGATTACGCTTTTTATAAAAAAAACGTTAACGAATTTCCTTGTTGCCGTCCATGTTTTATGCCACGTGTTCCGTGTTTTTTATAAATCTCCAACCGGCGTGCATTAAAACGTAAGGAGAAAATTCTATACAACAAATGCAAGTCATTCTTTTCTCGCCTTGCCTTTATGGTGGCTGTACCCTTTCAGTTATTTAAGACGCTAATGACCCGTTATTAGTTATGGTAACGAACGATTATACAGCAGTCAGGAGATAAGGCTTTTTAAGAGTACGTCTGACACCTCCATTATTTACGTTACACCGTAAGTTTATTCGGAGGTATCGCGTGACGCGCGGCTTTAACCAGAGCAGAGGGATCAGATGAATACGATGGGAAGGTGAAGAAACCTCAGAAACTTAAGATGAAATTTATTTGAGAATGCGGCCCGGCCAAAGTTTATACAGGGTACAATAAAGATAGAGATGTTTTGACTGTTTTAAGGAAAAAAATCCTGTACAGCGTGTCCAAGATACACTGTAAAAAAATGTGTAAAGAGGATTGCTAATTTTTTTGATGAAATATAGCACTTCAGTGATCTAAATAAAAAATACAGAGTACATGACAGTATAAGTTTCCATTACTATTATGTAGTAGCCCGCCCTAACAAACACAGAAAAGAAGTTTTACACAAAAACGAGACGCACTAGCCACAATACTACTATACTACTATATAATATTTTTAGGTTAACAGCAGCAGGTGATAGATTACAATGTTGTCGTACGTAACAGTTTAACGCAAAACTTTAATTGTCTACTTCATTAATACTGATACTTTAGGTCTTACTTAACCTTAGTTTGTAATATTGTAATATACTTTTGCATTTTAATGTAGTTGTATTTTTATTTTTCAAAGACTATTCGTTTTAGACATTTTTTTCATGAGATTTTTGTTGCTTTTTGTCAAAACCAATCCCTTTGTATTGGCACTTATATTTCGCATACCCTGTATTATAGGACAGTTGGCAACCATAAGTGTGACTGATATTTTCTAGTGTGTAGATAATTCAGTATGTATAAAATTTTCCTGTACACAAACACACTCACTTTTGTGATACTAATAAATATAATATATAATATAATAAAATATAATTAATTTGTGTAAAGTTGATTTCCACCGATATATGAATAAAATTAACGATAACATACAGGCTGTTCCATTTGAAAAAATTAAGAAAATCAAATTTGAAGTTCAAACTTTGAACATTCTAAAATAATCGTATCTATAAACAACACTCTGTATAAATAAGTAGATATTAGCGAGCATTTGTTTAACATTTGTTCATAACTAAAATATTTTTGCTCCAAGTATTCTAGTTGAAAGTTAATACAACTTTTCCGAGATCATGTTTATCCAAAATTTTAAGTATTTTCGACATAACTTGGCAACACTGGACTAAACTGTTAAACTATTTGATGGCAATATACACAATCCATATACTTAAAAATATACAGAATGTTCCATTAAAAAATATAATATTTGGAGTGATATATTTTCATCCATCACCCTGTATATTTGAAAATAATTTTGTAGTATAGGAAATTTGATTCTCTACAACTTTTATATAAACTTTTTTTTCTTCTGTATTCTGAATAACAATAGAGTTATTGGAATTTTTCTCACTACACCGAAAAAACAATTTGATGCCTGTACAAAAATTTTGTTTCATGAAAATAAATTATTTGTTTCTATAGCTCAAAGAAATATTTATTCCCTGATACCAAATTATTTTTTTGAAAAAGCAAGTATAGTTATTTTGCGTAAGGAAAGCATTTGTCTAAATTAAAAATCATTATTTCCTTTTCATTATATACTTCTGGTGTTGACTTAATTATATTCTATGATAAAACAATATTTGTATATTGGAATTGGAATTTCATGAACAGGAAACAACTGCATGCTAATGCCTTGACAAGCATTGAATTACACCTGAAAAATAACCGGTGTGAAGTTAGCAGCCGATTTGTGGCAGCCAAAATATTTAGCAGCCATTTCATTTTAGCGTGAAGTTAGCAGCCAATTTAGCAGCCTTTTTTTTCATTTTATTTTATCAGATACATTGTGGTTTCTTGAGGTGAGCTAGTAAACACTTAAAATAGCAACAATTTGCACGCCGTTCCAGGGCTACAGACTATCCTCATTCCGTTATTTTAAACTCATTCCGCAATTTTAAAAATTGTATAGTGTACGTTCTAACTGAGTTCCAGAAACAGTTCGGCGACGGGACCTGGACCTGATTAAATGCAAACAAAATAAAAATAAATTCCAAAAGCAGCAATTCCCCGCTTCCCGTCTGAGGAGCGAAATTACCACTACTCGAAAAATATAAATATTTCTCCTCAAGTTTAAAAAATAATTAAATAATGGGATATGGTGAGATTTAATTAAAAGAATGGTAAAAATAAAAACTACTCAAGCGGCAATTCCTTGCTCCCCGTCTGAGAGACAGAAACTACCCCTATATGAAAAATTTTAAGCATTATTTTTCACTAAGTTCCGAAAATAGTTAAGCGATGAGACCTACTGTATTTTAATTAAGAATAGGAAAAATAAACTCTTTTGCGGCATTCTCTTGCTCCCCGTCTGAGAGGCGAAAACTACCCTTGTAGGAAAAATTTCAAATATTTTTTTCACTGAGTTCCGAAAATAGTTAAGTGATGAGACCTACTACATTTTAACTGCAAGAATAGGAAAAAAACTCCTAAAGGGGCATTCTCTTGCTCCCCGTCTGAGTGACAAAAACCACCCTTGTACGAAAATATTTAAATATTTTTTTTTCACTCAGTTCCGAAAATAAATAAGCGATGGGACCTACTGCATTTTAATTGTAAGAATAGGAAAAATAAACTCTCAGAGCGGCATTCTCTTGCTCCCCGTCTGAGAGGCGAAAACTATCCTTGCATGAAAATTTGTAAAAATTTTTTTTTCACTAAGTTCCGAAAATAGTTAAGCGGTGGGACCTTCTGCATTTTATTTGAAAGAATAGGAAAAATAAACTCTAAAAGCGGCATTCCCTTGCTCCCCGTCTGAGTGGCAAAAACTACCCTTGTATGAAAAAATTTAAATATTTTTTTTTCACTCAGTTCCGAAAATAGTTGACCTACTGCATTTTAATTGTAAGAATAGGAAAATAAACTCTCAAAGCGACATTCTCTTGCTCGCCGTCTGAGTGGCAAAAACTACCCTTGTTTGAAAAATTTTAAATAATTTTTTTCACTAAGTTCCGAAAATAAATAAGCGATGGGACCTACTGCATTTTAATTGTAAGAATAGGAAAAATAAACTCTCAAAGCGGCATTCTCTTGTTCCCCGTCTGAGTGGCAAAAACTACCCTTGTATGAAAAATGTTAAATATTTTTTTCACTCAGTTTCGAAAATAGTTAAGCGATGGGACCTACTACATTTTAATTGTAAGAATAGGAAAAATAAACTCTCAAAGCGGCATCCTCTTGCTCCCCGTCTGAGTGGCAAAAACTACCCTTGTATGAAAAATGTTAAATTTTTTTTTTCACTAAGCTCCGAAAATAGTTAAGCGATGGAACCTACTGCATTTTAATAGTAAGAATAGGAAAAATAAACTCTCAAAGCGGCATTCTCTGGCTCCCCGTCTGAGAGGCGAAAACTACCCTTGCATGAAAAATTTGTAATATTTTTTTTCACTGAGTTTCGAAAATAGTTAAGCGATGGGACCTACTGCATTTTAATAGTAAGAATAAGAAAAATAAACTCTCAAAGCGGCATTCTCTTGCTCCCCGTCTGAGTGGCAAAAACTACCCTTGTATGAAAAATGTTAAATATTTTTTTCACTAAGTTCCGAAAATAGTTAAGCGATGTGACCTACTGCATTTTAGTTGTAAGAATAGGAAAAATAAACTCTCAAAGCGGCATTCTCTTGCTCCCCGTCTGAGAGGCGAAAACTACCCTTGCATGAAAAATTTGTAATATTTTTTTTCACTAAGTTCCGAAAATAGTTAAGCGATGGGACCTACTGCATTTTAATTGTAAGAATAGGAAAAATAAACTCTTAAAGCGGCATTCTCTTGCTCCCCGTCTGAGTGGCAAAAACTACCCTTGTATGAAAAATGTTAAAATATTTTTTTTCACTAAGTTCCGAAAATAGTTAAGCGATGGGACCTACTGCATTTTAATTGTAAGAATAGGAAAAATAAACTCTCAAAGCGGCAATCTCTTGCTCCCCGTCTGAGTGGCAAAAACTACCCTTGTATGAAAAATGTTAAATTTTTTTCATTCACTAATTTCGGAAAATAGTTAGTCGATGATGCCAACTGTATATTAATAGTAAGAATAGGAAAAATAAACACCTAGAGCAGAATTTCCTTTCACCCCGTCTGAGGGGCAAGAAGTACCCTTCTAGCTAGACGGGGAGCAAGAGGATGCCGCTTTGAGAGTTTATTTTTCCTATTCTTACAATTAAAATGCAGTAGGTCACATAGCTTAACTATTTTCGGAACTTAGTGAAAAAAAATATTTAACATTTTTCATACAAGGGTAGTTTTGCCACTCAGACGGGGAGCAAGAGAATGCCGCTTTAAGAGTTTATTTTTCCTATTCTTACAATTAAAATGCAGTAGGTCACATCGCTTAACTATTTTCGAAACTCAGTGAAAAAAAATATTACAAATTTTTCATGCAAGGGTAGTTTTCGCCACTCAGACGGGGAGCAAGAGAATGCCGCTTTGAGAGTTTATTTTTCCTATTCTTACAATTAAAATGCAGTAGGTCCCATCGCTTAACTATTTTCGGAACTTAGTGAAAAAAAATATTTAACATTTTTCATACAAGGGTAGTTTTTGCCACTCAGACGGGGAGCAAGAGAATGCCGCTTTGAGAGTTTATTTTTCCTATTCCTACAATTAAAATGCAGTAGGTCACATCGCTTAACTATTTTCGGAACTTAGTAAAAACATTTTTTTTAACATTTTTCATACAAGGGTAGTTTTTGCCACTCAGACGGGGAGCAAGAGAATGCCGCTTTGAGAGTTTATTTTTCCTATTATTACAATTAAAATCCAGTAGGTCCCATCGCTTAACTATTTTCGAAACTCAGCGAAAAAAAAATATTACAAATTTTTCATGCAAGGGTAGATTTCGCCTCTCAGACGGGGAGCAAGAGAATGCCGCTTTGAGAGTATATTTTTCCTATTCTTACAATTAAAATGCAGTAGGTCATATCGCTTAACTATTTTTGGAACTGAGTGAAAAAAAAAATTACAAATTTTTCATGCAAGGGTAGATTTCGCCTCTCAGATGGAGAGTAAGAGAATGCCGCAAAAGAGTTTATTTTTCCTATTCTTAATTAAAATACAGCAGGTCTCATCGCTTAACTATTTTCGGAACTTAGTGAAAAAAAATATTTAACATTTTTCATACAAGGGTAGTTTTTGCCACTCAGACGAGGAGCAAGAGGATGCCGCTTTGAGAGTTTATTTTTCCTATTCTTACAATTAAAATGCAGTAGGTCACATAGCTTAACTATTTTCGGAACTTAGTGAAAAAAAATATTTAACATTTTTCATACAAGGGTAGTTTTGCCACTCAGACGGGGAGCAAGAGAATGCCGCTTTAAGAGTTTATTTTTCCTATTCTTACAATTAAAATGCAGTAGGTCACATCGCTTAACTATTTTCGAAACTCAGTGAAAAAAAATATTACAAATTTTTCATGCAAGGGTAGTTTTCGCCACTCAGACGGGGAGCAAGAGAATGCCGCTTTGAGAGTTTATTTTTCCTATTCTTACTATTAAAATGCAGTAGGTCACATCGCTTAACTATATTCGGAACTTAATAAAAAAAATTATTTTAACATTTTTCATACAAGGGTAGTTTTTGCCACTCAGACGGGGAGCAAGAGAATGCCGCTTTGAGAGTTTATTTTTCCTATTCTTAAAATTAAAATGCAGTAGGTCACATCGCTTAACTATTTTCGAAACTCAGTGAAAAAAAATATTTAACATTTTTCATACAAGGGTAGTTTTTGCCACTCAGAGGGGGAGCAAGAGAATGCCGCTTTAAGAGTTTATTTTTCCTATTCTTACAATTAAAATGCAGTAGGTCACATCGCTTAACTATTTTCGAAACTCAGTGAAAAAAAATATTACAAATTTTTTATGCAAGGGTAGTTTTAGCCTCTCAGACGGGGAGCAAGAGAATGCCGCTTTGAGAGTTTATTTTTCCTATTCTTACAATTAAAATGCAGTAGGTCACATCGCTTAACTATTTTCGAAACTCAGTGAAAAAAAATATTACAAATTTTTCATGCAAGGGTAGTTTTCGTCACTCAGACGGGGAGCAAGAGAATGCCGCTTTGAGAGTTTATTTTTCCTATTCTTACTATTAAAATGCAGTGGGTCACATCGCTTAACTATATTCGGAACTTAATAAAAAAAATTATGTTAACATTTTTCATACAAGGGTAGTTTTTGCCACTCAGACGGGGAGCAAGAGAATGCCGCTTTGAGAGTTTATTTTTCCTATTCTTACAATTAAAATGCAGTAGGTCACATCGCTTAACTATTTTCGAAACTCAGTGAAAAAAAATATTACAAATTTTTCATGCAAGGGTAGTTTTCGCCACTCAGACGGGGAGCAAGAGAATGCCGCTTTGAGAGTTTATTTTTCCTATTCTTACAATTAAAATGCAGTAGGTCCCATCGCTTAACTATTTTCGGAACTTAGTAAAAAAAAATATTTAACATTTTTCATACAAGGGTAGTTTTTGCCACTCATACGGGGAGCAAGAGAATGCCGCTTTGAAGGTTTATTTTTCCTATCCTTACAATTAAAATGCAGTAGGTCACATCGCTTAACTATTTTCGAAACTCAGTGAAAAAAAATATTACAAATTTTTCATGCAAGGGTAGTTTTCGCCACTCAGACGGGGAGCAAGAGAATGCCGCTTTGAGAGTTTATTTTTCCTATTCTTACAATTAAAATGCAGTAGGTCCCATCGCTTAACTATTTTCGGAACTTAGTGAAAAAAAATATTTAACATTTTTCATACAAGGGTAGTTTTTGCCACTCAGACGGGGAGCAAGAGAATGCCGCTTTGAGAGTTTATTTTTCCTATTCTTACAATTAAAATGCAGTAGGTCACATCGCTTAACTATTTTCGGAACTTAGTAAAAACTTTTTTTTTAACATTTTTCATACAAGGGTAGTTTTTGCCACTCAGACGGGGAGCAAGAGAATGCCGCTTTGAGAGTTTATTTTTCCTATTCTTACAATTAAAATGCAGTAGGTCCCATCGCTTAACTATTTTCGAAACTCAGTGAAAAAAAATATTACAAATTTTTTATGCAAGGGTAGTTTTCGCCACTCAGACGGGGAGCAAGAGAATGCCGCTTTGAGAGTTTATTTTTTCTATTCTTACAACTAAAATGCAGTAGGTCACATCGCTTAACTATTTTCGGAACTTAGTGAAAAATAATGCTTAAAATTTTTCATATAGGGTAGTTTCTGTCTCTCAGACGGGGAGCAAGGAATTGCCGCTTTAGTAGTTTTTATTTTTACCATTCTTTTAATTAAATCTCACCATATACCATTATTTAATTATTTTTTAAACTTGAGGAAAAATATTTAAAATTTTTCAAGCAGTGGTAATTTCGCTCCTCAGACGGGAAGCGGGGGATTGCCGCTTTTGAAATTTATTTTTATTTTGTTTGCATTTAATCAGGTCCAGGTCGCGTCGCCGAACTGTTTCTGGAACTCAGTTAGAACGTACACTATACAATTTTTAAAATTGCGGAATAAGTTTAAAATAACGGAATAAGGATAGTCTGTAGCCCTGGAACGGCGTGCAAATTGTTGCTATTTTAAGTGTTTACTAGCTCATCTCGAGAAACCACTATGTATCTGATAAAATAAAATAAAAAAAAAGGCTGCTAAATTGGCTGCTAACTTCACGCGAAAATGAAATGGCTGCTAAATATTTTGGCTGCCACAAATCGGCTGCTAACTTCACACCGGTTGAAAAATATAGCATAGCTACATCTAGCGGGCACCTATTGACAATTAATTTTTGTTATCGGAAATAATTCGAATTTTTCCTTCCAAACACATATTTTTTTCGACAATACGACTATATTAAGAAATTGAATATTTTTATCTTACGATTTTTCAAAAGATTATATCTAATAAAACTTCATTTAAAAGCTTTACAGAAAAAATGAAAAGATTACATATTTTTCTTTTCCGCTTCTTTCAACTAAAAATATGGATTTTTGAATTAAACAAACGCATTATTTAATTCGAAATGTACATTCATTTCAATCAAAAATAATTTTTTTTTTTTTTACTTCAAAACGTTATTTTTATACACATTTGAACAAATTTAGGAAATGAAACAAAAAATAAATATATTTATATAAATATCATTTTTAAAATTAAATTTTCATAAGATGTTCAAATAGAATAACTATTTATTTCATTTAAACAAATAAATCAATTTATTTTTGACAAAAAAGTGAGCATTCCACCAAAAAAAGATTTGCTTCCCGAGAATAAACTATATTCAAATAAATTGAATTGTTTGACGAAAATAAATCAGTGTAATGGCGCACCCTGTAGATATATCTTAATTCTGTGTAGGTATCTGCACAAAGTGTTGTTACAACAAAATGTATATAAAAAAATGTGTACATAAACTGGTTTATGTATTTTTAAAAACAATTTGCACTGAGTAGAAAAATGTATTCATTGCAATAATGAATAACTCATTGGTTCTGTTTAAAAGATGTAGTTCAACCGTTTTCCCCAGTTAAGTAATCAATATTCATTGCGTGTCGCTTTTCGTAAATAATAATGATCGGAAGGCAAACTATGTTTCCCGGATGTTTCGGCACCGTGGCAAAAACCTGATAAAATTGCAAACAACAAAAATTAACATTACAAATGCACTGCATAATTTAATACTTTTCTATGGTAATTATTCTCTGCACAAATGATTTTTTTTTGTTTTAATTAAACGATCTTTGATAACTTCCTGATGCGCGTAGTCATGTTGTTTGAAATGATTTTGTATGCATCATCATTTAAAAAAATCAAAGTTTTGAAATTAATAAATAAACTGAAATTATTTTTTATTTTATCACATGGGGAAAAAAATCAAAAATAAATAATTAAACAAACCCTTGTGGAAGAAGAATTAATCAAGAGTTGTTCAGATTATACAGGTTTTTTCTAATCAAAAAAAGTCACACCGAAAAAAGCATATAAATATAAAAAAATCACTGCACTGAAAAAAAATTCAGGAAACTATTCAATGTATTTAAACATAATTTATTTTCGAGAAACAAATCTTTTTTGATGTAATGATCACTTTTTTGAGATGAGAAAATTATTTTTTTTTTGATGAGTGTTTGTTTTAATGAAATAGTTATTCCATTTGAACATCTTATGAAAACTTAATTTTAAAAATTGATTTTCAAACAAATATATATATTTTTTAATTTCCCTACCTAAATAATGTTTAAGTATAACGTTTTGAAATAAAAAAAGTTTTTAATTGAAATTAATGTGCATTTCGAATCAAATAAGTTTATTTAATTCAAAAATGATTATTTTTAATTGAGAGGGATGTGGAAAATATGTAATCATTTAATTCATTTTGTAAAGTTTTTAAATTAAGTTTTATTAAGTTATATAATCTTTTGAAAAATCGTAAATTAAAAAAACTCAATTTCCTAATATAGTCGTATTAGAATTGTTTCCTATGAACAAAAATTAATTATGAATAGGTAGCCGCTAGTCGTATTTGAGAGTCCTGAACAGCCAGGGATAGTCGTCAGTCATATGTGACGTACTAATCAGACCTAATAAGCTCGAAACTAGCATATGTTGACGTTATATATTTGCTATAGATTTTTCAGGTGTAATTTTATGCTCATCGGGGCATTAGCCAGCAATTGTTCCCTGAACAATAAGTTGTTGACAGAAGAAAATGCAGTTAAACTTATGCGCATAGGTTAAGAATGAACCAGTATATATGCTATCGTTTGACACTCATTAAAATTAATTTTGCAATTTCTCTAGAACTTCTGATGTATTTGTAATGAAATCCACTTCACATTTTTAATATTAGTTATTAGTTGTTTCACTCACCGATAGAGATTTAATGAAATTTCTACTCAGAACTTCCAGAAGTTCAAAAACTGTTTTAAGAGAGTGTAATTAAAATTATTGCAAACGATTGTACATACATTAGATAGGTAAGTAATTTTAGGGCGTTATTTTAAATGCAATTTTCAACGAATTCATAGCTGTTTCTCAAGACAGTCTAAATAAAAATCTGAGTAAAATATCTCTTCACTGTGTCAATTATTAATTACTTTTCACAGTCAAGGTATAAAGTAAAAAGTGCAATTCACGGTCTTTCAATGGGAAGCCATGTTCTGTAACACAATTTTCTTCCAAAAGTTAAAGAAAATTATTTAATTACAGCATTGTAGTTTGAGTTAACGCTAATAAGACCCTATATCTCCTGGGTGGATTTTCTTTGAACATAATAATTATTAAAAGTGCGATAATTGGTCCATAAAACGTCTGCCTTAATGTTGGTTTATTTATTATTAACTTCCCTTTTTACTAGGTGCAATGTTCATTTTGTACTATATGAATGTCGTCCTGCTTCATTCTGTTAATGATTTATGAATGTATTGACTTAGTTTAAGACTTAAAAGAAACAATAAACTCCTACAAGTTGAACTCCGCATAAATTATTTAAATATGTTTTCAATTTCTTTTTAGAAAACTACTGTTCAATTGATCACGCATCTTTTCTTTGATACAGGATAATTCAGTCATAATATCATTAATTTTAAGAAGAGAAGATAAGGAAAAGTGAATGTAATACGAATAAACGATTTAAAAATAAATAAATGCATATTTATGTCGCAAAAAATATTTTCAAACCATTATTTAAACCCCCTTTTCAGATTGTCACTGATCGCTGCCGGCCGTTCAACTCGGTATCGACCTGACGGGACGTTACCAAATTTAAATATTTTCCTATAGTACCTACCTACTTATTGTAATATGTAATTAATGCTAAAAATTATTTTTTAATGCAATTAACATTATTAATTTTCAACATAAAAAGATAACATTTCATTTCATAAATTGTAAAATAAAATCCAATACTCACTAGGTTAAACTATTAAAAAAACATTTTTTGTATTTAAATACAGACAGTACTAAAAAAAACCTCGTGCTGTCCACAAAAAAACACTCTAAAATATACCTATTCACTATTCAGTGATAAACAATCCGGCTATCCGAGTCTTAACCAACCGTATTTAGGTCAATAACCTTCTTTTTTATGTCTACTCAATGACAAACAGTTCAAATTTCCGTTTATTACGTTACCGGCGCGCGGCGGAATAAGTCGAACATCATTCGGGTAAGTTTTCCTATGCAGGCGAGCCCGCCGTCGAACTGCATCTGGAACAGAAGCACGCGGCCCAACTTCTCTCTCCCTTGTGCATCTATCAGTATCATTTTCGCGTGGTAGAGATTGGCGAATTTCATGTGTTTTTGTAGTTTATAATAATTATTAATAAAATTGACTATTTTCCTAAATCAAAATGCAATTCAAGTTGAGTAAAGTGAAGTAGCGAAAGACCGCGGTTGTCCTCTGCTGAACAAAGTCGTGGAAAAATAAATAAAAGACATTTTAATAGACATGTGACCTACTGTTGCCACTGATCACTACTCAATATTACGTCAGAACTTGACAAAACGCTTAATGAATACCTTAAAAATGCAAGTTTTAACGGTACCTCAAAGAATATACAACACACACTTCAATATGCTGTTATTATATGCATGCGGTTCTTAGTGGCAACCCTATTGGACTTTTATACAGCTTCAATACTCGAACACGTCATCAGAAAATTTGTAGCAAATCAGGAGGGTCGTGTTCCCGATTGTTATGGGGTGATTTGTTTATCTTTTGAAAGGTTGAGTAAAATTTTTTTCGATTGTCTGTCTTTATTAGGTCTTCCGAATACATTGATAAAATGAATGACATTATGACTGAATCACCCTGTACACATAACTCAACCTTTCAATACTTACAAAGACATCAGTGTTATCGTATCCAATTTGAAAGACACATATTACACATAAAATTGGAAACTGTCAGCCAATAAGGGCAATGTACGAGTATACAGGGTGTTAAAAAAAGAGTGTAAAATATTTAAGGAAGTAATAGTATGAACTAAAATAAGCAGAAAAGTCTCAATAAACATGGGTCCGCAAAGTAACGGTTGCGGAGATATGGAATGTTTTATGTTTTTTAGCCCCTTTTTTATTTTGCAAAAACGTTGTGTATTTTCTTATAATAGTTGGTTGATGTTTAGTGAAATAAACAGTACGTATTTGACAGTTGTTCTCAATGCATACGTTTCGCTATGGCTGGTTACTCTAACGCAGAATTAACAGACATGCATTTCATGTATAGTCGTGCTAATGGGAACGCAACCGAAGCGCGACGTCTTTATGTTGACGCTTATTCAAATACCCAGATTCCTTCACAATGCATGTTTGGAAGAATTCACCAAAGATTGCGTGATACCGGTTCCTTGAGCAACAGTACCATTTATCCGCCAAGGTTGGTATCCACTCCTAGAGCAGAAGAAGAAATTCTAGCACTGGTAGAGCAGAATCCAGGTACAAGTTTGCGGAGAATATCAGCCGAGGTAGTAATTAGTGGTCCTCTTGTTTGTAGAATCCTTCACGAGCAACTGTTTTATCAATACCATGTGCAACGAGTACAGGCCTTAAATCCAATAAATGATCAAGCACGTTTGGTTTTTTGCCGCTGGTTTCTACGTCATGACGCTGAAGACCCTCGTTTTCTTCCAAACATTCTTTTTACTGATGAGGCCGGGTTCACAAGAAATGAAGTGTTTAATTTTCACAATACGCATATTTGGGCCAACGAAAATCCTCATGCTCTAATAGAATCTGGACATCAGGCACGTTTTTCATTAAACATTTGGATGGATATTGTAGGTGACAGGTTTCTTCTGTTGTTTTACCAAACCGATCAACAGGCGCTGCTTACCTCAACTTTCTGCAGAAGAGTTTTTGGAAGACATTCCTTTGAATCAGAGGCATCAAATGTGGTTCCAGCATGATGGTGCTCCAGCTCACTTTTCCATGGCCGTTAGAGAGCATTTACACCAAACTTTTCCACAAAGATGGGTAGGAAGGGCCGGAGCTGTTTTACGGCCTCCAAGATTGCCTGATCTGAACCCTCTAGATTTCTTTGTTTAGGGATATTTGAAAACGTTAGTGTATGGTACTCCTGTAAATAGCCTGGAAGAGATGCAGCTACGGATTAATCAAAAGTGTCAAGAAATCCAAACCAAGGAGGGTGTTTTCGAAAGAGTTCGAATATCGTGGAGACGAATATGTCGTGCCTGCTTGGAAATGGACGGAGGACACTTTGAACATCTTCTGTAACTTTATTTTTTGTTTGTTAAAAGCTTCCTTTGTCGGTTTATTCCTAATAAAATAAAATGTTTGAAAAACGAATAGTGGTCCATGTCTCCGCAACCGTTACTTTGAGGATCCATGTTTATTAAGACTTTTCTGCTTATTTTGGTTCACACTATTACCTCCTGAAATATTTAACACTCTTTTTTTAACACCCTGTATTGATTATCTGAACAAAAACTGAATTAACAATGTAATATGTCTGCAGGTGAACGATCCATTGTCGAAATGTATTAATGTTAATACAACGGAACAATGAACAAAAAAGTGAAGATCGATACAAATTTGAAATAAATTTAGCAATAAAATAATGAAGATAAAACTTACTGCATTATTTACAACTTCCATTAAAATTATTCAGCATCATGTTCACCATCTTGTGAGTGCCTCTGCATTTTATAAAAGGTAGGTAGTTATAGGCTTGCAATTTAAATTTTTATAAGGGTAATATATCACAAAATGACAGTTCTTAGAATCTATGGGATGAAAGAAAAGCTGGTTGAATCGGTCAAGAAATTGCTTCTTGTAATCAATGCCGCCTACTCTGTCGAAATAATTAATTTTATATCGACGTTTGCTAGGGGCAAATTTCATAAATACAATTAAGTCATTAAAGGGGCCTGCCAAAGTAATAAATACATGCATGTACTGAACCCGCCCGAAATAAATAAAGGGACAGACCGACATGCAGAAATTCAATGCAACAAAAACAATAAAGAAAACTAGGTATAAATATCATTTTCAGATTCATAAAGTATCTTATTTTTAGAAACTTTATAAGCTTATTAACTTTAAAACTTTGAATTTTGGATTTTCGGAACTGAAGAATATTGTTGGAATAATTTTTTATAAAGATAGTATTTAGAAAATTCATTTCACGTATGCTTAAGTATTTTGATGCACTGAATTCTAATATAAAGGCCGTTTATCTCAAACATCCTTAAAATTTTTAAAAAATTGCAAAAAATTGAGAAAAATTGTAAAGAATTAAGTTAATGATCTGACCTGATTCAAGTGTGTTTCTTGTGTATTTTGATGCGCTTAAACCGAATCTGAGGTCTATTGAGATTGAAACCGACCGGTTTTGAAAAATCGCGAGAAATAGTTGAAAAAGTGATCTATACTTCTGACCACAGCCACCTATTCTTATGTTTTTTGACGCACTGAATGCGAATCTGAAGGTCACTTAGAATGTTGAGTAAATCGCAAAAAATCACGTTAGTTTTAATTAGTTTCCAGTTATTTCTCGTGATTTTTTTTGCGTCCACTAACGTGATTCTTAGCGATTTTTCGTTATTTTTTCGCGATTTACTCAAAATTTTGAAGGTGTTTGAATTAAGCGGACTTCAGATTGGGATTCAGTGCGTCAGTAATAGGCTAGATCAGTAGTCGAGCCGTTTAAGGCGTCAGTACTTGAATCGATGTGGCCAGACCGCTGAGAGTCCGATCCCCACGGCCGGTAGACCGTATACCAGCTATATTCGTGGAGAGGATTGGACCCTCTCTGCGGGTATGGTACGGTGGAAGAATATTGGCTTAGGTCAATGTGACAGATTGATACCGGTCGACGTTTGACCACCCCCCTAATTAATGAGGTTTTGCAGTAAGTCGTTCCTGGGCGCAAATGCGGCTTGCTAAATAATACTGCACAAGTCTCCGACTTCTGGTCTAATCTCCGTGATTAGAATGAGTATAGATATTGTTATTATACATAAGGCTAGGCTTGTTGAAAGTACAGACTACTTTTTTGGTAACTTTTAACGATTTTTCGCCATTTCCAGCTATTATTATAACGTACGACAACATTGTAATCTATCACCTGCTGCTGTTAACCTAAAGTTACCTATTATTAGTCATAGTAGTATTGTGGCCAGTGCGTTTCTATTTTCACTCGATGAGTGCTGTGGGTGTACATAAATAAAAATCGAATAATTGAATCAGTTGCAAACAAAACTGACTGACTACGAGATGTATGTACAGTAAACGCTTTTCGAAAGCTACATAAATCATTTCGAACATCTGATTTGGTTATTAACTATTTTACATTTTATTCTGTGTTGTGAACCACGACCTGTATATTTA
Organism: Monochamus alternatus; assembly: GCA_037114965.1. Lineage (NCBI taxonomy): Eukaryota > Metazoa > Arthropoda > Insecta > Coleoptera > Cerambycidae > Monochamus > Monochamus alternatus. The sequence goes on along the minus strand of CM073431.1, from coordinate 37,007,518 downwards.
CGATTACAATGGAAACAATAAAATAATAAATTAGGGGACACTTCTAACGATATGGCATTACAGCAACATAACACTAGTTAAGCAAAACGTACGGCATATATTATAATAATATGTATATACATTTGTTCATGGCGTTTGTAGCATGGCTCTTATTTCTATCCGCTTCGTTTGAATTCCCGTAATGCTCTTTGACAGTTTGATCAATTCAAATAGGGTATGCACAATGCATACTACGCAGCCACATCAAAAGTGCAATCATAAACTTCCGAAGCACGTATGGAACAACCTTGTTGAAATGCGAAATGTACTCGAATGCATTATGTAGAGTGCGATGAAAAAAGGTGTACACGACACTTCTGCTTTATCACTTTGTATTTCAGTGTGATTACTTCAGCTTCCATTAAAAAAATCTTATAAATTAATGAATCACTTATTCATTGCATTTTCATATAAGAATTATAGGTAGAGGGTGTAAGTAAATAAGTGTGAAGAAATTCAGGGGATGATCCTTGAAAAAATAAGGTGGGTATTTCATCCAAAAACGCCTCATTCGAAAACCTCCTGTGCAACAACAGCTTAAGAATGGTGCCAAAATAGTGGTTTTTATTTTTTTTATGAAATACCAAAAAGTGAGAGAAATGATATTAAGTAGGTACACATTTTCTGCTAACAATTTGCTGATTTTGAACTACGGTTATAAAGGCAGAAAAAGCTACCTCCATTTCAAAATTCATTTCATATAACCTGATTCATTATAAGCAAAACACGCAAACTTTTGAAGTAGAATATCGCTCAAAAGAAGAGATTTTTATTTTTACGATGTTGTATAAATAGGAGACCCCTTATCAATAAAACGAGTAAGTTGTATGCTGAATTTCATCATTTATTTTCCGAACTGGAGAGATCAACAAAACTTTTTCAATATTTCTGCAGGATTGTCAAAAAAAAAGTTGAGCTCTTGAATCGTCCTCGCTTACAGCACCAAAACACAAAATTTTGCTGAACAGTCGGTTTGTTTAAGGTAAGTAAATAGAGGTTGTTGATAAGCGATAATGCCCAATATTTCAGGTGTACATTTACGATTTAACTGGTTGAACATTTCTAACAGTGTAAAGCCAATCCCTGACTTTTATGGTAACAGAACTTACGTCGTACTAGCCCGGCCTGGCATAGAAATTGCAGACTACCGACACTGCGACGGTCGCTGCAGGTGACGGTACATACAGTTGCTGGTCAAGTGTGCAATGCTCCATTAAATAACGTGGGAACCTTCATGAGCTGGATTTGCAGGTCCGTGCAGGCATAACCTGCGCCATCTTTAAATATGAAAATAACCCTTCAAAAAGTAACATGATCTTGTAGGAACCTCTTATCCTATGTATATTATAAATGAAACTACTTGCAATTACTATTAAATGTGTTTTAAATTTAATCTGCTTGCTTGGTTAAAACAATGCAAATAATATATAAATTTATTTCCTTTATGCATTTAAAATATGTATTCATGCATTTTTTAAATTAGAAAATTAAATTTTTCAAATATTATTTATTAAATATTTATTATTAAAACAACCGTAATCATCTCACTAAAACTAGAATAATTTATTTTGGTTCTGTTTTAGATGTTCATTTTCTTCCTAGTTTTTAAATGCTTATATAAAAAAAATCTGAAATATTCCCAATTAATATTTTAAGAATGAAGATGAGTCTCGCTTAGGGGTACAAACTAGGAGATGCGTTCATCCATAATAACATATATCCCTCTCACACAAGAAAGTTTACGGGTTCGAGGGTTTTATTTTTAGTTTTTTATATCAAAATGAAGAAAATCTGAATCTCAAGTTTCCGTAGCCCACACTGTATAATCAACAGGTTTCTACATTTAATTTTGTCGGATATACCTTCCGGGTTGAACATTATACAGGGTGCCTCAAGTATTACTGGCATCCTTGGAAAGACTGATTGTACAGAGAAAATAAATGAGATTACCCAAATATACCCATATATAAAAGTTCGTGATAAAACAATAATAATTCTGGGTTGTAATGGGATACCTTAGATATAATCATTCAATATGTGTATTTCCATTATCACCAGAGGCGTAGAAACCCTGTCCCACTCTTCTTTTATATACAACAAAATTAGTACGCCATTGTCTTAATTATAAAAGACGGAACATACTTTAAGTTTTAATTATTTTGAGCAAACAATTATTCGTTGCATTTTTTTTAAAATGCATCTTATTCAAGTAACTGTTCATTTAAAATATGTCTGCATTTCGTAGTTTATGCATATTTGTAACAAAAGCTGAAGGAAACTTGAAAATTCACTTAAAATATTATAAATCGCCATAATTTACCATTTTCAGTAATTTTTTCAATGGAAAAGGCGCTTCACCTGAAACCAAAACAAATTTTCCTCGGTGCATTGAATATTTCAAATAGGATTATTTCGAAAACAATTACTCAACAAAGTACTTCAACAAAGTATAGCTTTTTCAAATAAAAAAGGTAGAAGAATCGATTGTTTTAATAGTCAGATGTATATACTAAGCCGCAAAAAAGTTCTGTCATTTAAAAGAAGCATGATGGCCTCTACTAGTAGCGACAAAAATTAGAAACAAATTTGAATTTCTCGCCCCCAAAAACCTCCGATCTCCAAAATGTATCCAAATATTTGGATAATTTAAAAAATTATTTACAAATATCTAATAATTTTTTCTTTAACAATCTGTATTTTTAACCATCAAGTTTTGACTAAAGCAAGTGTAATAGGTTTCATAACGCACAAACTACGAAATGCAGAGATATTTTTAAAGAACAATTACCTAAATACGATGCATTTTAAAGAAAATTTTAAACAGTTTTGTTCAATACGTTTTTTTTATAATTAAGACAGTGGCGTACCATTTTTATTTTAAATAAAAGAACAGTGCCACGGGGTTTCTACGCGATTGGCGATAATGGGATTATTTAAACATACTGAATAATTAGACTAAAGATATCTCATTGCAACCTACAACTATTGCTGTTTTATCTCGAAAGGTTTTTATGTAAATCTTATTTATTTTGTATACTCACCCTTTCCAAGGATGCCAATAATACCTTTGAACACCCTGTATAAATAAAAATACATAAATTTGAAAATACCGCCACTGATAGTTTCTCTCGTACTATCATCGAGGGCATCATTATGGTCGGTGCCAACTGAATGGTAGGTGATTGACACGCTTTAGCGGGGCTCTCTATGGATATAATCTACACAACATTAACTTGGAAAACGTCTAGACCAGTTGTTTTACACCACTGCAACTTATGGGTTCACTATTTTTCAAATTGATGACATGACGGCATTCCGGATCAATAATAATGGTAGCAGATGTAAGGCTGGTCGCACGCTTTAGAAACACGACGAAAAACGTGAAATTATTAACGTAAAACGTGTTGCAGGAACAGAACTGTTAACGTTTGATTGTACAATGCAAGTCACGGAGACCTACATAACAGTACGAATGATGATATTTACTTACTATAAGTGGATGCTGGGGCTAAATTTTGTACAAATGGTATGTTAATGTATTGCGGAATTCATAAAATTACTATTTTAAGAAAACATCGGATTGAACATTGGTTTTTATTATTATACAGGATATTTCTGAAATATGTGCGTCCCTTGAAAAGGGTAAAAAAGGACGTAAAATTAAATAATTTTCATTAAACAACCTAAGGTCTAAAATACCATGTTATTCCAGACAAACAAATTTTTAAACCGACTACCCTTCACCTCGCAACGTTTTTTGTCAGTCGAAATGTTTACTTTTAAACACTATTTTAGGTTAAATGAATCACAAACTGTTTGAGAAACATGCGGAATAGCAGTAGTATTTTTTTATACAGGGTTAACTATGATTAAGTACAAATATTTTAAGAGGGGATAGAAAAAAATAAGAATTAATAGAATTTCCTTTCAAAAAATTTCCAAACTTATTTATAAAGCGAAAAAATTTTTTTTTCGATATTATATTAAATCCTTATTTAACGCCGCCAATGCGAGAATTAGAGTATGCAACCAGCAAGCTACAGTCATGCAACAGTCGGCTACAATCGGTCCAGTCGAGTCGGTTCGCTGTCATGTAATAATTTAATTCCTGTGTTTACGTTGTAGTTTTGTGTTCTTTTTCAGTTTTTAGTGTTTTATTTTAATTTAAAACATAGTTAATAAATAAAGGAATATGTGTCGGGTACAGATATTTTCCCACAATATAGTCCGCCGGTTTGTTTTTCTAGGTTATGGGACAAGACTGCCGCGGATGTTAAACGTTTTCTGTTATCTATTAGAACCTACCTACCACCCCTTTCTTCGATTTTGTTATAATACATAGGCATTGTATCTAACAACTGTACCTACGGGAAGTGTGTTTATCGGTAGTGAGTGAAAATGTAGTTTTACCAGTTTGTAACCAAATAATGAAAAACGAATGCAAAATACTGGAGCTAACTGGATTAACTGTTACCTACCTATCAGGTATTATTACTAATAAGAATGTTGTTTTGTCGTTTCTGCATTTAGAAATACTGCAAACGACCGCATGGTAGTTGTTGTCAAATGTAATGCCAACTATGTATCTAAGCCATAAGCCATCTCAGTCTATACTCATCATAGGCGCCGACTTTCCGTAGGAAAAAAGGGTTTTGCCCCATTTTTTAAATATGACCATGACCACGTGGTTAAAATTTTTGTACTTAGTCATAGTTAACCCTGTATACAGAGCATTCCGCATAAGAGTCGACACAAACCAGGTACATGTAGGGGGGCCCAAAATATTGCAATTTACCCAAACATACCTATATATAAAATTGCACACAGGCGGTGTTACAGACCTTCAAAGTCGGACCAAATATTTCGAAAAAAAAAATTATATCTGAATTACTTGGAATAACTAAATTTAGTACATGATTTAGGTTTGTCTTCTTTGACTATGAGTCCCAAGTAGGTACATTGAAACACTACAAGGTATTCATTGAGGGTGACTCACCCCTAAAATTACATCAATTTTTTTAGAAGATTTACCGTTGCAACTTAGACTAGAGTTTTGCTTTATGCATAATGGGGCATCGCCTGCTTATTTTAGTAATACTGCGAGTATTAGAGAGAGCGAGAGAGAGAGAGAGAGAAAGTGTGTGTGTGTGAGAGAGAAAATTTTCCAGCCAGAAATAAAATAACTTTATTACTAACTGTCAAATTTTAAAGATAAAGCCTACTACTTACTTTTTTATTTCTTTTAATAAACACTATTCAAATCTTGTTTTAATTAATGCATTTTTTCTTGAAAACCTTACAGTTTTTTTAAATTTTAATGAGAGTTCAAGTATTTTATATTCAATTCTGTTTAAATTCGATCAATGGAAAAAAGTTTGAGATAATTTTAGGGGTGATTCGTAGTAGTTAGATGCTTGCTATAGATTTTCAGATATTCTACTACTACTAGGTAAGTCTAAGTCTTAACAAAAAAACAAAATAGGCACTTCTAATAAGGATAAAGGATGCAAGGATAAAATTCAAACTTGTAACATCAGTCTCTGGACAGGGATTGTCACCTCATCATTGATTGAGAAACACTTGAATTTTTAATACAGAAGTATTTGTATATTAAGATTTATCGATTTTTATGGAAGATATGGGGTAGTACAGAAGAAAAATACATATTCGGATGTTTTATTAATTTTAGTTATTAAAAAACAGGGTGATTCATTAAGAATGGGCAATCTCTGAACTGGAGATACTACACACACACACACACTAAAATATGGCGATTGAGCCAAATATGCCTTATCCGAATGTTGCTGGTTTAAAAAATACAGTGTGTTTTCAATGCTAGAATTTTATTTTGAAATATCTCAATAAATTTGAAACCTGTCGGGGTATTAAAAAAAAATTGGCACAATTATGTTTTTTGGCACGGCAAATAAGAATTTTTTTTGTAATTTTGACGTCACTAGTAGAGGGCGCCACTTATGGCACAGCATGTTTCTTTTAAATGGCAGAACTTTTTTACTGTGTATTCATCTATCTATTGAAACAATCGATTCTCCTACTTGTTGTATCTAAAAAGGTATACCTTGTTGAAATCGTTAGGAGTAAAAATTTTCGAAATAATCCTATTTGAAATATTCAGTGCACCGAGTAAAAACTGTTTTGGTAAAGTGCCTTTTCTACTGAAATTACAGCAAAATTTTAATTGAAAAAGTTGTTCAGAACGGTAAATTATGGGGACGTACAAAATTTCAAGAAGATTGGCGAGGTTTAATTTTGAAACCATTTTTCAACAAAGCACAAAGATTTTAACAAAACAGGCCGATCCTGAAATTTTGCACGTCCGCATAATTTACCGTTCTGAACAACTTTCTCAAGTAAAATTTTGCTGTATTTTCAGTAGATAAGGCACCTGAAACGATAACAGTTTTCAATCAGTGCACTGAATATTTCAAATAGGATTATTTCGAAAACTATTACTTATTATCTTTTTTAAATACAACAGGTAGGAGAATCGATTGTTTCGATAGACAGATGGATACACTAAATAGCAAAAAAGTTCTGCCATCTAAAAGAAACATGCTGTGCCATAAGTGGCGCCCTCTACTAGTGACGTCAAAATTAGTTAAAAATTCTTATTTCCCGTGCCAAAAAACATAATTGTCCCAATTTTTTTTTAATACTCCGACAGGTTTCAAAGTTATTGAGATATTTCAAAATAAAATCCTAGCACTGTACACCCTGTATTTTTTAAACCAGCAACATTCGGATAAGGCATATTTGGCTCAATCGCCATATTTTGGTGTGTAGTATCTCCAGTTCAGAGATTGCCCATTCTTAATAAATCACCCTGTATGTTTGGGTAGCAAGTGTTCATAATAACGTTCATTAACATAATATTAATTTTGTTAATAAACCAATAATTATGCTTTGAAGCATATTTCAGTTAATATTAACAAACAAAAAATAATTAACATATACTTTTAACACCTATTTAGACCAATATGTTTGGTATGTCTTAGGCTGAAAAGAATAAAGTCTGTGGGCACCCTCACGACATAAAAGTCCTTTTTTTGAAAGGATGTTTCCCTTTGAATGAGTAAACAGTCGAAAGGATAGGACGCGAACAGAAAGAATAGGATAAAAAGAAAAGTTACGGTTCTAATGAAGAGGTCTTCCACACTTTTATACCTAGTTTTTACTGTTGAAAATGTTAAATGGCGCTAGAAATTTTATTGTCCAGATTCCCTTATAAATAAATCATTACGAAGATTCCAGTGTGGCATACATTTATTCATATTTGTGACAAAATGTATATAAATTGTATCGGAATCTCGAATATGTCTTCGTCCAGAAATAAGCTAGGTACGAGTATATCATTGACTTCCAATATGTTCTTATTATTTTGATCAATATTTATTTACCTTATAAATAATTTTTTTCTAGTTCATATTGATGTAACAAAATAGTTATCCTAAAAAATTATCCTATTTTTAAAATTAATTATCATTTTTTTATAATTCGATACACTTATTAATAATTAATTATATTAGTAGGGTATTTTCACCGGTTCTGAGTCTCCCCCCACCACTTTCCTCTTTGAAATGACCTTTGCGGTAACGTATTTGATGACCTTCAATGACATTGAAGGTCACATCAGTTGGTAAATTTTATTTGACCTCTACCGATTGGAGGTCATATCAGTACTAAGTGATGTGACATTTATTTAACCTCCACCGATTGGATGTTATATGCACATTCATTGACCTCTATAATTTTTATAGTTAGTGGAGTATGTATACAAAAGGCAGTGTGACGTACGAAGTATAATGGAAGGGATTTACTATATAAGAGAGGAGAGCAAAATAGAGAATCATATTTCGTTTGGTATCAACCTAACAGTTAGTGTCTACAGTAGTGTAAATTTTTGTGTTGTTTTGTGGCAAAATCTTTTAAAGTGAGAACAATTACTGTGTTTATTGCTAACTAGATATTATTTAGAATTTAAAAAAATTTTAAACAAAAAAAAAATGGCATTATCAATTGATGATTTGAATAAAATTAATAGCAATATTAATGGTGATTTTAATGATATTGCTCGGAGATCAATTGCCTCATTGGATATTAATACACCTTATTTGATTAAAAAACTGTCTTTCATCAATTCACGTTATGGAAAGTGCATTTTAGCTGTACTTTTTGATCAAAAGGATAATTCAGATTTCAAGTGTTTCTTACCAAAGAGAGTTACAGAACATATATCACAAGACAGTTTGGAGAAAATGAATTCTTCTTGGGAAAAGTATACGATAACTTATATAGGTCAAAGTGAACCTACCTTTAAAGATGCTAAATGTAAAGCATTGATAAAATTTGGAATTATAAATTAAATTTATTTGTAATTTTGTTAATTTATAAATATCTAGTAGTAATAAATACCTTGTATAGAGTAGTATAATTTAGTTTCATAATTATATAAATATTTACACTATCTAGTCATTATCATATAAGGTTGTTCTTCATTTTATCCTATAAGTAAAATAGGTAATGGTATGGATATATATATATTTCAGTGTAATATTCTTTCTGACTTCAATTTCTTTTTTATTTTTATAGAAACTATTAGGAAATATGTGGATGCAATATGCTAGCCAAAATTGGACCGAAGCTGTCGACATTCAGTCAGCAGTCAAAAGAATGAGCAACGAGTTAGACTGTATAGCAATGGATCGTATGAATGCTTGTAATTATGATATGGGCTACTACTTTTCCGTTGAAAAGACAAAAATGTTGGAAGAAAATTATAAAATGTATCGTTGTGGTGCTTCAATATGTGATGAGTGGAACTTTAAATTTGGACGAATTTTGTGAGAAAATGGTGGAAATAGGATTAAAAAGTTTTCTTTGTTCTGATTTGCTCGATTTTCTGCCATATGCAGTTGTTGTAAAATACAAGCTAGCACCTCAAAAAAATGACGACCAAGATAACGATGACGATGACGTTTGTCAAACATAATATTAAATTTGTATGTAATTTATATATTATTTTATGATTATTATATAAATAGTGTATTATATTAATAAATTGTATCATAATAATTATTTTTGTCTTTCTGTTGTGACATAAATAAAATAAAATTATGATTTTATACTTTTATTGTAAACTTATTTCTTATATAAATACAGAAAAAAGAACATATATAAAAATACATCATATTAAATACAGTTATATATAATAAAAAATACAAAAACTAAAAAAAATATATTGGGATTTCTAAGATATTCATTAGATTACTTAAATCCGGTATGTACAGAGCCATCCAAAGCATTGTAAGACATATAAGCATCGTGAATTATCAATGCATACACTCGTGTATTTTCAGGAAAGTTTTTCTTTCGGGTTTCAAATTCTAGTTTTATATCTACAGTGGATGTCTTCATGGCGTCTTGTTGATGTGAACAGTCGATAACAAATAGCGGGTTTTTTCGGAATTCTCCAATATCCATCATCGGTTCATGATTGTCTTTATCATAGAAACAGCGTTGAAAATTTTCGTACGCATAGTAAGCTGCAGAATCTAATTTCTTCCCAAAGTCTAAATTCCAACGTTCATAAGGATATACTTCTGAATTTAAATATAGACGAATATTACTTATGTCTGCATGACTGAATCGAGTAACATTTTTGCTTCTGTTATCAGAGCTATCAGTACTTTGGAAACCGATAATGATATATCGAGGTCTTTCTAAACTGTTAGTTGTTTTTATAGCCCAAATATCAGAGGCAGTTTTTCGTAATGTAGGGAGTTCATATAGATCCCACATACGATACGCCATCTTAACTGTAGCATGAGCACCACCTTTATTAATGCGATTTAACAATTTCAGTTTCTGTCTATCTTCAGGGATGATGTGTCTTATTTTCCATTCGATTTTATTTATCTCAATATCGGCGTCAACTTCTCCAATGTAACAATTCTTAAAAGATCGGGCAATTATCAATATAAGTTCTTGTTTGGCATTGAGGATGCCCCTGGTATAATCTTCAGCAAAGCCCATAAGATATTTTAGAGGTAATTTTCCACTAAATATATGACTGTTGTTATCCAAAATATCCTGGTTTTCTTCTGTTAAACCCCATCCATACGATAAAAGTGGTTTTAATTGTGTTTGACCCCATGAAACCATAGTTTTCATTGTAGTAGTTACACCTGGTTTTCGAATAACAGTCACTTGTTCTCCACCCATTTCATAACGAATCTCATCGAAGAGGAATGCTAATGCATTGTTGGATAAGTAACATACTTTAGTGAGATCGCTAGGGGTAAATTTACCTTCTATATATATGTAACTTTCTGCAATATCAAGAATAAGATCTTGGAAATGAATAGGAATTCGTATTTCATCCGAATTTCTATAGTATGGTGATCCATATGGTTTGTAGGTGTGTTCATGTAGACTAACTAATGAATTATCAAACAAGGGTTCATCGAACACATCCAACTTTGCACTGGTTGATGCCATAATTATAAATATTAAGGTTTTACTTTCAATCCAATTGACTGAAGGAAAATACGATCTCTAGCTGACAGCTTAGATGTTGATTGTTTAACGTTCTTTCGTAGAATAGATTTGTTTTGGTATGTGTCCGAAATTTTATCACTTTTTGTAGATGGTAGAGATGATGACTGTTTTCTATGATTAAAACAGAAACCCATTATATATTGTTGTTTTAGTATAATTTCTTTAGTTCCAGTTTCACAATAATTTTTTCACCTCGAAAATCTACCAGACTACCATTATCATCCAATATTCGCAATGTAATGTTATGGATAAACTGACGTCCTTCCGGTGTTACAGGCATATAAATAATATTCTGTGGTTCCTTGGAAAGTTTGAAACCAGGTTCAACATCTATATCAAATTCATATAGTGTGTGTGCTTCTTCTCCATTCACATAGGCTCCGGAAGTGATATTGCAATCAACACGAATTATTCTAACTTTCATGATGTCCACTGGTAGAGTAGATTCGTGTAAAATATTTGCAGGATATATTTTTCTTTCGAATCCTACTATGCTTGCTAATGAATATTCATTAGAAAAGTCGATGTCATATTTGGATATAATTTCACATTTTAGAGTGTTATTGTTAGCTCTTAATGTAAAGTATTTATCAATAACAAAATTGTTGTCCTTACTATTATGTTTTATAATAGATTCCAAAATATTTTGAATTGTTCTGTTCATTTCATCTACTTCATATGCACCTGGTGGTAATTGGATAAAAGTTGAAGGTGATTTGTTCTTAATTTTGAAACCAATAATATTATTTTTCTCATCAACATTTAATATGGAATTGTAGGAATAGAATCCATGTAATCCTAACCCATATCGACTATTTGTATCTAAATCAAGTGGAGGGTAATAGTCGCTGCTTAGTACGCTAGATTGCCCTGACAATGTGAATGTACGAGACATGACTGACGTATATAAGTTGTTAGCACAATATTTTATTGTTGTTTACAGCAGTAATTTAGACGTATCTCCTGCCTTGAAATTGATGGTACTATATTAGCTCTTCCACTAAGCCTATTTTCAGATGCCACTGTAATATCACGTACATTGCAATAACAACATAGAAATTTTCGTGGAACAGGCCCATCATTCACATCAGTAGATTGCGATGTATTGTCGTCACTGTAATGTTCCAAACAGTATTGATATTTCAATATATCAATGTCGCTTTTTAGATGTTCAGGTAATTTATCCCATACCCATGCGATTTCATGTGGAGCACAGGTGATCATTACCTCTTTAGGAAAATCTGCTAATTGTTCCTTTGTCAATTTTGTAAGCGTTCTATATTTGGAAAAAGCTCGTAATGAATTAGCCATCCTTTTAATTTTGTCACGCTCTTCTTTTGGACACATTGGAAATTCCATTGTTAGTTAGAAATGATAAACACAAATGCCCACACCAAACTGTATTGAACTTCTGTTGACGATCGTAATTATAGTAAATTTTGAGCAGTGGGTTTGGTTTTATATGTAAATATTTTATAAGTTCCTTAGGTGGCGGAAGGTCTCCAAAGCTATCGTAGTAATTAACAATATTACCAATTTTCTTGTATGCCACCCAATGGGTTCCCAGACCATTTAAGCTGTCTAAGTTCAAAACAGCTGATTCATTATGTCGGGCGCCACTTTCAGGAAGTTCATCTCGCATGAATACACCTCGAAAATATGGGATTTTTAAAATACTAGCGTAATATCTAATATCGTTATCGCTGAGAGGTCTTCGAGGTAGGGAGTTTAAAAGTTTTTTGAATTATTTGATTTCAGATAAAGTCCTAATCCAGTTCGATATGGTTTTAAATACAAACCTTCACCTTTTTTCCCAAGGGCTACAGATTCCATTTTTTTATTGTGACGTACTTCTTCAGATAATCGTTGATTAGCATTTTTCACATCACTAATAGTCTTATATAGACCTGCAGCTCCACCGGCTAAACTTCCTAATGCCGATAGTCCTGCAAAAATAGGAATTAGGGGTAATATTCCACCAACCTTCGGAATAGGTATAATTCGGGGAGTGCGAATATTTCTTTTACCCCCTGATGTTCTCACAAATCTTCGTGCTGCCTGTAAAGCGAATTGGGTTGCTTTTCGTGCATTACCAGAAACAAATCGTTTACCACCAGCTTTACGTATTTCATCTCGTACTTTATGAACAATACCACCACCAAAGCTAACTATATTTTTCTTAATATTCTTCTTTTTGTTTATTTTCTTTCTCGGAATGGATTTAGATTTACAACCCATACCTAGACGTCGCTTTGCTTTCATGATGTTTGTAACTAACCAAGCAGCTGCCTTTTCTTTAAAATTAGCGTCTTTGGATTTGACTCTTTGCCAGGCGCGTTGCTCTAATTCGTAGTCTGCTTTATGACGTGTTGATAAATCTTTATAATCTTCATAAGCACCGTCATGTGCCTTACAAGCCTGATCGAGAGGATTAATACCCGGATCACCTCTTGATATCCTTTTTTGATATTTTGTGCCAGGACCACAGTACTGATATCCTCCAGGCAAATGTAATTCAAACGGTAGTTTATTTATTAAAGAATTTATAAATCCCCTTCCTTTTCGTGAATTTAACACTTTACGTCTAGATTCGCTGACGAACGGCATTAAAATGAGCAAAAAGGTAATAAACAAATGTAATTATATTTGTTTGACATTCTATTAGATTATAGAATCGCAATACCAAGAAAGCTAACTGCCAATTAAATATTATGTATACAGTTCATTTCTATTTATATAGTATCCGACACTCAAACAATGCGGATTGTAAAACAAAAGGCGACGTTTGTAGTGGATAATTTCGATGAACGTGTAGGAAGTGGTGTAAATATTAACAGCAGACGCCATGGACCGCTACTACCTTCAACAATTCGAGGTCTGGTGATTGGCCCTTCGAACTGTGGGAAAACCAATGTTATGATATCACTTATTACACATCCGCATGGTTTACGTTTTGCTAACATTTATTTATACTCCAAATCATTGTATCAACCAAAATATGAATATCTTCGAAAGATTTTAAATCCCATTGATGGATTAGGATTTTATACATTTAACAATAATGTTGAAATCGTTGAACCCTCTGACGCCAAGTCGAACTCGGTTTTTATATTTGATGATGTTATATGTGAGAAACAAGATATTATTAGATCATATTTTAGTATGGGTCGACATAAATCTATAGATAGTTTTTATTTGGCTCAAACATATTCTAGAGTGCCAAAACAACTAATTAGAGACAATTCGAATTTTATAGTTATGTTCAAGCAAGACGAAATGAATTTACATCATATATTTCAAGATCATGTGTCGCCGGATGTTACTTTCAAACAGTTTCTGGATATGTGTGCAAAATGCTGGTTAGATAAATATGGATTTCTGGTTATTGATAAAGATAGTGAAATACATGAAGGTAGATATAGGAAAGGTTTAGATAGTTACATATATCCATAATGCATACGACTTTTTACATTAATTGTGAAGGAAGTGGCGATGGGTACACATCAAAAAATGAAGAAGGTCGAAGTTGACAAGGACGCAAATAATATTAGTGAAATAGATTTAAAAAGGAAATTAATAGAAGCAACTGATTCTGTTCGAAAGAAATTCAATTATATAAAAAATAGACATGTTGAAAATCAAGCTGCATTGGAAAAAATATATGAACCACTGACGAAGCCATTAAAAACTATTTCTGAGACAACTAAGGATACAAATCGTAAATTTCATGCCCCACAGCAGTATTTAGCAACACCCCCTAAAAAAGTTACCACCTGTAGTGCTAGTACGGTTGAAACACCCAAATTTGAGGAAGACCAAACAATAATGAAAAACCCTTCTTTTATAGAAACACCACCATCATCAATAACAACAGCTTCAAGTCCTGCTATGTCTAGTGGTGATGCTGAAAAATTACCAAATATTGTTTCAAATTATATTGAAGGAGTGAGAATCGGCGATCCTGCATACGATACCAAGTACGGGGTTCGTGTTGATACCGATAGTGGAAAACTATCCATGGGTAATGCCGAAGTTCGATTTCATGGGAAAAATATTTCCTTTTCGAGAAATAATAAAATACTTCGAACGTATAAAGGAAATCCGCAGTTATACGATTTGCTATTTTTAAAACTTCCCCCGGCTCTTAATAGTGATGGAAATGGGGTTAGCGATGAAAATAAAAATATATTTGCTGAAATATTAAATATAACTAATGCAGCATACAAAAACTATGATGTAACATCTGGTTATAACTATAGCAAAACGAAAAAGTATATAGAAGTCATAAAACCGCTGTTGCATCGCAGAATGAGAACTCGATCCATGAAAGGTTCGGGTATAATACCTACGAGAAAAATCTATACTGGTAAAAAGGTGGACTACATATATTGGAATAAACCCAAAGAATTAATTGATCGCTTAAGATTATTATGGAGTTCTAAAATGGCCGGTCATTCAGGTCACGAAAATGAAATATTGTCCATAATAGACGAACTAAGGGAGGAAGATATTGTGTATTAGAGAAATATTGATTACATTTATTTCATGAATGATAAATATATAAAGCAGGTACTAGTTTCTTTCTTATCAATTGTAATTTGAACACAAAGGAATAATGGGCTCCATTGACAAATTTGGACGTCGAAAAAAGAGTGGTTGTGTAGGTCATCGTGGTCCGCAAGGCGTCGGTTTCAAACTTACCAATGACAAACATTATGATATTCAAGGCAAACAATTAAAAAATATTGGTGATCCAACAGATGAAAAGGATGGAACAACATTAAACTATGTTAATTTACTTATGGATACCTGTAAAAATGATATCCTTTCCGCTGTACAACAATCAGCCAATCTCATAACCGATAACTTGGTAGCTTACATAAAAAGGGAGAGAAATGAAATTGTGGATGAGGTAACAAAAATATTTCAAAATATTAAAATTAAGATGGATGAAACGATAAGTGATATGAAAATTGATTTGGATAAATTAAAAAGTGACAAAGACAAATATTGGGAATCTCATAATAAGTTACTACGAGATTTGTCAGATTTTGCACTAGATATAGAAAAAGTTGAGCAACTTATTGCGAAACATCATCCCCCGGAAGATACAGGTAGATTAGTATTTCCATCTATATGGTCAAAACCAGTTGAATCATAAGAGGGTGCCATTTGTCAGGAACGATCATTGTAAAAGAGAATATTGCAACACATGCATGTGCATGTATCATCGTATTACAAAGTTTGAATACAAGGGAGGAATACAATATGTTCATTAGTGATACAAAACGACAAATTATCAATGAATTACATAAACCGGTTCGAAAAAATTTTAGAAGGAGAAGAACCATAATAAAAAATTTTGCAGATTTGTGGCAAATTGATTTGGCTGAAATGCAAGATTTTGCAACCAAAAATAAAGGTTATCGATATATACTCATAGTAATTGATTGTTATTCTAAATATGTTTGGGCCAAACCGTTAAAGAAAAAAAACGCTGTCGAAGTTTCTGTTGCAATGAAAAATGTTCTTCGTGAAGCTGGTTATTCCCCAAAAAATTTACAGAGCGATCAAGGGCTCGAGTTTTACAATCAAGAGTTCTCAAAACTAATGCGTCAGTACAACATAAATCATTATTCCACATTTAGTACAAAAAAAGCAGCAATTGTAGAACGTGTAATTAGAACTTTGAAAAATTGGATATATAAAGAGTTTTCTGCTAGAGGTAATTATAAGTGGATTGATATATTACCTAAGATTATAAATTCATATAACAACAGAGTTCATCGTACTACAAGAATGAAACCTATCGATGTAAAACGAACAACTGTATTAAATGTTTATAATTATCCAAAAGTTGCTTTGAAGCAAAAATTCAATATAGGGGATATAGTACGTATAAGCAAATACAAAAACGTGTTCGAGAAGGGATATACAGCAAATTATTCTACTGAACTGTTTAAAGTTGTAAAAATAAACGTAACAAATCCGACAACATACATGATAGAAGATATGTATGGCCAGCCAATCAAAGGATGTTTTTATGAGTGGGAATTACAGAAAACAAAGTTTCCGGAAGTATATTTGGTGGAGAAAATTTTGAAGAGGAAGGGTGATAGATTATTTTGTAAGTGGCTTGGTCTTCCCGCATCCCAAAATTCATGGATCAATAAAACAGACTTGGTCTAAAAGTGAATAATAATGGTATATCATTTACAATGACAACTGGACAATGTTTTAATCATTTCAACAAACCAATGGAGATATTTAATGTTGATAAAATGTAACTATATATGTATATTGTATAAAATGATTGTAATAAAATGTTTATCATATGATAATAATAAACGTATGAGTATATTTGATGTGTTTTATTTTTTTTTGTATTTATATAAAATAGGAATTTGAGGATAGTAGTAAATGATAAAAGAAACAAAATGCTTGTCATTTATATTTTTATAAAATTAATTTGAGAGGACAATAGTAAAAAAAGAGACTAGCTTAAACAAAATATTTTTATTATATACAATTATAGTGTTTTATCTGTCAAACAATTCATTTCGCAATATTTGTTGATGATTTGTTAAGCAAAAGCAACGTTTGAAATGTTTATTTTTATTAGCGAATAAATGTCCTGTTTGTTCGCATAAAAATGTATCCTCTCTGTCAGCAGCGCAGACTCTGTTCCAACAATCTTCTTTATATACCATACATATACCACACCGTTCCTTCAGGGGATGATCTTCAATGCTGCAGCTTTCACAACGGTTCCTAACAATTCCAAAATTGGTGTATTTCAATTTCTGACATTTATTGCATTTATCCGTTTCCACTGTTTTTACGGTTACTCGATTTTCTTTTGAACATTCATTACAAAGTCCTGTACAATCATTAATAAGTTTTTTGTGTACCATACAATAACAATTGTGGCATGTATACAAATTCATCACTTTAAAAGGAATCACTTGCACTTTCACCTTTGAATCCCATTCTTTTGGAAATGGCATTTTTTTTTAAATACTTGTTCACTATTTGAGATGTCTAAAAAAGAATGAACTCCTCCTAAATCCACAAACCCTTATAGTTATATATGCATAACCTTCATGTGACTTCTAAACATTCCATACGATTGAGAAATATTCTAGATGACCTTGACATCATGATGTGATCTGTGACGTCACATCTGAAACGCTATATAACCCGAGAGGAGGTAGGATAGAGATTAGTTGTTATCTACAGCTTTTTACTAAAACTTGCGTACTTGTAAAAATCAGTTATAATGGCTCGTTTAGGGTTTGTTAATTGGGATCTCTTAGAGGAGCTAGCTGCTATGGAGCAGGAGGTAAATATTATTAAATGTCTTTTTTATTGATAAACTAATTTTGTGAAATTTTGTGAAACAGGAAGCCTGGGGTATACCACTTGTCGAAGAAGATAATGTGGATAATGTGGACCAAGTAAATGATGATGAAGGTCAGGTGGTTGAAGATGCAGATGGCGAACTTCTTCAAGATAATGTGGATGAAGTAAATGAACACGAGCAGAACGATGAAGGTGAGGTGGATGAGGGTGATGCGGGCAATGAAGAGGTCGTTGAAGCTGCAGATGACGAAGAAGAGGTAAATATATATATTTTTTAAAATATAACAACAATATATGAAATATTTTTATGTAGGTAGCTGAATATGTGGACGAGGGCATCGTCGAAGATTGCTCCGATGAGCCCGATCAAATATTGATGAGGTCCCACGAAGTTCGGAACGGCGACGTTGTTAATAAAAACCAACAGTACTGCTACACATATTGTATGGTACTCGTTAGCACAGACCCGGAGACGGACTACAAATTTTGCCACAGGTGCTATATGGAGTTGGTGCGGCTTTCGGGTGTGGAAGAATATGAGCATACGCATTATGATTGCCACACAACGTCGAAATATGAAGAATGTTCGCTTTACTGTTCATCATGTCGGCTACCTCTAGAACAAGTGCGGTTAACAAGGACTTGTGTCATCTGCAATTATGTGAAAAGTGAAAAAGACAAAAACTGAATAATTTTAGCGATTAGTTGTAAGTTATAGTTTTTAGATAATGTAAGTATTTACTTATAGTAATATATATAGTTTAACATTGTAAATATTAAATAAATAGATGAATTGAAACTATAATTTTTCTTTCAATATATATATATATATATATATAGCGTCCCGTAATACTTTTTTTATAAATATAAGGAAACACAAGTGTTACATTACTTTCAATTGTATCTAAACCATCAAAGTGGAAAGTACAGTGTCGTAGGATTTAAAATGAAGTTTATTGTGGTTGACTTACAAGGTTATAATATACCCGAATTTTCTCCAAAGGAGATTACATTTATTAGTGACAAATGCGTTGGTCATTATCTGTTAAAACCAGAAGTTCCATACAGTTCATTAGATATCAAATTAAAAAGACAAGCCACATATTTAAAATGGTTTCATCATGGATTAAAATATGATGATGGCTATGTAAATTATGAAATGTTGAATGATATATTATATAAACATATAGTGGATTGTAACATAAGAATAGTATATGTAAAAGGACATCAGAAAGAAACATTTCTCCGACAGAAATTAAATGACATACAACCTATATCTCATCAGGATATAATAAACGTTGAGAACTTAAATTGCGATGAAGTGGTTGAATCACCTCCAATATTTAATAAAACTATTCCATATTGTTTATATCATTGCATTAATAAATGTGTGTGTAGTTTGCAAAACTGTGTTGATCTTGATAATTGGATACAATCTAGTCTACTTAAACAAAAGTAAATATATATATAATCATTAAATAACGTACATATTTACCCTCTCCACTTGACTAGAACATATAAATAAGAATCTCAAATATTCAAGTCAGTATCTCGCAACAAAACAAAGAAGAAACATGGAGAGTAGAACAGCACCAGAGGTAGAAATTGCTGAGGCTGACTCCACCACATTCCCGTTTCACTCACCCGTTAGGCCATCTTCTCCGTCGTGGAGTGACAGCACCATCAGTATATATGGTGATGAAAATGAGGAGGAGAACCCGCTGCCTGATTCTACCACATCGTCCGGAGATTCAACACCGGACAATTTAAGTATGGATCTGCTAGATGGTAAGAAAGTTGCAACAATTGGATGTAGTTCTTAAAATAATTTTTTATTCGATTAGGTCACTTAGAAGAGTGGTTGAATAATCTAGCTCAGGTGTTTCGAGATGTAGAGCGGGATATCGGCAACGATCCTGAAGTGCGGAGTGATGATGAGATGGAGGACGAAATGCATTAAAATATTTTATAAGTAATTATTTATGCGTATTATATAGTATATTTAAATATAAATTAAAAAATAAATATCTGTACTACTAGTTATTAAATGCTGAGAAATATTTCACAAATGTTTAATTTTTATGTACTAACACAAAAGAAATAAAACAAAATGTTGTACACTTTTTTCTCTGATTTTGAACACTGCTTAGAATATTTTTAATTTTGAAGATGGTTTAATTTATTGTAAATAAAAAATGTGATATGTGTATTTATTTAATTATTACTCTGTTGTAATAAATTTGAAATTAAACTTATTGCAACTAATATTAGATTTTGTTTGATATTGATATGTATCCAAACCATAAAGTTCTAACAAACTACTGATGCGTAGGTAATTTTCACAAAACTTTTTATTTATCCAGTGGTTCTGCCGTCCGATCATTTTATGGTATCGGTCAACGTAGGGGTGACCTTTAGTTGTCACTTCGATTATTCCAACGTGCCGGCCTTCGACCGGCTGCATTTCGTCTCACCATTCCGAACGCGCCGGCCGAAGGCCGGCGGCTTTTGCGGAAGATTTGCTAGGGGACGGCGCCTGCGGCGCCGCCGCTGCCTCTTTAATTATCACTCCGATAATTTCAAAATGCCGGCCTGCGGCCGGCGGTGCCTGCAAGGAGTTGACTTGGGGGCGGCGCCTGCGGCGCCGCCCCCAATATGAGTGCGTGGGTGCGGGGGGGATGGGGGCGGCGGCTGGTGGGCGGGCTCACTCGCTCGCTTCGCTCGCTCGTTCGCGGGTCGGCCTTCGGCCTCCCGCCCCCCAGCCGCCGCCCCCATCCCCCCCGCCCCCATCGCCGCCCCCACGCGAGAACTGGCCGCTATTGGCGGCCAGCTCTCCTTTTTTTTTCTTCTCTTTCCCCCCTTTTCCCCCCCTTTTCTCCCCTCCTTTTCCCCCTTTTTTCCTTCTCTTCCTTTCCCTTCTTTTCTTTTTCTACCGCCCCCTTAATGAAAGTACAATCTGGAGATGTTTTATTATTGGTAAAGTCAAAAGTGACGTGATTGTGAAAAGTAACCGAACTGAGAACAAAAACGTTAAGTTTCATATAATATTTCTTAAATCTTTAGTTTTATTAGATATTTTTTTAAAGATTGAAATATACTATTATTTTTTCTCAGTAATTGAATTAAAATGTAAACACCTATTTTTTATAAAACTTATGTATTTTAAAAGTTTATATTACCCACATTTTCACACCAATATTTTTTTTAATTTAAAATTTATGTTATCTACAATATATTTAAACAACATATAAATGATTATAAAAATTTATTTCAAATATAGGATGTATATTTACATGGGATTATATCCCAAACTGTGAACAAAAACGCTAAGTTTCATATAATATTTCATAAGTTTTTAGTTTTATATTAGATAGTTTTTAAAGATTTAAATATGCTATTATTTTTCTCATTAATTAAATTTAAATGTAAACACTTAATTTTTTAAAATTTGTTTATGAAACTTATGTATTTTAAAGGTTTATGTACCCACATTTTCATACCAGTATTTTTTTTTAATTTTTATTATCTACAATATATTTAAACAACATATATATGATTAGAAAAATTTATTATTTACACGGGATTATATATATATATTTACAATATCTAAATATTACATATATTTATATCTAAATCTACTATTCATTCAATCTTCTAACACCCATCCTCTCACTCAATTGTCTTAACGTTCTCTCACTTTCACTTTTCTTGCGTTTCTTTTCATCAATGTCCCGCCGCAAATTCTGTATTTCTTCTTGTAACACCCGCAACTGCCCCTCTTTTTCGATGAGTTTGTTCTCCAGCTCCCGAACTTCTCGATCACTTTCTGCCTCTCTTCTATTCAGTTTTGCCCAGAATTTTAGAAAGGCAGAAATGGCATCTGTTTCACCAACCTGTGAGCACTGGATATCGTCCTCGTCAGATGCTGTGGTCGTTGACGGTGCCACCATTTCCATCCTCTGAGGTTCCGGTGCTGGTTGCAGTTCCATGGGCACAAATGGTGGAATCTGTTCCTGAGGAGCTTCCTGTGATACCCGAGGAACTTCTTCAACTGGAGCTCGCGATATAGTGTGTGGTGCCGTTATTTCTTGCGGTACCACTACCGTTCGGGTTTCAATTATCATTTGTGGGGCTTCCTTTTTGGCGGTGCTTGTAGATGTTTTTGATGGTACTGGTTGTTGCAACATATGCCACAATTCAGAAGACTTCCCTTTCCCAGAGGATTTTCTAGAAGTTTCAACCCTTTGATGTTTATTTATTTTTTTTACCTTCGGCAGCGGGGACTTTGGTCGAAACACATCATCTTCATTGTCACTTATTGGCGACAACACAATATTTGGGAGATCCCCGCGAATTTCTGATAACGCCCTAGCCAAAATATCGTCTGCGGGGATCACTGGCAGGTCATCTAGAACGTTCGGCGTAGTATAATAGCCTGGGTTGGACCTTGGGTTGGCACTGTGGCGTTGAAAATGACGACGCTCTTCAGGTGTCATCTGAGGCATTGGTTTGCCTACACTAACCACCTTCTTCTTAGAACTCGTCGGAGTTTTCCTTGGTACCGTACTTGTTCTGCCCATTTTTTTCACTTTTCACTTTACTTTTTCACTGATGTCTTCACTTCGAACTACACAGAAAGACTGGTTGACCCCTCGTGAGGACGGCTCCATTTTATACTCTGTGAACCCTCCCACCACCTCCTACCACCGCCTATTCTGTAATACTGTAGAATATACCAGAACTTGTGCCTGTTATCGAATTTTCGAGAGAGAAAGCAGGCAAGAATAAATGATTATCTACCGCTACCTATTACACTGCTCATGCTTAACTGAGTCGATGATGTTCTAGAATGTTGGTGAATACCTTCTCAGCAGATTTTTCGAGAACAAATAAAATAAATGACTCATCACTCCAGTGTTCATATTTCACTGGATGGGCGGATTGAATATTCGAGAATTTTTCGGAACAATCAAGAATAAAACATAAACTCTGTGGCGTAGTGTTGAAAAGTATATTAAATCTGATATGTTGCTATATATTAAAAATTCTCAAATAATTATGTTAAGATTCTTAATGTTGATTTTCATGTAATTTCTCTTTAATTTTTGACATGCTTTATTTTAGGAAGAATGGTTGAGAGTTTTTATTCTAAAAGTAAATTCAATAGGCAGTATTATATGAAAATTAAATAAATAATACCAACACATTTTATAAATATAAATTGTATATGCGGAAGAAATGAGGTTTTGTGATACTATTAACTCCTAAATAAAATTGTGGGTAAATAAAATAGAAATAAATATACAACAATTCATAATGGACGAATATTATTCTTTATTTTTTTTTTAGGTTAACAAATATACAAACAAGTTTACAATAAGTACAATACTTTGTATACTTATACTATTGTTTAGATATAAAATTTCCAGTTATTCAATTATTTCTTCTAGAGCCTGAATTAATAATTTTAAATTATTGTCTCCATCTATTCCAATCGTTTGACTTATGACGTTTACGAACCAATCGAAATTTTTATCGTATTCGGTTTGGTAGTACCTAATATCATCGTGACCCCAGGGTAATGTTAATACAGTGTTGGGAATAATGAAACGCTTATCATCATAATGAGAAAGAGCTACTTTGTTTTTTAATTCTGTATAAATGTCATGTAACTCGCTTCGGAAAGAGTTCATTTTTCTAAAAATTAAACCACCTTGATCTACGATTTTCTTATAATCATTAATGGTCAACTGATTCTTTATAACAGATTTCTTTACCCCTTTAGCTTTTTTTAATTCATTACTCACGGATTTCACATAATAAGCTTTAGCACCGGTACCATAAAATTCCATTATAGGATCTGAAGGAAATTCATCCTTGAAATTACCCAATATTGAATCAGATACGGGAATACCAAACTTATTATCTTGTTTATAATTAGATGTATCGAAACAATCAATATTTGATTTCATAAAATTATAAAAATCATCAGTGTAAATTTTAATAATTAAGGAGTCTGTATCCGTATACAATAGTGAAGCTTTATCACCAAAATTACTTTTTATGGTGTTATAGAAAAAAGAATATAACACGGTTTTAGATAGTTCCAAAATAGAAAAGCCTAGGTAGAGAGGTTTGTTATAATGAACTTTTAATTTACCCATATGTATGGCCACGAAGTCTTCTGAAAATATAGTACACGATTTAAAATTTGGTCGAGCGATTAATGTGTTTGCGCCAAACGACTTTTGAACTTTTTCCCAATGAGTTATCAATTTGATATCTTTTCTATTGTCAATATTTTCCATTGTTTTCCCATAAACAGCATTGTTCATGAGTTTATAAAAGTCTTTTTCGAATTTATTTGAAGCAGCATTTCTCATTTTAGTGTTAAGATCGATGTAAACTTTCAGCCAAGGAGTTTGATTAAATTTAATTATGCGATGTATTTTTGTTACCTTCAAACCATTTATCACTGCTTGTTTTAAATTTCTAAAGTGTATGATATAATTATATTTATTATTTAAATTTGGAATCAATTTTGGAACTTTTGATTTAGCTCCGGGTGGTATTATATTCTCCGCTAAAAAGGGTAAATCCGAGTGTATGTCATGTAAAAATTTAGAATATTCTATATCCACTTCCAACGCATAACCGTAAACTCCTTCATCGGGAATGTCCATAACGTTAAAATTTGAAATTTCATCTTCTGTTAGCCACGAAAATCCACCCGTTGGTAAATATTGCGACATGCTGTGTCCGTAGAGATTCGTGGCATCCAAATATGTAATAAACGATGAAGGTTCACTTGGATTATAATTTGGAAGGTATATATTATTAGCAACATGTTTCCTTCCAGAACATTGACTTATTCCACCGCGTATACCCTTCTTGAAGAACTGTATCATTGTAGCGTCCGTCAAAAGTTCCAATTCTATTTTTGTTAATCTCAACATGGCATCCCATGCAAGTCCGGGAGCCGTATAATATTGTGCAGGATCTAACTTATATGTATTCAGGGAGATTTTTCGAAAGTTTTCAAATACATCGCATAATATGAACACGTCTGATTTTAAATAAATGTCGGAATATTCACCCAAATTTCTACAATTAAACGTTTCCCATGTTTTTTGTGCCCTTGCATATTCCTTATCTGATATATGTTCTTCATTTAATTTATCGTAAAATTCTTCTTTGCACGGTAAATATGGGGTATTCAGTTTGTCTAAGCTCGTCAAATAACTATATGGAAAAACACCTTTTTGCCTTATTAGGTTGAAATGTTCCTTATCTGGAAAGTATTTAAGGGTTTCATCGAATTGAGTTTCATTCAAAGTTGCAGATAAATTTTCTAAAGATGTGGATAAAAATTTGAAACTGTCGATAAATCTCATCTTTAGAAAACTTTTCTTTACTTTACCATCACTTCCAACATAATCATGCATATAAAGGTGTTTTGTAAATGAAATGTATTTTTCTTTACTTTGGGCTATCACGTCAATTTTATCCTTATTTGAGCACAATTCACGCACGAACAAATGAGCATCGTACCCCGACATGTTATGTAATATAATTGGAATAAAGTTCGATATTTTATAATTTAGATTGCAACCCATGTGAGCGGCTCCTTGTCTCTTTTTCCCGGTTAGATGACAGTGATCCCTAACTTTAACATGAAACCTTTCAAACGGTTTTTCACATATACTGCAAACAACAGCATTTTCAAAGTCACGCTCCTCATCCTCAGATAAGTGGGTCATTGGAACTATGTTCTTCAAATAATTATTATAAATTTCTCTTAAATCTCCCTCTAAACGCTGTACAAATTCCTTTGCGACATTATCCCCCCTGTAAAAAACTAATTTTGAGAGAGAGTCATCGAAAGAACACTTTATCAAATACGCAAATGAATATGGCTCATGGCTGAAAGTCTTACATGTATATGATTTTTCGGGGTTGGGTTCACATGTATCCATAGGTTTCAATATAGATTCAAAGTCGGCATATACTACAAATGGCACCTTCAACTGTTTTTCAATATTTTCAAATTTTAATATGTTTTCAGGAACACTTTTTCCAAACTTATCGACACGCAATTCTAAACTAGGTACAGTGGTATAAATATGATTGCAGTCTCGCTTTTGATGTTGTAAAAGCAAAGTTTCAGAACCAAAGTAAGACATACAACCATCACAAAAAAACTTCTTATGTTCATTATTAGAAATCTGATTAGAAACCAACCTCGACAAATCCTTAATCCAGCAATAATGGCTTATTGCACATTCCTTAACACAATGATGATTTTGGCTACACTCCTTAGTAATAAATAACAGATTCACATGATACCTCAATTTTTTTGATGCATAACGCAAAGGTCCAACGATTTCGTATTTTAACTTATTCTTTTCAAATGCACTTTCCAAACCGTATACGTTAACAGATATATCGTTCATTGATTCGAATTTTGAAATATCCTTTAATTTAACTGGAAATTCCATACCTACCAAATTTAAAACGGAAGAAAAATGTGGATATGATGACATCTCATGCACTGGACCTCTCGGTGGATATAAGGCTGCAGTTATTGCCCATGCAAAGCAACACTCATCCTGATTCTTTATATTTACTACCGCTTTCTTATTTTCCACAAACTTCGGCAATTTTATATAAGAGGAGCCGCACAGAGGACTATTTTTATTCACATTTACCTCCATATACAATATTTCCTCGATGGCCCAACCTGTAACAATATTTTTTATATGAATAAAGAAAATTAATTTCTCCTCTAATAAGATTTACTTACCAGAATCTTTCTCCTCAAATTCAGATGTTTGAGATTTCATCGTATCTACAAATTCCTGGTAAACATCATCCAAGTCCACAGACTCGTCGAGAGTTCTATTGCAACTATTAAATGCTTTCACATCTGAGGTCTCGCGAGTTTGCAATATAAAATTGGCAAAAGTTTCCATGTTCACTTTTATGGATTTATGGACCCTTATGACATCCTCCAGCAAACTTATTATTTTAGCTTTCACTCGATTGAAAAATTCATCAAAGTCTGTAAGTTTCTCTTCACTATGAACTCTGTAGCTTATTATTCTACACTTAAATGCTGTATTAATAATTTGTACACCATCAGATTTAGGAGTACATGACATTGTTCTATGTTCCAATGTCCTACGATGTGCATGTATTTGAGTGCGGGGTATATCCTTATTACAACATTTAACTGTTACAATTTCGGGCGATTGACCATCATGATCTAATTTAACCCGTTTTGACTCAGGTTCATCTACACTTATGGGCGTACAAGACTGCCTTTCATGACGACGCAAATTATCACTGCGTGTAAAACTTTTACCACACACATTGCATAAATACATCTTTTTTTTTATTTTATGTTACTCTCGGTCAACACGTTATTCACAAATGAGTTTTCTATCTACCTACTCATTCCTTTATATTCATGATGAGATAGGAGTTGAGCATGCGCTGTAGACTCTAGTATTACAACATCGAGCAAGGTTTTTTCAAGTTCAAATAAAACTTACCAACTGATGTAACCTTCAATTGATAGAGGGTCAAAATAAAAGTTACCAACTGATATGACCTCCAATCGGTAGAGGTCAAATAAAATTTACCAACTGATGTGACCTTCAATGTCATTGAAGGTCATCAAATACGTTACCGCAAAGGTCATTTCAAAGAGGAAAGTGGTGGGGGGAGACTCAGAACCGGTGAAAATACCCTACTTATATTATTAATTAATTAAGAAAAAAAAATCCAAATTTTGAAAGTAAATTGAAATGGTACTTACGAACTTAAGAAATGATCATAACTTACGGTTTGGAAAACAAACTCTCCAATTTTGGTTTTTATATGAAGTTTTCTTAGGTTATTTAATTATTTGAAAATATAAGCGTGAATAAAAAAAAATATATCAATTTCCTAACATAGTTAGTATCCTCGAAGACAGTATTTGTTTGAAAGGAAAAATTTGAATTGGTTAACTTATTTGAATGAAAACAATACGTCATTGACTGAAAAAGGGGTTGTGCGACGTTTTGTTAGTAGCAATAATTATAAGTTTAATATTTCTGGTATCTACAAACCCATAGTATTAATTGGGGAGACCCATGCAAAAATAATTGGCCTAATTTCAAGATGTCCTCAAAAAATGGGAATACAAAAAAATCACTATACAGGGTGATTCAGTTATATCTAATGTCATTAATATAAAGAGAAGATATGAAACAATTAGTATAATACTATAATAGTAATAATGTTTTAATAAATTCGTATCATATTAAACAAAAATTTACTTAAATGCATATTTAAGTACGGCAAAAAAAATATTTTCAAACCATTATTTAAAGACTGTTACTGACCGCTGGGGGTAGTTCAACTCTATGTTGGCCTAACGCGACGTTGCCAAATTTAAATATTTTACTATAGTACCTACTTATTGTAATATGTAATTAATTCCATAAATTATTTTTTAAGGTATGCAATTGACATATTAAGTTTCAATATAAAATATATTTAATTTTGAAATTGCAAAATTCCAACGGATTAAAATTCACATTTTATTACATAAATAGCTAAAAAGCTGGCAGTTCATATTCCCGTTTAATACGTTACTGACGGAATAAGTCGAACATCGGATTCGGGTTCGTTTTCCTATGCAGGCGAGCCGTCGTCGAACGGTATTTCGAACAGATGCACGCGGCCGGGCTTTTTTCCCTTCTTTATCCATCAGTTATCATTTTCGCATGGTAGAGGTTGACGAATTTTGTGTGTTTGTGTCGCCAGTGTAGTTTATAAGTAATAATAAAATATGCTATTTGCCTAAATAAAAATGCAATTCAAGTTGGGTAAAGTGAAGTAGTGAAAGACAGCGGTTGCCATCTACTGAACAGAGACGTAAAATACATTTTAACAGACATGTGCGTCTGTGTTATTCGGTACTTATTGATCATGAGTAATGGATTTGATTCTGATTCATATTCATAATCAAATGCGATTTACATTATTAGGAAATATTCTGATTCTGCTTTCAAGAACACAACGAAAAGGTAACAAAAATAGGTATGTTTCGAATTTTTATCCAAAATTATTTACTGTATAATTTTTGTTTGAACTTGCATTACGAGGACAAGATGAATGAATTATATATCAGAATTTGACAAAACGCTAAATGAATACTTTCAAAATGCCACAATATTTAAAGATAGGTACCTCAAAGGATATACAGAATGCATACATTTTAGATTGCAAACAAGCATTATATATATTTAGTTATTAATAATATTGTGTGAAACTAACTACTGTGTGGACTAAAGCCCCAACCAGCGTTGAATTACACTCACAATACCTATCCATATATTCTTTATTATTAGCTTTTGTAACATTTTTTACTGTATTAGAAAGGTATTTTAAGCTAACATAAATCAAATCTCCTACAATTGCTATCAATGAAGTTATATGTATGCTTTCTGATACCAAACGTCTAGGTATGCTAATGAACAATTCCACAGACAAAGCTATATTCAATAATTATCTAAAGAAATTAATCTATCTAAATTTACTAACCTGGCTTAATAAAAATACTCTATAAATATCTAACTTCACTTTTGACAGTAGGAACTCGAAAATTCAACCACAATAGATGAGATCTGACCTATTTCTGCATTTTTAGGATTGCAACACTTTTGAAATTGTCGATATTTAATTTCAAATAATTTTAATTTATATAATAATTTTTATAGTTAGATATTTGACTCAACTTAAAGGAGGCCATCTGAAGAAGCAATCCTAAAAATTCAGAAATAGGTCAGATCTCATCTATTGTGGTTGAATTTTCGAGTTCCCATTGTCAAAAGTGAAGTTAGATATTTATAGAGTGTTTTCATTAAACCAGGTTAGTAAATTTAGCTAGATTAATTTCTTTAGATAATTATTGAATAGAGCTGTCTGTGGAATTGTTCATTAGCATACCTAGATGTTTGGTATCACAGAGCATACACATGACTTCATTCATAGGAATTGTAGGAGATTTGATTTATATTAGCTTAAAATACCTTTCTAATACAATAAAAAAGATTGCCACTAGAACAAAAATCTATCACTTTAGTACTGAACATGCTGTTATTATATGTATGTGGTCCTGAGTGGCAACGCTTCTATATAGCTTCAATACTCGTTATGCGGTGATTTGGTTATCTTTTCAAAGGTCGAGTAAAATTTTGTTTCCGATTTTCTGTCTGCCTTTCGAATACGTGGTTAAAATTAATTATATTATGACTGAATCACCCTGTACAATAAGGCAGAATTTTGTGTTAGAATCCCCACAAGATTTCAAAAAGTTAGATCTCGACAACCCTAGACAATAATAATTTTATCACACCTAAACACCCTGTATAGAATCCAAAGCCCGATTCATAATTTTCATGAAATTAATGGATAAAACTGGCAACAATAAATAATTCTGCAGCGAGTGTCTGCCAAGTTTACTCAAGAGCAGAAAAACGCCACCCATTCTCTAATTATAAAGTCAGATGTGTCGCTTTCCTCGGTTATAAGTATAACCTGTTGATGGTATTAAAAATCCCGGTACTTAGAAGGAATCTCGATGACTAACTGAGTGCATGTTAAGCATGCACGACACCAAAAAGAAGCTTTATCAAGCCTCTGCGTGTGATAAGTTGACTCACTCAATTTAACTTTCAGCAAAACTTCTTCATATGCGATTTATAACCTATCAGAAAACATATCAGGCTTTAATTAGTGCGTTATTAATTTAAATATACCCGTCGATTAAAGTAGAGAGTGGGTATAACTTGTTCGTATTTGCATACGTTTTCTGCGAAGAAAGTACAGTTATGTTGGACAGGTCAAGTCTTCGCCGATATACACCCGTTACCTAAAACTGGTGTAACAATTACGCCCGAGGGACTTACTGTAAAATTTGTATAAAGCTAACATCACACACCACTGAACTTGTAAACTAAATAATTCCAATCATCACATCACGTTTCCAGAGTTAATTGGCTTCGTATTATTGTGTTTGCCGACAGCAGAGGAACCTTTTGTAACGCAAACATTTTTTTAAACCTTGTTCTACATTAACCAATTCTTTATCCTACAAAAAAAAAAAAGAAAAATTTAAAAAGTTATATTGTAATGCATATATTCTTGTAAATTTCCTAGGTTCTATAAACTAGAGAAGAAATTACAAACAAGATAGCCTGGAAACTATAAAAGGTGTCATTAATATTTCAAATCACAGTTTTGATTTGAATTTTTACAAATTTGACAAAATCTTTCTGTGTATTCTCTGCTTATAAATATTTATGTTCCGCTCATTGCTGATAGAGTTATAATAATACCATAGGTGAGGCAAGAATTCAGACGATTTACGCCATATGAATTTATAATATTTTCATCATAATAGTTAAGAAAGTGCAAGTGAAAAATAAACCTATACAGGGTGATTCAGAAATTATCTAAAAGGATTTGAAAATAGATACATCTGGAAAAATGGAGTCAATATTGTAATTTTTTTTGTAAAATCCTTAATTTCCGAGTAAAACCCAATCAACCTTTACATCGCTGAGTTAGAAAGGCGATTCCGAATATTGAAATTCGATTACTTTTTGTAGGCACTAAAGTTTTTGTGACGCCAGTCTTTACATTAGTTTTTCAAGTGTCAAAAATGACTTACGGAGTCGATGGATATCTTTTTAATTTATGAATGACGATGTGAAGATGCTTTAGCAGAACGATTCCAGTAAACATGTGTCAAATGCAGCTACTTTTGCCGCGGTGTGCAGTGAGTGCAAGTGTAGGCAATGCGATTGAAATTTGAAACCGAATCGTGGAAGAGATGGAAGACCAAGACTTCCACGGCATATTTTAGCAGTTTAGCGTATCATACACGTGGCTCAATTATATCCGTACCATGTACAAGCATTAATACCAAGAGACTGGATGAGGAGGATGTATACCATAGCCGCCACTCTTGACTTTAAATCATTGGACTTCTTTTTGTGGAGATATTTAAAACATGAAGAGTATCGCATCGAAGTGAATAGATACTATTGATTTATGCAAACGTACCATAGTTGCTGGCAGTAACTTACGAGTTCAGTACGGACAGGAAGCAGAAACATTTCTGTTAGTTTGTAGAAAATGGGTAAGACGAGTCCAAACTGTTGTAGCATCAGGTATGTCAAACTATTTTATTAATGAAAACCACAAATGAAATCTATTACTAATTAATAACAATAGAGGCAAAAGCAGTTAAATATGTTGTATAAAATCGGCGTTGTAAAATGTAATTTATTTCTTTCCTTGGGTATTTCTTTCAATTTTTTGTCCGGTCACAGATTGCTGCTTTATAAGTTTTACAGTGGACCAGTTTCCAGTGCCGTGCAGAAGTGTATTTTTAAATCATTTTCGAAATGGCCTTTTTGATTTTTTTTACAAAATTGTATTTGTAAGAGTCCCCTGTATACTCACAATTTCTGAATCACCCTGTATAATACACTAAATGTTTGCACTATATATTGCATTAAATTACAAACAAACAATATTGATTTAACGCGACAAACTATTGACAATTATGTTGACAATAAAAATATTAAGAAAGGTGTTGTTAAATGTTTAAATTAATTTCATCAAACAATGATATCTTTAACAACGAACTAAAATTTATTAAAAATGTTTTAATAAATAATGAATACCCTCCAAATTTTGTTGATAGAACATTCAAAAATATTGCAGATAAAACTAACACTTTAAGACAAATAAAAGAAATTAATCATACAATAACAATTCCATACATTCCTATATTATCAGAAAAGTTAAGAAGAATCGGTAATAAATTTAATATTCGAACAGTTTTTCAGATAACTAATACCTTACGATAATTTTTGTCAAAAACGAGTCCAAAAAATGATATACAAAAAGAAAATTAAAAGAGACCGCGATTATTTTGTTGAACGGAGATAAGTGTGTGTCAAACTGTTCAGTAAACATCGATCATTGTTGGCTACAGTTGTATTAAGAAGAAGTAAGTAAAAATAAAATAAAAATCATTTAACATCTCTAAGGAAGCAGATAAACAAATTTTAAACTGTCAAACTTGACAAACGGTTTAATATTTTACTACTCTTTTGAAAACGAAAACAGAGAGTTTTTCGAAACGTCAATATTACGGAAGTGCGCGATAGTGATGTGATTTTTGTTATTTTTTACTTATCTGCTTTTTTCAGTGTGAGATTTTTTGGTTAGGCAAACTTAGTTTCAAAAATAACCCTTGACCGTTTGGCGCAAGGACTTATTTAATTAATTTTTATTATTTTTCAGAAGTGTGGCATAAACCCAATAAAACTAAAGAAAAAATAATTGCCTAACGTCAACCATAACGGAAGTCGCCTGAATTCTTGCTATATATTCCTATTGCTATCTTTGTTTATAGTGAGAATGTGTAGCTTTGCAAGTGCTACGTGTCAGGCTTAAAAGTATTCCGCAATGAATAGGTCATAACTTAGCAAGTTTAACCGTTTTCAAATTATTATGAATGTATCTTCAAAAATAAATAGTCACTTTCAACACCCTGTATTTTGACGTATACAATCTACAGATTTTCTATGATCTATGATTATGGGACACCCTCTACAGTCGGGTTTCAAATTAATAGTGACTTATTTTATAAACCCACTCATAAATTATAGCAGTTATCACAAAGAGATTATACATACCTCGCAAAGCATACCCGAATACATAGCTTCAGTTTTTCAGGGACTATTCCTTCTGTTCTTAATTCTGAATTTTATTCAGTCATATCTGTCAATAATACAACAATTACACAAACTGAATCTACAAAAAAAGTATAAATTGAAGAATAAATAATCCTATTGTATGCTAGCGAGTGTTGAGAAATAATCACTCACAGCATAGTAGGCTTCTTCTAAAAGAAATCTTTTTATATTAATTTTAAAAACATTGTCATTCATGGATTTGTAATGCTGTGGTAAGTGATTCCTTTATTCCCATATGCAATGGAGCCTTCTCAAATCTCTTAGTCTTATGTTTGGGAATGCATAACATTCCCCTATGTCTGCTAGGGTAATCATGGTAACTTCCATTTTGAACTACATCATGTAAGTGTGTCCTTATGTACAATAGAGTTTTATACATATATGCAGGGTGTCCCATAATGATGTGTTCCTTGGGTCATTTTAGGGGGGGTACTTTCTATAAAATTATTCGATTTGAGCCCTCCCTTACGAGATAAGGGCTTCTAAAGAATTGAAAAAATTTCGGTTTGCATTTTTTTTCTCGGAAACTGGGGCACTCCAGAATTTAGTCCATGAGTCGGATGATACATTTCCAATTTTTACAGACATAGATCTGTCTCTTAGGAAGCTCATCATTAAAAAATATGCCTCTAAAGCCCAAATGAAACAATTTACTTTACATTTACATGATAGGTCAAAGAAAAAACCTGCCACATGTCTACCACTATCGAGGTACTTATAAACATCCTCTAGCAAGGCAGATGCCGCTGATTGTGTCGACCTGCCTGTTAGGATTTTTCATAAATTTTAGAAAAAATACTCAACATTGAAGTTGAGCGATAGTTAGCTATATCCTGAGGGTAATTCCTTTTATATATAGGGATAACTGAAGCGGTTTTTAGAACACTAGGAAAGTTACCTATTGTAATAGACAAGTTAATCACATGTGCCAAGTGTTCAGAAATGTATTCTCCAATCTTATTTACAATGCTAACCGAAATATTTCGAAACCACTGCTTTTTTATTTTTTAATTCAATAATTACATGTAGTACATCCTCTGTGATAACTGGTGCAAAGTTTAATATGACTAAATTTCGCTGAGGTATGTTTTTATAGCTAAGTGTAGGTAACTGTAAAAAAGCAGGTAGTATAGTAATTATTCATTAACAGTACATGATATTATATTTTATTATTTACGCGAAGAGAAAAAATATATTTGTAAATGATCTAAACAGCTTTTTCTATTTATATTAAAGCAAATTTAGATTTATTCTAAAGTAAAATTATTATTCAATTATCAGTTCAATTAGTCTTACATTACATTGAACTAGTTGTGATGAAAAGTACATTACCAACCATGACAAGACTATAAAGTACAACTGTTACTCAACATGTGCACTCCAAGTGAACTGGCCGTATGTGCAAATATTCTAGGATTAGATGCACCCCCTGTTCATCAAATACATTAGATTCACATTAGATGTGTGATTCATTCATTTCCTAAATTCAAAGCACTTTGGACTTGGAATGGGAATTGGAAAACAAGTATTGTTCTCTCACGTATTGCGTTTCAATTGCTTTTTGAAATAACTATAAAACATAATTTTTCACTGATAGTATATTTAAAATAAATAGCACATTTTTTCTTATTTAAATTATCTATTGCATTGAAACTAATAAAAAAGTGGAACGAACGTCATGGATCACTGAATTTATTTATAATCAACATATTTTTCTTACTTTTTGTCACAGATAAAACCGCTGCATATAAACTGCAATTATTTATAAGTAGGTTTAAATTATTGATATTAAGTAAGAGAATTGTAAATGTTATGTAATATATAGGACGCTAGTAAAAAATACGAACAGATTTAATATTTTTGCACCTATTTCATTTCTAAATATCTTACCTTGCAATATACCTTACCTTATAGAACAGGAGTCATACTGTCATTAATTTTAACCACATATTCGGAAGGCCCAAGAAAGACAAAAAATCGTAAAGAACTTTTTACTCGACCTCTTAAATTGAAGCAAATCAATATCAATATACCATATCCTCCGATAATACAGTCCTCCGTGTTGACAACTATTTCCTAGTCACGATATCACAGTGGCGAGTGTTGAAAATACAAATTTGTTGTCCTGTAATGGAAATAGTGGGGTACATTGTCGCAAGAATCTCATAATTTCAATTTTCAACGCCACCGTATTTTGGAAATTAAATAAATGCGCTGTATTCATCTAAGCGAAAATATATTTATTTTAAAAATAAGTCATTTTTGAGTTACCGATCTGTTTAAATGTAAAATATGTCATTAGACTCATACGCGATAGTCCTCCCAATTTCCATTTCGGGTTTCGGTATTTCAGTTATCAGACAATGATGTGTTTGAGAGTGCGCTTAACGCAAAATAAGTTGGTGTGCATTTAAATAGCTAAATTTTGATTAGTATTGGTGGAGAGTTCTGGTGAATCAAGATGTCGAAGAAAACCGAAGAAAACACAAACCAAGTAAATGAAAAGTTTTCTAATTATTCTGAAAAAATTATAAATTCTCCTACTAAAACTAAAGTGTTAAGACATTGTAACAGTTATACTTTGTCCGGCATTGAAGTGGTTTATTTACCAACTTATGGAAGTGGTTTTCGTTACCAGTATTTCATTATTTAAATTAGAAAATCTCAGTTACATTACGGAAAATACGAATTAATGTGTAAATTCTTAGCTTCAGCAGCGATTCTTTGACTTGCCTTACTGTTCTCAGACTGGGCTCTGTGAGGTTTATCCCCTATCAGTATCCCTGCCCGCCCATATATTGTTTTCGATTTATGTTGTTGGTATTACGACTACTACGTCGGAACCCTCCTCGAATAATGGCGATTTTCCTAGACGTTCCGTAATAACTGGTTACAACCCATACTTCCAAAGGTTACGTCGTTCTTCACTCGTAACATCTTCAGTGGTGACAGTCATAATATATACCCTTATTAGATATTCACAACAGGGTAAAGAATCCCAGGTAAGATTAGGAATATGCACATTAATTCTGTTACTGGCAATGACCCGTTACCTAGGTGATGGCATAACAAACGGACGTGAAAGCCTCAAAGTTACTTTACACAAAAGCACAAATCACTTTCTACAGCTGCTTAATTTGACATTTTGTTATTATTTCTCAACATTCGTAATAAAAATATTTATTTATCTATTGATATAGCCTAAATCAACTTTTATGGGTAATTTGTGTATTTGTGTATTTGTTTACTATAAGAAAATAAGAAATAAAACCATTTGAAATAGGCTTGGTATTATTTTGAGTGTGATTGATACAAATTTTCCCTATGTAATGTGTCACTGTTTCACTGATAAAAAATGTTAGCAGAGCCAAAATAAAAAAAATGATAATACATTTTCTTATGTACCTGTCATTGGCTACACTGTATATTCAAATATTATAAGATTGATAAATATGTTTTTACCTAATGAGTGCCTTATTTGTGACACTCTTGAATAAATATGGATGGCTGTTAATGCTATAATTACATTTCCACTTTCTACATGTAATGATAATGAGCCGTGTTGGTGCATTTAAAAAGGCTCCAATCAATACTTCCTCTACAAGTTGCCCGTAATGGTATGTATAATCAGTCCATTTATGGACTTCGGAATTTTCAACTACCTTGCCCTCGGCCAAAGAATTATTTCCATTTAAAAAACAAGTGAGATTTTTAGTGTCTGACGTGTTAACTTCCAAATAATCGACTATTTACAACAGCTTAATAAGTTTTATTCGTTTATGGTAATACTATTTAGGTATGGTATGTGGTTAATTAAGTAACTGGGTATTGTATTGTACACTATTTTTTTTTTAATTTCTCAAAATACTATAACAAAAGTAAATTAAAGAACTAATAAAAAAACGAGAAGTAATAGTAATACACTAATTTAAATACGCATGAATTTAATATTTGTTATTGCAAAATTTGCTGAAAATTAATGGCTATTTATGATATACGTGTTAAAAGTAAGATTTTATTTTGTGAGTGAAGATGATTAAAAAACTAGCGTAGCGAGTTTTTAACTTCACGAACAAAATAAAATCACTTTTAACACGTATATTATACACTATTTTTTCTACAAAACAGTCGGAAGAACTTTAAACTCAATAAAAATAAGAAATCAAAAAATACCACACAGATCGCAATGTTTATGAACCAGTGCTGTTGTTAGTTACGGAAAAAACGCAAAAATATTGACAGCATTTTCTAGTAATATTATAAGTATAATGAATAATCTCGATAATCAGCGTAACGAATCCATCCCTGCTGAAATCGAAGAGCCGCCAGTCGAGCAACATTGGAATTATTGCCGGCGAAATCAAAGGAACAGTACGAAATCGCTTATAGGCGCTTTTCGGAATGGTGCAACATTAAAAAGGTCCCTGGGAAATGTAACGAAAGTGTTTTACTGGCATATTTTGAGAAAAAAGCCAAGATATGGAAATCGTCAACGCTGTGGTCAAATTATTCCATGATCAAAACTATGTTAAAAATAAAGCAAGATCAAGATATAAGCAAACTTTATAAACTTATTGCTTTTTTAAAACGGAAGGGTGAAGGATATCAAGCAAAAAAGTCAAAAGTTTTGTCGAAGACGCATATCGACAAATTTCTTACAGAAGCAGAAGACGAAAAGTATCTGATGATGAAAGTCGCACCAATAGTGGGTGTCTTCGGGGCGTGTCGCCGGGAGGAATTGTGTTAGATGACCATCGACAATATCGAATATTTGGTCACTTCGGTTGTTGTGACCATACCAGATACTAAAACGAAAGTGCCTCGGACTTTCAGTGTTGTTGGTGAATTCTATTTAAACTTTTTTAGAAAGTATATGGCACTCCGGCCACCCAACGCTGACCATAGACGACTTTTTCTTAAATATATGAAGAATAAATATGTGAAGAATCCAGTTGGAATTAACATGTTTGGTAAAATGTGTTAAAAGTAACTTACTTTTAACACTCGTGTCAAAAAATGACATTTTTAACATCAAAATTGACAATTAAAAAGCCCACTTTTAACAGTTTTGTAGAAAAACGTATTTGTATAGTGTTCGTCAAACGTTTCTATATTATGAATATCATAATAGTTAGTATATCACAAAGTACTTAATATATATATGTGAAGCTGCAGGATGTTAAACATTATTTAAAATAATATTATGAATAGGTATATCCAAAAGCATAAAAATGTCAAACCAATTTATTTATATAACTTATTAAAAAACTAACACCGTATAGAAGTTTGCAAATATATCTTACAACAGGAATCGCAACCCTAACAATGCTTATATGGGGTGAAAGGCAAATTCAATCTATATAAAACAACGTGAAAAAGTAAAGTGTTTCCTTTGAAATAAAAATAATATAGGTTTTTGAAGTTGTTAAAATGCAACAGCAAGAATAAAACGCTTGGTGTATATTTTTATATTTACAGCATTTTGAAAATCAGATTCATATAGTAAATAACTTGACCACATATTTCTCTAGAGTATTTTCCACACTGTAAAAAAAGTTACTGTGTAAGTGAGATTTTTCCCTTGTGTAATTTAGGATGTATAAAATTTCCGTGTAAATAGTTTTCCACACTATGGCTTTTTTATACGTTTTACTCAAAATTTGTTAGAATTACTATTATAATAAAATATACTGAATTTGTGTAATATTTACCAGTGATGTGTTAAAAGTACATCATTTTGTGTAAACTTAACACATCTCTGTATTCTATATCCCTACTCCTGACTAGTTGAGCACAATTGCGCAGCTGAAGTATATCAGCTGCTCCAACACACGCCATGTTGTTTGTGTAACATTATTGTGTTCAGGTAGCTCTCGTTCAATATGTTCAAATGGATAACATTTAAATTTAAATTGAGGTTTCACCAAATAAAATGGTAAATGGTACTTACCTAACTATAGCTATTAAAAATACTCTGATTTTCTTATAACTTTAGAGAAAGAAAATGATATGTTCAGATCACTACAAGTTAATTTTCTCTTTGTTTAATTTTTGTTGTTTCGTTGTTTATGATTTACTAAAACGTTATTAGTTTGTAGGTGTATTATCAGAATATGTACTAATTTTGTTGATATTGATATTTTTTTAGAAAACTTGGTTGTTCAATTTGAACTGAATTATATATTTTAATAAAATAGTAAAATATATTTTATTTTATTATTACAGTAACACCATAATTCTGAAAATACTACAAATTGATACAGAAACTCACTTACCCTTTTAGTTTGTTAATTATGTTCCTGTTTGCTTTTGAAATTATAATTTCTGTAATATGTTTATTTTGCCGGTTTCTAGAACATTCGATGACTGGGAAATCTTCAAGAAAACTTCAAAATAAAGGTATTACAAGAATTATATTTATTAACAATTATTGTTACATTGTTAACAAACTATAAAGATAGGTGAGCTTCAATATCAGTAATATAATAATAATATAAATAACACTGTAATGTGTAAAAGTTATTCATAACATTTGTTATATTAACACAATGGATTGTGATATAAACCTTTAACACACTGCTACATACAGAGAAATGAGTAAAAATATACACAATCTTGTGTGGATCTCGATCAACACAGTTGTGTTTTTTATGTTGTTTATGTGTAATTATTTCTTTACAGTGCACGGAACAAATTGACAATAACATATTTTAATAACATTTTTTAATTTTATTGAAATCTATCTTCCTAATTATATTGTCAGATTGAAGAATAAAATGACTTGTGGTGGCGAGAAACATTTCTAGTTTTCTCATTAAAGACTCTTCTGGAGTAGTTTGTGTACCTCTTCTCACGTTGTTTAACCTTAACCTTATATTATCAATATATAATAATAATAATAATATCTCTA
Source organism: Monochamus alternatus (assembly GCA_037114965.1). Classification (NCBI taxonomy): domain Eukaryota; kingdom Metazoa; phylum Arthropoda; class Insecta; order Coleoptera; family Cerambycidae; genus Monochamus; species Monochamus alternatus. Next base: position 36,966,802 of record CM073431.1, on the reverse strand, counting down.
ACCCTCATTCCAATAACATTCCAGAAGTCGGAGACTTGTGCGGGAGAGGGGGCGTCATATTATTATTAAGCAGGCTGCATTTGCGCTATACATTTCTTGCTATTTGGAAAGTGATAAGTATGTCCTATTTTAAAGAGTGGTAACCTCTCTGACATTAAATAAAATTAAAATCATTTGGATTTAACAATAATTTGCTACTCGTTATACAATCTTATCTTGACCAGCGTGAATTGTATGTGGCTACCTTCTTGGCTCCATCTTGAGATCTTGAGAAGCGCAAGGGTCTAACTTGGGACCACTATTCTTCTTTCCTTTTATCAATACTTTATCTCTCAATGAATCATCTCATTTTTTGCTGATGATTTAAACTTGTTTAGAAATATAAATTGCTCTGATGATTGTCAAGCATTACAAGAACTTGTAAATACGGTACATATACGGTGTGAAAACCCTCCTACCTTGTTAATTTGTTAATTATGTTTCTGTTTACGTTAGAATTGATAATTTTCGTAATATCTTTATTTTAACGTTTTCTGGAATATTCCAGGTCATATTTCTATTTGAATCTCGACACTTTCTCGATGCGGCGGAAACACTAAAAACATATATAAGCGGTTCAGTTTCGCCGTCAGAATTCAGTTTATATTGAGCAGTCAAACGCGAATGACTGAAACGTTAAAGTAAAGAATTTGACAGCTGTGAATTTGTTGAAGTACATTTGTTGTGTAATCAAGAGTGGCAATAAAGTTTGTTTGTCTACGTGACGTGATTCAAGGCCAAGTCAACGTAGAGGTTACAATATCAATATCGATAAATATATATTTGTACTTTTACTTTACAAAACACACTGTATTATTATTCTCTGAGCATATTAATAATGAGTCTAATGCTGCTTTTTGAACCTTAGGCTTTATTATGCGTCACTAAACATCAATATACTCAGTAATAAAATGTAGAAATTAATTATTTGTCTACTTGAACAATTTCTTACATTAAAATTTACGAGGATTTTGTTTTCATAACGGGATAATAGCTTGGTTGGCACAACACCAGAATCATGTTTCCAATCGTCAGATCCATGCGCATTCCAACTAAAACAACGCAAATATATTGCGCGTGCGTCTGACGTGTCCAACTATTCTGCGAACAGAACTGATATCTAAATCTTTTTTCAATGCTGGTACTCTTCCAGAACGATTCAAAATAACTGACCTTTTCATTAGTAAGAACTACTAAGCAATAATAAGCTAAGAATGCAACTAAGTAATTATTAAGTCTCTCCGAGAATAATCCCTGACAATAAAATTTATTAACCATATAGGTATTTTAGGTAGATCGATCTATTCCAAAATTAAAACAATGAAAATGACAAACATCTATGTAATTCTACATTCCTTCAGTTCGATGGATTTTATGCACAATAGGCTATTATGCAGAGTATGTGGAAATATTTTAAAAAATGCATAGAACATGCAAAATATGCGTTTTATTATCATCATGTAATTATTACAGTTAATATTTCTCATTCTCATACACTGACGAACAGATTTCAAATGACTTTTAGTTCAAGAAAATCTTTTGGTAATTATAATTTTTCTTCTGCTATTTGTTACTAATGTAATTATTATATACTATTATTCTTAGCATTTTTACAGTGAATAAGAGTTGCAAAAAGTGTGCTTCAAATACACATATAGATAAACTGTCAACATTTTTTACATAATCATACATACCATAGATGTTTGAACAACACAGTTTGAACAAAGATTCGATATTATTTTTTTCTAATATTTGTACGTTAAGTGAACTCTGGTGCAAATGCATCGTCATCATCTATTAATACTCCCTATACGTGAACAAATATAGCCTCCCTTTTGCCATCGTCCCCCATGGCTAACTATATATTACTATTCCAAAAATAGTGTTAGTCGCGATTCTGCAGTACTTGGGGCAGTAAATTAAATATCACCGTTGTCACAAAATTAATGATTCACGCTATTTGAGCAATTTGAATAAATGTTATTATTTACTTTAGATGTCTAAAAGGGTAGATATAAATCGAAATTAGGTTCGTGAGATATATATCAAACAAATCCAGGTGTTTCAAATGTACATTTAATTTTGTGTCAGAAAGGCCTTAATTAGAAAAAATAAACGTACCGTATTATATATCATCACATTGTCACATCACATCACATTCCCGACGACAGAGTGATTCACAAATTAATAAAAAATATTTAGGAACAGATGCATCATGAAAAATGGAGTATTTTTTTTTTTTTTTTTGTAAAAATTCTTATAGCTTCCGAGAAAAAAGTATTGAAGTTGTAGTATTTTCAACCATTACATCACTGGGCTGATGTAGTCTCTAGCGTCATCGGAATGCAGGCGATACCAAATACTGAAATCCGATTTTAGTATTAACGTTTTTGCGATACATTACATTTTTCAAGTGTCAAAAATAACTTAGTGTATACTTGCGGCAAGAATTCATAGGAGCAAATATAACAGATTTATTTGCATAATACAGGGCGATTTAGAACTTATAAAAAACAAATTTTGAGTGTTCTCTTACAAATACAATTTTGCAAAAAAAAAATTTAAAAAGGGTATAGTCTGTTTGGAAATGAAAGAGAGTAATAAAACCCCAAGATAAGAACCGACCATGGGCGTGGTAATATTTCGTTTCAGGTAACTATCAGGTAATGCTAACAGGTAATGGGTGTACATTAGTATATTTTACTGGATACATTACGGCAGGAGCCAGTGTATTGTGACAGATCAATCCAGTCTTAGAGCTGAATATACGAACACGTGCTAGTGCAGTAGAGTAAAATTCGACTTGTGTTTAGTGACTATTGTGCCAGTGGATATAATATTCTTTGGGTAAAATGTCGAGCTTATCACATTACATACCTGCTAAACGAAAAGATGTGCGCTGTCTCAGAATGAGAAGATTATTATATTAAATGTATTTAATGCATTGAAACACCAAAATCCTACCAACAGTGTTGACGACATCGTGGAAAAGTGTTCCAAAATGACAGGGATTGGAAAGTCGACTATCTACAGACTTTTAAAGGAAACAAAAAATGAACAAGATATTGTAAATCCCCAAAATCATCTACCGGGAGGTCAAAAGTCGTTATAGATGATTTCTTCAAAAATGTCATTCGCAGAAAAGTACACTCATTTTATTTTAAAAAAGAAATACCAACGTTAAACAAAATTTTAAGTAAACTTTCAGAGGACAACGATTTGCCAAAAATCAGTAGAAGCAAATTATGGGCCGTCTTACGAGAGTTGAATTTTTGCTGGAAAAAGCAGAACAGGAAGTCAGTTTTTATCGATAAAGATGAAATTATTTGTTGGCGAAGATCCTACTTAAGATCAATTAGAAAATTCCGTGACGAAGGGAGGAATATTTATTATCTAGACGAAACTTGGGTCAACGAGGGAAATACTGTAACAAAAGTATGGCTAGATAAAAATGTAAAAAGTTTTCGACAAGCATTTTTTGATGGACTTTCAACAGGGTTCAAGGCACCTTCAGGTAAAGAGCGAAGATTAATAGTGACACATATAGGTGGTGCCAGTGGTTTTGTAGATGGCGGTTTACTTTTATTTGAATCTAAAAATACAGGTGACTATCACGAAGACATGAACGCAGATGTTTTCGAAGAGTATTTTACACAGATGTTGGATTTTATTCCTCCGGGGTCTGTAATTGTTATGGATAATGCCAGTTACCATTCACGGCAGACCGAGCGGACACCTACGACTGCTTGGAGGAAAGCCGATATAATTCAATGGTTATCCGGAAAAAACATTTCTTTTGAAACAAATATGGTGAAAAAGGAACTTTTGACAGTTGTCAATCTTAATAAAGATCAGAAAAAATATGTTATCGATGATGATGTTATCGGCAACAAATCGCCAAATAACAGTACTACGCTTACCACCTTATCACTGTGAACCCAATCGAATTAGTCTGGGTGCAGGTAAAAGGAGATGTAGCGCGAAATAATACGACGTTTAAATTAAGTGATGTGAAAATTTTGTTAAAAAATTCCTTGGAACGAGTAATTGCAGATAACTGGCAAAGATGTATACATCATGTACAAAAAGAAGAGGAGAAAATGTGGGAACTCGATAATTTAATTGACGTTACTGTGGAACCTATCGTTATCAATCTAGGAGACGAATATTCAGAGGAGGAATTTTAATATACCTACTTTTTTATTTTCTTTATTGTACATTTATACAACACTACATTTACTCTCCATAATTTGAATTTTCAAAATACATATATTTTTGTGTGGAATAAAAGTCATTAAATTCATTAAATTTAAATAAATATTTTGATAATATTGAATAATTTTATTTGAATTACTAAAAACCCTCTTAATCCGGTTATGATGCTTAAAGTAGCCTCTAGTTTTGAAATGTTGTTTTTATATTGTTTACTTTAAGCGAAATGGACCGAGAAATTGAAGCGGCATAGACAAAGACGGATTATCGGGGATTAAATTTTAGCTACTTGCTAGAATTTAGTACGGTTCGATCACAAAGTTTTTTTTAAAAGTACTCCTCATCTATACCGATGATACATAATATAAAAATATTGAATACAAGCACCAGTACAACATTTATTTACAATTTGCATACATAATACGCTTTTAGAGAGAGTAACTCTTTCATTTCTAAACAGACTATAGTTCGAAAATGATTTGAAAATATATTTCTGCAAGGCACCGGAAACTGGTTCACTGTAAAACCTGCTAGGGCGGCAATCTGCGACCGGGTAAAAAATTGAAATAAATAACATTTTATAACGCCGTTTTATACTGATTTTTTATTGATTAATAAAATAGTTTGACATACCTGATGTTACAACATCAATTTGGGCATAATTTCTACAGACTAACAGAAATGTTTCTGATTCGTGTCCGTTTTGAACTCGTAAGTAATTGGTAGCAACTGTGATACGTTTCCGTAAATCATTAACAGGATATGCATCCTCTTCGGTGCGATACACTTCATTTTCTAAATATCCCTACAAAAAGAAGTCCAAATGATTTAAAGTCAGGAGATCCCTTGGTATTAATGCTTGGACACGCTGCAATGCTGCAATACGCCGTGGAGGTCCAGGACCTCCTTCTCTCACGATTCGGTTTCAAATTTCCCTCGCGTTGTACTACACTTGCACTCACTGCACACCGCGGTAAAAGTAGCTGCATTTAGCATGTTTACCGGGAAATCGTTCTGCTGAAACATTTTCACATCGCGATAAATTAAAACGTAAGTCATTTGAAAAACTAATGTAAAGACTAGCATTACCAAAAACTTTAATACCTACAAAGAGTAATCGGATTTCAATATTCGGAATCGCCTGGCTAGAGACTACAGTAGTCCAGCAATGTAAAGGTTGAAAATACTACAACTTCAATAATGTATCAAACATTTTTATATGATCGATTCCATTTTTCATGACACATCTATTCCCAAATTCTTTTACATAAGTTCTGAATCACCCTGCATATTGCACTAAATTATAAGACAGTTCTTTCAGGACAATATATTTGATATTATTTATAAATGTTTCCGTTTTAATCCTGCATTTAAGTTTCAATCGCATTTTAAGTTGTAAAAGTTTATAAATAACCAACCAGTATTCATTGCGTTTTTCACTTATTTGTAAGTTATAGCTGGGAAAGTTGCCGTCATAGTTCAGTGATCTTATAGTTAAAATAAAAATATATAAAATATAAGTTTTTATGAATATCTTCTATGTAATACGAATATGGGTCGGAAATTATGTTTCATTTAATTAATAATTAATGACGCCCTATTACAAATGGTATGTAATCGCTTTTTTGGTAAATACGCAACATGATATATTCTAATCCACAGGAGGTAATAATGAAGGTAAAGCATGAACATCTGTTTCGTTACTGAACACTTTTCTATATTGAAAGTTTTGCTTCTATCTATTTCCTTATACATACAGTATGCGCCAAAAGTATGGAATAAATTCAATAAAAACGAAATAATTATTTTTTGGGAAAAATCCTCGAACAGGTCAATTTTTAATTTAAAAAATACATATTTTAGCGTAAAATGCGATTTTCAAATGTCATTTGTTTTCGAGTAATGACGTCATCCATTTTTTTTAAATGGCAACACCATATATTTTTCCTTGATTCTAAAAGATCGTTTAATTCTCTATCAGACAGTACTAAAATTTTGCTCTCTTACATAGGAGAGTTTTCGAGTAAATGACGATTGAATGTTAGAAAACGTAAATCAATTAAAATAAAACGTTATCAAGTTTAGTTTTTCGAATTCCATAGTTCTTTTATGGATCACGTAGGTGAAAATCTATGCAAAGTGTCATTGCCACACCAACCTTCTAATAAGTATTGTAAGCGACATAGAAATTATTATTCAATTTAAAGTATTATGACACATTTAACTGTTACTCAAAGAATTGAAATTTTAATTCTTATCGGATGCGAGAATTTGACTAGAACTCAGCAGGAAGTTTGCGATTTATTTAATGAAAAATATCCAGATCGCCCTATCAGCCAATCAACAGTCAGTAAGGTAGAGTCTAAATTTAGAGAAACTGGCAATGTTGTAAATATTCCAAAACCTGGACGTCCAAGCATTAATGAAAATCAGAAACAGAACATTTTGATAAGTATGGTGGATAATCCTCATAATTCTTCACGATTGGATGCATTCATAGACCTTATAAATCATGAACCGGCCCTAGAAAGAGAGGTCCGCTGCCCTGATGTGTGCAAGAAGGATGAAGCTAGTCCGGTCAAAAACAGATGTTCTATGACAGAAAAATATATAAACATAACGTGACAAAACTTTTCCTGTTACTATTGTTAATGATTTGTGTGCCTTTTGTGATTTACTAAACATAGTGTGTTTATTAGCAATAGTTTTTAAAGACTCATAAACTATGGTGGAGTCGGTCTGTCACCATAAATGTCATACGTCTGTCATTTACGGTTTTTGATTTTTTCAGCCAATGATCTGTGGGTTTTTTCCCGGACTAGCTCTATCTCTGTCGCACACATCTGAGCATCAACGATTTGTATAGGCAGAAAACGTTTTTAGGCGCGTCCATGATTTATAAGGTCTATGGTTGCATTAAACAATGACACTAGTCAGAGCACAGGGCTAAGTATCTTGAGGAAGGAAAAATATCATCCCTACAAAATTCAACTTGTGCAGGAACTCAATGAAGATGATCCCGATCGCCGCTTACACTTTTGCGAAATTCTAATGGATTTATGTCAAGGAAATAGAAATTTACACCGGCAAATACTTTTTTCAGATGAGGCCACATTTTGTCTGAATGATACAGTAAATCGTCAAACTTGCAGATATTGGAGTCGGGAAAATCCTCATTGGATGGCAGAGGCACATACCCAACACCCTCAGAAATTAAATGTGTGGGCTGGAATAGTTGACGACAGAATAGTAGGGCCTTTCTTCTTTGAAGGAACCCTTACAGGACAAAGATATTTAGAGCCTTGTTCCAGCCCTTGCAGTAATTTTTCCTAACGATAATTGCCCTGACATTCCTGACGATACCATATGGTTTCAGCAAAACGGTGCACCTGCGCACTATGCGCGCCCTGTACGAGATTTTTTGGAGGTGGATCGGCAGACGCAGACCGATAGAATGGCCTGCAAGATCGCCAGATCTTACACCTCTTGACTATTTTTTATGGGGATACTTGAAGTAAAAAGTGTACATTAATAAACCACGTAATTTAGAAGAACTTCAAAATCGCATTCGGGACGAAATACGCAGTGTTACCCCAGAAATCATTCATAATATCCAAGAAGAATTTCTTCACAGACTTGCGCATTGTCAAGAAGTTGGTGGATGGCAATTCGAAAATTTAATTTAAGTATAAAATTTAATAAATTGTATTTTATTTTACATACCTCAAAATTGTTACTTTTTTATGGATAAAATTTACGTTTTCTAACATTCAATCGTCATTTACTCGAAAACTTTCCTATGTAAGTACTGTCTGATAGAGAATTAAACGATCTTTCAGAATCAAGGAAAAAATATGGTGTTGCCATTTAAAAAAAAATCGATGACGTCATTACTCGAAAACAAATGACATTTGAAAATCGCATTTTACGCTAAAATATGTATTTTTTAAATTAAAAATCGACCTGTTCGAGGATTTTTCCCAAAAAATAATTGTTTCGGTTTTATTGAATTTATTCCATACTTTTGGCGCATACTGTATATTTGCTTAAATTTAGAAAATATTATCCATTAAGAAGAATACTTTTATCAAGCTTGTGAAGATACAATAAGATGGTGACAACTTTTTTCTGCCTCTATTTTAATAAGTAGCTTATATAAGGTGTAAAAAGTGTAAATAAAGTAGAAGAAAAACAATGGTACCATACTGCATAACTGCCAATAAAATAGTGATTTCATACATCAATTAAAAAGATAGGTACATTTTTTCCACATTTTTCATTTTATGGCAGTACCTATCTGAAAAGATGGCAATTTAAAATAATTCATTTTAAACCCATGGAATGTCTTGGCTTTTATTAAATTATTTTTTCTTGATCAAAAGGGTGACACTGAATAAAATTGGTAAATATAAAAATAAAAAAAAAGCATCTCTTATTTTACTTTTCAAAAATTAATATATTTTCGTTCCCAAAACTGTTATTGCCGTTTCATTTGAAATACATTTTCATGTTAAGTTACTACTTACCTAATAAATGAAGAAAATAGTGACAAATAATTACCTACTCCATTTTTTTAAGATTATGGATGCTAAATGATATAAAAAATATGCAGATGAATTATTTTGCTGTTGTTATTACAATAAAAAGTAGCCAAAATCATTGTAAATTACTACACGTTACGACAAAAATAAGTTTTATTATAATGATTTGTTCTTTAGGCGACACCTATGCATTTCAAGGCTTCTAGTCACTTCATTAACTACTTATCAACTTGTACGTGACTTACTAATAGAATTTTTGTTTTTAATGAACTCCATAATACTAATCTGAAATCTGTGTACGTGCTGGAATTTTCCTTCTCTTTAAATTTAGACACAACTTTTATACTTACACATCTTGATGCAAATTAACTCAACACTGCCGTATGTTTATGCAAATCCCAGCTAAAAAAAATAAACTATTTTCAGGGATATCCTTTAATATTGCAAATTTTCGAACAAAAATTATGTAAAAATTTATAATATAATTGCTTTTAGGAAAGCAACTTATTTTGATATGTTCAAGTTCCAAATGAGTAAAAAATGTAAAGTGGGCTTTCCTAGAACTACAACTTCTTTAAAAAACTATAGCAAGCCACGTCGAAATTATTATAAGGAAGTTTTGCGCTGTAATATCTTGAAATCATTGACACTGCACGCTCAGATTCTTGGAATTAAAATGATGAGATTTAATTAAACTTAAAAAAAATACATTTCTTGTCTACATTTATGCGCTGTCAATGGCAATGGTTCATTGGCAATTATTATTGACAAAATGTCTGAAATATAATTACAAGGTAGAACTCAATAAAATATAAAGTCGTATTGGAGACTGACAATGTACTTGCTCTCCAGGTTTCTTTATTTTGATGCGAAACTAAAAAAAGGTCGCTTAGACCAGTCATCTTTTGTTTTGAGAGGAGGCATATTTTATCAAATGTCTAACCCCAAGTGGGGGGACCAGCACCCTTAAAATCTTAAATTGAAAGTAGTTTTGTGTGATATATCATTTTAAGAGGTATTTTTTTCTATCTTTTCAATGCCATCTACATTTTTTTAAATTTTGGATGATCAGTTTCCACCAAAAAATTAATGTTCATAAATTATTACCTGACGAATGTTGTTTTGGTATAAAAAAATGTAGCAAAAGGTGAGTAAAACGTTTATAATTTAAAATTTAACAAATAAACTGTTTACTGTTCCATTTACTTCTGTGAAAACAATATAGTTAGTTATCAAAATAGTGTATATATCTTTCATTCCTTCTTGAATAATAGTGCAAGAGCTGCAGCAAATATATTTAATGAACTGTAACATTCGTATAGCCATGTGTTCCATACTTAGAAATAATTGGCAATTTAAATTTTGTTTATATTTGCTGGAAAATAGAAGTGATTCGGCAACACTGCCATTATTGGCTCGACAACAATCCAAGAATATTTCGCATGTACCCACTCAGAATCCAGAAAAACTCAATGTTTGGACATGAATATTTGGAAATCACATTGTTGGCCTGTTTTTTTTTAACTAGAAATTTAACTGGAAAAATGTATTTGTTATCTGTCGGAAAACTATTGTAACAACTGACGTAACATTTCAACAAGACGAGACTTTTCCACATATTGCGATACCTATGATTGTGAAACAATTTTTAAACGAAATTGGATTGGAAGAAGGCCAACTGAATGGTTTACACGTTCATCAAATTTTCTCCGTAGGACTTTTTTCTGTGGGCCATACAGCCTGAATCATTACAAAACTTGCGTTTCACGAACAACACTCCCAGTAGGTTTCTTATTAATGTAATGCTAAACTATAATACTGAAATTGAATCATGTTCCCCTCCAAGGAGCTATGAGACCTTGAAGTGGTGCAGGGGCTTAAGTACTCACAATGATATGTCATGAGTGAAGAAAACAAAAGACAGCTCAACAAGTTTTCAACTTTCTCCGACTGTTTTAGGTGGGAGACTTTTTCTATACTATTTGACCTCTCTTGCTCAGTTCTTGTTTACTTTCGCTCCTGCTGTCACCCGAGATTTTTCCCATTTTATTTTTATCTTTTTTCTGGTACCTATCAACAAAATATTTGTGATAAAACGATGAACTTTGTACCCCAGGTGAGTGTCAGTCTTACCACTGGTTCCAATCACATGGCTGCGAGATTAGGAAATACATGGTGGAGGAGGCGATATATCCATTTGTACGAATGAATAAAGCTGGCAGATTCCCAGTATATCGGTATCATAGAAGTTACTTAACACTAGGCGATCTTATAGACAATACCGGAATTAAAAGAGTTAGGAAGGAAGCGATTCCAATGCATCAAAGAGAACTCTTAGGGGAGTTCAATATAGCTACTAATACTGAAGAACGGGTATTCGGAAAGAGCACAAAGATAATCAGGAATCCTAAGTCCAAGAGAATGGGATCTGATACCATCAATATCCGTTTGCATTCGCATGCCAGTTTTTGGCTTCATAGGGGATATAGCCAAGGAGCCTAAAGGCAAGAAGCGGCATGGTCTTGGTCTCGCATCCAGCTGGCTTGTCTGTGTTAATGGGGAAAATAATAGAGAAGATGGATGCATTAATAAGGAAAATAATAGAGAAGATAGATGCGTTAACCAGAATATAGTTGTCGTCGCAAAAGAGAGAAACGCCAAGAAGGTAAAAGCCCAAGCAGCACAGACTGGTCAGGTTGACGTCGAGCCGACGTCGGCAGTCTAACTTGAAGTCAGTAGCCGACGTCCGCGCCACGGCGTCACCCTGTCGACTAATAAAGTCGCTCTTATATTCAAATTATTATAACCATTTCGACCAAATTTTAGGTAAGGCTAATGTTACCCAACGTGACCTTTAGTAGTTTGGGTAATTTAAGTAAGTAACGTTAGGTGTAGATGTTTGTACCTACTTCCGCGTCACATTAGATACGACAAATATTACCTAAATAACATTTTCTATGATTTACGTATACATTTTTATATATAAATAAGACAAGTACTATCTTTTTGTTCTGTTTATACTAATTTTGTAGCTAATACTCATTTTAATAGAAGGTATGCATCTACTCGTATACGATTTAGTATATCAATGAAATATAATTTTAAGAATACAAGTTTCGAGACCGTCAAACACTGAAATTATAAACGCATGCAATTTTATTGATTATATTGGACAAAATAGACCATTAAAATTAAAGCACCATTAAATGAACACTATTTTTTCGTAATCTAACTTAGTCGTATTAGAAAAGTTCATTTATACTTGTTGCATGTCGATCTACAAAAGAGGTATAAACATATAACTCTTACGACTAACCTAACTTTTCATTGTTTTCAGGCGTTTTCGTGCAGTTAAAATTAAGATTGTGTTAGTGCAGTTATAGTTGGTTGATACTCATTTTCGCATGCAGAACTTTGTGGATATATTTTTTGATTATGTGTAACATTATAAGCTGTTTTGTCCCACCCAGTAATTAGTACTGACTGTCAGGTGATGTACTCTAAATAAATAAATAGTTTCGTATTATTGCCAATAAAATTACTGATGTATTTAAAATATTTGAAGCATAGCGATTTTCCGGTAACTGTGATCTCGGTAACTGGTCGCTGCCAGAAACAGAATTAAAGTGCTCATCCCTAGCATTAGCCGGGATTCTTTAACCTGCCCTGGTTATTCTCAGGTTAGGCTCTGTGGGGACGCATCCACTATCGTTATCTCTGGGCCCGTCCATATATTGCTTTTGGCTCCTATTGTTAATATTACGACTGCTACGGTCAGAACCGTCCTCGGATAATAGTCTCGACTTACTTGAAGTTTTCATTATCAGATTTCTTAATACTTGACGGTTTTATTATTCATGTATTGTTATTTAAAGCAGGTCGAAATACCGACATCGGCAATAGTAACGTAAGCGGTTTCTACCAAAATTACTTAAAATTCGACCATAGAATAATGCTATACCAATTTTGTAATCATAATTTGTATGATTTTGGTATAAAACTAGTCGTTAGTTAAATTCGATGTGGTTTGTGCTGCTTGGGAGTAGCATTGGATGCTTTTCGCAACCTGCTCCCACAGCTATTCACTACAGAGACACACAGTTTATTACAGTCTCTGGGTAATACTTAGCGTTCCATAAACACCTAGGCGAAAGATTCTACGAGAGCGAGAACGATTCGTTGAACCGCAGGATCCGCTTCCTCGAACAGGAGAATGCTGAAATGAAGTGAAGACCAACGTTGACTGAACGGGTGAAACAGACTTTAGTTGGTGCCGAAATGATTTAGACAGCTGCAGATTACGATAATATTGTTGCGCTTGATGGCTGTGCGACCTGTACTAAAATTGTGAGGCAAGCTCTTCAAATGAAAGATTTATATGCTGAGTGGAAGAACTATGGCAATGGTGTGAGTATCAGAGGCAAATGCTTCGGAACGGGCGGAATAAACTTGATGTGTATCCAAGGATTTGGAAGGTCTCATGACTCGCATTATTTCTGAATGTGATTTCAGAAATTGTCATATGAAGTACATAGGGAAAAAAAACCTTCTGAAAATAAAACAGAAAGACAGCGAATTCCGATGCCATTCTAATCAAACGCGATGGGAAATCCTATTTGGATCTATTGAGACAGGATAAAAACTAAATGGATACCTCCTCTGCTGCTATCAAGGGAATCAAGACCATTAACTTTTAAAAGAAAATGCGCTAGAGAAAGAAAAGACCGTGAATTGTACATTATCACTGTGTACCATACACCATGAAAAATACGTAATCTAGAGCTGCCTAGGTAGACGTGTGAGAAATCGTGAAAGTCCACCCACTGGCAAGAAGAAGTTCGTGCCGCGCTTATTGAAGAGTGGAATAATATTCCTCAGGAATATACTTAAACCTCAATCAATGGATTGCCTCGAAGAATGGAAGCCTTTGTTCTAGCAAGAAAGGGAAACTGCCACTATTAACAAAACACACTATTTTTTTGCTGTTACTGTTTGTTATTCAGTTGTTGGTTGTTTAATTGATTATGTTTGTATTAAACATTACCATTATATAAAACCTCGTGCAAATTATGGAATTATTCAATAATTCATAACTTTGGAACCGAACAAGATATTTAAGTGTTAAAAAAATAATATGCAGGAAATAAACCAATCTTGCGGACGGGCCGATTTTGAGGCACATCAAAAAGCTGAATTCTCAGGGTGCTTTGAAATTAGGCAAAGGAATCATACTTTTGTGTTTCCCTGTATAATTCATATAATTTCAGCTTTATCCGAGATCAATTTCCCTTCTACCTGTATAAAAAATCATCAAAAATAAGCAAAAAATTAAAAAGTTATATAAGATCAAATTTGCCAACATTTTAAGTTGTCTGTTTTTTTTTAATCTGATATCGTAATACAAGCTTTGAACGTGTTTTTGTTAGTCCGAAAATGCTTTTTATATTATTCAGAACCTTCTATCGCTAGTTAATTGTTTTAGTAGTCTAACAATTTCGCATTTTTGTTAAAATTATTAAAAATGATAATTGAAACTGATTTGTCAGCTTTTGTCCTTAAGGGCGCCATATTGTTGAAATAATGTTTTCTATAAATACAAGTAGTTGTAGATATTTAAAAACTGAATAATATAGGGTTTAACAAATAACAGGAATGTTATCTCATGCCACCTGCAAATATACAAAGGTAACGGAGTAAAATGAATATATAACGACAAAAAGCGATCTAACAGAAATCTTTCAAGATACGTATTTTGTTCAATTCAACTGTAGATGTAAATATTATTGTAACATAAAGTTACATAGTTCTGCATTTAAGATTGTTCACTTTTGTTTATAAGCATATGAAAATAGTTGTTAAAATGTCGGGTTAGAATGGAAACATAATGTATGTCTTACAAATGCATTTTAAAAGTTATTGTATTATTTGAGGAGAATTTAAATAGTAAAAGTGGATAAACAAAACATCAATAATTTTACTTTTGCTCTACGTGTTTTATTTTTGAATTTCTGTACCTAAAAAACACCACAAATTTGATCATTTTAAGGTGACCTTAATATCCACACACTTCCACGTTATAAATGTAATGAATTAAATGTTAAGCGTATTCATCTAATTTAATTGTCTATAACATTACAAGAACTTTTGTAACTTAATCACCACACAATTTGTGTACACAAGATTCCGTAAGAATTATCATATTCTTTATATTAATTATCTGTCAGTTGAGGAAACGTATCATCTGAGGAAAATGTATACATTTCCACATACACGCTCTAATTTACATGCAGCTGATTTCTCCTAACCTTCGGTGACATGTTTAAAGTCCACTATATGCAAATCAAAATATAATTACGCATGTCCTTGTCATTCCTTATTATTAATTAATATGCCAGTGAAGAGTGTTAAGTAAATAAACACTGCTATCGAGCAAAAGTTCTGCGGAAAACAAAATGAATAACAAATAACATTATCTTTGTGTGAAAAATTAAACAAAATAACTCGGATGATTGTAATACACAAAACCATAGATACATTTATTAGTTATTGATAATGGTTATCGGAATTGTAATTTTAAAACCTTGATAGATTTAAATCTATAGGCAATGGTGCGATCTGTCACAAGTAAACAAAAAACCTCGATGATAACCGGATATCTAGAATTTTAGCCACAGTCAAAATGGTTGCATGGCAATATAACTTCGATATATCTATACATATATTTTTTTAGAATTTAGTTTGTTTTACAAATTACAAAATGGATAAAATCTGAAGTATGTGCCATATATGTTAAAGTTTAATAGGTAAGTCAAAACTTTCTATATCGAGGAGGAAAATAGAAAACTTGCAATGAAATGGTAAATCAAAGTACACTGATAAAAATTATAGTATATTTACATGTTGCTCACATCAATGTAAAAAGTAGCAAATCCATACTTTTACAAGAATATCCATGTTCATGCAAATTTACATTATTTTTTCTAAAAATACATAATAAACTTGTAAAAGTGCATTTCATGTGTAGTAATTTCCTATTAAATTTGTTATATTGCATTATATTGAGTTATTTTAATAGTGGACAAAATAGGCGAAACAAAATCGCAGCCCCTTCAGCCAAGTGACAGTGAATTTATTAGTTAAGTTCAGCAAAACTGGACCTAGATTCAATTAATTTTGATTTAAAACAAATCTTAGGAATTTCACGTTTGGATACAGCATTCGAGTTCTTTTTAAGATCATTCCTTTGAATTTTTCATATTGGTATTCGTCAGTATGGCGAGATATCGGGGAAATTATCTCTAAAGCTAAATCTGTCGACAGTGGATTTGTCCTTGAAGTCACATTCAAAGACATACAAAGATTAAGTTTATTAAAGAGCGTCTTCTTTGCTCATTTTTTTTTGTTATAGCGAACACGTTTATCACAAAAACCATCAGATGAGTGATTTCCTTTTACGTTTTACACCTTTTGTCACCGTTTCTCTCTTCAAATTCCAGATCATCTCGTCGTCGGATACACTACGGCTTCATTCTCAATATCCTAACTTCAGTGCTGCCATCGTCAGTACATATGTACTATTTTAGTATTTTTAGTCCAAAGTATGAGTTTAGTGCTACCACCTAAAAATCTAGTACCTTTTACATTAGCTACGCCATTCAGTACTTTTTCTAGTACTTTTCGAGAGTGTCAGTATGATGGTAGACATTCATCAGCCCTCAGATCACAGAACACGTTCGGTACAATCCAAGTTTATGTTTTGTGATCTCATCTACAGACCATAAAAATCTTTTCCCTTATCTGTCAAACGTCAATGGTCAATGTCATTGAAATCGAATTTATTGATGTTAGTAGTTCAGAAATCTGTGTTCACAAAACCTTTATTTTGTGCACAAAACAGAGAGAAACAGTCTGTAATTGATGTTGCTAAGTTGAAATGCATAATGGATAGGTAAGTTAAGAGATATTTCAAAACAATTTATATTCAGCACTGTTTGTCGTTATGTTTAGTATGTTTAGCTTTTGGTTGAGGCTTTTGCTTTTATTTGTTGCTTTCAATTTTTCTAGGTTTATAATAAGACCTAAAGCGGTGGTGGTAGATGCACTTAATTCTATTACTGATGCTACTGATGCTAATAAGACCAACTTTCCAAATAGTTTTCATAGCAACATTACAAATAATGGTGATGGTGGTAGTAGTGTTGTTACCCCTAGTTTAGAGAAATTTACCAGTTCTGTAGGTACTTATATTTAAATTTATTAAATTAATTTTCAACAATGGGTTATTTTTCAGAACACAAAACAGCATTAGCATTTTTCCTCAATAGACGATAGCGATAGTGACACTGCCTGTAGACTCCAATGAAGGTAACAGTTCGTCATGTGATGAAGGATCATCGATTGCTGTAAGTTCACATGTATTTTACATGGCCATGTTTTTCATTCATTGTTTATTTCAGAAAAAGAAACGATGTAGCTATTCTCAGAAATTTAAGAAAGAGTGGCTTCAACAGTTCTCTTGGTTAACTTTAACAAGAGGTTAACAAGAGATGGCACTTCATTTTGTAAGACATGCAATAAAAACATTTAGGGGAGCTACACCCATCTTTTAAGACATGAAAATAGGAGTTCTCATAAAAAAACAAGTGAACGTGCGAAAATTCATGCCTAACTTGAAAGATGCTTTTGAAAAAACAATGGAACTTAATGTGTTAGAGTCACAAACCAAAGAAGCAGAATTTAAGCTCTGCATGTTCATTGTTGAACACAATATGCCTTTCTTACTAATGGAACATCTGCCACAGTTACTTAAATCAGCGTTGCCAGATTCAAAAATTTTAAAGAACGTGAAATGTTCTAGAACTAAAGCTACAGCATATGTTAAATTGATGGGGAAAGAGTATCACCAAAATATTTCCACAATTTTGAAAGATATCAAATTTTCAATCATCATAGATGAAGTGACTGATATTTCAGTAACCAAATGTCTGGCTATTCTCGTGAGGTACGTACAAAGGAATATTGAAAATCCTGGACCCAAAGATAGGTTGTTGACATTTGTCAGTATCCGAGATTTGACTGCCGCTGACATAACTGATGCGATTCTCACAGCTCTTCGAAACTTGAATATCAAGACAGAAGATATGATTGGTTTTGCGGCAGATAATGCTAGTGTGATGATGGGTGACAGAGCAGGCGTCCAGGCAAAATTGATTGGCTGTGTTTGCCATTCCATGGCTTTGTGTGCTTCCAAGGCAGCGGAAAAACTGCCATCTTGGGCTGAGGAGTTCATTCGAGATATTTTTAATGATATTGGAAGAAGTTACAAGAGTTTGTCAAACTCGCTGATTATCTTTAAAGGTTAACTTACTACACTACTAGTAAATAATGTGTTTATTCATTTATTTTTTGTAGGAAGCTGTGAAGAGAGTTCTTGAGGATGCCACTAACCATGTACTTCAGAACTGCCGCATTTGAAGACGGATTGCATAGAACAGAAGACTTACTGAAGGGATTGAATAATCCTCTTATAAAACTTTATTTTTTATTTTTGAAATATGTTCTTTCAAAAATTAATAAGATAAATCTTGAATTTCAGTCGGAAGCAGCACAGCTGCCGTATATGTTTGAGCGAATTAACAGCTTGTATAAAACCATCCTAAAAAACTTCATGAGTGCTGATTATGTTACTAATACTCTCTTTTAACTATAAATCCAAATTTGACATCAAAATTTTTGCCACAGGTGCAAGTGTACTATGGGGTGGAAGCTGAAGAATTTATCGCACAATCAATCACGATGGAAGATTTAAAATCAGTTTATAATCATTCTCTACAGTATTATTTTGAATTGTGTTTGCAAATTCGGGACAGGTTTGCAGGTGTGCCAGAATATGTTGCATCCAAAAGTAGTGTTATTTGAAAACAAAAAACTGACTCCCCTGATCATACAGTTTAAACATTTACTTGACAGTGATTTGGAAACAGTCTCTTCTGAATACAGACAAATTGGAAATTTGAACTCTACCACAAAAGGCAAATCTATTCAAATGAATTTCCAAACATTTTGGTTCGAAATCTATTCATGGAAAAATGTAGATAATGAGTCCATGTTCAATAATATTTGTAATTTCGTCTTCAATCTCATAACGTTACCTCACAGTAGTGCTGCTGCCGATAGGGTGTTCAGTCGAGTCAATTTAATAAAAACTAAATACAGGAATCGCTTACTGCCCGAAACATGTAATGATTTGTCTTATGAGTTGTTAAGGCAAAATAATAATAAGTGTTATGACTGGAAACCTGAGAAGAAATTAATACAGAAATAAGCTAGATACAAATAAAAAAGTTATTTAATAAAAATGTGTGTATGATTGAGTTACTAAATACAATAATTATAATAATGTGATAACTGCTAATGTTGTGGGAAACAATCACTCTGTGGACTCATGCCCGGACCAGCATTGAATTACATCCCCAATATCTTATAAATAGTCAAGATCATTCCCCAATGGTACCACCAGACATAGACCGGTTTCGAGCATGTTAACTTTCATCAGTATGACATTTGAGCCTTCCGTGTTATATTTCACCCACAATTATAATAATAATTACTAAGGTTCTATTCTAACAGATATTGAGTTATTTTATCGATTATTATAAAGTTATCAAAGGTTTACAAAAATTTGAGTTTTGCTTTAAAATCACCAAAGAAAAATAAACTAAATATAGTAATCTGAGCACTTTCACTAAATTTTCGTAATCGCCTATCGTTGCAGTATGTTATGCAGAGTTAAATTTTTTGTAATAGTATAAGGCATTGACGCAAAATTATTATGTTTGCAATATTACACAAAAATTACTTGTATATATCCATCAAACATATAAAAATCTCAAAAATGGATAAAAATTACTATACTTTTTATCAAATCCATTGGGTTTTTAAGCTTTTTTCTAATCTTTGGTATCCTACACACTCCGTGCCCTAATACGATGACGTCATCAGTACTTTTTAGACATATTCAGTACTTTTTCGTTCATTGATCTAGTACCTTTATTTTCGTGTACTGGCAACACTGCCTAACTTCTTACTGCCGAACGTCTTTGCTGGCTTCGATATCTCAGGACGCCGTATGAGAGACCACCCCTTTTAAGAACAGTATCACTATCTACAGCATATTCTGATTGTCGTTATTATATTTAAAAATTACCTATCGAAAAATTTCTTCATAAAGGTTCACCAAGAAAATTGTATTATTTTTTTCTGCTTTCAATTTCAACATCATGTCTGACTTCATTTTATAGATAAGTGGGTGTCGAAAGTTTTATTCAATGAATTACCTTCTATATAAATTTTAAAGTCAATAATTACAAAAATCGAATGCTATGCATGACATATTTAAATGAACCCTATAATTTTTTTGTTAATTAAATTCATGTTCAAATAAAAGCAACGTAATTAAAATGAAATACTGCAAAATGCATGTTATAAGCACTGGCATGTTTTTATTAACAAAACGTTAACTGCGTAGTATATTTTTTCAACTTTAAATAGAGTCAGAAAGAGCTTGTATTACGTGCGAAATAAAAATACTGCAACGTGAACGGTCACTGGAGTGTAAATAACGAAACGTAGGTAGATATTCATGACATTTCTCAATTACTGTGAAGGAAAAATGTATAAAATTTGATACAAGTAGAAATTATTTCCTTATTATATATTATATCCTTATATTTAATCGAAAATAACAAATTACAGGGAATGTATAATCAAAATGAATTAAAAGTATTATTATATTTTTTATTTTCGGAAGGAAAAATGTCAATTTTAATCTTTTTCCAACAATTATGCTTAATTCTAGAATCTTTCTGAAATCGATATAACAAGAAAGAAAAATTTACATAAACTGTAGATATTTTATTAATTTGTATTTGATTAGTGCCAATGTCACTAAACTTATAAAGTAATAAGACTATAACGCGTTATCACAAAAAACTTCGTATTTTAGGAACCCCTTTTTGTCTTTCTACTGCTAGCTAAAGGTAATGGGTGTAGTGTAGAAAATTATACTTATTTCTCATTAAGAGAAATCGCAAATACAATATAGCAATCCACGCAATATGACAATGGTGCTTTTAAATATATTTCGAGATATATTTTTTTAATTTATCAGTTAATGCAGATATATTCATGTTCTGTTCATCTCAGTTAGAACAATTTCCAAGTCTTCCATCAGATACTAATTTACAATGAAAGGGACTGAAAAATGTTCAGAGATGGAAGAGTCATGACGAGAATAATTATTATCAAGGAAAGAAAAGCATGGATCAGTTTCAGAACAGCGTGTGAAAAACTTCTTGGGAAACCACAAACATCCAATCGACGTAGATGATTGAGAACTTCAGGAAGGATCTGGATTATTGTTTGCATAATGTTGGTCATTTTAGTGAAAAACACGGAGAAGGTTTCCATCAAACATAAAAAAGAGGAATGCAAATTTCAGGAGCAAAGATCAGAATGTAACGACAAAGTTTTATTAGATATTGCAAAGAGAACCCGTAATGGGAAAAAATACCTTGCATAGATCTTTTGAGAAGAGAGTTCGTTACAAAAAAAAAATCGAGACGATTAACAAGTTGGTATATACGTGATCAAGTGAGATAATTCAAGTGGTAACCTTAGATGACCTGAAGAACTTCTATAAAGATAATTTTCCTAATATATCGCTATCAGGTCATAACATCAGCTTGTGAAGTACGAGAGAAATAATTAACCGTCAGATGATCTCGAGAGATCAATGTCTGTCCGAACGCACTATTTTTCGTTAATTTAGAATCCAGGGTCAGAAATGTATTTCCATTTTCATAATTTCATACAGCAAAGCAACTCATTCATGACATGATATTTTGTTGACACTAACTTTATAAATGTTACCTTTTAAATAGAGGTAGGTTCAATTCGTAAAAAATAATGAATTTAGTTAAAAATAGGGTACAACAATGTAGGGGATTTACTATGAAATAAAATTTTACTGAATAAATAATATCTAAAAATATATCACTGTGCTGTAATTATCTTCTATATCTGCACAAAAATTTATAGTTTGCAATTGCAATCAGAGAAACTATTGTGTTACTCTTCATCTTCAAGGTTAACCTAGCTAACGCACATATTTTCATTTTGTATGAGTTTCAATATATAATAATAATAATAATACTAATATCTCTACCCCTCATTCTAATCACCGGGATTAGCCCAGAAGTCGGAGACTTGTGCGGGAGAGGGGGCGGCATATTATTATTAAGCAGGCCGCATTTGCGCCCAGGAACGACTTACGTTGGTAGGCCCTAACCACTATTCAGTGCAGGAATGAGGGAAACCTGGAAAACCTCATTAATTAGGGGGGTAGTCAAATATCAACCGGTATCAATCTCTCACATTGACCCAAGCCAACATTCTTCCACCCTACCATACCCGCAGAGAGGGCGCCAAACCTCTCCACGAATATAGCTTATATACGGTCTACCGACAGCTGGGCTCGAACCAACTCCGATCTAGTCACCTCGATTCAAGTACTGACGCCTCAAACCGCGCGACCACTGAAATGTTATAAGTTATAACATTTTAATTAGCCTGCTAAGCATTGTTACTTATTAAATGTGTCAAAATGGGTGGCAGAAATTTTGTAAAGGCATCCAGCAATAATTTGTCACGTAGATTCATTTATGTTCATGGAATTTATGCGATCAAGTAACTGTTTTAATGCTGAAATTAGAGGAATAAAGGCAAAATCGTAAGTTTTGTTATATTCTTTTACTTTTTACTATGATAAAAAATTAAATCTATTATGAAGTAAACACCTTAATTAAAGGTTTGTGCGAAAGTATAAGTAAATAAAATAACTTAGATGCATTAATAAAATACACATAATATTTTTAATACTAATAATAATATTTACTTTATTATAATAGTTAAGATTATTTATCTACTATTACTTTTGCATTGAACACTACTGGCAATGAAATAAATACTTTTGTTGTAATAAATGAAAATTTGCATTATGACACACTAAATAATATTTAGAATATTTAGGAATACTCTTGGATGTTTCCATCATTTCAAGTCAAGAAATGAGAGACAAAAGTCACACAAAAATGTATAAATAAACATTAACGTGCATTACAACTTGCAATCCCCACAACTTTATTAGCATCTGCTTGTAAATAAATAATATGACGTCACAGTATCATCAATATGTGTTTTATGTTATGGTAACTTTAAAATAGGTTATTCAATAAAAATAACAAATTATAAAATAAACTATTAATGAATCATATAGTTATTAGAAAGCCAGTAGACAAAAATTCATGACTTTTCCCTATTTGGGAGAAAAGTTTAATAACACTATAAATGGTGCCACATATTCAGCGGTATATGTAACCACAAAAAACTGAAAATCGTGACATAAAAGTACACGCTTTTACTGAAAATAAAATAGTGTTCTGAAAACAACGCATGATTTCTATAAATCTTTAAAATATAGTTTATCGCCTCCAGCGACGTTTATATTTTAGGTATAAAAAAATCCATTTCTATTCCGTACAGTTTGCTGTTATCCTAAAAGTTCTCTTATACCAAATTTCATTGAGGTACTCTTGCCGCAACATAAAGGTTTCCAATTCAAACCAGTATTGATGCGTTCCAAAATTCATACTAATGGTCCAATGCTTTAAAAGTAGTATACGGTTTAGTTTGGAAGCCTAAATATTGAGGGCCCTGTACATTAGAAAATAACGTAATCGTAAATAGAAACAAACTGAAAAAGTTAAAATTATTACTTATCCTAAATCGATTTACTTTCACCTAAGAAAGCTAATCCTGAAATACAGTAGTTCAATTTCTGAACGCACTATATAGTCCAAGATCCCACTGCAAAGTACCTCCACCCAAATGTTAATAGAACGAATTTCATTTAAATAAGTATTTCATATACATCCTAACACGAATTGGTTAGGTTGGCTAACCAAAGTCCTAGAGGAAGTAATTATGCATTAAAAATATTAATTATGTAGGTGAACTACAAATTAGTTTTAATGAAATAAATAATGTACCATTTGGAAATTGACAACCTGATAAGTAAAAGTGTATATAGTTGTCACTCCTTAGGAGGCTTTTTATTAGTTTCTTTTACGGCGGTGAATTGTTTGGGCTTAGGCTTGGGTTTAGCCTCCCACGGAGTTTGTGGGGGTGTGTTTCACTGAGTCAAAGACAGGCTCAGACCAATTTTATATTGTCGGGGGGAATATTATGTGATATTTTTTTAAAAAACATACTTTTTACAGATTGCAATTATATCCGTTGGAAATTGTGCATGTACATGCACGGGAAGTATTTAGTGTTTGAGGTTTATTCTAGAATTGACTCAACTGACTTGCCAACAATGTGATATAAAAAGGGTCAGAACAAAAGGTCGCAAAAAGTCACTGACAAGAAATTATATCATTTGATAAAAGAAAATATGGTTATCTATTTCTATATTCTAATGCTTGCTATAGCGCGAATGCGCGATACATGATTTGTAAGGAATTCGTGCATAGTGTGTAGGGTTTTTATGAATGGACTGTTAACAAACAAGGCCCTACACACTATTGATATTGATAGCAGGCCTAAGACTTGTTACAACCTATGCGTAAATTCGCGATTCGTTATGCGCGATGCGTGGTTTGTGAGGAATTCATCAATAGTGTGTAGAAAAGATAGACGAGCGCCAGAAGATAATCCCCCGCCGACGGGGCTTTCCAGGACAGGAGGAGGTTGAGGTTGACCGGAGAAAGAAACCCACCTCTATGAGGTGTCCAGGCCTGCAGCGATGATGTGAGTAAAGAGAGATAGTCCCTCTCGACTCCGCACATTCGAGGTTATTTATCCTGCAAGGATATCAGCGCGAGGGCCTTGTTCGTTGAAAATCCATTCATAAAAACTCTACGCACTATGCACGAATTCCATACAAATCACGCATTGCGCATTATGAATTGCGAATCGCAAATTCACGCATAGTCTGTAGCAAGCGTAATACAATGTTTATTTTTGCAATATACTAAGATTATCAGAAAAAACCTCGGAAAAAAACTTTCAATTAAAAAAATTAAATTATTTACAGATGAATGCCCTCATTGCAATCCTATTTGTTGGCAAAAAGTAGGAATTTATTATTATTCTAAACAACTATTACTAAATTTTAGGAGTAAAATGTAGAAATAGGGAAAGAGTGAGAGGAAGCGGAGGAACTTTGGGCGTCTATTTTATGCAAACCCACTCACCCGATCGTCAAAATTAAAATTACCTTGTCATATGCACCCATTTTTCTAGCATCTCATAACACTAGAGAACTGGGTGCAATTTTTCGAATTCTATATAATTAGGTTCTTTGTTTGTCGCCAAGGATCATTATCCATGAGTGCACTCAAAACATATCTGTTTTTTTTACATTAGTCATTGATTTAAATAAAAAACATATTTTTTTCCTTGGCGCAGGACAGGCACAAATGTTTAATGTAAATGTTCATTTTTGTAAACTATTTTAATTTTATGTTTTTCATATTAGTGAATGAAATTATGAATTATTACCATATATACCAAGAAATTACAGTTACAATTACTTTAAATTGTGATTTTTTTTAACTTTAAAAATAACATTATTTCGAAAAAATACATTATACCTATACTTAAATAAAAAACAACGAACAGTCTGGCACTAAATCCGTCCTTGAGCGCATAACTGCACGTTTCGTTTTATTTCGTGCGCCCAAAATTTAAACTTTTCGCGAAGTGTTGTCATACAGACAACTCTATAATATTCTTAAAACGCAGACTATGTTCTATTGGTATATATTTTGTTGCCCTAAACTAATTTATAATTCACCTCCATGATTAATATTTTAATGCAAAATTAATGCTTCCGACTTTGATTAGCCAACCCAGCCAATTCGTGTTAGGATGTTCAATCGTTTGCAATAATAATGACACTCTCTTAAAACAGTTTTTGAACTTCTGGAAGTTCTGAGTAGAAATTTCATTACATCTCTATCGGTGAGTGGAACAACTAATAACTAATATTAAAAATGTGAAGTAGATTTCATTACAAATACATCAGAAATTCTAAAGAAATCGCAAAATTCATTTTAATGAGTGTCATTATTATTGCAAACGATAGTTCATGAAACACAAGTTTAAAAGCAATTCTTTCTTTCTCTCTTTCTTTTAACATTTGGGTAAAGCTACTTTGCAGTGGGATCTAGGACTAATAGAAAAACATTTCTAATATGAGTTGTCAACTTTTGTTTAAAAGATTATTTTGAAAATACGGCGAACTGCTAGTGGCCTCCTACACATAATTGAAGATTATTTCCTACATCATACATATCTGCATAATGTATACTGAATAGGCATTCATCTCTGTATTATTTTACTCACCCCGGTTAAATTATCGAGTTCACCTAACCATTCATTCAGTAATTGCTCCGGATCTTCTGGGTCCGAGTCAGCGTCACCCACGTCGGCGTTTTCACAAAATTTAATCATCTGTAACAAAAAGGGTCAGCTTGTTCAAACGCGCTTAGAACGACATTTCAGGGAAAATTAACACCAAATTAAGAAACTGTTAGCATCAGAGGGTATATGGTTGAAACGGCAAGAGGACAATGTATGTATACAGGGCGTTTCCGAAATAAGTACGTTCCATCAGAGAACATGGAAATAAACAATTTTGATTTGGGCAACCTGTGGTCTAATGTATCGTGTATTTCTGAATATTACACAAGGATTATTATGCAAGACTTATAATAAGCCTATGCCGCTCTCATATTTGCCTGTGTATAATGCCCCAATAACAATAATATTATGATTATTACTTAGCATTTAATTTTGATCAACAATTATTCATAAAATGCATAAGCAATTAAAGTAAATAAAGAAACTAGATGCATTTGAAAATACCTAGACATATTTACCGAAA